>JAEMGE010000029.1:7131941-8388882 GCA_033884665.1 Argynnis bischoffii washingtonia
TAATTAACTAAAGGCGTTTTATTATACCGAGAGTTTAAGTAGGACGGGGTTTATTGAACTAGCGATTAAGTCACTAACAGTAGAATGAGTTATTCCAGGTCATACTTTATCTGTGTACTAAATTTCATCCAAATCCATCCAGCCGTCTAAGCGCTAAGGAGTAACAAACATATACGCATACAAACTTTGTATGTATGTTTGTTTACATTTAGGTTTAAGTAATGTACACGTTTATGCACCATTTCCGTTCTCTTCTTATATTTTCTGTATTCTTCTCTATCGGTTTCCCGTAAAAAATAGGGCCGCCTTTGCACATTTCCTTAATTTCTTTTTTGTGTATGTAATATGTACTTATTATATATGTATATACAATTATAATTATAGTCCGATAAATAAAACAAAACAAAAGTGTTCATGTTATTTAAAAATTATTATTTTTCGAATTTTTTTTTCATTTTTTTTATTATTTTTTTTTTCAATTGAAGTTAGCATTGTGCCTTTAATTGTAAAAAATATTGAAACCTCAATAGGAACTAGTTTGTTTATTTTGATCATATTACATATGGTGTTGGCAAAAGGTGCTAAATTAGTATTATAAAATAACTAGTTATAATACCATTTCAGGCGTCAATCATTACCCTCTATACGCTCTATCTTAATTTTTATTTTGAATATATGGTGTTTTGTAAATAATTTGTAAGTTATCAATTGACCTAACTGTAATAAAACATTGCAAATATCCACTTATTGCTGCTTTCGTACTATATCTATACATGTAATAAAATTCTAAGTGATTCGAATCTGTACATTACATATTTTTTGGAAAATCTTATTAAAATAGTCATTATTATCGATACATAGTCCTAATCTATAGTTTTTAGATTTTTTTGTCTGTCTGTCTGTTTGGGAACGCATCACGCGAAAACCACTGGACAGATTTTGATGAAATTTGGTATAATGATAGCTGGTTATACGAGTCAACATATAGAATACTTTTTGCTGCGAGAAAATATCTTATCTCTGAGAAATTTATACTAAACGTTAAAACGTAGTTAAAAATACAACTTCACAATCTGTAAAACTACATTAAGCAGCTTAAAATATTACTCTATATTTATTAAGGCTTACTGCTAGATTTAGTAATTGGACCATATAATTGATCGATTGTTACAACGAATTTAGACAAACTGAAGTTAATTACTAGATAATATTAGTGCGTTTAATTCAATTAATCAATATTTTTTATGCTTTAACGGAGTAGAAACTGCATACGGCGAATATTGAAGTTTATTTCTCCCGCGACTATGTTTAAATTAATTACTAGCTTTTGTCCCCGGTATTGCATGCGAAGATATTTTTTATAGAAAAAAGGGTAATATCGACATCTTTATTTTGAGCGGAGTTGGGAATGCGTGGTGGACCTTTAAGGGACCTGAAAATACCAGTCTTAAAAATTCCTTTTTCATAGTGCTCAGGGAAAACCCCAGAAGGAAGATAGAATGTTATGGGTGTTTATAAACGTATATAACGATGTACTATAAAATGGAATATATACTAAGAACACAAATTAACTGCTATACTTTGAGGTCAACATTTTTGGTAGTTACTTCCTATACATACATGGACAGATTGTTGGTTAAACTAATAAAACATGAAAGAGAAAAAGATGAAAGTTGCGGAAACTTGATTGGTTAGTTATCATTTATAACATTCTCCGTTTCCCAATAATAAATAAGGAAATCTTTATATACATAATTCTTCTGTACGTGTGTATGTCACTGAACTCCTTCTAAACGGTTGGACCTTTTTTTTTGTTTGCGTTTGAGTGGGTTGGTTGGTTTTGATGGTTTAGACTCAAAATTGGACCCGGTAGGTGGCGTTGCAGTCAGGTAATTTATTATTTTAGTATGCACACGTACAAAAGATTTATTTATATGTTTGGACAGGAAAACGTCTGTCGAGGTCGCTAGTGAACATAATATAAATAAAAAGAAAATTTATTTACTTACACTGCAAGTAAAAGTTAATTGCATTTATAAATAGGTACATAAATATGTGCAAATCAGCCTTCACTGTATTGTCAGATCACGCTCGTAAAACAAAAGCTACTGATTAAAACTACAACAAAGTAATTACCAAAGTATTAAATCGTGACAAACATAATGAAGTCTCGTTGTAAAATTCATTCATTCGTTTTAATTATATTTACCTTGACATTATAGTTATATGGTTATATGGCCGAGTGTTTGTAATGAAATGTATGCTACGTTTTTTATGTACGCAATAATTGAGGTGAACCGCTTTAGTTTTTGAGTTTTTATGACGAATGGGTATTAACAGATTTATTATGTAGATAATAATAAATTATTCCTTTAATTTTATATAAGATATTTTCTGTATTTTCGGCTGTGCTTATTTTAGTTTTTATGTATGTAGTTATGTACCTAGACAACTCTTAACGTATGGACTCAACAGTACTTTTGGAACTGATTGATTTTGATTTGGACGATGATATTGTACCGATTAAACTTGCCAAATCAAAAAATGACAAATGTAACTATGTAGCTTTTATGTTTTCTTTACATTGTCATATTTTTTTGTGTTATAAGAAATGAAATTAATTGAATAATTTTAGAATTAAATATGACTTAGACTAATACTTTCTTAGATTTACGCGAATATTCGACATTTAAATAAAACTAAAACACGGGAGACTCTCCCGTGACCATGATTGCTATAAAGCAATCGAAACGTCGGGAACCAAAAATCAAAATAAATCCGCGAAAAAATCCGAAAAGATAGTTTTATTTAAATGACTTAGACTAAGAACGGGCACAGGATCGAAGGCTTCATGTGTGGAGGCACAGAGGTAGAATCTCTAACTTACCAACTCAGAGCCCGAATTTCTTGGCAAAATACACAATGACTATTGGTTGACTTGGGATTCAAACCCAGGATCTTAAAAACTACAGTCATATCTACATGCCAGTAGTTTTACAAAACATGGCATAGAATATAAATACATAAATAAGCCTGTGACTCTAGACAAAAGCTTGTGTTTATATTACCTGTAATATGTAGTTAGGACAACTTTTACGCTGACCGCCTCAAGCGTTGCCCGTATCTCTTTACTTTTAAATAATATATTATCTTAATGACTGAAATGTAATCTATTTTTAATGGCTCCATGTACTTGACAATTTAGTATGGAATTGTCATTTTTTTATTACATACAAATATTTCGTTTACTTAATTACTAAGTTTAAGTTAGGTTTAGGTTAATTAAGGATTTAGAAACTATCGAGTGTTTCCTGTAAAACTCCTGTAATTTTCTCATATATTAAAATCATCCATACTAATATTATAAATATGAAATTGTGTGTGTTTGTTTTGTTTGTCCTTCTTTCACTTCGAAACAGAGTGACGGATTGACATAATTTTTTGTGTTGAGAGAGTTGGGAGGGCTGGAGAGTTATATAGGTATAATACTTTTTACCGCTGGAGATTATCTCATTCCCATGGGAAAACACTAATAAAACCCAAAAAAATATGTATTATCAGAATTCCTTTAAACTTAGTATTAATGCTCTTCAATACAGTTAATTAAATACGTGTTTTAGCATTTTTCGAAATTCATCCCATAAAGGGATCAAATAGTTAATGAAAGTTTGTATGAAACATACCTTTTTTTAATTTTTTGGGGTTTTAGTGCGAGCGAAGCCACGGGTTCTGCTAGTAGGTGTATATGTTTTAAAAATTATGTATAAGTATATAATAAAAAGCTATTAGATATTGGCATGGTAATATATTTTCCAAAGAGAAAATTATATTGCGAACAAAGTGAAACTAAGCGAATTGATCGATTATTACCACTTACTAATACGTTGTTTAACTTTACTAGTGGATTTTGCAAAGCATTTATTATTTGTAAGTCAACGGCTGTTTACATTTAAATCTGATTTTAATTGCAAATCACCTAAAGTATTGTTACTTTGTGTTCAAAGTTAGACTAGGCAATATGTTTCTTCAAAATCTGTTTATTCATGAAGTAATTTACCTATGTAGATTATATGATAACAATTTTTCGTTTCGGTTGCTTATTTACTTTTTATATTAAAGTATATACAAGAGTTACTTATACATATTATTATATAGATATTACTAGCGGCTCACCAAACAAAAACAAATTTATCCCACGGGAACCGTACATTTTTCCGGGATAAGAGTAGCCTATTTGTTATTCTGATGTATGAACTATATTATTGTAAAGATTCCTTAAAATCCAATCAGTAATTTTTGTGTACTAAGCTGTATAAGTTAATATAGTTTTTAACTAGGTATCTCACGAAAATTCTTAAATTTTCTGGGATGAAAAGTATCAGACAGAGAAACAAAAAGTTTGAAAAAAATCTGAATTTGTTCTATTTCTACATATATATTACATCCCTCTGACGAGGTTTTGAGCATGTTTTTTCTATGAACAGACATTCGACCTCTACATTTTTATTATATGTATAGTTTATGTAATTTTGTATAAAACATATTACTATGTATTTAAGTAGCATAGTGATCAGAAGTCACAATTGCAAGCAAGAGAGCGTAAGTTTTATTTAAGTTTCAACAATTTTTACTTATTGCGTACGATACAGCGTAGTGTTTCCATATTTTGGCATTGAATTGAATAATGAATATTAATGTTCGTATTGATAATGTTTTAAAATATTAGGTACCACAGAATAAAAATTCATACATGATCACCTTTGATTTTAACGATAATCCCACCAAATGCAAGGATTTTCAAAAAATATCCTAATGGCGACCGGTTTCTTAAAGGTTATAAACCCTAAAATCATTTCCTGACTGTCATGTAAAGTACGTACGACAGTCGGGTGCTCCTCAACCGCGTCTCCTTGCACACCGATGATTGACCTGTTTAGGCGCCTCATTGGAGGACTGTATGGATATTATAGACTGTGGTATTGCTGTATTTTTATTTTTGTATTGTATTTTCAACCGAATTCCAAAAAGGAGGAGGTTCTCAATTCGTCAGAATCTTTTTTTTAATTTTGTATTGTATTTTTATTTTGTATTTTTGAAATCATTTTGTACATTTGTGGGTAGGCACTGTGTGTAACAACTATATAATAACCTTGAGACGTCTTAAACCTTAGTCTCTCCCGTGACCATGATTGATGTAAAGCATTAGAAACGTCAGGAACCAAAAATCAAAATAAATTCGCGATAATATTCGAAAAGATAGTTTTATTTAAAATTTCAAATATTCGTGTAAATCTAAGAAAGTATTATGTGGCATTATTTCATAGATGTACCATTGATTTCACCTAAAGTTTACATTTATTGTATGTGGCTGCCTGCCAGTCTGTGTATGCTACTAATTCTATGTAACTTCTGCAGATTTATTTTTAAGACCATTGGACTAAGCGTCTGCCATAGTTTAAAATCCTCCTAATAAGTATTTCTTTTTAAATAGGTTTGAAATACTGTCATCGAAATTATTTGGACTCGTGTAGGATAGACTAAGTGTCAATAATATGATTCTTGACCGTGATTTAACCGGATAAATATAATAAATATTGTAAATTACAATTGTTTAATAAATATTGAAACGTTTTATTTTGACTTCATATCGTCTTTCTCTTTAAAAAACTAAAAATCAATTTGGTGAGATCACTATTCATACATCAATATATAGTATAAAACAAAGTCGCTTCCCGCTGTCTGTATCGCATGCGCGTATATGGCGTTGTGCCAGTCTTCCTCTTATACTAGAATTGCGAATTTTATTAATGTACCGACTGCATTTGATAACGGCAGTGCGTCAAGAACGATTTTCAAAGAAACTTTAAATTTTCCGTAATTGAAATATATGTATTCAACCCTTTTTAACGTCCCACTGCTGGGCACGGGCCACCTTTCTACCGAGGGGAGATCGGGCCATAGTTTACAACGCTGGCCAAGTGCGGGTTTGAGGGAATTCACATGTATTTCGACTAAGTAAGAATCTAGTCGGCTTTTTTAGACACGTATGTTTTCTCGTAATATTTTGCTTATGTGTGAAATATCTTAATTAAAATAATTAATTTAACTGTGGCTAAAAAATTATTATCGTAGTCATTTTTGTTTTTTTTAATTTATTTTTTAAATTTCGCGCGACTGGAAAAATTAATATATTCATCGTTTTACTGAGCAAAGCATTATAAATTTTTTTTATGGTGAATGTGGCATGTTGAAACAAGGATTTAAGAAAAATTTGAATAAGAAAATATTATGTAAGTAAAGTGAGCAAGTAAGAAGAATAAGTACCAAAAGAAGCTTTTTTATTTTTTTGTTATTTATTCTTATTTCTTTTTTCTTTTAAAATTACACTACCTACTATGTATTGTTTATTTCTTAAAAAGTGCCCTTGCAACAAGTTATATAAATTACGTATATACATATATTTTTTTTATAAAAGAAATATCTGTAAAATAATTATTTAATGTGCATGTTGATGTGGACATACATAAGCATTGACTGCAAATGACAGATAAAAAAGAAAAAATAAAATCAAAAATTATTTTGATTTAGAAATATACTCGTAAGTAAAACGAGATAAGAAGGGGTCAAAACTTCACTAGTTCTGAACGAAGTAGCTAATGTACAAAAAAAAATATGTGACATAAATACTGTACAACTACATTCTACATTTACTAGAGAATATTTATTTTATCGACATAAATATTCTCACTCAGAGGTATTTCTCTGCACTTTGACTTTTTTTAACTCGCAAGAGATTGAATTCCAAAATCGCATCTTAGAATTTTAATTCATGATGAAGCATTGAGCCAAATATTTAATTTTTTAAATTATACCTACCTAAATAAAAGTTAAAACCATGAGTTTCCAGCTAGAGTTTCACTAAAAAATTGTGATGCTAAATAAAATATCTTGGATTTGAAACTAACTTCAACAAAATAATAAAAGCTTGTAATGACGAACTTACATACAAACTTTAATCCCTTATTTGAACTTATTCAAGGGATGAATTTCAAAATATTCTTATCGCTCTTCATCTATAAATATAATAAAATTCTTACTGAGTCAAACCTTTAAATTAAATATTTCTTGGAAATTCTATTGAAATAGACTTTTATTATCAGTTCAGAGGCCGAATCTATTTTTTTTGAAATTTTTGTCTGTCTGTCTGTGTGTCTATCTGGGAAGGCATCACGAGAGCTACTACACAGATTTTGATGAAATTTGGTATGATGATTGCTGGTAATACGGGTCAACATATAGGATACTTTTTACTGCGGGTAAATATCTCATCTCTGAGAAATCTATTATAAACGTTAAAACGAACTAAAGACGAACCAGGGTGAGTCACTAGTTGTTATATAATAAGACAAATATGACGCAAAATTTCATATTCTTAGTCTAGAATCAGTCTCGCTTGGTTTAGTGTAAGATTTTTTTTGTTACTTAGATATTTTATAAAATGAAATACATTTAAATTTCATTTATTTTAAATAAAATTATGCCAGAAGCTATGTTATATGTTTCCTTCATAAAAAAAACAAAGAAACGTAGCGTATATTAGTATATGTAATACTATTATCAATAACGATCCGGTTACGCCACTACCCAATTAATGTACGTTCGTTAAACAAATCTCGCAGTGTAGTGATTGTTAGCGCTTATGTAAGTGATAGCTTGCTGTTGTTTTGAAACGAAAATGGGCTAAATGTACAAGGTTATTACTATGAAAGGGTATTGTATATTTGGAGATCTATGATTTTTTTATGACTTGTCTAGTTGGTTTAAGTAAGAAAAAATTAAGGGCAATTTGTATAAGTTATTCTTTTTTATAATAAAATCAGTGGGTACCGGTACCTTTAAAGTAAGTTTTAAGGTTAGGAACGTTTTATATAGATATACTAGCGACTCACCCTCCTTTCGCTCGGGTTCGTTCCTAGCTTGCTTCGCCATACAAACTTTCATCCACATTTTTACCCCCTTAAGGGATGATTTCCGGGATGAAAACTATCCTATATCCTTCCCAGGGTCTCAAACTATCTTCTTACCAAAAATCTTGCATAAATACAAAAAAAAAAACAAAAGTAAAAACTTTGTATCGATCCCGGATACCTGTGTTTGTCAATCTTGCGTCTTGATACCAAAGAAAACCGCATAAAAACTCGAAAACACGCGTTTTCCCAAATATAAGACTAATCTAAATCGATTTTTCGCCCCCGAAAATCCCGACACACCAAATTTCAGCGAAATCGTTAGAGCCGTTTCCGAGATCGCCGCTATAATTAATTTAATAAATATACAAGAATTGCTCGTTTAAATATATCAGATAAGTGTTTTAATAAAATCTTAATATTACGCTTTAACAGAAATTATTCTTTTTGAACCAAAACAATTATTTTTCTTGTTTGCAACTCAAAGAGTTCAGAAAGAATATTTATGCTTAATGTTACATAATCAAGTGACCCCCATACATGAGGATATTCGTTTAACTCAATCACCGATGCGGCGACATTCAATTATGATTTCGATAATTTATAGCTTTTAAATGAGAATTTATGACTTTGAATAGATTTTTTTCATTTGCTGAAGTTGATAAATTCCAATTAAATTTTATCTTAGACTAGTGACTTGCCCTCGCTTCGCTCAGATCTTAGAACCTAAGAGGTGGACTTTTCTCGATATTTATATAAAATACCTCGATGTATATTTATTCTATCTGTAATTCTTTACTCGGGTAGTTTAATTATTTATTTCGGGTGTAGGCTTCGTCTTACACCCGAATTAAATACTTCTTTTTTGACGTCAGTTAAAAAGCAAATTAAGCAAGAAAGCGGAAGCGTTGTAGTTAATAAATAGACAAACCAACAAATACACTTTTGCTTTAATATAGCGTATTATTGAAAAATAAGGGTATTATTCTAGTTTTCAATGGCGATTTATCCTCGCTGCACTTGGGTGCATGATTGCATCTCTAGGTGCCTTTTATATAAAGAAAATGTTATACAGGCAGCGTCACTTGTGGCAAATTTCATCATAACTAGCGATTCAACCTCGCTCCGCTCGGGTTCGTCCCCGTATAGATTTCTCAAAATTGAGATATTTTCCCGCAGTAAAAGTAAAGTAACCTATATGTTGACGCGGATAACCTGTTATCATCATACTAAATTTCATCAAAATCTCTCCAGTGGTTTTCCGTGATGCGGTCACAGACAGACAGACAGACAAACATTCTAAAAACTATAGATTCGGCCTCTTTATCGAAAATGTTTATTTGAATAAGAATTTCCAAAAAATATTTAATGTACAGATTCGGCTTAGTTACAATTTTATTATAATATGTATAGACAATTAAATAGCCTATATGTAACTCCAGGTCGGTATACTAAATTACATCGAAATATAAATCATAATTCATAATATAAGGTGGGTGGACCATTTAAGGCCATGCTCCCTTAGGGCCGATTATTAAAAAGTCGTAGTTATTGCCATGCGATGACAAAATTTGATATCGATAATATAATATTTATTAAAATTATTTGTAAACCATTTTTACGAATATATTTTTAGTTTTACGATAGTGTTCAAGTAACGTTCGTCGACTATTTTTTATTTGAATATATTTATGATATGTGTTTAATGTTTTATTTTAATGAAAGACCTTTTAATGATGATAAATGATAACCAGATCTTTTGATTGTCTCAACGTTAGTTTTAAGTTAAACGACTGATTTATTATATCGGCCTTGTATGGAGCCCTGTTTCTTGCAATGCCATTTTGGAAGAGTTGAATAAAACTAAAATTTAATAAATAATAATTAACTCTGTAATAAAATAAAATGTTTCATTAGTTACATTATGAAACAAAGTGTTACTTAATAATTTGTTTGTTTCATTTATAAAATAAATAAAGGAAATATAACTGTTTATTTGTTAGAGTGGCCTTCCATGGGCCACCCACTTTACATATGTACTCGTACATTGTACATCAACAAATTTTTGCAATTATTCAATAAGTATTCGTTATTTGGGCCCTTATTGTTTTCTTCCGGCTTTATTTAGGCCCTTATTGTTTTCTTCCGGCTTTATAAAGTTTTATATAGACTATTATGTGATTTTTAGTGTTTTAGAGATCATTAAGTGGTTATGATCCATGTATATTGTTGGTATATACTAGTTATAATTGCGTACTGATTCTTGTAGGTATTATTATAAACGCGTTTGTCTTACGACTTATTGGAATAAAAAAAATATAATTATTTGTGTCTTAATGGAAAATATAACAAAAGCAAAAGTTTTCATATTAATAATAATAAATTATTATTGTTTTATTATTTTAAGATATATTAATAATTAAGTAAAAAATATTAATAACTATGCCAATAATTTAATTTATGACTATACGATACATAAAATATGTTTGTAAATTGCAAATAATGTTTGCTATAAAATGGTAAACGCAATAATAATAAAGTATGTATCTCCAACATATTAAATATTTAATTTATTTTATCTATGTTCAAATGAGTAATTAAAACTATAGTAAGTATCTAGAGATATAATTTTTCATTCAATTTGGTTTCTATTTTAATTTTTTTTTAAAGGGTAAAAACTAAAAAAAATCATTTCAAATTGTAAATACCGTTTTAATTTTCTGAATAAAGAAAGTTATTTATTTATAACACACACAAATAACATCATTATATCAGTCGATTACGTGACCACTTATCTGACCACATGTAAAACCACCATAATCCAATTTATATTTGATTAACAGTTACATAACGGCGATTCATATCGACAAACTTCCTTTCCTTTCGCCATATATGTCTGACTGATTTGCGTTTGGAATTTAAATTTGCAACTGTCTTTCCACAGATAATGGTTCCTATTGGTTAAGCGTATGTCACAATGACGTGATCTCGCACCTGATTGGCCGAGGATTACGTCGCGAGCGCTGATTAGTGGAAAATGTCGGGATTGCCGAGCAGGGCAGATGACCCGATCAATGGAGTCGACGTTCGGGAGCAAGGAAGCGCTTTGAGGTCAGTATAGTTACCTTGACTGTTTAGGTACGGCATTGGATACGTCTATGTAAGGCAATCTGAATCTATAATTAATTTTATACGCTCTACTAATGTATTTAGAGTCTATTTTAAATTGGCAATAGTGTAAGACTGGTTTTCATTCAACACGATTTTGTATTTTAATGAGATTATTTAAGGCTCAATGCGTATTATTAATATCTTGTGGATGAAGCTATTAGTTCTTATTACAGAGAAACATGGATTTATCATAAAACTTTTGCATACATTTGCATAAAGCAAAAACATTAATTTGAAATTGATGTCTCCAGCAAAACTTTCAAATTGACATTCGATATGGATGGTAAGATTTTAAGTTTAGACGTTAACTAGAGTACCTAATGTTTATTATTAAGCTTTAAAGGCGAAATTGGTTTAAACCGTTATTTAGACGTAAAGCATCCGGGGACGGTCAGCGGAGCGAAAAATTACTCATTACCTTCTTTCTATCTGTTCTGTTAGTGTATTAAATGTTACGTTTTCTGGTTTAATTTTGCAAACTTTTAACTGGACCGGTATTGACGCGAGTTCGATTCGCGGTTAAGGATTGTTTGTGTCGATTAGATTATATATTCTTATTCTGCACCAATGATGATTGATGACTCACTACATTGCCTAATTTTAAGGCAGAGATGAAATGACACGTACAAAATACTTTAACTTTATTAATATATAGGGTGTTTTATCCGAAAGATTTCTCATGTAAATATTCACTGACTAATTATTAAAGAACTCAAGGTATCTGGTATGGCTGGAGTAAGTTACCGGTCCCATCCAATAAGAAATAAAACTCGCCATCCTCACTTCGTATGGCGGTATTTTATTTAATACTAGTTTTGCCTGCGGTTCCACCCACGTTGTTTTTTATGTTTAATTGCTTCAGTCGTAATGGTCTAGGACTCTTAGTCTAGAATCTAGTCTATAGATAGCTTCCTCAATAGATATACTAATATTATAATTGCGAAAGCAACGCTGTCTGTCTGTTACGTTTTCACGCTTAATCCGCTAAACCGATTTAGATGGAATTTGGTATGGAGATAGTTTAAAACCCTGAGAAGAACATAAGGTTCAAGTTTGTATGGGGAATCAATCATTTCTCAATGAAGCGACATATAAATCACCATGCTATATGCTATAGGTACATTATGCAAACGTTCTTCAGATACGGCTAGTTCCATCTACCATAGATTAGTACGTTCAAACAAACAAGTTTACAAACAAATAATATAGTTTTATAAGTAATACAATAGATTGGTATGCATTTACTATTTAAGCTAACGAAAGGAGATAACGCAATAAATATTAACAAATAGCCACTCATCCGTCAAGCTGCTAAGATTTTGATAACTTCATTACTAAATATGTCATTATTTCTGTTGTTGCAAATGTTTGATCTCGTAATCGTCTTGTTTTTTTTTTAAATAAATGTTCATTTGTATTTTTTATAACAGTGGTAATGATAGAAACTTGTTTGTATTCAGCCAATGATAGGTATTCTTCTTCTTTTATTTAATATCATTGTATTTAGATCTTTTTTCCGTCCCATTACAGAACTGGCCTTAAATGCGAAGGAGATCAGAGCTTCACATATTTTTAAAAACTAATTAGGCCCTTTCAGACTTGTAGGTCTCCTCATGATATTTGCCTACACCATAAGGCGAGTGGTAATCATGTTGAAATTATTCGTACATGAGGGGATTGAACTCGCTAAGTTTGGTTTTACAAGCGAACGCGGTACCACTGGACTACGACTGCCTTTTAAAAAACATGTTTTATTTACTCTATTAATTATTTGTATGCTCGTACATTTTGTACATACTTAACGAACTATATACTTAACCAGCTATCATAATACCAAATTTTATCAAAATCTATCCAGTGGTTTTTTTCGTGATGCGTTCCCAGACTGACAGACAGACTGACAAAAATTGTACTATTAATAGTATATCCTATGTTACTCATGTCATACATAGTCTGTATATAATATGTTAAATTTTATCCAAATCTGTCCAGCCCCTTTAGCATAAGAAGTAACACAATAAATGTGTGTCTATAACACAAACTTTCATATTTATAATAATAGGGTGTTTTTTTTCTATTTAGCCTGAATAGATAATTTTCATACACCATGATATATTCTCCAGGTACTTACTATTTGTATTTTAATAGCCAGCTATGAAACCGTATTGTCTAAAATCAACGGAGGCTTACGTCAGAGGCCTTGAGCCCATGTTAGTCGTATGTAAGACAAATTGCGAGTGACTTGTTGTTTATGCCTATGTATTGAAATTGTTTATGATGGTCATTTTGTATTTCCTTACTTAGGTACTTGCGCTTATAATAATTTTCTACTGTGTTTGTTTTTTATTCGAATAAGATAACACGTGTACCAAGTAACAACACACTCGTTCAAATTATTTTTTTAAAAGTACACTGATTTTCAAAGTTACTTTAAAAGTAATTGTTTTTAATTTTTAGGGTTCGATCAAAAACAGATTTTTCATATTGTAATATCAAAGAAAATGCTAATATTCGCGTTTTAAATTTAAAATTATGACGTTTTCATTTTAAACATGAAACTTGATTTTGTATTCAAATTAATGATTAATGTCCTATAAATAGAATGTTTATGCTACCACTACAAATTCTAAAACATTCTAATAGATTTGTCACGTGTACCTAGTATGAATTACCGCTCACTGATTAATAACGAAATCTCAGATAACATTAAGTAATATTTAGAATTTAGATAGATTCCTCATACACAGGTAAAGGTATTTCACCAAAAGGTTGAGGTTTTTTTTGGAAATTCCATATCCAAAGGGGAATAAAGTTTATATATAGTAACGTTATTTTTAAACTACGCGGATAAAGCTGCGGGCAAACGCTAGTGTTATAATAAAATGAATAAAATGCGGGACCTATTTTTGGAAATTGTACCCGCTTTCCTCGATTTTCCATGTTGCCACAGCTACCACTGCTATTGTCCCTAAAATTTTCATGTGCGAATCTTTTTTAACGTGAGTGCCACAACATGATGAAGGACATCAAAAAACCTATATGTGTGAGAGAATTTAACTCATTTTCGAAATACATACATATAAAGTTCGCCCACTCGCATTTTAGCTTGGTTGACTCGCTTTGAGGAGGCCCGAGTCCAGCAGTGGGACGTTGAAAGGCCAGAATTATCATCATTATATGTAATTATTATATAACATATACAAAACATTCCACCAGAGTTTCATCGGTTCAATGGTATCGGACAAACATACGTACATTAATTTTTATTCATATAGATTTATTAAATTTTACAGATTATAAAAATGCCTATCGGTAGAATAAAACTGCTCGTAATATTTATTAGGTATTTTATTTTCTTAAATGGATGAAAAGTATAATAACTAGTAAGCTATAACCTTCACCTGCATAATTAATATTACGATATTTAATTTGTGCGTGTATAATCTTATTGCGACAACGGTTTGCAAGGTTAGAAATCAGAAGTCATACAAATACAAGAGACATGTGACTGACGTACATGTATGTCTTAAAAGCATTATTGTAGGGAAATTATGTTATATAAAAATATCCCTTAGTCGAAAATATGTTCTGCCATTTGCTGTAAAAACCCTTGGCGCATGGAGTCCAAAGTGTTAAGGCACTTTTTAAAAGACATAACACTTTGTCTTATCGCCTCTACTGATAAAAGGAGAGAAATTATTTTTGCATCAGATAGCCCGTTAACTGAGTAAGGCTATAGGCTGTATAATATCATCCCGGAAAAATGTACGGTTCCCGTAGGATAGATTTGTTTTTGTCTAGGGACGAACCCGAAGCGAAGCGAGGGTGAGTCGCTAGTTGTAAAAAAAGTAGCATGTTAATTATTGTATTTATGATATATTGTGATTTCTATTTTTAAGTCGACATATAGTACAAATCTGGTCTAATGGTGTTCCCGGGTTTCATAGATCAAACCCCATAATTTCTTCTCCGTTAAATTTTTATAGAGCACTAGCTTAACTTTGCTTCGCTCGGGTATGTCCCAGGCGTTTAACCTGTGTACTAAATTTTATCCAAATCCATCCAGCCGTCTCTGCGTGAATGACCAAGAAGTAGCAAACTTATACCTACAATCTACATACATACAAACTTTTGCAGTTATAATAGTAGCATAATTTTAAAAAATCAATTCACACGCACACGATTTAATGTTATTGCGTATTTTCGATAGAATATAAATATTTAATTGGGGTTGAAAGTAGTTGCACTAATCCGACTAACACTTGTCTTAATAGTATTGTATTTAGCCCTTTTTAACGTCGCACTGTTGGGCACGTTCCTCCCTTCTATGCTAGGGGAATCAGGCCATAGTCCACCACGCTGGCCAAGTCCGGGTTGGCGGACTTCACATATCTTTTGAAAACTTGCAAGATTCTCTCAGACATGCAGGTTTCCTCACGATGTTTTCCTTCACCATTAAGACAAGTGGTAATCATGTTAGAAATGATTTGCACATGAAAATATCAGAGGTGCGAGACCCGGGATTTTAATCCGCTTCACTAGGTTTCTCAAGCGAGCGCGTTACCACTCGGCTACCAGTGCCTTCTTAATAGTGTTATTATATATTAATATTGAGCATCTTATATAACTATTTGACTTACTATACTCCATACTAACTTAGTATGGAGTAGATAGAATATATATACATATGTATATATGTATGATGAGTTTTATATCCCTTACTTGAAAAATGATTGATTCCCCATACAAACTATCACCCTCTTTTTCACCCCCTTAAGGGATGTTTCCTGGGATAAAAACTATCCTATGTTCTTAAGGCCCAGGGTCTCAAACTATTTCCATACCAAATTTCATCTGAATCGATTCAGCGGATTAAGCGTGAACATGTAACAGACAGACAGAGTTACTTTCGCTTTTGTAATATTAGTATGTATATTGAGTTCTAGTAATTTAATGTGACGTAACACTAAACAATGTTTGTGTGATATAAATGTGTCTTATTTGAGCCATCAAATACCAGAAGACATATATGACAATCTTTATATTCAAAGTCAAAACAGTTTTTTAAACTGTAAATAATATTTTTATATCTTTTAAAGTACAGCAACAGTGCATAAGTTACGTAATAAATATTCAATTGTGAGGCACGTTCGTCTTCCACGAATTACCTACTGGTACGGAAATAGGCGTTTAAGTTAACATATAAATTTAAACTCTTGCGACATTCACTTTGGCGTGTTTATGTCCACGTTCCTGCGTTATGATGTTTTTTCGTATACTTTGTTGAAAATATGGCGGAAAAAAATTAATATATATAAAAGATAAGTTATACTTAAATTAATTATTTTGTTATTCGCAAAGCGTTAAGTATGAATCAGTATTTTTATTGGGAATACATAAATTAGTAAATAGCTTTTATAAACAAAAAAATATCTATGCTGAAAAATAATAGGTTTCGTTAGATACCTTATAAAATATTTTATGTTTGTATAAAATTTGTAAGTATTGTATATAAACCACGGTGCCATGTGCGGAGCTCGAACCGGCAACCTCCTGTAAACGGTTAAATTCTTAATGACTCATCCCGTACATATAAATGTATCAGATCTCTGAAACAACATTTTATATCTTACAAACCATAGATCAAAAGCATCCAAACGCCCTCCGCAATAAAAACATTTTTAAACCAAAATGACCATACTACGTTTATTTGAACATTCGAAGGGAAGCGTAACATCAAAGTCAGTAAACAGTTGACCGAATGTAGTAACAATTAAGTAGGATTGATGCAACTGTAGGTGAATGAACTCCTCTATTCCTGGATGCGATCATAGATTATAGAACAAAGATAGGCTAATCGGATTTAGATTTTGATTGTTGTAGTCTGAATTTAATTTATTTATGTCATAGATTAGGTAAGTCTTAGAAATGACAATTTAGAGCCAATCATAAACATAATATGACAGTATTAAAATTTCATTTTATATTACTTATATCTCTTTACTTTTTTGGCAAAACGTATAACATAAAATGCATGTTATATAAATTACTAGCGACTCACTCTCGCTTCGTTTCGGGTTGGTCCATAGACAAAAACAAATCTATCCCACGGAAACCGTACATTTTTTCGAGACGATATATAGCCCTAAACCTAAACCTATAGGTTTCCTCAGTTAAGGGGCTATCTAATGCAAAAAGAATTTTTCAAATCGGATTAGCATATCCTGAGATTAGCGCGTTCAACCAAACAAACAAACTCTTCAGCTTTATAATATTAGTATAGATGTCAAATTCTATTGCAATTGGGAAATACACAGATAGATTATATTATTGATCGATAGGTTATTAGGTATTGTCGATTAATATAATATATAATATAATAAAGATTGCAGATGAGTAAATTTTAACCTTTAGTCGGTTTAAAGAGGCTTTACACACTCGTCCAAGAGCTCTTTACATACCTCACCGGGAGTTCTCGCGCAAGAAACCTTCATACATAAGTGTGTCCCAATACACTCTCGCGTATTCCGTTATTGACGCCGAACGTAAGTGTAGCTAGACTCCTAGAGAAATCTCTTTATGTATCAGAACAAAAAATACCTATACACGTAACTCCGCACACAAAGACTATGTATGTATATCTATTCAAAAAATCGCGACAGTCTGTTGTTTCATAAAATGAAGAACGCAGTAAACTAATAAAACAAATACACTTTCGCATTTTTATTGTTAGTAAAAATAATTGCAGGTTAGTCAATGATTAGGAACATTTTGTTGTTCTCTCATAGTATTATAATTGCTATTCTTCTTTACAAGATATATTAAAATTTCTGAAGAGGTCTAATTAAGTGCAATAACAGAAACTCAAAAATTCGTAATAATTGAATTAGATTGTACGGTTTTTGAACTGTAACTGTAGTTAAATGGAAAAAATTAAAGATAATTAAGTAAACGACGAGAAATGTTAAGTTTCGTTTGGTTAATTTTATCTTGCATAATTCACATAGAAGCTGCTTTAAGAAAAGGTTTCATTCACTTTGGTTATAAGGTTCTATATAAATGAATAACTTCAAATTGAAACGATAAACATATTTACTTTTTACATAGAAATATTATTATATAATAAACTACCGACTAACCCTCGCTTTGTTCGGGTTCGTTCCTAGGTTGGTTCCCCATACAAACTTTCATTCCCATTTTCACCCCTTTAATAATAATAAAAAATAAATCAACCCTGATTTCCGGTATAAAATATATCCTATGTCCTTTCTAGGGTCTCAACTATCTTCTTACTAAATTTCATCTAAATCGGTTCAGTAGTTTCGGAGCCTATTCGATACAAACAAACAAAAAACAATTTTTTCCTCTTTAGAATATTAGAATAGAACAATAGATACACTAAAATATATTACGAGTAAGCTGTCGAGTTGAATAGTCTGTACATAACAATTTCAGATGAGAATATTTTCTTGTTTTATTATACTTTTTAGAGCGTGATTTTTCAGTAGTCTGGTTCTAGTTTTTGAGCTTACTTTTTATTTTAAAGTATTGCTTTCAAAATGTGAATGTTATTATTATTGTTATTAATATTTTTTATTTGTGGTATCGACATATTTGCAAGTGATCCCGAATATATTTTTAATGCGATAGTGGCAGTGCATTTAACTAAGTCTAAAAATGTGTTCCCATTTCCCATAGATATTTTCTTATTAGTCGTTACTTGCAACATTGCACCAAACAGGACAGGTCTTCTTTGATTTTGAGTTGCTTGTTTTATTCTTTGACGGCGCACAGTTGCACTGTGACGAAGGAATGATAGCTGGAATCCGTATGTTTTCGTAAATCACCTCATCTTAATACATTGAAACGAATGATTCATGATTATTTTCAATTAGAAATTATATAAATTGTTTTGAAAGTTATATCTATGCATATAATTTTAACTGAGTGAAATCTGTACATTTAATATTTTTTGGAAGATCTTATTGAAATAGTCATTATTATCGATACAGAGGCTGAATCTATAGTCTTTAGAATTTTTGTCTGTTTGTCTCTCCGTCTGTGACCGCATCACGTGAAAACCACTGGACAGATTTTGATGAAATTTGGTATGATGGTAGCTTTCTCCGCTCGGGTTCTTCTCTAGTTACCTACGTTTTAAAGTTTAATATAGATTTCTCAGAAATAAGATGTTTTCCCGCAGTAAAAAGTATCCTATATGTTGTCAAATTTCATCAAAATCTGTCCAGTGGTTTTTTCGTGGTGCGTTCGCAGGCAGACAAAAATTCCAAAAAAACTATAGTTTCGGCCTCTGTATTGTTAATAATGACTATTTCAATAATTTTCCAGAAAAATATTTAATGTACAGATTCGACTCAGTTAGAATTTTATTATATGTAGGTATAGATTACATAATAAGAAATGTACAAAAAGCCTGGGGTCAAATTAACCCAGGCAAGTCTCTCACAATACATACATATATCATTTTACTGTTTATTTATAACTTAATTTCCGTCTCATGACTTATCTCTTTCCAAGAAATCTTTGGGTGTTTTCCAGGACTTAACCCATTATCGAATCGCAACCCTCGAGTTAAAATTATTTATTTAGATCACACTTGTTGGGTCACATGCATTAAATATCTTTATTTAATCTATATAAATCATTTAATTAGATACATTTCTAGTGTAATGTTAATTGTAGAAGTAGGTACATGTTATATATTATTATATTTGTTTAACAAGTACACAGATTTATATAAATCTTATATAAAACTTATAAATAATAATTAATTATTAATGATTGCACAGTATATCATTAAAAAGTATTATAAAGTATGTAGATTTTAGAAAAGCGATTACATTTATAACATAATTTGTAACTGTTGAGTGTAACTCAACAGTTCCAAATTATGCCACAGCTCTTAATCCCAAAGAAAAATTCTAATTAACTTAAAATAAGCAATCCAAAATCAACGCCACTCTCTCTTATTTAGTATCTCAAATATGAACAGTATGAAGTCTAAAATCCAACCATCGAAGTGTGAGAACGTTAGTAAAGAAAAAAAAAACTTCATACAATATTGTATTGCTCATCACGTCATCTAAAATTAGGACCAAATTAAATGACATAAAACATATGTCAGAACAAGTGTAACTTTAAATTTTCTGAATCACTTTCAAAGAAAGTACCGATGGGTGTTTGACTCATTGTTTACTATTGAATATAATATTTATTTAGTTAACTACCGACTCAACGTAGCTCCGCTCGGGTTCGTCCCTACTTACGTTTTGACGTTTAGTATAGATTTCTGAGAGATGAGATACTTTCCTGTCGACAAAAATATCCTATATGTAGACCATACCAAATTTCATCAAAATCCCTCCAGTGGTTTTTCTGTGATGCGGTAACAGTTAGACAGACAGGCAAAAAATCTAAAAACTATAGATTCGGCCTTTGTATAGATATCTGATAAATCGATTAAGATTATTAGATTTAATAGGTAATTTCTTAGATTTACGCGGATATTTGACGTTTTAAATAAAACTATCTTTACGATTTTTTCCCGCGAATCTGTTTTAATTTTTGGTTTCCGACGTTTAATTACAATAATAGTTGCTAAAATTAAACTAATGATGTTACAATATTCCAATATGAAACTTATTATTAATATAAAACAAAATGAAATTAAAATTAATAAATATTGTAAGTTACTTCGGTGCCATTTTTGATTTTTTTTTAATGCATTTTGTAATTTTGTAGGTTGCCTACCCGATTGTCTGTAACAATGTATGTATATATGTATGTACATAGGTACCTTTAAGACGTTTAAACTTAAGTCTCTCCCGTGAACATAATTATTGCTGTAAACAATTCGAAACATCGGGAACCAAAAATCATAATAAATTCGCGAAAAAATCCGAAAAGATTATTATTAGACTTCTTTATATTTAATTCATTACTTGTTTTATATTTATATTTAAGCCAATAGGAGTTTAACTTAGCCGACCTAGATCTGCTTCCTTATTTTTTCATATTAGATGTTATTAAAGATACGTATACAATATACATATTATATACACTTAAAATACGCTCTTTAAAATATATTTGTATGTAATTTCTATATTATAAAATACACACAGTTGCATACTGAAATCAGTCCAACTGTACTAAATGTGATGTGTTCGCAAACAGGCTATAAATCTTAAAATTTCTATTTCTGGTCCTACTTAAATATATCTAGTACTAACTTCTGGTTGTGAAGCTACAGCGTGTCTCTTTATGTATTTTAATAACTAATGATTTACCCTTGCTTCGCTCGGGTGCTACCCTAGGTGCCTAACAGTACCCTATGTACTTACCTCAGGTCTTAATCTAAATTTCATTAAAATCCGTCGAGCTGCTTCAGCGTGAAGCAGTAACAAACATACACAGATAAAGTATATTTGAGAAGTTATAATTGGCTCGTTCGGGAATAGAACTCACTAGACCACAATACTTTTCATGACCTTTGTGCAGATCTTTTGCTGAGATGATACCTTACTAGTCCATATTTTAACAGAAAAGATGCTGTAAAATAAAATTTAGTGAAATTTTCTCTGCAGTGACTACTGCAAACTTTGAATGAATAATAAAAATAACTTACTTTTTTATAGCGTTTTACTATAGCTTTCCAAGGCAACAAGGCATATAACTTTAAATAACATATGTACATATTTATTACTAGCGACTTACCCTCGCCTCGCTCGGGTTCGTCCCTAGATTGCTACCCCATACAAACTTTCATCCCATATTCACCCCCTTAAAGGATGATTTTTCGAGATAAAAACTATTCTATGTTCTTCCCAGGGTCTCAAACTATCTTCTTATCAAATTTCATCGAAATCGGTTCAGTAGTTTCTTAGCCTATTCGGTACAAACAAACAAACAAAAAAATAAATCTTTCCTCTTTATAATATTAGTAAGATTTTACTTTGCTTACTAATCCTGCTGTCCATCCTGCTTGTGCTTAGTGAACGTCGTTTTATTAAGTAAATTTTCAAATATTTGCCAAGAAAGTAGCGATTACCTGATTCACTGTTGTCTGTTTGCATTCATTGCAATTGGATATGACAACTTTTCTTCTACTTTTTGTTGATCATCTCTGTAAGGTTATGAAGATAATTATCAGCATTTTTTGGATCCCATTACATATGAAAAGCTTGCCAAGATATTTCAAATTATTATTGACTTTCTTAAATATCTGTTGATGTTTTTGCATTCATTAATGTATTCTGACTAATTTTTAATTTGAGTGCTCTCGTAGTGTAATCTTTACAGATAAATAAAATTGATGTGTATGTTTGTTTTTTGTAATATCAAAATAACAGTGTAAAATGCCAATTTTTTACTAAATGCATATGAAATTATATACGGTACTTATAAATACTATAATAGAAAAATACAATTTTTAACATTTTTTGTCTGTCTGTCTGTTTGTTCCGGCTAATCTCCAAAACGGCTGGACCTATTCTGAAGGGACTTTTACTGGCAGATAGTCGAGGTTATAAGAAGTAACTTGGCTACTTTTATTTTAGAAAAAGAATTAGGGTTCCGCAAAAAAAATTTACACGTAGGTCTAGGGACGTACTCGAGTGTAGAGAGGGTAAGTCGCTTATACATTAATAATGATAAAAAATTAAAAATCTTTTTCTCTTCTAGAATATTTGGCGGACAAAAGACCTGTGACCTAGATTGTAGTTGACAGTATAAGATACAACAATAAAAATATAAAATTGATATGTAAAATTATTGAATCATAGTTCGTAATGTAAAACCGATCGTCGCGTCGTTGTAAATAACTAGCGACTCACGCTCGCTTCGATCGCGTTCCTCCCTAGGTACGTTTTCACGGTTAGCTATGTTTATACATAAATAGTAGCTTGCTACATCTAAGATATTCATTTAATTTATATAGCGATTTACGTTACATACGTACATACGCTGATTTTGTTCACAATTTCATGGGTTTTAATTTTTTTTTTGCGTAACCCTGATTCTTTTCCTAAAATAAAAGTCCCGTCAAAACCGGGTCAGTCGT
Organism: Argynnis bischoffii washingtonia; assembly: GCA_033884665.1. Taxonomy (NCBI): domain Eukaryota; kingdom Metazoa; phylum Arthropoda; class Insecta; order Lepidoptera; family Nymphalidae; genus Argynnis; species Argynnis bischoffii. The sequence continues at coordinate 7,155,159 of JAEMGE010000029.1, forward strand.
TTAGACATAGACAGATAGACTATTTTATTTCTTATAATTTCATTAATTAAGTAAAAAAAAAATTAAGTAAAAAGCTGTAATTTTAGCATTATAAACAGTCACTTCAATTTTATTTATTTGTATTAAAAAAAATCTATATTTGTACTTGTTATTTAGAATCTATTCATATAAAAGCGAAACGCAACCCAAGATTAATCACAAAATCTCAGAAAATATAAATACTACATGCAGGCAGTTGCTTTGAAATGATTTTTATAAATCTGGATAAACTTAGACTAAAGGGGTAAAAATGGGTTTGGAAGTTAGTTGTTTTTGTAGATACGGTAACTAGAACTGGAAATATCTTTTTGATTAAATATTAAGACTATTTTCATTAAAAATTTAGACAATACATTGACTGGGAAGATATTAAGAGGTTATGTGAAACTTAAGAATAGAGCAAATACATATGTAGGTACATAAAAAATTACGCGGGCGAACGACTAAACGCTAGTTTTTTTAAATAAATATTAATAAATGTAATTAATCTTTATAAATGTAATTATTCGACACTATACTATCATTATCATACGTTAATGTAGACTTTTATGCGAAATTACGAAAACCATTATGAAATGCCAATTTACTCTTTTATAACATTTACGTAGCCAAACTTTTTATCAGAATATTTCGAGTTATCTCGTAGTAATGCTTGTTTGTATTCTAGATGAGTCAAGTACAATTCGAATGATTTTATCTAATCTAATGTCCTTAGGTGATACGTAAACATCCTCCAATTTACATACTGCCTTGTTCTTTAGGTCACGTGTACACGTATTGTGAGGACGTTGTGAAGCGAAAAATCGAGTGAAAAACAAGTGCTATTTAAAAAAATAAGGAAGAATGATGTAAAAATATTATAAATGTTAATTTTTTTTTATATAAGATATATAAGAATAATTAATTATAAATATTTTTTGTATGTTTATCTTATAATTTTAAATTGTGTTTGGACTTTTCCGGGGGCTGTATTTCCATACAGGTAAATAGTATTTAAATTCAGCAAAAATTAAATTATCATGTAAAAATCTATCAAATTATTTATAATTATTAAAAAATAGTTTTATATAGGTATGCCTACTATACCTAAGCATATAAAGTATACTAGCAACACACCCTAGCTCCGCTCGGGTTCGTCACTAGTTCCGTTTTTAACGGAATATTTATATTATTATATATTTCATTATATATTTTTAGTACAGATTTCTGAGAGATGAGATATTTTCCCGCAGTAAAAATTGTCCTATGTGTTACTCGGATAACCAGCTATTATTATCCAAATTTCAGCAAAATCTGTCCATTGGTTTTTTTGTGATGCGTTCCCAGACAGACAGACAGACAAAAATTCTAAAAACTACAGATTCGGCCTCTGTTACGATAATAATGATTATTTCAATAAGATTTTCCAAAAAAATATTTAATGTACAGATTCGACTCAGAATATTATTATATATGTATATGTAAGTATAGATAATGTAGTAAAATAATTTTAAATTCTTACATTTATTTTACATACGGACACTTCAATTTATTTATAGTTAGTATATAGTCAGTAGAACAGATGAGAATTGATTTAATTTTCTAGTACAAAGTCCATGTTATTTTATTCATGCATCTGCGATTTGCAATTGTAGCCAATGATTTGCCTAAGTAAAGTGTTGTTCAATGTTTTGGTTTACAAAACATAAATTAACAAGCTATTACTGCGATATTTACATAAAACATCAAAAGGTAAGCCAATCTTATATCCATATTGAGATGCTAATCGTTATTTTAATTATAAGGAGGAATAATTCTTCTTAACCGACTCAAAAAAGAAGGAGGTTCTCAATTATGTTGTTTTTTTTTTATCTTGTAATCATTTTAAGGGGTAAGTGCGAACACTGTAGATTAATTTATTGTTGTAGTAATAATAATATTTATTTATTAATTGCCCTGCTAAAATAAACTAAATTTCAATAAATGACAATTGAAATTTAGTTACCTATCTTTTTAAATCTATACTTCTATACTAATATTATAAAGCTGAAGAGTTTGTTTGTTTGGTTGAACGCGCTAGTCTCAGGAACTACTGATCTGATTTGAAAAATTCTTTTTGTATCTGATAGCCCGTTAACTGAGGAAGGCTATAGGCTATATATTATCCCGGAAAAGTGTGCAGGTCCCTTGGGATAGATTTGTTTTTGTCTAGGGACTAGGGACGAACCCGAAGCGAAGCGAGGGTGAGTCGCTAGTCTTTGAAAAAAATTTAATATTTTTTTTTTTATAAAATATCTTACGATTAGAAATTTTAAAAATTGTATTGAAATTACCAATTACATTTTTTTTAATTTCCATTTATCAATGATTGTAGAATGTAAAATGTTATCTTGTCTTAACTCAAAGGATAGCAATTGCGTAATGTCATTTCATAGCGATTAGCGAAAATTGCTTGCGAAGTTTTAATAAATAAATAAATATGTTGGGACATTAACACACAGCACCATCTAGTTCCATGGTAAGCTACGAGGCTTGTGTTATGGATACCTGATAGTCGAGTATGTATTTATAAAGTTATATATGTGTTGTGTACACATATATAACTTTAAATACATACATAGTATAAATATACATACATTATATATATATATATATATATATATATATATATATATATATATATATATATATATATATATATATATTTTAAATTACGCCTCATTACGCCTAAATTTAATTGTGTAAACAAGATAATATCAACCAAGAACGACAATATCCCTTCTTCATTAAACATCTGTGTTTCACATCATATAATACACAAACAAAAATAATACAAAAAAAAATGTATATAACAAAAAATTAAAAAAAGGATCATATAACACATAATTGATTGAGGCGTTAAAATGTCAAAAGACATTAAAAATAAATAAATTTAGTTAAACATTTTTAGTATCAGTTAGGTAAATAGGTATATCTATACAGATAAATAAAATTGGAGTGTCTGTTTGTAATATTAAAATAACAGTTTTTTACTAAAACATATGGATGTATACACGGTACATATACCAAAACAACATTTTTTACAATTTTTGTCTGTCTGTCTGTCTGTTTGTTCCGGCTAATCTCCGAAACGGCTGGACCGATTTTGATGGGACTTTCACTGGCAGATAGCGGATGTTATAGGGAGTAACTTAGGCTACTTTGATTTTAGAAAAAGAATCAGGGTTCCGCAAAAAAAAATTAAAACCCATGAAATTGTGAACAAAATCCGCGTACGGCGTACGCACCCGAGCAAAACGAGGGTAAATCGCTATATAATTTAAATTTAATGAATATCTTAGAAGTAGCAAGTTACTATTTATGTATACCTCAACATAGTTAACCGTGAAAACGTACCTAGGGACGAACGCGAGCGAAGCGAGCGTGAGTCTCTAGTTTATAATACTATTTTCCTCAGTATTCAGTGTGGGAATATATAAGTGACAGGGTCTGGTGTATGACAAATTTCCTTGGCATTGTCACCGTATGTGATGCAACGTGCAACGTGCTTGTATTTAAATAATTATATTCGTATACCTTATGTATTATTTGCGTAAAATTTAACATATTGTATTCATGGGATGTCAAACGAGCTAAGTAGTCAATGTATGTAGGTACATTATCTTTTATGGTTTTTAGTTATTTCTATTTAATGTACCACCATAAAGCGATGGTGATCCCTGCTTATATGTAAACCTATTATATTGTACGGATACTATGCAATAATAATATGTTCTCCCGACCGATTTAGGCCACGGCGGTTAATCTCATTGAGACTAGCCAACTGTGCAGGAGATATTATAGTGCACAAGTGTACGCGCAGACACAAGTGCACTCTCTATTTCTGTCACTCTCATACTCCGGTGAGACGACTTCTTGACACGACCAGTCAGAATTAAGGCGTAGGACTGACGGTTATGCGTGCTCTCCGGTGCACGGGGGTGAAACACCGTCAACTTCCCAATGCCGGGCTGTTACTATAGGTTCTTTAACAGAAAAACTCAATATCTAAACTTGGCTCGACCCGGAACACCGAACCCAGGATCTCTGGATGTGCAGTCGTACATGCTAGCCACTACACGACCGAGGCAGTTACTGTACAATATACATTGTACGGATATATGTAGCTCGAGCCGCAACTTTGAACTACTCAAGCGTCAACTATACAATAAGGGAAACCCTAATTCAATCGGCCCACTCTTTTCCTGCTTTATTATTATAGCATAGTACTAAACAGTTTTAGAATACCAATTATTCTAAAAATGTTTAAATTAAAATGTATTTAATGCAAGACAAAATCTTACTAATATTATAAATGTTAAATTTTAGAAGTTTGGATGTTTGTTAATACTAATTTAATAAATTAAGTAGTTTTTGCGACAGATCAGTATTCTACGAGAATTTTTAAATATAGTGGCTTATCTCCTGACTTCGATTTCCCCGACTTTTAAAAAAGAGTATTTAATGTGTGTTTTTGTGTGTTACGTGATGTCTTCGCCAATTCGTGATTTTTATGATTCTTACTGGCGACTTACCCTCGCTTAGCTTCGGGTTCGTCCCTGGATAAAAATAAATCTATCCTACAGGAACCGTACATTTTTCCGGGATGATATATAGCCTATAGCCTTCCTCAGTTAACGGGCTACTCAATGCAAAAAGAATTTTTAAATCGGATTAGTAGTACCTGAGATTAGCGCGTTCAACCAAACAAAGAAACAAACAAACTCTTCAGCTTTATAATATTAAGTATAGATTAGAATATCTCTTGTATAGTTTGATAGGGGTGATCTAAGACTAAATATGAAATAATTAATCACATTAATATTATAATGCAAATGCAAAAGTTTCGTTTGGATGGATGTTTGTTCACTTTCACGCTAGAACGGCTGAACGGATCTGGATTAATTTGGAACAGAGATAGATTATAGTCTGGAATAACACGTAGGTTACTTTTTATCCTGGAAAAATGTATGGTTGCCGTGGGATAGATTGGTTTTTGTTTTTCACAGAGCAAGGTATCGACTATTCCATACTCACCGTTAAAGCGTACCTAGGGACAAAGCCGAGCGAAACGAGCGTGAGTTGCTAGTTTTAAATACGTTTTCGATGATTAGGTGTGCCTTTTTAATTTATATTTAAATAATTATATAGAAAACGCGATAGTATGTCCCTTACGTAATACAAAATCAAATAAATCATTTTGCCCTATCAACTATACAATTATTTACAATCTATCTGTTCGAAAGCGAATTGATATTCGTTTCGACAGTCGCTTGCGTCAATATGAAATCATCGACGGCGTTTGTAGAATTTTAAAGTGCCTAAATAAATATTTGCACGACAAAAATGCTTTAAACGATTTGTGTGTTTAGCATATTATGTTAATTTTTAATACTATTCAAATGTCTTTGTAGGTGAATGTTGGTATATAGTTGGTATGTATAGAATAAGTACTATGTACAAGTATATATGATGTACAGAAGTCCAATTTCCTACAAAATATAACAACACCTCATCTTATGGGACAATAAAGTGGCTTGTTTTAATTAAAAAGGAGAGTTTTTTTTAGTATACTTGAACATTTTTAATTTACACCATATGTTAATATGAATTTGGATCTGCCTGATGATAAAAACCTTGTCAAATTATAAAGAACTTATTTAATTATGATTTCGAACTCGTTGATAATATTTTTGTGTGAATATACATAATTTTATATTTATGTACAAGTGGTGATGTAAAGTGTAAATTTTAAATAGGGAAAAAATTACTCTAATACACTAAGAGGCTAAAATCTAGATCTAGTACTAAAATTAAATATGAAGACCAAAAGCTATTGGTTAAATAAATTAGTGCATAATTCGTTTTGTAACACATCTGTAAGGTATGTAAGGCGTAGCTGTCTGTAACATATGATTGCGCAAATGACGATGTCTGGCGTCTCTATTTATTTTTAATACTAGCGACACATCCTCGCTTCGCTCGATTTCGTCCCTAACTGATTCTTTAAATTGACATAACTTTTTTTATTTATGAACGATTGAAATAAAACAACCGCGTCTGAGGTTAGTGTGTACAAACGCACAGACAAACAGATAAAAATTCTAAAAATCATTGTTTTGGGTTCTGTTGCGTTAATAAATGATTTTTCTAATTGATTTTTTTTTATAAATAGTGTTTCTCCAGTGTCCAACTCCACCACTTTTGTAATTAAAAAATTAATACTTGTGAATGTTTAATGTATAAGTATACTAGCAGCTCATCGTCGCTTCGCTCGGGTTCGCCTCTAGAAAAACAAAAACAAATCTATCTCGCGGAAACCGTATATTTTTCTGGGATAAAAAGTAGCCTATGTGTTATTCCAGACTATAGTCTATCTCTGTGCCAAATTTCATCCAGATCCGTTCAGCCATTCTGGTGTGAAAGAGTAACAAACATCTATACTCACAAACTTTTACATTTATAATATTTATACAGGTATACTCTTAAGATATTTTTTAACAACTAGATATACCATTCTTAGTTTATTAATTAGTTCTCTATTAGCGAAATCGATTCTAGAAAGTCAATTAAGCTAAGGAGCAGAGTCAAGATCTTGAGACCGACTTTAGGAAATACTTCATTTAGACGTCTGGAGTCTGGACTCTGGACCAATGTCCATCGTCTTATTGTACCTATTGATTGTGACATGATAGACTTTAGCATCCTTTCGGGTAGTCTAACCAATAGAAGTAATATTGTTCATTTTGTTTGTATTACTACTAAGGAAATTGTTGAGAAGACGAGAATGCACGAGTATCTAAATTAAGATAATAATAAAAAAACGTGTGTGTGTACTTATGTACGTACGTAAGAAGTTATACTTCTTTGGCGTAACAGAAGAAAAATAGCTAAAGATTTCATTCCGTATGTCATAACTCTCTGTTTGTAAAAGGAATGTAGATAACTTCATCATGTCGCTTTCAGCTAACTTCGTCATGTCGCTTTTTGGCTGTCGGTGTGCGAGCGCGTCGTAAAAAATTTACTCACATGTATTTTTCCAAACATGTCAAAAGAAGTATAACTTCAAAAACATCTGTTAGTTATGTAGGTACATACATACATGTATATTATTTGTATTTAATACAGGCGATGTCAGCGTTATGGAAGCGTATTGTTCTTTAGTCGTGATAGTACGATTAAATACTTGTGTATTGACAATACCGGAGGAAAAGGCTTTTATGGGGATAAAGATAAACTGCGTATATCTGATAGAAATTTAATGTAGGAAAATGCTGTGATTTGAGATCTCATATTTCCACTTTCAATTTTATTATGCTCTAGCGACTGACTCGCTTCGCTCGGGTGCGTCCCTTGCTTTTTGTATTTAATATTTTATGCAAGTACCTAATGCCTCTTTAAATGCATCTTTTGGTAAATTTTATTACTTAGTAGCCTAAGTGTTACTCCGGGTCGTATTGTATCTATACATACAATAAAATTCTTAGTCGAATCTGTACATTAAATATTTTTTGGAAAATCTTGTTCAAATAGTCATTATTATCGATACAGAGGCCGAATCTATGGTTTTTATTATTTTTGTCTGTCCGTCTGTCTGTCTGTCTGGGAACGCATCACACAACGCATAGCTACGGGTCAACATATAAGATACTTTTTACTGCGGTAAAATATCTCATCTCTGAGAAATCTATACTAAACGATACTAAATTTCATCCAAATCTGTTCAGCCGTTGCAGCGTGAAAGAGTAACAAACTTACACACATAGAAACTCACATTTATAAGAACTGTTTGAACATGTCTTTCGGTTGATTCCACAACTTGTTACAACAAAACCTTGACAAGAAATCATAATAAACAATTATACCACATTATATCGCACTTGAGTAATCCGACACGGAGTAACGCTAGTCGTGTGTGTTACTGAAATGCACACCCCAGTGCCGATTAGCTCTAATGGTTATGTGGAATACAAGTTGTTATGTAATTTGCTTGTTTGCTTGCCTTTCGTTGAACTACCTGTGCTTTTTTGTCTTACAAGTTTACTTTTACGTTACTAGTTTACATATATTGATATGATTTTCTTTTCGCTACTGTCTAGTTTTAAAGGAAAAAAACAATTTTTTTAAAGGAGGAATGCAAACTTCGCAGTTATTTATAGTCATTTTATTTTTCCCGCTTTAATTATAAAAAATATTTTCGTTACGTTATATAATACTTAATCAGTATAAAATTTTGTATCATCGAATCTATACAGATAAATAAAATTGAAGTGTCTGTTTGCAATGTCAAAATAACAGTCTTATACTAAATGCATATGGAATTATATACAGTACTTATAAGAAAAATACAATTTTTTAAATTTTTGTCTGTCTGTTTGTTCCGGCTAATCTCCGAAACGGCTGGACCAATTTTAACGGGGCTTTTACTGGCAGATAGCTGATATTATAAGGAGTAACTTAGGCTACTTTTATTTTAGAAAAAGAATAAGGGTTTCGCTCAAAAAAATTAAAACGTACCTAGTGACGAACCCGAGCGAAGCGAGAGTGAGTCGCTAGTACTTAATAAAATATTTTGAATAACGTTAAAATTCAAGTGCACGCCCGTGTCATTGACATTTGTTTTTATCTGCTCATATTCTTAAGTGGTTAACGACTCAGATCGGAGCAGGTCAAAGTTCAATTATCGAGATGCTGTAAGTGATCATTAGTGTAACTATTAACTACATTGATTTATGATTAGAAAGTTAACGTTCTGTTGTCTAATTAGTAATAACGTATTTATGCTTGTTCGGCGTCCCTTCACGAAGGGTACGATTGATATATTAGTAATAGTACTGTTTTTAATAACAATTTGTCTAAAATTGACACTTTTCTTAATAACACAAATTAGATTGAACATTTTTCATTTTAATTTTATTTTTTACTTAGACATGTTACATCAAGTTTATAAATTTTCTCATAAATACGCCTTTCCATACTTAACACAGTTTTAGCTTTAAAACAAAATTAAACTTGACAATATATCTTAGGAATTAATTAAATGAATGTTGAAATTTGAAACTAAAATAAAATATTTTGAATAAAACTATCTTTTCGGATTATTTCGCGGATTTATTTAGATTTTTGGTTCCCGACGTTTCGAATGCTTTACAGCAATCATGGTCACGCAAAATAATTCGATAAGATAGTTTTATTTAAGATGTCAAATTTTCGCGTAGGTAATACATACTCCGTACCTTATAAAACTTACATGAATAATATTTTTCCATGTATTCAACAGTAGCTGGACTTACGTCCATTAAACATAGATTTGGATATTATTTGGAAACCAATATTTTACTACACTCCGCAAGCAGTTGATTTTTTATCGATGCATAGATATTAGATAGAATGCAATTTTTTGACACGTTTGACTCAGTTTATAGTGACCCTACTTGCTGTGCCAGCGATCGCGGGTTCGAGTCTCGCTGGGAATGAATGTTTGTACTCCAGTCATGGGTGTTTATATATATAATATTATGTATGTATTTAAAGTTATATATACGTATGTTTAGTGTATCAACTATCTGGTATCCATAACACAGGCCTCGTAGCTTACCATGGAACTAGATGGTGCTGTGTGTTAATGTCCCAACTTATTTATTTTTTTACTAAAAAATACCCCCCCCCCTCCCCACTCCCCACTCCCCTCCCCACAGATAGACTAACTTTGAGTGCAACCCATAGGCTACTGTTAGTAATAAAATTTACCAAAAGGTGGCGCTGCCACAAAAACTAGCATTGCTTATACTATTTTTAATCAATGAACCTTTCTTGTCTATGCCAGGGATACTATTTTTAGATCTGCATGTGTCATTTGATTCTGTAAACATAAAAGTTCAATGAATATTCATCCTTATCGCCGAGTTATAAAGATCACTTGATTTTTCATTTTTTATGTCAAATTAGTCCTTACGCAATTGTAAAGTCCAAATATATTGAAAGTAATTATAGTTCAAGATGATCGCTACACAATTTACACTCTTACAGGCTAAATGTTAAAGGTGATATGAAATTAGGGAATAGTAGGGTAACCATATTAAGCTGTCTGGTTTTTTTTAATTTTCTTTATAAGCTGTCGGGTTATTTTTAATTATTATTGTACTGTAGTTATTATATAGTTATTATTTATTGAATTTTACCTTTTTTGTTCAACCTCTCTGTCACACGACATACATGAACTTCGTGAACTAGCTCAGATCTTTAATCTTTTCATCCTTATAGATCCTATAAAATATCAAGACTTCTCAGCGTCTTAGCTACATGCCTCCCTTCATACGAGGGGTATCAGGCCATAGTCCACCACGCTGGCCAAGTGCGGATTGGCGGACTTCACATGTCTTTCGAAAATTTACTAGGTTATCTCAGACATGTAGATTTCCTCACGATGTTTTCCTTCGCCCTAAGACAAGTGGTAATCATGTTGGAAATGTTTCGCACATGAAAATATCAGAGGTGCGAGACTCGGGATTTGAACTCACGCGCGTCACTGCCTGTTTAATAATGTACCTAATAACTATTTTGAAGATATTAATATTACAGAAGAAACATTTGATTATATGCATGATTAATACGCCCATCGTTTGCTGCGCGAATGTAGAACAAAACTAGTATAGAAACTTCAACTTTTCCTGTGGTCCAGTTGCTATTATATATGACATTATATCCTATTCCTGCTTGTTTTGAGTTTTATAAAAAAAACAGTAACAGCCCAGAATTGGGAATTTGGAGGTGTTTCACCCTGTGTCTTCAGAAGGCATGACTTATCATCACACAGGAATAGAGGGTACCCTTGTGTTTACGCGCATACCTATCCCGTGGCCAGACCCAGTAAGATTGACCGGTCAGGAGGACCTTATAATATAGAAACTCATTTTTTGTTCGTGATTTAAATATTAGATTATAATCGTTTGATCAGTTAAATGTTGTTTAATTTTTAAAGAAAAATGCAGTTTATAATGAGCATACCTTCTTAAAACAACATTTAAAGTATGTCATAACAACTTTGTAATTTAAAGATGAAACTGATAAAAAGTAATCATAATACTTTTAATTTATTGAAGCAAATTTTTTAGTTTTTTAGTTTATAAAGTAACTTTCACAAAGGAGTCAACGTTTTTCTTTTATAAACTTATTATATTATATAAACTTGTTATATAAAGGTATTAAATAAGAATAAATTTTGAAGTTTAAAGTTGCAAGATTGCTAACGATCTCAACAATGCTGGATAAATAACGTGAAAGCGAAAGCGGACGTAATCACCTTAGCTCCTTACAATACTAATGTAAGTCGTTTCTCTCTAATTAATAATTTATCACTTAGTACCTTTTGCTGGAAAATAAACGAACCAATTAAAGCCTTAATCATACAGTGTAATTGTACTTGCACCATTTCTTTTTTTTTCTAGCGACTTACCCTCGCTTGGTTCGGCAAAATAGTTAAAATTAACAACAATAACCTATGTGTTATGGTGTACTAAATTTCATCCAAATCGGTCCAGCCGTTTTAGCATTAAGAAGTAACAAACTCACTCCCATACAGACATACATACAATATATGATATAATATCAAGGCATTAATAATAATAACACCAAAAAAAACCTGACTACCTACATGTATTTCGACACGCTGCATCCGAATCTGAAGTCCATTTGGCTCAAACACCTTCAAAATTTCGAATAAATTGCAGTTATGAAAATGAAAAAATATTGAACACGATTTAAATATTATATAATAATAATCTTAATATATATATATATAAAAATAGCATCTAAGGAAAAGGTAGGAAACGACCTTCATCGGTTTCAAACTGTTCTTGGTTCGTATCGAACCCTTCTTTGTCTTCGAATCCGCAGCGGATTCCTTTTTCAGTAGTCCAACGAAAATCTGTCATCATGTTAACAATCCAATTTCCTTGATACCGATTCACCATTTCACCTAAGTATATCTTGATGGAATGATCGATGACAGTTGATTCCTACATTTTCTTTTTATGCTATTTTTTACGATTTTTGATAAATTTATCAATGACCAAGATTATCAGATTCTAAATTTGCATTTAGTGCATCAAAATATATAAGAAACATATTATGTAATCGTTCATTTTTTTTTATTGCTTGCATTTTTTTTTTTTTGTTTTTTCGCAATTTACTTGACATTTTAAGCGTGTATGAGCCAAACGGACCTCAGGTTCGGTTTCAGCGCGTCAAATTTCAGTAGGTAGGTGGATCTGATAAAATGTACAGACCACTTTTTTTGTGTTGTTATTGTTGGTCGCAAAGATTTTTACAATCTTAAGTCGCCTAAAGCAAATTTAATTGTCATAATGAACTGTCCTTAATCTAATCTAATATATTTAAACGAGCAATTCTCGATAATTTATTTATGTATTTATTTATTTATGCCGGTGCCCTCGGAAAGGGCTCTAACGATTTTGCTGAAATTTGGTATGTGGGGGTTTTCGGGGGCGAAAAATCGATCTAGATTAGTTTTTTAGTTTTGATTAAGTTTTTAGTTTTTTTTTTTATCTAAAAAATACGATATAACAAAAAAGAACTCCAAGCAAAGCTCGGTCGCCCAAGTGCTGTAACTATAATATGTCATTGCCTGTCAAGACTTAGATACGATAATAGTGTTAACGATAACGTTTACTATCCGCATGTTAATTTTCTAATCTCGAATGATATAATTATGCAGCATTTATATTATATAATTATTACAAAGTGACGGCCGTTGATCGATTTTGATGGATCGATTTAAGAAAATATAGCACAGTTTTTTTTTCAGTCTATAAGTACTAATATTATGTAAAAGTGACTCGGTCTATACCATCTACTTTTAAGAATTGTAAGGTTTTGCCATTTTAATGTACAATAAAACAGTCATTATTTGATTATACTGGTTACACTGTAGACGCGAATGCACATATTACAGATACCTATGTACATCAGGCAGTTAAAAATGACGAGAATGGTCAGGCTGGAAAAAAATAAGAAAGAAATACAAATAATAATAAAAAGACTATAAAAACAAAAATAGGGGCATTGGTGTGCGGGGAGTTGACATGGGTGGATGTTGTCCGTGATTTTTAACTGAAAAAAAAGGAAATAAGACATTGTTGAGAATAAGTGTTTACTAGTAAAGTGGTAACGCGCTCGCGTGGGAAACCGAGTGAAGCGGGTTCAAATCCCAGGTCTCGCACCTCTGATATTTTCATGTGCGAATCATTTCTAACATGATTACCACTTGCCTTACGGTGAAGGAAAACATCGTGAGGAAACCTGCATGTCTGAGAAAACCTAGCAAGTTTTCGAAAGACATGTGAAGTCCGCCAACCCGCACTTGGCCAGCGTGGTGGACTATGGCCTGATCCCCCTCGTATTGAAGGGAGGCCCGTGCCCAGCAGTGGGACGTTAAAAAGGGCTGAATAAATATTAAATTGTAACCAAATCTAGTTAAAATATATAAGTTTTGAAACATGATGCTGATACAATTATACCACTGAAGAGTTCGAGGAAATTTAAAAAGCGCCTAGAATGCATCATAGGGACGGACATAACCGTGCGAGTGAAGCCACGGAAAACTAGTGTGTATTTTTAAAGAAATCTATACATAATAATAAAATTCTAACCGATTCGAATCTGTACATTAAATATTTTTTGGAAAATCTTATTGAAATAGTCATTATTATCGATACAAAGGCCAAATCTAAAGTATTTAGAATTTTTGTCTGTCTGTCTGTCTGGGAACGCATCACGAGAGAACCGCTGAACAGATTTTGATGAAATTTGGTATGATGATAGCTGGTTATCCGGGTCAAGATACAGGATTTCAACACATTGAGAGTTTTTAATGCGGGAAAATATCTTACCTCCGAGAAATCTATAATAACCATTAAACCGTACCTAGGGACGAACCCGCGCTCGGGTTCATCCCTAGGTACGGTCCGCTGAGCGAGCAACTCACGCTTGTAAAACTATATAAAATTACAAAAAAGGAAATAATACATAATTCTTAATCCCTACTATCTCAAGTTTGACCGGTTTCTAATAATTATAAAAAAATAACGCATCCTATGTCTAGTTTTTCTTAGAAAATTCTTGCCATAACGGAATCAAGTTTATAACAAGTATTTGTTTTCGTTATCACGTCAATCATCTCTTATCTGACGATAAAACGGAAATTCACACACGATTCAAATTATTCAGTTTCATGTTTCTGATGTCTTCTTATGAATAAAAATAATACTTTATAATATAAAAGTTCGTTTTGCTTGTGTGAAAGATTATTATAGAAGTTATTTTTGTATGTGGATCGAGTAAGGATAAATTACGGTAATAATTTTTTTTTAATATTATGTAATATTTATCTGTATTAATATTTTCCAGCCAATTACATTAGTAAATACTTTATTTCTTCATTGAACTAGGTATGTCTATCAAAACGGGATATAAGACTAAGAAGATTTTTAAACACTTTCGTACTAATATGTACATAAATGCGAAAGTAAATCCGTCTGTGTGTCTGTTACGTTTTCAAGCCTAAACCGCAAAATCGATTTTATTGAAGTTTGCTATAGAGAGTGAGAAGGACTTAGGATACCTACTTTTTAACACAAAAATTAAACTTGAAAAGGGTGTAATAGGGGTTGAATGTTTGTATTGGGAACAAATCATTATTCAAGTCCAGAACAAAAACATATTATATCCTATAGTTTTGATAAGAAATAAAGAATATTTCGGCGTTTATTGCGAATCAAGGTAAAATACGGGATGGTTTCAAGTTTTTTTAAAGTACTTACCTACTTTTGTATACCTATGTAAATATAACATATCTATTGCATATTAAGCATCAAAACATATCTAGAGACTAAACCGAGCGAAGCGAGGGTGAGTTGCTGGTAATATTTAATAATCGATATTTTATTAAAAATAATTGTAACGATTTCTGTATCTAGTCTTCCTAGTTTTATGGATTATTCTTTCATTGATTAACGTCATGTTTAACAAGTTTCCATTTTCCGACAAAAACTTTTAATAACCGGTTAGCATGTCGACTTAACTGTTAACTCGGTGGGCTTAAGTTCCGAATCTCGGCGCACTGTTAATGCCTTTATAGGCTACTCAGTAAATATGCATCATAGTGGTTGTAGTGTACGTATTTGTGGTCATGTTTTGTGGTAACGACCATTGAATTCGATGTGGTTCGTATTAATACAAACAATTACGTGTGATTTTGTTTTTTTTTTTTAAGTAAAAGTGTTTAATGGTCGCCGTTACGTATGACTGACATTGGCCCTGAGTCATAAGGGGTGCAAAAATTTAAAATTTGATTTACTCGATATCCTTATGCTGTGACTACAAATGAGTTTATTTATTTGTTTGTTACCTCTTAATGCCATAACTAATTTTGATGAAAGACATGAATGTAGCTGTTTGATGGGAAGTGTGTATTGGCATGGAACAAATATTTCTCGTAATCTAACCGTGTAATTACAAATAGCTAGTTAAAAATCAAGTTAATGGTTTAACTTATTTTTTTTTAACTTAAATATATATTTTTAATTGCAACAAAAATAAGAATGCCTATACCTATTGGTAGTAAACAAATTTAATTACCATTAAAGTCAAACTTAAATAAAACGACTAACTAAATTTCTTTATTTTTGTTCAATTTAAAACCATTAAGTATATTCATGTACGAATCATTTCTAACATGATTACCACTTGCCTTACGGTGAAGGAAAACATCGTGAGGAAACCTGCATGTCTGAGAGAACCTAGCAAGTTTTCGAAAGACATGTGAAGTCCGCCAATCCGCACTAGGCCAGCGTGGTGGACTATGGCCTGATCCCCCTTGTATTAAAGGGAGGCCCGTGCCCAGCAGTGGGACGTTAAAAAAGGGCTGAATACAAGTATCTACTTCCTGATACGAAAGCGGAATTTGTAAAACAATGTCAGGTACAATGAAAAGGCGCCTTATTATGGACATTCGAACTATTTACTAAGTATTTTTACTTGCCGTTTAAGGATCGAACGAGTTTTTTAGTGGTTCTTTTCTTTGAAACAGCGACGACAGTGGCTCGAGAAATAATTGATTTTGGATCGAATGTTAAAAATTAAACGGTTTAAATTTTATGTTTTTAACACTTCTTTTATATGATCAATCATATGTTCCTTTTTTTTTTCTTTTTTTTTAATTACTTTATTTTATATACATACGTTTTAACGTTTAGTGTAGATTTCTCAGTGATGAGATATTTTCCCGCAGTAAAAAGTATCCTATAATATGTTGTTGACCCGGATAATCAGCTATCATCATACCAAATTTCATCAAAATCCCTTCAGTTTTTCCGTGATGCGGTAACAGATAGACAGACAGGCAAAAATTCTAAAAACTACAGATTCGGTCTCTGTATCGATAATAATGTCTATTTCAATAAGATTTTCCAAAAAATATTTAATGTACAGATTCGGCTTAGTTAGAATTTTATTATATGTATATCTAGATTTAAGTATAAGTTAATGAAGCGATTAAATCAAATCACTTTAGTTAGTTTTGTAATAATTAATTAGTTTCGAAACAATATGTAGGTACCTTCTTTTTGTTATAAAGTACAGATGCAGGACATATAGTATCTATTGTGGAATTTCACACGCACTTATTTCAAGTTTTTTAAATGGCAAATCTATACTAAACTTATTAATATTATAAAGCTGAAGAGTTTGTTTGTTTGTTTGTTTGGTTGAACGCGCTAATCTCAGGATCTACTAATCCAATTTGAAAAAATCTTTTTGCATTAGATAACCCGTAACTGAGGAAGGTTATAGGCTATATATCATCCCGGATAAATTTGTTTTTGTCTAGGGACGAACCCGAAGCGAAGCGAGGGTGAGTCGCTAGTAATAAATATTATGTTTTTACTTTCGATGTGTTATTTTTACAAATTCAAACTCAATGTTATTCAGCATTAAATTATTACATTTTTTTACTGAACGCCATTAGTCTTCCTTATCTCGATAAATATTTATATAGGCACCATAAGAGTTCGAAATCTTGTCCCATATTAAAATTTAACATGGAGTCACTAGCGTCACCGAAATATACACAACAGATGCACGTGAGGCGACGCACGCCACATGCCATATTTTTTATTTATACTCTGCTATCTTTTTATTTCACCGTCAATTTGTTAGATTTATTGAAAGTGAAATTTATTTTATAAATAGTTGTCGTTCGAATTTGATTTATTTAGTTTAGTTTTTCTAACGTATTAGTTTTACAATGTAAATTGAGGTGACTTCATTTTTCTCAATGTTATTATTTCTTAACTATAATATAATTGATAAATCTTTTCTACCTTCATATTTTACCACCCTGTTATAAATGTTTTAAATGAGTAGATCGTTGCTTTATAGTTTTAGCTCAAACAAACATATAGACGAGCTCAATTTCCTATTTTATATCGCAAACTGACGTATGTTATTCAATTTTCACAATATTATTGAGAATTTTAAGATATTTTCAATGAACAATTCGCACACTCCTTTCTCCAAAATTGGTAAACCATCACGTTTTAGGTCTAATGGACGTAAATAAAAGCTGCAAGCGAAACTAACAAAGGCTGAACTGAAAATAGACTGCTTCCGGTGACGTCACGCTTCCGTGCCTCGTATATAGTCTGTGCCTAGGTTGTAACCGTTTTATTGTTTGGCAACCACTAATATAGCAAAAGAGGTATACGTACACTCATATCGCAGACTAATGTATACTACGAGTGTAATATTATAAAGAGGAAAGATTGTTTTGTTTGTTTGTTTGTACCGAATAAACTCTAAACTACTGAACCGATTTAAATGAAATTTAGTAAAAAGATAGTTTGAGAGCCTTGAAAGAACATAGGATTGTTTTTATCCCGGAAATCATCCCTTAAGGGGGTGAAAATGGGGATAAAGTTTGTATGGGGAAGCAACCTAGGGACAAACCAGAGCGAAGCGAGGGTGAGTCGCTAGTAAATAATATAGACAGAGTGTCATAGAACTAAAGATGAATCCAAACAATAATGTTTAACAATAATATATAATATTTTAAAACAGTATACATATACCGTACTGTGATAGGTAAATAATTATTGTTAATAAATAAAAAATAGCTAACGATATTTCTTATAATGAAGAAAAAATAATTTGAATAAGTTAATGTTATTCTTTCTATAGCATAAGTTCACCTCAACGCTTAATAAAAAAAATACAGCCGAATTAAGAATCTCCTCTTTTTTGCAGAAGTTCTTTAGAGAAAGTTAACCGTTAATCGCCCTATTATTTTTAACTTTGACAGTTTTTTTGGTGGGAACCATCTATATAATGCGATTATTTATTAATAATAATGATGCTAATACGATTTTATCTAAATTGCCTATGTTTTTGTATATGTTATATATATATATATATATATATATATATATATATATATATATATATATATATATATATATATATACACTGAAATATTTCAGTTGTTTTACTCCCTGCCGGATATATCTCTTCGAGGAATAGTAAAAAATATTTAAATTAAAAATATTTTAGGTACGTCTCATGTGTAAGTTTTGGGTTGACCCAAGCAGTGATTTACAGTTTCGATATTTGATACATCCGCAAAAGTATTTTAGCCTGTAATCAGTGGCTTTTAACTCGTCGCTTTAATTTTTCCCATGGAGTAAAACTAAGTAAAATTCATAATTAGATGCCAATGTGTCAATCGCTCAAATATGTCTGTCAAATAATTTGAACGTACTGACAAACATGTATTGATTTGTTGAATATTTATACAAAATACGTTTACGTTTTATAGGATAAATGTATATAAATAAAAAATATATTATAAAATTTCCATCTTTCGATGGAAGCTATAGAAAGCTATAAAAAACATAGCTAGGAGCTTTAAATAAACTGAACAGTTACTTACATCTGTAGAGTTTCAAAAAATGTTAACATTTTGTTTAAATCACTCTTTGTTTATTTCCAGGGTGGCGACGAACACTCCACACCTCGTGAGTCTCGGCACCGGCCGCCTTAGCACCGCCGTCACATTGCATCCCATCAAACAAGGTAATTAACACTTTAAGAACCTATGAAGCCTCTCAATATAATTATAAATGTACAGAAATATATAAAGACTGAAAGTTTGTAATAACAATTGTGTTTTATTTCCCGCGTGTACTTTGCTATATTTTTATGAATGAAATGCTAACTTTTAGAAAATAAGAAATTTCTTTTCATTATGGACGTTTTTATAATTTGATATAGGAAAAATCTTCACTTGTTAGTTGTTGGATATAACTTACGGAATCTAACGTATAGAATCTAAAAATTAGAAGTCATCATCTGTTTAAATATTATTGACAATTCAAGATAATAGAAAGCACTGTCTCACAAAAGTTCCTTACTAGAAATACGTATTTCAATGAAATTGACAAACGGCGAGAAGAGACTATTGACATAGTTCACAATTGTATTCAGCCCTTTTTTTTAACGTCCCATGCGGGCATGGGCCTCCCTTCAGTACGAGGGGAATCAAGCCATAGTCCACCACGCTGGCCAAGTGCAACCCGTAGGTTCTCTCAGACATACAGGTTTCCTCACGATGTTTTCCTTCACCGTTAAGACAAGTGGTAATTGTGTTGGAAATGATTCGCACATGAAAATATCAGAGGTGTGAGACTCGGGATTTGAACTCGCTTCACTCGGTTTTCCAAGCAAGCGCGTTACCACTATGCCTATGAAACAAAATTAAACAACCGAAATAGTTCACAGTTATATGAATTTAATTATGAGGTATGTATCGCGTGTACGATAGCCTACAGTTTGTTGCGCTAGCATTCTTCACAGCAAAAAGATATTATAATTACACTATAATTATTTACCATTGTAATTTTAAATATTGTCAACAAAAATCGCACGTTAGTCGCGAATACAGACCGGAAAAAGTTATTCATACTGTCATGCAAATATTTATTTTAAATTGAAGAAAAGCACAACTTATTCAAAGTTATTTAAATTTAAATAAGCAAAGGTAGCTTAAGTACCTTTATTTGCCGACATAAGTAAATGTCCCGTGCTGCTTTTTTATGATAATTTATGCGAAATTGAATTTCTATAATAGGTGTTCCAGACCCCTTTCAACCAATACACAATAAAACATGCGTATAACACATGCTTAACGTAAAGAAATTGCGATAATGGCTTTTGCAATGTGAATACCACCTCTTTGCATCCTAAGCACGGACATGACGAAAAATAAAATTATCTATACTTAATATTATAAAATTTGTCTGTTTGTTTGTTTTTGTTTGTTTGAACATGCTAATCTCAGGAATTACTAATCCCATTTAAAAAAGTTTAATTTGCATTAAATAGTCCGTTTATTGAGGAAGGCTAACGGCTTCATGCTACTACCCTAGGGAATGGGGCGGTGATAGTAAATGTCAACAAATCGGACAGACTTCCATACATTATTACTAATAGCATAAAGCCAAAAAGTTTATTTTTTTTTGTAGTTTAAGCGCGAACGAAGCCACGGGTTCTGCTATAGCTTATAAAAAAAGATTTTTTTTTGTCTCTAACTGGGCTAAAAATATTTATTTCTTAGTGTGGCTAATTAATGACTGCCCCTCTACTTGCGTGTATAATTTGACTCTTCCCGAAACTAACCCGTTTTGTTTCAAAAGGAGCAAAGGGATTGCATTTTTTTGAAATATTAAAAATATTGGGTCGGAAATATGTTATTTTGGTATAAACTTTGCTATCCTATTTCTCTCCATATAAATTGATTATCAAAAATCCTTTCTCAGCGATTACCTATGTTATTATTGAATTGCCATTTTTTTAGTATTTTAGTTGGTATATTGTACCTAGTGTACAAATTAAAACACTAACAATTTCATTCCAGGTCGCGTAACAATCGGTTCAGATCCCACATGCGATATCTACGTCGTAGGCACAGGGGTGGCAAATGTGCACTGTAGGGTGGAAAATTCACATGGAGTTGTTACCCTGTACCCTATTAGTGGTACAACCCTACTCGATGGACTACCGGTGGAAAAACCTACAAGATTGTCACAAGGTATGTAAACTTGTACTTGTTTTTAACCACTTTTAAAAAAAGAGGAGGATCTCAATTCGTAATAATCGCGTGTACTTACATTTATGAGGTGAATTTTCAATAAAGATGGACCTATAATTCCTTTTTCAAGAACAGGCTCTAGATATCTCAACGGTGTTATTTAAATTGCAATAACATTTTTTACCCATAAAGATGGTTTCCATACGATACAAACTTTCATAAACTATCGAATTTGTCTGTGTAAAAAAGTAGTGCAAACAAATGTTAGTGTATCAGAAAAGCTGGAAGGGTGCATGTAGAAAGTTGATTTTTTTTTTATTTTTTATTTTTTTTTTTGTTAAATCTAGTCCTACCGATGTACACTATAATAATAAAAGAAATTGGTCATAGATCTAAAAAAAAACAAAAATCAAACTTTGAAGTAATGACGATTTGCACAACATGTCTGCGTGAAATATTTTACTAAGACTTCATAGAACGAGTATGTATGTAGAATATAGACATCTGTACGTATAGGTACTTATTGTATGGACCTGTTATTAGGAGAAAAATAATTATTTTTAAGAATATTTTGAAATTGATGTAAACTAGAGACAAAAGTACATGCAATGCTTTCGTATTTGAATGCGGAAGTCGATCAAAAAACTATAATTAATGGAGTTTAATTAATCATTGTTGATTATTTTACGGCTTTTCTAAGCAGAACAGCTGTATTTTAGGTAGTCGAGCTTCCTTACGGAGAGTACACCTTGTTTTCGTTAGATAATTCAATAGTGTTTACTTACTTGGAAAAGACGAGAATATAGAGAGTTATTATGTCAAGCTCCGCCATAGAATACGTTAGCCAGTGTGTAAGTTATAATTAGTAGATATGTAGTTAAAACTTTATATGAAAAATAATTTATGGAACTTTTGTTTCAAGTGTCCTTAAATTTATTGTACCTACGTTTTAACGTACATTGTAGCGTTGAAAAGTTATTAAAAAGTAAGAGTTATGTGAAATTTCTACACAAGTATCTCTCACGGCTCGTCAAAAGTTTATAGCTTAGCCATAAACTTTGGTAATTATATGATGAAGTTTTTTTATATTACACTATTAATGATACTAAAAAATGAGCTTAACTCAATGGTATAACATTTTATAACTTTACTAGTGATATACCTTGGTTTTGTTGAAAGTTGTCTCTAAATAAGTTTTGCACTGGAATAATTTCCAATAGAAATCGTTTAATACTCATAAAAAGTAGTAAATATTACTGCATGGTTCATGATTTTTTAATGAAAAAAAAAACACAATTGCTTTGTTATTGCATTAATGAAGGACATACCAACACACTCACAATTCATTTATATTATTAGTACTTAAGGCTTAATTACAAAGTATACTCTGCCTTTGATTCTAATAAACCGATTAAAATGTAACTTTGTCATACACACATAATAAAATTCTAACTAAGCCGAATCTGTACATTAAATATTTTTTGGAAAATCTGATTGAAATAGACATTAGTATCGATATAGAGGCCGAATCTATAGTTTTTAGAATTTTTGTCTGTCTGTCTGTCTGTCTGCGACCGCATCACGAGATAGCCACTGGACAGTTTTTTTAAGAAATTTGGTATGATGATAGCTGGTTATCCGGGTCATCATATCTGCGGGTCTCATTTACTGCGGGAACATATCACAACTCTGAGAAATCTATACTAAACGTTAGAACGTAATTAGGGACGAACCCGAGCGGAGCGGAGATGAGTCGCTAGTGTACATATGTATGTATATTAAGAAAGAGACGGACAGATAAGAAGTTTACTTTTACACCACTTTGACCACAACATTGTTACGATTGTGTGATCGAAAATTAAAGCACGTTATTTGCACTAAAAAGTTTTATTGCTGTTTTTATTATTGTAAAGGCGTTCTGTTTTGTTATTACTTACCTCCTACATTTTCAACTATACAACAATGTATCCTTTGTTGCACTCATAAGTCGTAGGTATATCTTTTATAACCTAATTGGGTATATCTCATAATATTAAATGAGCTATTCTTGTAACTATATATTTTTTCCTTTATTGAGTAAATACATATAACATTAGAAACCTCTGAGATTTATGTAATGCTACTTTATTCGGTACTAAATATATTACTAGAACAAATATATTTTATTTTGTATATCTCGAAAATGGCTCTAACGATTTGTATAATTTTTTTATTTACATAAGGATTTGCTTGTTAAGTTAGTTAAGTAAGATAATATATTTTATCTTATATAATATTTATATATATATATATATATATATATATATATACCAGACGGCCAAGTATGAATATATAGGTATTATAGGTACGTTACTATATATTAATATTATTATTATAGTATTATTTTTGACAGACTTTCAAAGATACCTATACGACTATGACACACGGACATAGCAAAATAGTGGGGTTCCGTTGTTGCCTTTTTATAACGGATAAAGAACCCTTATAAAAAATGCATAGGTATTCTATATATGTATTGTAAATACACGTACCTATATCTACCTCTTTTTTATAAGAATTATCTTAAAGTTTTAAGACAATTCTTACTTTTTAGTAATCAGTCTCAATATGAATAGTAATGTAAAAATAAAAGTATATATTTTTCTAATTTCCAGGTAGCATGTTGACGATCGGTCGCTCGAACTACCTCCGCTTCAACCACCCGGAAGAAGCAAAGCTAATGAAATCTGTGCTTCCTTCTGGGCACGTGTCGATGGCGCCCATACAATTTACGCCTAATGAACAATGTTTACCCACTGGTAATGTATAGTATTATTATTGTTTACAAGCGATACCCCATGGCTCTGTCCACGTAGTTTTTGCATGAAAATTTCAATTAAAAACTTATGTTTATAATATTAATAGGACTAGGTACTTACCCTTGTTTGAATACGTCCTTCAGTAGGTTTTTTTATAATATTCTATACTTGCAGCGCCTTTTGCCAAATTTTATAAGTAGATAACATTAGCCTATGACTTCAGTTTATAGTGTGTGTGGCTACAGCCAGAAGAGACAACATTCACACGCACACTTACAAATCATAAAAATTATATGTGTTTACTTAATACTTTTGTTATTCCAGGCTATGTTAACCACCACTCTGACCCGACCAACCAATGTTACCAGAACATACAAAAAATGTACAAAGAAAACTCTCTATCGCAACTCGACCACGAATTGGATATGACATTAAAAGAAATGTCTAGAAAAAAACCGCCCGTAGCTCCTAGGAAACCATATAAAGATGATACGGACTCGAATTCAGATCAAGAGGGCAGGCCAAAAATAGGCAGTATTATGGCTAAAGTGTCAAAATTCGAATATTACGCGAAACAACAAAAAAATGTCGGCAGAAGTCAGTTTTATACGACAAATGAAATTGAAATATCTCCTAAAGTATTTAGCGCTAACTCTCTAACCGTCAATACTCCAGCGAAAGATGTATTAGGCAATAGAAACATACCGAATTACATGAGCAAAAAGCAAGAACAAAAAATGATTGTGTTAAACGAAAACAATAGTCTCGATCCAAAGAATTGTTCATATGCGAATGTTGCGATACGAAATAAAACTAAAATCGACGATATAGTGCGGAATTTCGATGATAGTTTAAAAAATGATGTTAAATTACCAAAAAAAGTTAATAATGATCAACAAAGTAGACCAGATAATAATATTTATGGTAAAATCAACCTCGATCGCAAGGATTGCAAGAATAATTTAGACTGCAAGGCTGAGCCCAGCAAGAATAATTTGGAATGCAAGACTGAATCAAGCAAGAATAATTTGGATTGCAAGATTGAGAAAAGTTTTAACATGGATTTAAGTGAATATGGACGTTTGTGTGGTGTTGGTAAAGTTGTATGTTTGTCTTCGCCGGCATTCGATAGGAATCCTCAATACTCACCAGTGTATGCAAACTGTCACTATGATAGAAGTATTGAAGCTGAAAATATGAGAATGAAGGTAAGCATAACTAACTAAATTGGATTTAATAATAAAATCATTACAATAATTTAAATTTAACTTGTTAGTCGTTCATGTGTTACTCTCAATAACAGCTCAAGTTTTAGTCTATACTAATATTATAAAGTAAAGTAAGGTAAAGTTTGTTAGGTTGTGTGGGGTAATCTCTGGATCTACCGAACCATTTAAATGAAATTTGGTAAGAGGATAGTTTGAGACCCTGGTAAGGACATAGGATAACTTTTATCCCTGAAATCATGCCTTAAGGGGGTGAAAATGGGGATGAAAGTTTGTATGGGGAATCTATCAGCTACAGACGAATCCAAGCGAAGCAATGGTGAGTCGCTAGTAGAAAATATAAAGATTTCCCTCCTAAAGTACCTACCGGTGGTAGGACTCTGTCAAGCCTGAGGAGTCCAACTGGATGGGTACCACCCCCTTATCTATTTCTGCCGCCAAGCAACAATGATTGCATTGTTGTGTTCCGGCTTGAAGGATAAGGTAGCCAGCGCAATTACAGGCAAGAGGCATATCATCTTAGTCCTCACAGTGACAACGCACCTGTGGTTCTGCATTTTTGTTACTTAAAACCTAAGTGCATGAACCGAAGGTGTTATGGGCGACAGGTACTGCTTTCCATCAGGTGGTCTGTCTGCTCGTTTGTCACTGAATCTCATAAAAAAAAAGTATAACTTATATTATAAATACTATGCGAGTGTATCTGTTTGTCACGTTTACACACTCTAACAGCTTAATAAATATAAATGACATTCGTGATGGAGATCTAGCTTTTTTATCTAGGATTGTCTACATGACATTTGCGAAGTAACCTGTGCTCAACTGGCACGCTTTGAAGCCATTCACAAGAGAATTGAATTGAATATCTAGGTTTAATACATTGACTTTTTATTTACGAACTACATTCTAATCACATGAACGAAGCCGAAAACCAAAACTAATATAATGTAATAATTTCCTCCCGATCGATTTTTTTGGCCACGGCGGCCAATCTCATTGAGACAAGCCAACTGCAGGAGATATTATAGTGCAGCGCGTGGTAGGGAGAACGCAGACACAAGTGAAATCTCTTTCCCTGACACTCTCAAAGTCCAATGGGACAGTACTTCAACACGACCGATGAAAATGTCAGCGCAGGACCGACGGCTCTACGTGCTCTCCGAGGCACGGGGTTGAAACACCGCCAACTTCCCATCTCCGGGCTGTTACTGACAATTTCTTTGACAGAAATACTCGATAACTGAACTTTACCAGACCCGAAACTCGAACCCACGACATCTGGATCTGCGGCCGTGCACACTAACCACTAAGCAACCGATGTAGTATAATATAACAATTTACCTTCAAAATGACGTTTATAATCCAGCTAGATCAACATTTATTGAATTAGAACTGATAAGGTTTTAATTGTAGGGAACAATAGCTGCTATTATATCTTAAGATAACGTGACGCGATGATAAATACGAATATTGCGGTGTTACTGCGGCAAAGTGTTTTATTGTGTGTCAGTCGTATGACAAATATTGTGTTAAATTAATTAATGGAATTATATTTAAATAGATATTGTTTTGTAG
Organism: Argynnis bischoffii washingtonia; assembly: GCA_033884665.1. Lineage (NCBI taxonomy): Eukaryota > Metazoa > Arthropoda > Insecta > Lepidoptera > Nymphalidae > Argynnis > Argynnis bischoffii. Next base: position 7,181,975 of record JAEMGE010000029.1, read on the forward strand.
TGTCTAATGTGTCGGTTATGATTGAACTTAAATTATTTAATACCTAATCGGTTTGTTTTGATTACGTAGTGCGATATTGAGACGAGACGTGGCATTTTATATAACATAATATTATAAAAAAAATGTTATTAATATATGATTAGTTAAATTGTAAAGTTACGTTTGTGGTACTTAATTAGAGTTTATATTATTATTATTATTATTATTGTTTTGTGTGACATACCAGAGGTAAAATCAATACGTTATATTTTTTATGTTATGTTTCCTTATTTTTATATTTTTGATCTATTTTTTTTTTTGATTGCGAAGGTCACAGATAAAGCAAATCTATGTAATTAAACAAAAAAAAATAACTTGTGTATAAGTTTTTAGTGTCAGTTTTTACTAAGTAGTGTTTAAGTGCAACAATGACCCTTCAAAAATCGCAAACCAATAAGGGATCCCACAAACGTCTGTTAAAACTGTTCGTTTCAAATCTGAAGAAAAATACTCTAGCCCTCAAAGATTTGAAAACGTCCTTCGAATCGAAATGCCGTGTAAAAGAAAATATCGACAAAGTGAACGAAATCGCGAACTCAGTGAACGAAAAACTCGAAATCGTTCACAAACTTCGAAACGACATAAAAATATATAGAACTATAAATACAATATTAACAAATCATTACATAAAAGAAACGAGAAATCACGAAAATACTATCGACGCGAAAATAATTAAATTAGAAAAACAAATATTGCAGTCGTATGAAAATTTAAGAAGTGACATTAATTCCAAGATGGCGGGTGTCTGTGTTGCCAGTGAGAAGAATATTTCGGCGCCAATACAAAATAGTAACGTTATTATGGTTGGCAACGATTTGAAAATTAACCAGTTTAGTGAGTTGTACGTGAGAAATGAGATTTATAACACGATAATTAGGAAGATTGATAAGCTATTTTGTGGTTTGGTAAGTTATCGGTAAAAGAAATATTTTTATTTATTTATTAGAAAGATACACCATCGACTTATCATAATGACACTATAATTTTTGTAACTTATATGTGATTCGTCTTTACAGGTGTATACAGCACTCACTTACAATTGTTTGCGTGCGATTAGAAAGAGTTTGTTAATGTAAACTAAGAGTTGTATTTAAAACAAAAAGATTCTATATATTAAAAAAATATATATGTTTTGAGTATTTTTAGTTAATTGCTTTTATTTAGTCGTTTTTTATGTGTGATAGTCTCAAAGATATTAGTTTGGGTAATACTCTCAATCGCGGCGTTCGCGGGATCGAGTCTCACTCGATTTTATATGTAATATTGGTCTGACCATGTATACCGTGTGTTCTGTGTATACTTTACAGACCCACGACGTACGGTACCTTAATGGGGGAAGTTAAATATTTAGCATTGTTTATCAACCGACTTCCAAAAAGAATGTTATATGTTTGGCCAATATATTTGTGGATTTGTTTATGACTAAAAATATTATTTTCGGATTTTTTCACGATTTTATTTTTCGTGTTTTTTTTTTGATTTGCTTTCGACGCTTCGTATGCTTCACAACAGTAATATTACTTCATTAATTAGCAACTCTAGTTTTAATGTCCTCTTTTCTTCCAATGATTTTGTGCGTAAAAAACCTTAGTCTGTCGCATGGCCATGTTTGCTGTAGAGCATTCTAAACGTCGGAAATCAACAAGTAAAATAAAATCACAAAAATATCCAAAAAAACTCAGATTTATTAAAAATGATAAATATTAGATATAAATTTAAATGAAGTGTTTAGTATGAGTCTTACTATTTATATCTATACATATAATAAAATTGTAACTAAGCCGAATCTGTACATTAAATATTTTTAGAAAAATCTTATTGAAGTAGACATTATTATCGATACAGAAGCCAAATCTATAGTTTTTAGAATTTTTGTCTGTCTGTCTGTCCGTCTGTCTATCTGTTACCGCATCACGGGAAAACCACTGGACAGATTTGGATGAAATTTAGTATGATGATAGCTGGTTATCCGGGTCAACATATAGGATACTTTTTACTGCGAGAAAATATCTCATTTCTGAGCTTAATGTTAAAACACTAACTACACTAACAAACTACGGACGAACCTGAGGGGAGCGAGGGTGAGTTGCTAGTACACGTATATGTCGCAGATAAATTGTATAAACCGTGAAATTATAATTTCACTATTGATTTTTTTTGACAATTATACTATAAGTAATATATAGATATGTATTATATATTTATTTATATCTATAACTTTTTCAGGCATATCAAGACAGGATAAAGGAAGAGGAACAAAAAGAAGTAGAGACGGCCCGTTTGGAAGAAATACTCAACATGTGCGCTGAATATGAGAGACAGATAACTTCGGGTAATCTTTTTTTTTTATCATATTATTTATTTATCCGTATTAATGAAATTGGGTTATCTTTTAGTGACATCGATCGATTAGTGTTTATTTTGTTTTGTATTATGATAGTTTTTTTCTTTTTATGTAATGGTGTATGATTTTTTTTAGGGGCATTTTATCTCTGAATTATATGTATTTATTAGTCTGGATACGTAGGTAACTAGGAATTTTGATATAGACACTTGAATTTCATATATTTTTTAAATAATTTACACTCAAGCAATGGATCGGTGATTAAATAAAAAAATGTCTTACCTCTTAAATGAAACGATCTTTTCGGATTATTTTGCGGATTTATTTTAATTTTTGTGTCTGTAACAAATAAATAATGCCTTTGAGACGTCTTATACCTCAGTCTCTCCCGTTACTACGATTGATGTAAAGCATTCAAAACGTCGGGAACCAAATATATATATGTAGATAGTTTTATTTAAAATGTCAAATGTTCGCGTAAATCTAAGAAAGTATTGTCGTATTTCTTTGGAGACTTCTTCACATGTTAAATCCTACGCTTGAAGTATGTAGTTGATAAAAATTGCTCGAAAAATTCTCAAATGAGCAGCATCAAAAATATATGTATATCTATGCCAGAGGTGTATTTTATTAAGATTATTAGTTCTTAACTGACTCTAAAAATGAGGAAATTTTCAATACTGTTGTATTTATATTATCTATATATTACGCTATTGCGTCCAATAACTACAGTTGTGAGCGGATTTTAAATCCTAAAGATGATGTAAAGATGTATCTTAAGATATATTTACTTATTTTAAAGTTGGTTAAAGAAAATAACATTAAATAGCAACAATATAACGAATTTTGCAGGTGTGCCAATAACACCTACGGAGAAAAGGCCTCACAATAAAATTATAACAAACGGCTCGCTACCGCGCAGTGTCTCTATGAACAACCCGAACTTCGTGCAAACTTCCGATGGATATTATAAGTAAGTGTATACGTATTCGTTTTCTATATATTGAAACTAACGACATGTATGTTCTTACTAGCCTAACAGTAGTATTCAGCCCTTTTTATCGTCCCACTGCTGGGGATGGGCCTCCTTTCAAATGCAGTCAGTCATCAGGTCATATTCCACCACGCTGGTCGAGTGCGGGCGGACTGAGCATGTCTGCAGACAACTTGTTAGGTTCTCTCAGACATGCAGGTTTCCTCACGATGTTTTCCTTCACCGTAAGACAAGTGGTAATCATGTTGAAAATTATCCGCACATGAAAATAGCAGAGGTGCGAGACCCGGGATTTGAACCCGCTTCACTCGGTTACCCAAGCGAGCGCGTTACCACTGGGCTACCACTGCCTAACAGTAATTTATCTACCAATCCAGGTCATAATATATCTGTGTATTAACCCCTCGAGGACCGCATACACGCCGGCGTGTACGATAACAATTGAATTCTCGGAAATTCGCATGGATTTCTTAAAATTTGTCCGGGAGGTATTAAATATCATTAAACTGTTTCAGCGTGGAAGAGCAACAAACATACACGTACAAACTTTTTTTATATATAGTTATTCAATGACAATGCAAATACAAATGAAAGAATGTTTCTTGATATATTATGTAAAAGCTATACTAATCTCTCAGACCAAAAAATTATATAGATGGAGTTCGCCAAAATATCAAAGTCAAAAATAGTGTTGTGATTTTGCTGTTGGTGGTACTTTTCACGATTTTGATATATAGATTGTTTATTTTTTTTCAAGAATAAGGGAATTTTTATATAGTTATTAGTCGGAATATTTATAATTTATGAGAATAAAATGCGAATAATAAAAATTCCCGTTGAAAAAGAGATAGCATAATATTATCTTACTTAATATATTTTTAATGATTATAATAAAATTCGTATCTTTATTTTTTTTTTACATGGACTTAAAATAGGCTGTCCCTTTCAGATTCGATACTAGTCATAACAGATCAATGAATCAATCTCTGCCTATACCAAGAAATATGTCGAATTATGAAAACTTTGACACATCGCAATCTAACTTAGAGACTTTAACGCCAGAAGTCACTATTAGCGATAATAACTACGAAAACATCGGCAGAATGGATGAAATAGGCATACCAGTATTCGATGAGCCTAGAAACGATTTATCTAGTCCTATAATGATAAGAAAATTGCAAAATCAAAGCTCCAATATATCGCCGATAGGCAGTCCATACGAAAATGTCTATTTCAAAAATAATTTAGGCTTCAAACCAAAGTCACCGAACACTCAAAGTCCGAGGACGAGGATAAAAACAACTTTCGCACACAAAAATCTGCCGTCTCCACAGTATTTTATATTCCCAACGCCGCCGCCTGTCGATAATTCCAACAAACCTAATTTTGATACTGCAAATAATGAGAACAGCAGTATGGCTACAGACAGTAGTAGAGGGGACAAAATAAGTGGTATCGAAAAACAATTGAGCCTAGAAGAAGAGATACCAATGATCGATGACGATTTGACAAATGACATAGAATGTAGATATTCCAAAGTCATAACAGATAAAAATGACGAAACTAATGACAGTACAGAAAATAATGATCGAAATGATCAAATCGAGACTCTAACTAAAAATAAAAGCTTTGATGATGTCAAAAAAGAACTAATGGCTGATATACCAGAGTTAGAAGAGTTTGAAAGGGATTTAAAGGAAAACAAGCGTGAGAAAATTATACAGACAATAACTGAGGATATAAAGAAAATGGACAATGAAGTAGATTCTATAGATAGCGCGGTTTTAGATGAAACCTTAGATGAACTGAAATCTAGATTTGAGAAATTGAAAGAAGAAAGAAAGAAGCTTGTGACAGAAATTCACGAAATCAAATGTAAAATGACGGAAATTAGATCGCAAGAGGATGATATTTTAAGAGAGGTAAGTTGTGTTTATTATTTTTTATAATATACTAGCGACTCACGTCCGCTTCGCTCGCGTTCGTCCCTAGGTACGTTTTCACGGTTAGCTATGTTTATACATAAATAGTAGCTTGCTACTTCTAAGACATTCATTTAATTATATAGCGATTTACGTTACGTACGTACGCCGTACGCGGATTTTTTCACAATTTTATACTCCTTATAATAGCAGCTATCTACCAATGAATGTCCCGTCAAAATCAGTCCAGCCGTTTCGGAGATTAGCCGGAACAAACAGACAGACAAAAATTGTAAAAAATGTTGTTTTGGTATGTGTATCGTGTATACATCCATATGCATTTAGTAAAAAGAGGTTATTTTAATATTACATACAGACACTCCAATTTTATTTATCTGTATAGATGTATAAAAAGAACAGATACACATACATTTATTTTCATACATACATAATAATATTACGTATAAAGTATATATATATTATGTATATTGAAACTCCTTTGTACATTTGATAGCATATTAACTTATTAGCTATTATATAATATTTTTGACATTGAATTAAAAAAGACACTTAAAAAGTCAACATTGTCGAAAATCAATGTCGGAATTATATAGTATAGCTATTGATTTTTCTACGACGCTTCTACTGTATTATATATTATATATTTGTTTAAATTGTAGATTTTTTATATTGCCATAGTTTCTTGTTGACTTACATTGTTCCATGGTATTTGTAATACGTATGTATATTTTTATTCGATTCTATCGCGGTGGTTTGTCTGTAAAAGTAAAAATGGCAGAACATTCATGGAATTTCGCTTGATTGTAACGCATAATTATATTTGAATTGACAAAATTTAATTTTTCATATGTACTAGATATAATAATAATTTTTTTGTTATATGTAGTTGGAAATGGAGAAAGCCCTAATCAAAGGTGAATATGACTCAGAAATCGCAATTTTAAATATAGAACAGAAGAAAAAAACAGATTTAATAGATAAAGCCAAGAGTATAGAGGAAGAAATCAAACGGTTGAAGGAGAAACAAGAATCGCGCCAGAATGAAATGAAAGACAGAGTGGAAATAGCTACTATGAAAGTTGAAAGGTAAGTAAAAATTAAAATATATTTTATCTGTATCTCTTATTACGATTTAATAGTTGTACTTATTCTAAATTAAGTTATTTTAAAATTTATAATTTATTTTAATTTTATTTTTAAATAAAATTTTGAGAAGAATCTTTTCATTAAATATTTTTTGGGATTTCTTATTGATATAGTCATTATTATCGATACGGAAGCCGAATCTTTAGTTTTTAGAATTTTTATCTGTCTGTCTGACTGGGAACGCATCACGAGAAAATCACTGGACGGATTTTGATGAAATTTGGTGTGATGATAGCTGGTTACATATACGATACTTTTTACTGCGACAAAATATCTCATTTCTTAGAAATCTATACTAAACGTTAAAACGTTACTAGGGACGAACTCGACGGGAACGAGGGTGAGTCGTTAGTCTTTTATAAATATGTTGGGACATTAACACACAGCACTATCTAGTTCCATGGTAAGCTACGAAGCCTGTGTTATGGATACCAGATAGTTGATACACTACACATATATAACTTTAAATACATACATATTATAAATATAAACACCCATGACTGTAGTACAAACATTTGTGCTCATCACACAAATAAATGCCCCCAGCGGGACTCGAACCCGCGACCACTGGCGCAGAAAGTAGGGTCACTATAAACTGAGCCAAACGTGCAGTCTTTTGTAATAAAAGATTAAAACGAATAAACGAAAAAATAGGAATTAAATCAGCTAACGTTATTTTTCTTATTGTTCTTTATGTAATAATATAACATATGGGTATTAAATATTATAACATAAAAAAATATTATATCCATTAATAATATTTTAAAGAGATTTTTATTTTTGTTATGGAATAATTTTAAATTAGGCGTGTAAAGTTACTTAATATTGTTAAAGTATATTATATTATTATATTGAATTAATTGTTTGAATGCCTGTAAAAGTGTATCACAGGTTTTTTTTGTTTATTAAAAGTATGCCTTGTATCAATATATTGAAGTCATTTTTAAAATAAAAAGATGAATATTAAGAAGGTTAAATTATAAATGTAAAAACTGTATAAAACATTATTTTTCCTAGAATTGAAAATGATATAAGAGAAAACAAAGCTACGCTAGAGGAGTTACAGAACGCTCAAGACATACTGGACAATGAAACGAAAATATTTGAAGATTTAGAATTTCAACATTTGGAGGAAGAATCTGAATTGTAAGTTGCATTCATTTTGTTACAAGTAAACTGTACGTTAATGTTTTTATAGACCTTTTGCATATCCCACGGGATTACTGTGTGATGATGATGTCCTGACTGATGTCAACCACGGCGGTCAATCTTACTGATATTGGCCAACTGCATGAGATATTATAATACACAAGTTTTAACACAGACACCAGTGCACTTTTTAGGCCGTGCGTACTTTGGAGGCATTTTCGTCTGAATTTTACTCTTGCGGATACGTAGGAATGATCCCGATCTTTCAAATACTATGGGGGCTCACAGACTGGGTGCGAGTTAGTCGTACGTATACGTTACGTGTAGTTCCGATGTCAGAAAACAATTCGGACTTGATGGGATTTTAAATCACTTTCGTGCCTTGAAAATTAAAAATGGATGGAATTACCTATTTGATGGAGAAAAACGTATTCAAATTGCGCACTTAATTCGTACAACCACGAAGTACGTACATACGTTTAAGTACGATAAAAAATCGTGTCCACAGTGCGCGCGGCCTTATTCTTGTAATTATTCTAAAAGTCTGATGGGACGGTACTTCGATACTAGTGGTGAGAGTTAGGACGCAGGACCCGCCGGCTTCACGCGCTCTCCGAGGCACGGGTATGAAATGCCACCAACTTCCCAACTCCGGGCTGGTACTTTCTTAATAGAAAGGCTCAATAACTAAACTCGGTCCAACCCGGGACTCGAACCCAGGATCTCTGGATCTGCAGCCATACATACTTAGTACTACACCACCAAGGCAGCGTAACTATGTATTTTCCAGTCGACATAAAGACTTAAAAACAAAAGTCGTTACTGTAAAACAAGCCAACAAAGTGAAATTCAATCTTTAAAAATCATTTACTTTCACATTCGTAATATGCCTATATTTAATATTAATATATTTAATGAAAATACCGCTTTGTTATGTTTAGAAAATTTTAACAGTAAATTATTATTTTATAACACCTAATATCTTTATTAGTCAGTTTGTGAGTTTATAGCTCGAAAACTATTGATCCCAATTATGTTTTATTATTCTTTATTAATATGCGAAAACGTTGCGCAAGATTTAAGCAGCAATCAATAAATAATGTACTTTCAATAACAATTTGTTCCCTACAGATTAGCAAATAGGGAAGATTTACAAAACGAAATTATGCTTCTAAGTAAGAAAATTGAGGCTCAAAAGACTAGAATACTAACTCTAAAGTCGGAGGCAAATAATAATCTGACGTCAGCGTTAGAAGAAACAAAAGTTTTACAAGCTGAATATGTTAAGCTATTGAACCATGTCGAACATTTAACTGGCAAAGTGCAAATTATAGAAAAAGAAATCAAACCTATTGTTACTAAATTAAACGATATAGAAAGAACTCAGTCGCCAGATAGTGCGTTTTATACGGACCAAACTAGAGCAAAGTCGGGTGAATTCGGTTACTCGCCGCAAAATTCGGACAGCGATGACTTAGACGTGGCCAAAATATCAAATTTTGAAAACCACACTAAATTTTTAAAAGACAAATTCAATTCTATAGATCAAATGTCGCAATCTATGATCGTTGATATTGAAAGGCGCGTCATAACTGATCTTGATGATCCAATAGAAGTTGACAGTAGCCCCTCCAAATCTTCTAACTCTTCGAAAGAAAAGAAAGGATTTTGGGAAAGAAATTTCGATTCGCTCAAACGGAAAAATAAAGATAAAAAGAAAATCGAACCTAAAGTCGATCTGATGTCGCAGAGTCTCAACGAAAATATATTTTACAACGAAAATATTGAGGTGGATACATCTTTCGACAAATTTAATAGCCTCAGAAACTCAAAAAAGAAAGACAAAAAAGATAATGGACCATTGAAAAGTCATTCGTCGTCCAAAATACCAACTTTTGCAGCGTTGGGGAAGATAATTAAAAAGGATTCGCTAAAACGAAAAGATAGTACGCCGAAAAACGACGAAGAGACAAAAAATAGATACGTCAAAAACAAACCAGTCATAACAGATAATAAATATGTCAAATCAAAGTCTCTATCGCCAGACAAGACAGATACAATAAAGGAAGAAAATGAAAATTTGAAAGAAATAAAAGTTTTACATAGAAAAAGCTGTGGAGATGAACCGAATGCAAGAGAATTCCAGAAAATAACGGACTCAGGAAAAATTCCATCACAAGACGATATTGATAGAATTTCTAAAATAACTTTAGATGCGCCTATTTTGTCAAGCGATGACGTCAATTCGTTGGGAAAAAGAACTTTGGATAGTTTGATGGAGATTGAGAGGAAAAGAATGGAAATGTTAGAAGAGAAAGGTGAGTTTGGTTTTTTTTTAATTTTACATTATGCATAATTACTTATCTTTTAAGGGTGTAGCGTAATTTCTATATAATTAAGTTATCAAATTCAAATCGAAAATTCACTTTAGAAAAAGTAGGTTACCGAGATGAAATTACCCGCATTATATATGTTTAAAGTTTCATATTAATTCATTTAGAACATGGTCTGTCTGTGTGCCAATTTTCATCTTAATCCGTGCAATAATTTATGTATAATTGAGTTACATATATCTAAGCATTTAATAAATATGTTACAGATGATGTTATTTGATGCCAAAAGTTTTGTTTATGGCGTCTTTAGATGCCACCAACAAGAAAATTGAATAATACTTTCTTAGATTCACGCAAATATTTGACATTTTAAATAAAACTATCTTTTCGGATTATTTCGCGGATATCTGCGAAATAATAGTTTATAGATTTATTTAAAAAGAAAATTGAATTGAATTGAATAAATTTTTATTTTAAGCTACCTAAATGAAATTCAGTCCTTTATATTTTTGCGTTTTTCATTTTTTCAAATAAATAAAGCTCTTTTTTAGTTGTTCTTCACCTTTTTATACATAATGAAATGTATGCGTTTCCTTTAGGTTGTCAAGTGATAGAAGACGAACGTGAGAAAATATCCGAATTGAAACGACGAGTTCAAGACGAAACCAAAAAGCTCTGGGACCAGCGCACCAAGGGCAAGACTGACAGCTGTCAGATGTCAACCGCCAGCCAAGTGTCACACGTCAGCCAACTGTCAAACGTCAGCCAGCTGTCAAACGTGAGCCAGCTGTCAAATGTCAGTCAGCTGTCAGACTTTGACGGCAATGTGGAAGGCGCGAAAATGTTCGGAGCCATCGAAGACAGTTACGATGAATTCAACATGACCAACTCTACAATTTACGATGAGAGGTGAGTTTTATTTAAATCAAATTATGTTATATTTATTTTTGCAACCTTGTAGTTAATTCTTTTACACTTTTATATATAAAAAATGAAAACCTTAAATTATAATACAAAGAGAACAGAAATAATATAAAGAGAAAAAAAAATGTGTTTCTTTTTTGTATGTTTGCTTGCAATGGATAAACTAAAATCCGCTGAACCGATTTAGATGAAATTTAGTATGAGATAGTCGGATCCATATCTCCAGGACATGTGTGTTTTTGATGTGAAACGTCTTGAAAATCACACCGAAACGTATACGCATACTCAGGTCAGAAAAGTGGACCGTAACGAAATAGGTTGCATTAAGTTGTCATAGTAACCGTTGTTATTATCTGAAAAATGAAATATATGATGTTTTTTAGGGTTCCGTACCCAAAGGATAAAGTGGATCCCGTTTGTGTTACTAAGACTTCGCTGTCCGTCGGTCTGTCTGTCTGTCCGTCTGTCACCGGGCTGTATCTCATGAATCGTGATAGTAAGATATTTGAAATTTTCACAGATGATGTATTTCTGTTGCCGCTATAACAACAAATACTAAAAAACATATAAATAATACATATAATAAAATATATAATAAAATATATAATATAATAATAAAAACATATAAAATAAATATTTAAGGGTGCTCCCATACAACAAACGTTTTTTTTTTTTGCTCGTTTTTGCTCGATATTGATAACGGTAAAAGGTAGACGCTTGAAATATTCACAGAATATTTAGTTATATATTCACTTTAAAAATAAATAATTAAATTAAAATAAACAGATATTTAAGGCGGGGCTCCCATACATCAGACATGATTTATTTGCCGTTTTTATAGATAATGTGCGCGAGTCCGACTCGCACTTGGGTGATTTCTTTTTTTTACTATAAATATTTTGTAAAAATAATCTTTCAACGCGATTACAATATGATAAAACTGCATATTTATTCACGAAACAAACTTTATAATCTATTAATGATAAGTGAATCATTGATCAAATAATTTGATTAGTGATTTCGTACAGTTTTATCATATTTTACAATATTTTTAATGTTACCATAACTAGTAGTAAGTATGTATGTACATACACACGCGGACAAGTAATCTTTCGCATTTATAATTGTAGTTTGATAAAGGGATTTTACATTCACGGTATGGAGGTTAGTACATTCGGCTAAACACCTTAAGGTCGTAGATTCGAGTGCCGTTTCGTGTTTTTGTCTCAAAAACAGTTTCTTAGTAATAGCCCTAAGACCTATATCTAGCAATGAAATACTCGTCATGAACTAAATTTTATTTTTACCAAAACACTATAGTTCGGTAAATATTTCATTGGAATTTATTGTCATTCGAATTTTTGTTCACGTTTTCTAGTTTATTTTACGTTAGTATCGCAATTAATTCATTATTTTGAATTAAATATACTTTCCGATAAGGCCACGAAGTCGTCACTTATGTACCTACTTTAGACATGGAAAAGTGAAACTCTGTTTCCTGAGAGTTTATATTGTAGACATACTTTATACTTTCAATTTCGTAACATATAGATAGACTTTAAGTTCGATTCCGCGTGATGTCAATAAATAGCAATAAATATTAGCCATAAAAATGTTTCATCTAGTCTTATTAAGACTAAAGTATGATATTATAGGGGTTTTTTTTTCAGTGTAATTTATGCGTTGGATGATGATCAAGTATCAAAGACAAAGATTCTCCTGATCGATTTAGACATTATAGTGCACAAGTGTGTGCACAGACACAAGTACAAATTTTTTTTGTTTCACTTTTTTGTGCCGAATTTTCGTCCCAAATTAGTACACAAAAATCACCTACAGATCAGAAACTCGAACTTATGATCTTCGGATTTACAGCGGTATATGCTAACCACTAAACCAACGGGGTATTTTTTTAAGTATATAGATATAAGTTAACCTTAAAACCTGAGTCAATACATGAACTAATCTACTGATAGCTTATCAGACGCTAGTCGAATCGCGAACGCGTTTCGAGCGAGTCGCTCCTTCGTTGATTGTGGAATGTGAAATTTCTTTGTCATTAAACAGTGATGTAATAAAATACAGTGTAATAAAACATATATATATATATATATATTTTTGATTTGGGAAAAAATAGTAAATAGATTTTACTTGTATTTTTTAAGCTATTGTTTGAGTTTTTAAAGTTTTGGAGTTGGTATCATGATGACTAATTGAAATTATTTCGGATTTTATTCATTTAAAAAATAATAATAAAATAGTACTTTTAAGCACAATATTTAGCAGTATCATATTATTGGCGATTAATATAATTTTTAAGTTTAGTGTAAAGTACTTAAGTTATTAGAAAAAAAGCCCATCGAAGTCATTTAGTCGTGCAAAAAAAAAACTTATTTTGATTTAAAATACAACTTTGATACAATCTCAGTTCTATTATAGTTTCTATTATATTGTCTGCCTGATATATTATTATTCTGTTGTTTTGTGTTATTTTCGTTAAAAAACTTGTTTTCAAATGTCCTCGGGTAATTTTGACGAGTTCACGCTTTTTATACCATTTACCTTGCTCTTTGTTGTAGTGCAGTTCCTTCTCAATTATAAAAATATATAATAAAAATGAAATACGATTTGTTGGTAAACTCATCACTTGAGAACATCTGGACCGATTTGGATAATTTTTTTTTCAATTTTCGCAATAGTTTTTGATAAAGGTGTTTAGGAAAAACAATATGGAAAATTTGGAAATTCTGGGGAACTATTTTGTTTGATCTCGAAGATTACAAATAAAACGATATCGCGACAAGACTACGTCTTTGGGGTCAGTTTGTTTTGTACAATTTGTATTTCAAAATCTGTTGAACAATAACGGTTTTAAATTTTTCGTAAACCATAGACTATGGCTGTACACGATTTTGCTAATGTCAATTAGAGTGAAGGGAGAGGAGATTGATCTGTATCATTAGATAACATCACTAGATTTGATTATGAATTAGAAGTTTTTTACAAAGATTGGCTTCATAGCTAATGTTAGAATTAAAAAAAAAAATGGATTATACTCTTAGGACTTAAACATCTAACAATATACATAACAGTGGATAATAGATAAGGGCTTCTACTTTTCTTCTTTTTTTTTTATTTGTTTTCCCTGAGGCCTATGGGGGTTAAATAGATGATAGCAACATTAGATATGTTTTGTTGGGAGTAATCATCATCATCTCCCTGCCCATTTCCAATCACTTGGAGTCGGCACAGTACAACTTCTGTACTGCTGATAGGATAGAGAGTAGTGTAGGTTACTATATATCCCGCTCGGGCTTACATAAAATGGTCTAGTTTCTTTAGGCACACTAGTATAGACAATTTCAAAATATTAAGAAGAATTATTAGTATTTGAATATTTAGAACGATTACTTCATTTTATAGTATAATATTTTGCCTCATGCACCTAATGGCCAATTAAATTGTAGCCAATGGCAGTTTCAATTGGTTAAGGAGATCCAGTTATCATGAGCTTTTGTTACTATACACTCCCATATAAACCAAGGGCCATGAATATCTGGTTAGCTATCGGCTATTGTTTTACCATACCTTTGAATTGAATGGACTTGAATCCCTGTGTCATGCTTTATCATAATATAAACAATAATAATAATAATTAGAAAAATATTCTAAGTCTAAATAATTTATACTCTATGGCTATTACAGTAGAAGTTACATTGGAATGACTATTATTTTTATTGTCCTTATGATATCAATCTAGCACAACAGCTAAGATTTACTGCACATTAGAGTTTTTTTTGAGTGATATAGCTTTTTTTTAATAAAAATTTACTTAGCTTAGCCTATCGGTAAGTTTAGTCTGTTTGTGTTTATATAGTACTAGCAACTCACCCTCCACTCATATGATGATCCGCTCAAATGACATATTTTACCAGAGATGAGTAATAAGTATCCTATATGTTTACGTACGTACGACGTAGGATAGTTTTTATCCCGAAATCATCCCTTATGGGGGTGAAAAGGGGGATGGAAGTTGTAAAATATAAATAGTTATAGTAATAGCTAGATAGCTAGCAGGTGCTTACAAATACTCAGTGTTCGGTGAATCTTCGTATCAGTAATAACATTATGACACATAATCAGGATGGCCTTATGGAATAGCCTACTTATTTATACAGGGTGTTAATATTTATCTGAAAGTATTTAATGGTTTTTTTTACAAAAAAAATTATAGTCAAACACTCTACGAATAATGCTGTTACCGTTGATAATAACAAAGATGTTGATTTTGGCTCTATAAAATTTTACCTTAATTAAATTTTTATATATAGCATCACAGTAGAGTATGTTTAAATCAGCCCGTTATATCAATAACTTCTTGATCTTTTCATTTCGATATATTTATTATCTTTTGACTCTTTCTCGTTGATTTATTTTTAATTAACCTTTGAAACACGCGAAGGGCGAATAGATAACACTGTAGGTCAAATTTATTGACCTACTCGCAGGCTATCACAAAAAGATGATATTGAGATCAATTGGAATAATAAGGGCCAATCCACACTATTGTGCCGATCGCGGTTCGCTCTCGATCCGATATCGGTCTGGTAAAATATTTTTATACAAGAAACAATGAGTGCAGTCACACTATCAGTAGACTCACGTTCCGGTCGAATCACGCTCCAGCAACGTTTCTTATATAGAAATACTCTTCAAACTAATCTGATATTAGAATCATTCAATGATATCAAAATAATCGGTCCGATGACCGAGAACGGACTGTGATCGGCACTATAGTGTGATACGGCCCTAAATGCTACGAAGACGAAAACCTTATAAATAAACAGGCCGAACTAATTTGACCGAGTTTTGTTGTACGTCAATGCTTCGTAACAGAAACAATGATGAAATGATTTAAGATAGTTAAACTAAAGTTGACTAAAAAGCAGTTTTTTTTTTAAATTAAATATTTGAAATATTTTTTTGGCAACACTATTTTTTCTGTATGCCCAAGAATCTTAATGATTTCTTTCTTCTACTATCTATCACAGTATGAGTATCCATGCAGTTGGTAATCGCCTTTATTTTTAACGGTAAAATTGCTTAATTCTTGTCGAGGAATACTTTGCAGATGCATGCAAATAGTAACCCCACATCTTCTTCTTCTGCCTGGCATTTATTAATCCCGGCTATTGCCGGGGTCTGCCTTCCTACTTAGCCTGCTCCACTTTGCACGATCTTTAGTATCATTCTGTGTGAGTCCATTTGCTCTCATGTCCTGCTTCACAACATCCAGCCATCGCTTTCTTGGGCGCCCGGGAGGTCTTGTTCCAGGGACAGACATATCAAGGCACTTCCTTCCGACATAGTCCTCAGACCGACGCGCGATATGGCCATACCACCTCAGACGATGCTCTTGGAGCTTATCCGCTACGTCACGGACCCCGAGACTACCCCGGATGAATGAGTTGCGTATGCGGTCAGCCCGCGTTACGCCACACATCCACCTTAGCATCTTCATCTCCGTGACGTGAAGCTCCTGAGTGTGCCGAGATAGCGCTGGCCAGCACTCGCTTCCGTATAAAAGGACCGGTCGGATGATGCTCTTGTATATCTGTCCCTTGAGCTTGGGCGGTATTCTGCGATCGCAGACCACACCTGTAACCTCCCGCCATTTGGCCCAAGCAGCGCTTATACGGGCTTGGACGTCGTAATCGATGCTTCCGGACTCGTGCAGGATGGATCCAAGGTACCTGAATTTCTCCGACTTAACGGCTGGTTCAAGCCCTATTTGGATGGTGCTAGAGTCCGGACTCCCGCAAGCCATGTACTCGGTCTTTGCCACATTTAGTTTGAGACCGCCGTTCTCAAGCGTACCCTTCCACAGGTTCACCCTACGCTCCAGCTCCAGACGGCTCTCATCAACGAGCGCTATGTCATCGGCATACATCATCAGCCATGGAGGCTGGTCCTGGATGCATGCCGAGACAACATCTAGTACTACGTTGAATAAGAACGGGCTGAGAGCCGAGCCCTGGTGGACCCCTACAGTGATCGGAAAGGGCTCGGTATCGCCAACAGCGGTTCTAACCACGGAAGCGGAATTGCGGTACATGTCTTTGATAATGTCAATATAGGCCTCAGGCACGCCTTTGAATCGCAGTGCCCACCAGATACATTGACGAGGCACACAGTCAAAGGCCTTCTGCAGGTCCAAAAATGCCAAATGCAGAGCTCTCCTTTTCTCTCTGTAAGCCTCGATCAAAGTTCTGAGGGCAAAAACGGCGTCCATGGTGCCCGATCCCGGCTGGAACCCATATTGACACTCAGAGACAGCACACTCTCGACGGAGCCTGAGATCGATCACGCGTTCGAAGAGCTTCATGGTGTGACATATGATTTTGATCCCTCTATAACTACCGCAATCCTGAACACTGCCCCTTCCTTTGTATATAGGGGTTATAAAGCTAAAGCGCCACTGGTTAGGCATCTTTCCAGTGTTCAGGATGCAGTTAAAGAGATCAGTAAGCATAAGCACACCAAGAGAGCCCAACGATTTCCATGCTTCGATCGGTATGTCGTCAGGTCCCACCGCTTTCCGGTTCTTCATGCGGCGAAGACAATCCCGAGTTTCATCAGGTGTTATTGGGGCAACAAGTCCGAGGTTAGGGGGCGGTTCGGGTGGAAGACTATATAGGTGCTGATTGTTGAGCAGCTCCTGGAAGTACTCTCTCCACCTCTCCTTCACAGAGACATGGTTACAGAGCAGCGTGCCCTGGGAGTCCCTGACGCAAAGACATTTTGTGATATCTTGCGTCGCTTTATCCCGGGCACGTGCCAACTTGTATATGAGCTTTTGCCCCTCCGCAGTTTCTAGCTTATCATATAATGGTGATAAGCTATCGCTGCGGGCTCTGGCTACAGCTCTCTTGCTGACACGTTTGGCTGCATTGTACTCTTCTCTGTCTTCAGGAGAGTTGGTTTGCTGCCACTCTTTAAACGCAGTCTTCTTTTCCCGAATAGCCCCCTGCACCTGATCATTCCACCACCACGTCTCCTTGTCGATGACTCGTCCTCCCTTAGAAACGCCAAGAACTCGCCTTCCCGCTGCGGTAATTACTGACTGGGCTCGATCCCAAGCCTCCTGGGCGGTTTCGGTGTTAGTCGATAGATCATGCTTCTCAACCTCCGCCAGGAAGTCCATTCGCATCGGTCCATTCAGCAACCACCACTTGATTCTAGGTTTGCGTTTCTCGGCTAGTTTCTTTTTCGGGGTAAACATATAGTCCATGACAAGGAGACGATGTTGGGCCGTTAGGCTTTCACCTGGAATGACTTTGCAGTTAGTCACCTTGCCGATATGACACCTTCGGGTCAGCAAATAGTCAATTTGAGTTGAGTGGGGCCCACTCTTATACGTGATAAGGTGCTGGGTATTCTTTTGGAAGAATGTGTTCACGAGGGCCAGATCAGACGCAATACAGGTTCTTAGAATATGTGCTCCCTCTGCATTGCGACGACCATAACCAAAACCACCGTGGACACGTTCATACGTCTCAGCTGCCTTACCAACATGACCGTTTAAATCCCCCCCAACAACTATCACTTCGGTAGTCTGTATAGCGCGTAGTACCTCTTCAAACTGCTCCCAGAAGGATTCCTTCTCGGCCTCACTACAGCCTGCCTGGGGGGCATAGGCACTGATTAAGTTGGTGGTAACTCCCTCAATCAGTACCTTTACCCGCATCAGCCGGTCGCAGCAACGGTCAACTTCAAGGAGGCCATTCCGAAGCTCTTCAGAAAGCACTACCGCTACACCGTTTTTACCTGAAGGTGACCCAGTGTATATAAGCTGGTAACCCTGTCCGATGTTACGGGACTTATTGCCCTTCCAGCGAGTTTCCTGAAGGAAAGCACACTGAACCCGACGTCTCGTAAGTACATCTGCGAGTTCCCTGCATCGTCCTGTTAGAGAGCCAATATTCCACGTTGCAAAGCGGAGTTTCCGTTTGGGTACTAACGTCTTTAGCCGTGCCCGTACTTGACACGGTAGCCCTATCCCACTTGTCGCAGGTGTAGGGCGATGTGCCTGCGCGTCGTTTAGCGGCGACGCCCTAGCCGTACCCAGCATTTTCTTTCCTCTCCTCATGTAAATGGCGAAATTGGTTTTAAATGGAGCGATTGCCATCTGACCTCCAAAACCCTACGTTTTGTGGGTAAAACCAGGATAGGGAATGGGTCAAAGGGGAGGAAGAGGGAGAGGGAAGGGGTTAGGAAGGAGGAAAGGGAAAAAGGAGAGGAGAGGACACCACTTTCACGGACTGAATGAAAGTATGATAGTGGTGGCTCGAGGACCCGGGGTCGCGTACCCGTATGCCCTGAAACAAATATCGGACAGATACTTGGCAGGACACCCTCTGAGCAAATAGTAACCCCACATATGAGTAATTATTGTATTGCAATATTATAAATTATTATTATATTTAAAAAGAGCAACTGTTGAGTTTCTCGCCGGCTCTTCTCAGCAGGACTGCCTTCCGAGCCGGTGGTAGATTCCTCGCGGACAATGTAAAATTGACGATTCAATAGAAGCTTGTAAAATCTTTTTACATAAAATATATTTTGATTTGATTAAATATCTTTTTATTGTATATGCAATAAATGGATAAATAAATAAGGTGGGACATGTTTAATTTTTAGTGTTCAAAAAAGCTAAGTAGAACACAGACGGACATAATTACCGGCTTTTAGGTATTTATAAATATAATATTATAAAATCTACAGTAATAACATCCTATATACTATATGACTATTATAAACTTCCTTTACTTGTCACAGTGGATACACAGATGTTTTCACTTTGTACACGTTTGTTTAGATTTAGTTAGGAGCGACCGCGAGTTTCTATTTGTTGAAGTTTTGCAATACGTGCCAGTGATGCAGTGAATGTTTTTATTGTTTACTAGCACTTTGTCGCGGCTTCGACTGCGTCATTTTAATTTTGTAGATTTATTTTGTTCTCATAGCTCCTAGTGTGATTTGAGTAAGAAATCTTATAACCTAATCAGGTAAAATTCTTTTTACCTTCCTCTTTACCTTTAATCTACGAAGGATTTTTTTTTCTTTTAAAAAAGATATTTTCGAAACGGACTAGTAGGGCCAGAGATTTGTATTCAGCCCTTTTTAACGTCTCTCTGCTGGGTACGGACCGACCGATACGAGTGGGATCAGGCCATAGTTCACCACGTTGGCCAAGTGCGGGTTGGCGGACTTCATATTTCTTTCGGAAACTTACAAGGTTCTCTCAGACATGCAAGTTTCCTCGCAATGTTTGCCTTCAACGTAAGACAAGTGGTAATCATGTTAAAAATGATTCACACATGACAATATCAGAGGTGTGACACCCGGAATAGAACCCGCTTCACTCGGTTTCCCAAGCGAGCGCGTTACCACTGAGCTATCATAGATATACATATATATCACAAATAAACAAAGAAACTCTTTAGTTTTATATATTAGTATTGGTTATATTTGATGACATAACAATAAGCAGTGACCTTTCTTATGTGTGTGTTTTGTTGTAATTTTATATGTTGTAATTTTAAAAGTTTAAGATTTTTTGTGTAACGGTTTGATTTTTTTTTTATTTAATGTTAGTTTTTGTCTCTGAAAATGATATGTATGTATCACATCTCGTGTATTTGTACAATTAATTATTAGAACACTACACAATCGTGAAAGTGACTCTCGCTTTATATGAATAACAGCACGTATGAAGGGGGCTAATTTAGTTTTTAATTTAAAAAAACTCTTCTAGCATAAGTACATACATATTGTAGGAGTATATTAGGTACTCTAGTCAAAAGCTGAAAATCTAATTTTAACCGAATTCAAAAAGGAGTAAGTAAACTTTACTCCTGAATTCAGTTTAAGTTTTTTGTGTTGCAATACTCATTATAACCTGATTCAAATAGATGTTGTTTTAATAAACAGGCTATATCTTAAGGGTGGTGTTAAAATTAACCTTTTAAATTGAAAAATAATTTTATTGCTTCTTTTTGAAATAATAGTATAAGATAATATTGGTCATTGTTTATTTAAATAGCCACCAAAAATTTATATTATTTATTAGTAAAATGTTACTTCAATTTTATTTGTTAGTATTAAAACAAAACCCATCTATCCCACAGGAACCATACATTTTTCCCGGATAGGAAGTAGCCTATGTATCATTCTGATGTATTATAGTACTTAAAGCTTCATTAAAATCCATTCAGTAGTTTTTGCGTGAAAGAGTAACAAACATCCATACATCCATACATCCTCACAAACTTTCGCGTTTATAATATTACTATAGATATAGATTTAACTTTACATAAATTTAAAAGAAAGGCAGTGGTAGCCCAGTGGTAACGCGCTAGCTTGGGAAACCGAGTGAAGCGGGTTCAAATCCCGGGTCTCGCACCTCTGATATTTTCATGTGCGAATCATTTTCTAACTTAATTATCACTTGCCTTAAGGTGAAGGAAAACGTCGTGAGGAAACCTGCATGTCTGAGAGAACCTAGCAAGTTTTCGAAAGACATGTGAAGTCCGCCAATTCGCACTTGGCCAGCGTGGTGGACTATGGTCTGATTCCCCTCGTCTTGAAGAGAGGCCCGTGCCCAGCAGTGGGACGTTAAAAAGGGCTGAATACAAATTAAAATCACCAGCTATAATAATAGATATCAAAGATAAAAACATCAATACTCAAGAGATAAAATTCGAATGGCTTCGAGTGTCAAACTAACGTAGGCGCCAGTGATAAACATTGTTTTAATCAATCTTTTCATGGAAGTCCATGTTTTATAGCTTCTTAGAAGCGAACTCTTAAGCGTTATATGTAAATATAAAATTGATGAAGGTTTTAGCCTATCTAACATTACGCAATTTTTTGAAGCGGAGTAACTTCACATAAACTAAACGAGTGATGTCACGGGCTAAATTCAATATTGTTATGATGTAAAATGGGATATTATTTACCATACTTGGCACTTACTTTTGAGTTATCGATATTTCGGCACTGTTACAAGCGCCCATGGTCACGGGTATACCGAGTAAATCAGGGTTTCCCAACCTTTCTTCTGTTGAGCCACATTATTTCAAAAAAAATATTTTTTTTTATTTTCCAAAATGAACTCTCTACGCTCCCCTGGTTGGGAGCTCGTGGACTAAAGACTTATAACGAGGTAGTTTATATGTAGATTTTTATGTAATGGCCACATCACGCACATGTCAAACTTTAATTACTTCGCTCTAGTAATTAGTCATTACTCTTTCATCTTGTGTTTGTTTAATTATTTTATAATATTGAATGAGCAATACTTGTATATTTATGTCGTGCATCTCGGAAACGGCTCTGATTTAGAACAAATTTTGTAATTATATAAGGTTTTGCTTTTTAAGCTTATAGATATACATAAGCTTAAAAAGCAAAACCTTATATAATTACAAAATTTGTTATAAATATATGTGGATGTCTTTTCTGAAAAAAAAACAATATTTATATATATTTTTTTTTGAAAAAAAAACGCCCAGGATTTTTGTTTTTTAATTTAAACATTTAATTTTACTTAACCTTTATAATGTAATGTAACGTCCCACTGCTGGGCTCGGGTCTCCCATCAATACGAGGGGTATCAGGCCATAGTCCACCACGCTGACCAAGTGCGGGTTGGCGGACTGCACATGTCTTTCGAAAACTATTTTTGTTTTTCGAAAATTATTATTTAACCTTTATTGAAAGAAGATTGATTAAAAGAATCCATTATAGATTTCATTTTCTAGGATTAAAAATTAGCACACTCCGAGCAAATTTTGTAAGGCAGTTTAAATTTAACCAGGACAGTGGCGTTATCCTAATACATAATATTTTTATTCATAGGGCTGGGCTATCAACTAGCGATGTAAAATAATAACGTTTGGACAAAAAAGTTATTTCAAAAATGGATAAGGCATATAATAAACACCTCGATTTCGTTATAATCGTAAGAAAAACTTAAACAATAGCAATATTTAAATATTATATTTAAACTTAAAAATAACCATTAAGCAGTAAATCAAATACAATGCCAGCGTTGAAACTGTTATATATTTAAAGCGAGTTATTCCTTATAGTGTTAATCTATTTTGTCACATAATAATCTCGAAGAGTTTAAATAACATTTGCAATGGAGAAGAAGAAGAATAAAAGTTCTTTAGTATGCTGGTAAGTTATACACTGTGGGACCTAATGTAAATATATAAATAAATATGTTGAGATATTAACACACAGCACCATCTAGTTCCATGGTAAGCTACGAGGCCTGTGTTATGGATACCAGATAGTTGATACACTACACATATATAATTTTTAAATACCTATTATAAATATAAACAGACATCACTGGAGTACAAACATTCGTGCTCATCACACAAATGAATGCCCCCAGCGGGACTCGAACCCGCGAGCGCTGGCACAGCAAGTAGGGTCACTACAAACGGAGCTAAACGTACTTCTATAGTATTCACTGAAAGAGTCCGCACACTACAGACTATAGTTGTAAAGATTTTTAATATGTTAACTATGACGATTTGTATTGACCGATATAATTAAATAACAGAACGAATAATAAAAAATCGTAAAACTAATAGTTCATAATAATAAACATATGATACTTATGTATTAAATGAAACTATCTTTTTAAATTTTGTCAAAGTGTATTTAGTTTTTTTTTCCGGAGTTTTGAATGATTTATGTATAGCAAACGTGGTCAGGGGAAAGACCGTAATCTCTCGACCAAATCCGATATTGTAGTTGTTTTAAAATGTTAAATATTCGTGTGAATCTAAAAGAGTAATGAGTAAAGAAGAACTGTAAGTATCGTAGAAAGTACTGTCATACTGTATACATATATATTCATAACATATCTTTTGAAGGTTCACATAGGTACGCAATGTTCTATTTTATACATAGTATAGCAGACTCGTTATTCTGTATCAATAATATCTAAAATATTTTAATGTCTCTGTACTCGTATGTAGGTATGCATTTAGCCTTTTATAATGAAAATTATTTATATTTTTTTATTGTTTCAGTTCTGGGTTTATGTCGTCGTCAATAGAAGAGGTGAGTCTTCATTATAATACTACTTTACTTACAATAAAAACACTTTCAATTAAAATTAAATTAAATTTCAACAATCGTTTGTAAAACTTAATCCTAATTATCGAAAATGATTTAAAATTTATTTTTTAAAAGGATCGAACTGAAGAATTTGTTAATTATTGCGAATCTAATCCCAAATCCTACTACAAAAATAACTTTTTAAAATATACTTTTAAATTTTACATCCATACTTTCATACTAATATTATAAATGTGAAAGTGTGTTTGTTTGTTTATTTGTTTGTTTGTTCCTCTTTTTCGTCGAAACTGAGTGACGGATTGGCGTGATTTTTTTGTTTTGAGATAGATTGAGGGCTGGAGAGCGAGATAGGTTACTTTTTACCGTGGCAGATCATCAAAACACGTTGAAATACAACCCAAAAAATATTTATGATCATAATTACTTGAAACTTGGTGTTAATGCACTTCAATACAATTAAATAAATACGTGCTTTAGCATTTTTATTTTTTTTATTTTTTTTGGCGTAAAACAAGGGATGAAAGTTTTTATAAAACCTACCTTTTTAGTGTTTTTTTTATAGTTTTGCGAAGCCGCGGATTCTGCTAGTAAGAAATAATTTTAAATCTTGAAAAGTATTATTTTATATCTGTGTTTAAAACAAAAGTGAAATGACCAAAATGTCGTGTCATGGGAAAGCAATATTTCAAAAGGCCTACCTGTCAAATTATTTCAGTCCTTATATAGCGTGTAAAGGAAACCACGACTTCCGTCGCTAGGAAACCATTTATTTTCATAAATAGACAAACTGACTTTATTATTAGTTTATAGCTATTGTACGTGGGTGGTGAGGACGGCGGATATTGCTCTCATATTTAGAGAATCTGATCCCTTGACGTATTTATTAAGTGAAATTAAAATTTCCTTTAAATAATATAAAATAATATAATTACTTTAAAAAAGTAAAGGATAATGTAACCAAAAGTATTGTTAAAAATCACAATTCTGCTAAACTAGCAGTACCCGTGGCTTCGCCCACATTCAAACTTACGATCGCTACCAAACTAACAGATCATCCACTGGGGTAATCTAAAGATTGCCTGAAAATTTCATCAAAATCGCTCCAGTCGTTTTGGAATCCATAGAAAACATATGTAAGTACATATACATAATAATTTTATATATACAATATCTATAGATGGGTTTAGTAAATAATGGGTTAATAATGAAAATGAATTGCAAAAACAATATTTATTAGAAGATTTACGTTTGCGGATTATACCTGCTATTAGTTCACTAATTATACATACAAGTAGCTTACCCTCACTCTTCTTGGATGCTTCTAGGGAGAAGAGATTTTTTTTCGAGTTAAGTTATCTTTCCGATTTTTGGGCGATTTTGATTATATTTTTACGTGTGTTTGAGTGGGTTCCTGGATGATTTAGATTCACAACTGGACCCGGTAGGTGGCTCAGGGCGCTACAATCGGGTTCTAACCTCTAGGTCTAGAACCCGATTCCCGAAATTCCGAAATCGAATTCCGAAACCCGGTCTAGTCTGTCGGGTCCGCTAGTATATTATATAAATAACGTTTGTTTAGTGTTTTATCGCCATTATAAACTGTCATTTAATCATTTTTCACACGCGTGAATATTTTTAAAACTATAATATGTCTATACTTTTAATCAAGTACCTACATAACAATTTTGTGATTCATCGTGTAATCTTAGATAGTGAATCATAATTTTCCTCGGAAATTATTTTAGAATTATATTATATTATGAAAACCACGTCTACTGATGATTATAAACAAAATATACCAATGTTATAGAAAAAATATGAGGCAAAGTAAAATGCAGGTAAAGATAACACCGAAACGTTTGTAGCCTACGCCCTCGCCTTTTTTCATCTATGCTCTACATTATCATATACTTTAGTAATATGTAGCAAGGATTCAAATCAATTTATTTTGATACTGTCTTTTTAAATCAGTTGAGTAATTTTTATTCTGTGGGTTGTGTTTTTGCTGTGTATTTTTATCACGTAGAAAAAAGAAGATATGATCAAGATATGTAGATAAATAAATTAAATAGCTGTTTTTAAAACAGAATTATACTAATTTCTAAGCCACCTTCATCATTAAATCATTTTTAGGGTTCCGTACCCAAAGGGTAAAACGGGGCCCTATGGCTAAGACTTCGCTGTCTATCGGTCTGTCACCAGGCTGTATCTTATAGCCGTGATGGTTACACAGTTGAAATTTTCACAGATGATGTATTTGTGTTGCCACTATAACAACAAATAATACAAAACAGAATAAAATAAATATTTAAGGTAGCTCACAATGTAATTTTTTTGCTCGTTTTTGCTCGGTATTGATAACGGCAACAGGTAGACGCCTGAAATATTCACAGAATATTTAGTTATATATTCACTTTAAAAATAAATAATTAAATTAAAATAAAACAAATATATAAGGGGTTGCATACAACAGACGTGATTTTTTTAACGTTTTTATAGATAATGATACGGAACCCTTCGTGCGCGAGTCCGGCTCGCACTTGGCCGCATTTTATTAAATTTTAACTTATCATTGGATGGGTTGGGCACGGACCTCCCTTCACTACGAGGAGGATCAGGCCATAGTTTACCATGCTGGCTAAGCATGTATTGCATATGTCTATATAATATATGTATATGTTATATTCGAAAACTACTAAGTCCTCCTGGACTTACGGGTTTCCTAACGATGTTTTGCTTCTGTTGCTGTAAGAGGCGCGGTAATGGAAAGTAAATATTTGATAAATATTTATGTATGTATTGATTATTTACTTGACCAAACCACAGACAAAGTCATTTTGTTATCATACTTGCATTTATTATCCTTATTTCTGTATTCATGTATCTGTTTGGTCCTATGATACCATAATTATGTATATGTAAATTAATTTTAAGCAGATAATTTCATACAGTATCATTTTTTTCATCTGTATAATATACAAAATTATATTTTTAAAGTCATTTTAATACTTACATTCGTATACTGAAAGCACTCTATTAGTTAGTTGGATATTGTCCTAGTCCTGAAAAAAATCAGTAAATTTACTTTGATAATTTTGATGTTTTTACTCAACAAATTATCTGTGCATGTCTTCTTTTTTCTTTAACTTACATATGTATATCAATATTTCTGTGGTGTTATTTATTACTATATTTATTTACGCAGTTTCTTAAAGTTAAGCTATGTTTTGAAAAATATCAAAGGCGAAGATCACCTTTATTATAGTACAGCAATAGAATTTAATTCAACTTAAGGTTGTTTCCGTTTCTTTTAAATCCACATCAAAGTAAACTAAGATAAAACAAAATTAAACATATTTGAACAGATGATCGATTTATCAATGGTTATTACTTATATGTTAAATGCATTCTAACCTCAAAGGAAATGAATTAAAACTAATATACATTTCTACGCCGTTAAAAAAGAAGATGCCTATTACTGAATAACGAACGTAAACACTAATACATCGAGCTTGTCTCCGCCCACGATTTTAGATAACCAAAATAAACTTTTAAATTAGTCGTAGTGCCAGTATAAAGCCGGCTGCCAGGGGCTAGTGTCAAGGCAACCCTAAAAAATATTTTAAATTAAAAAGTTATTTCTGACGTTTCAGTTGGCGCGAAAACTTTCGTTCATTCTGACGTGTTGACTTTTCGTGAAGGTGAAGAAAAAGAACGTGTAGTGCTTAAAATTGTTTTAAAGTGAACGTAACGTAAACGTAAATAGTAACTATAAAAAATGACGAATCGATAAATATTACGTCTTTTCAATTTTTTTTTTAATTTCACACAAATTAAAAAGAAAAATACTAGGTTCAACCTTTCTTCTTCTGTTTTTAAAAATATTGTTATATTTTTTGCAAATATATATACAACCTTTTTTAATAACTGCTAAATGATATCATGCACATGTATTATTTAGTATTGCACATAATTTATATTATTATATAAAAATAAAATGAAAACAAAAAAAAATCACTTGCATTATAAAGATGGCAATTATTTTGAAACTTTGCATGCGAGTTTAGAAATTGTCATAGAGACAAATATAACTAAACGGTATTAGAATAATATTTGAATACCTACATGTCGGTTTTATTAAACAATTTAGCTATTCTCATTAACGATTTTCTCGTAAACAAGATATGCGTCAGCATTACGTATTTTAGTGGTAATTGTAATGAAATTTTAAGTACCAACATTGTAAATGCGCAAATATACATATATATTTTTTATTGTTGACTAGCGACTCACCCTCGTTCCGCTCGGGTACGTCCCTACTTACGTTTTTATATAAAACTAGCGACTCACTTACGTTTTAGCCTTTAATATAGATTTCTCAGAGATGAGATATTTCCCGCAGTAAAAATTTCCTATATGTTGACCCGGATAACCAGCTATCATCATGCCCAATTTCGTCAAAATCCCTCCAGTGGTTTTCCCGTGATGCGGTAACAGACAGACAGACAAAAATTCTAAAAACTATAGATTCGGCGTCTGTATCGATAATAAAGTCTATTTCAATGAGATTTCCCAAAAAATATTTAATGACTTACAATTTTATTACTACCATATAGGTACTATACTTCCATACTTAATATTATAAATATTGTGAAAGTGTGTTTGTTTGCCCTTCTTTCACGTTAAAACATAGAGACGGATTGGCGTGATTTTTTTGTGTGGAGATAGTTGGAGGGCTGGAGAATGACATAGGCTACTTTATACTCCGAGAGATTGTCCTTTATACGTAAACATACTAACCGTTAAAACTACTTAGGGACGAACCATAGCGAAGCGAGGGTGAGTCGCTAGTATATTTATATATGATATAAATGTCCACCCCCAAATGTTGACTTTCTACCAGTAAGTAAAATTTTTAAGGCATTTTGACTATTATTTGTTACTTTTGGCTCAGTTTGTAGTGTTTGGACAGTACTTACTGTGCTAGCGGTCGCGGGTTCGAGTTCCGCTAGCACAGTAATTCGATTCGAAAAAGGGGACATTGAGGGCAATCATTTGTGTGATGAGCACGAATGTTTGTACTCCAGTCATGGGTGTTTGTATTTATAATAAGTATATATTTAAAGTTATATATGTGTAGTGTATCAACTGTCTGGTATCCATAACACAAGCCTTGTAGCTTACTTTGGAACTAGATGGTGCTATGTGTTAATGTCCCAACATATTTATTCATTATTTATTATTATTATATTATGTATCTATTCCCATAGAAAATCTGAAAAATTAGCGTATGCAGAGCAAGCATTTTTGCTGTCTCAGATCTGATGATAATATGCAATAAAAAATGTTGCCTTGTAAAGTAATCTTACTCCTATTATGTAATATCCTCTTTACAAGATTGAGAATAGCGTGAACTACCGTTGTTGGTTTAAGTGTTAAATGACATGTATGTATGTACGTTGTCATCGCTATAATGTCATAGGTAAATTGCTTTGAAAATATGTACCTACCTTGTTTTTATTTTTTTAAATATCGCTTAAATACTAAGATTTTTAATTTTAATAAAAATCTTCTCTAACGGTGATTAATTTTTAAATGAAAGTTAAAAGTAGTAAAATTTTAAATTATATTTAACATTTCTTTACAATGAATATCATTAGATAAATCCAATTGTTTACAATTAATATTATTAATGTTCATTTATTGAATCAAAAAATGAATGAATATAAGAAACTTCAACAGAAGTTTCCAAAACCTCCGAAAATATAGTTTTATTTAAACTAGCAACTCACTTACGTTTTAGCGTTTAATATAGATTTCTCAGAGATGAGATATTTGCCCGCAGAAAAAAGTATCCTATAAGTTGACCCGGATACCCAGTTATCATCATACCAAATTTCATCAGAATCTGTCCAGTGGTTTTCTCGTGATGCGGTCACAGACAGACAGACAAAAAGTCTAAAAGTATAGATTCGGTCTCTGTTTTATAATAATAATTATTTCAATCAGATTTTCCAAAAAATGTTTAATGTACAGATTCGGCTCACTTAAAATTCTATTATATGTATATAGATGTCAAGTGTTAACTTAAATCGAAGAAAGCATTAATATTTTATGTAGTCAATACTCCATAGAGTTGGCAGAGCTGTAGTTTGTCACTAAAAGAACAGTAGTTACGTGTATTTTAAAGATATCTAATTTAGATCATATTAACTTTTTCTTGGCACTATTGTTTTATAGGCTCTTTGCTAAAGTTTTATAGGATTTTCCAAGTCGACACTTAGGATATTTATTCTAGGGCAACAAATATACTTTGCAAGATAACAGATCGCTTGTGAGATTTTTTAACCATCTAAAATTATTATTACTTAATAATTGTCTTAATGTAACGTTTAAAATGAGAAAAAGGTAAAATATTCTTAGCGTGCCGAAAGTACTACAAAGATTTTGGTGTTGAAATATATAAGGTAAAGATGCACGCGATGTTGCCAGATAGAGTACATAAAACTTCAAAAAAATTAGAAGATTTAAACAAGATGACATTCTACAATCGCCATCGCTAATAGAAAAGAAATTTATTGAATTGACATTAAGTCACGTGGTCAGAAAATGTCAATCCTATCATTTTTTAATTTTTTAATGTGACATTAGCGAAGTAAATTGTGCCCAAACAGGAGTTCGGAGCTCTTTAAACAAAAGATTTAAATAGATTTTTGTATGTTATATTAGCGATATCTATTGTAGAAAGCGAACAATGTCTAAGGCAATATTGAAATTTCCGAATTGAATTGTTCAAGGCAAAAATTCCACACAATCGGTCTTTCGACCTTGGGATGTCTTCGACGCACGCGAACAGACGTCGGTAAAAAACCACTTTATATTAAAAGTTTTTATATTAAATTATTGCATTTTTATGCATAAAAACGTAAAATCGTGCCAAGTCTCGGCTAGACGTTTGTCACTTCATCTTGATTTGAGAACATTAATCTGATAATAATTTAGACATACATAAGTATTTTTGTTAATAACGCGAACACTCGTCTTAAACTATTTATGTGATTTCATTGAAACGCATAAATTTACTTCTATTAGATTTGATCATTTTGTGTTCTATCTCAATGTGTTAATTCATATATAGTGTGTCCGTAATAAAATATTTCTATAATTTTTTATTTGTTTAGTTCATATGGAAATCAATCTTTTAGAGGGCGAACTTTCCATATTATGTAGCTAAGTTAATTTTAAAGTGACACTTTTGGACCGACTTCAAGAATAAATAAATATGTTGGGACATTAACACACAGCACCATCTGGTTCCATGGTAAGCTACGAGGCTTGTGTTGTGGATACCAGATAGTTGATACGCTACAAATATATAACTTTTAAATACATACATATTATAAATATAAACACCCACGACTGGAGTACAAACATTCGTGCTCATCACACATATGAATGCCCCCAGCGGGACTCGAACCCGCAACCGCTGGCACAGCAAGTAGGGTCACTACAAACTGAGCCAAACCTGTCGTCTAAGGAAAAAGAAGGAATTATCTATTCAATTCCGGTGTAAATTATAATTTATTGCAAAATCAGATTGTAATGATAAGTAGCAGCTCACCCTCGCTTCGCTCGGGTTAATTTTCGATATATTCATCTATCATTTCTCATCGTTTATTATTTTCATTCCAATGTCTCCATACAAAATATAACATTAAAAGTTTAATATTAACATTATTTCAAGGCAACATAATAACATGTCAGACTAAAGTGTTTTTTTAATTTTTCATTTGAGATTAAAGGAAAACGTAAATTATATATTTTATGTAATATAAACTCGTTAAAACACCGCAGTATTAGCTAAAGAACAAATTAAAAGTCAATAAAATATGATGCGACCATTAAAATAATCTCATACGTACACGAGCTTCTAAAATACCGCTCTATTACGAATTAATAAATCTTACATGCAGCGTGGGCGGTAGGTGCCTTGCTGTCTTAATAATTTTCCTATGATATTTCATTTCCGACGTACGTGAAATCCAAAATAAATATATGTACATACGTTAATCTATACATATAAAAAAATGTAACTGATCGCTGTCTGTACATGGAAGATGTATTGTATTCAGCCCCTTTTAACGTCCCACTGCTGGGCACGGGCTTCCCTTCAATACGCCCTCGATCCCCCTGGATCACGCCATAGTCCACCACGCTGGCCAAGTGCGGATTGGTGGACTTCACATGTCTTTCGAAAACTTGCTAGGTTCTCTCAGACATGCAGGTTTCCTCACGATGTTTTCCTTCACCGTAAGGCAAGTGGTAATCAAGCTAGAAAAGATTCGCACATGAAAATATCAGAGGTGCGAGACCCGGGATTTGAAACCGCTTCACTCAGTTACCCAAGCGAGCGCGTTACCACTGGGCTACCACTGCCATACATGGAAGATATCTGAGAAAAACTATTATTGGGGATCTTTATTAACGCAATAGAACAAATAGAATAGTTTTTTTGTCTGTTTGCCTGTGGGTTTGTGCGCGCTAATCTTAGAAACGGCTTAACTGATTTGGGTGTGATTTTCACTAATGTATTGTGATAAGCTTCACTTAACATTTAGTATTTGTTTTATTTCAATCGGTTACTAAATAAAAAAGTTATGTCAATTTAAAGTATCGCTAGTAAGTTATATTAATCTTATCATAATGTTTAAAGTAGAGGAATTATTATTAATGATCCTATAAATTGTGTCGAAGATCGTAGTTTTGATTCTTGTCCTGGCTTTTCGCTTTGGACGTAACTATAGGGGAGCGGGGGGCTAGTTGTAACAATTTGTCGCTTCTGGGCTATGAAAGCTTACTTGTTTGGTATTTATGAAATCTAGCAGTACTATTCCAATTAACAACTATTCAACTATCGATTCCAAATGAACTTTTGATCAAATCTGTAACGATTTTTTGTAGAAACGGCTTTGAAAAAAAACTGACGAGTGTTACAACTTACCCCGTCTTTGGGGTTAGTTGTAACAGGCTTGGGGTAAATTGTAACGCTAGGAATCGAACACCAGTTTTATATTTTATAAAGATTTATTTGGCATATTTAGCATCAGAACTTTACAAACGCTTAAACAGGTTTAGTTTTATAAGTTAAATTTTTAATGTAACAGAAAATATTAAAAAATAAATAACATGTTCTTTTTTTACTGAAACTATTAAAGCATTTTAGGCTTACAGCCATTTATTATCTTAACTACTTCAGTAATCAGACTTTTGATTCATTTAGCACTATAAACCTCAGGCACGTTATAACAAACTCAGACTCTTAAGTTTTATTCTTAATCTAATAGAATAATAATCAAATATTGACAAAAACATGGTCTTTCTTAAACTATAAAGGAACTTTAGGCTCACAGCCATTTATAATAACAAAATCTCAATTTCTTAATCAGCAAAATCATTAGAAGGATTCATTTCTAATGGCAAAGAATCCTTTACGATTCCAGGAATGTCATATATGGTCATCGTTTTCCCTGGGTTGTTATACAACCACGCTGTCAGTGTTCGGTTTAAGTAATTTTTGAACGGACCATAAACTCCAACATCCAACGGCTGCAAATTATGAGAACAGTGGGGGGGAAACGATAGCATAATAACATGACTTTCTTTTGCTTTTTTCACTACTGAGATGTTTACGTGTGAATGATGATTGTCGAGGTTCTTGCTTCGACGGCTTGACAAACTTGATGAAATGATACAGAAATAAAATAAATTCTTTTTCCGTCATCCACCCTGAAGAATTTCCAGCTCCGATACAATCCACATCTTATAAAAATATCAGTATATCTGAGCCTTGGAAACACCAACATAGGCGGGATGGAATTTCCTCCATTAATGGCACATGCAAGAGTTACGAGGGTACCCCTTTCAGCAGAAGTAATAGCCCCTACTTGTTTTTGTCCTCGTGGAGCCACGATTTTCTTTGGTTTGTGGACTGTAGTCACTCCAGTCTAATCGATATTATATATTTGTGATGGTGTAAATTGATACCTACCTATAACATCTGTAAGCTTCCTAAAAAAGTCTTGAACGTTGGTTTTATTAAAGGATGTTGCGCGGCTTAGAGATGTAGATCAGAGATGTAGATTGTAGTTGTAACAAGTTACAACTTGCCCCATAAAATTGTTACAACATACCCCACTGCGAGGTTTTTTGAAATAACTTCGATTAAAAAAAAATCGCTTACTTGATCTGAAATTACATTTAATATAATCAAACTAAACAAATGCTAAATGTATTTGTAAAAATCAACAACTGCTAAACAATCTGAAATCTACGATAATCAATTTTGTATAAACAAAAAAAAGTCCATTACCTGGCTTTATCGGAGCGCCTGCACAACACAGCTTCCTGCGCCGTCCGGCGGGGTACTGATCGCGCTTATATGATAGAATGGGTATTACGTAGTAGGTTAGGTTTAAAATCAAACGAATATTGTTCTATTATGTAGGCAAAAAATGCTTGTTACTACTTGCCCCTGTTACAACTAGCCCCCCGCTCCCCTATTTCACGAGCATTTTCTTTCATATGTAACAAAATATAATTTGAAAAGATTAGATTTACGCGTATATTTGACATTTTAAATAAAACTATTTTTTTTAATTTAGATATTTGATTCCCAACGTTTCAAATCAAATGCTTTACAGCAATCAAGATTTATTTAAAACCACTCAGAGATAATATGTGGTCCTGTTAGTTATCCGAAGTAGGTACCTATATTTATCCAAAATTATAAATTGTACCTTCTATATTAGTATTAATAAAAAATTAATAACATAACCTCAATGTAAAGTGCATCCTTGGTACTCCCCGATTGGCTGCAATTGTGATAGATCCTATAACCTCCAAAATGCCTAAAAAATAAGATTTAATCGTAAAAAGGCTTTTTGGAAGCAACACTTAGAAGTTATTTAAATTTTCGAAATAATTTTACGTATGTACATATATATTTTGATGTAATTCGTTACGTCTAAAAACAGCTCACTTTTATACATATTTTAAACCTAACAGACTTACACTGTTTATAACACGGCCGTGTTTATAATAAATTACACGAGAATATAATAAGTGCTCTACCGTCAAAATTCCGTTTGCATTTTTTGTGTATTAAAATGATTCAAACAAAGCGAAGTGCGATACACCAGGAATGTTTGCGGTAAAATGTTAATAAATAAGCGTAAAGCAATATTTCATTTTCGTTCAACAGTGTTTATACTTGTGCAGATTGTTTCTCTAAACTCGTAACACTCTCGTCTCGCGCTACCTCCACGCGTATCCTATGCGCATTTGTCATACAACTATAACGAATGTCCAGAGTATATTCACTCAATGTACTATTTATATAAGAAATATATTATGTTATTATTGCCCATAAATATTTTATCAATGCTAAAATTTGTCAGTAAGTTTGTTTGTCATTAAGTAATAAAACTGTGAAGTCACGATAAAACGACTCAATCCGACGAAACGAAAAATAATAAATATTATAATTGCGAAAGTTTGTGTTGGATGTATGGATGTTTGTTATTCTTTCACGCAAAAGCTACTAAATGGATTTTAATGAAACTTTACAATAATATAGTTCATAACATCAGAATATACTGACACATAGGCTACTTTTTATCTCAAATAAATGTACGGTACCCGTGGGATAGATTTGTTTTTGTTTTTCCACTAGTTTAACATAATATCAAAATGGAGTTTAATTAATACCTTAATTTCATCACGTACGCCACTTTTATTAACACAAGCAAAGCCGCGGGCAAAAACGAATGAAATAAGTCTTTTTCTATTAATAGCTTGATAAAGGTTTTATAATAAAATAAAAACGTATTTATAATTAAGAATTTATATGAAAAATAACAATAAAATTATTTGAAAGTTCTGTTAGTGTTGAAATAAATGAATAAACAAACATAAATGATACATTATGTCTGTGTGGCTCACACTAATAAAAAGTTCTCGCTGGGGTCTAGATAGCTGCTCTCCCAAACCAATATTTGTAAGTATTTACTACGAAGTTAGACATAAGAATAGTCAATACTAATATTTATTTTTAATATTATAAAGCTGAAGAGTTTGTTTGTTTGTTTGTTTGGTTGAACGCGCTAATCTCAGGAACTACTAATCCGATTTGAAAAATTCTTTTTGCATTAGATAGCCCGTTAACTGAGGAAGGCTATAGGCTATATATTATCCCGAAAAAAATGTACGGTTCCCGTGGGATAGATTTGTTTTGGTCTAGGGACGAACCCGAAGCGAAGCGAGGGTGAGTCGCTAGTTTGTATATAAAAGAAATATGAATTTGAAAATTGAATATAATATAATGGAAATTAAAGCAATCTGATACAGTTATAACTTACAGAGAAAAAACTTTTTGTTATAGAGATAGTTATCAATATTCGTTGTAAATCACTAACCTATAAAGGATTTTTTATAGAACGTGTATCCTGAACGTTTTTAACCTCTACTGAAATATAAACCCCGCTATAACCCCGTATTAACATCTGTGTTGTTTCTCTTTTTTACCGGTTATTCTATACATAACGTGTCTTCTCCATTTTATGCGACATTGGCGAAGTAAATTGTGCGTAAATGACACGCTTAGGAGTTATTGGACAAAGTGCCTCCTAGAAACCATTGGACAAAAGAATTGAGTTGAATTGAGCGTACTATTTACACCATAAAAGATGTATATGTGTAATTATTTGAAATTTAGCAGGTTTATTCCTTATAGGGGAGTAGATACCCGCTAAGAACGGATTTTGAGAAGTTCAACCCCTAAAGGGGTAATAATTCGACTGGGATTTTGCATGAACATCGGTTATTTTACACTACGCATACTGATTCGCGGGTAAATGCTAGCATAATAATAAATTTTAATGTTACTGTTTTGTCTACAGCTTCAAGTTCGTAACTCCCGCACCGAATCGACCGAAGACGACAAGCGTAGCGATGACAGCCGCCCGCTCAGCCACGCGTCGGACTTCAGCAGGGATAATATATGTAAGTATGATTAATCTTGTTAGCCCAGTGGTAGCGCGCTCGCTTGGGAAACTGAGTGAAGCGGATTCAAATCCCGGGTCTCGCACCTCTGATATTTTCTTGTGCGAATCATTTTCAACATGATGAGAGAATCTAGTAAGTTTTCGAAAGACATGTGAAGTCCGCCAACCCGCACTTAGCTAGCGTGGTGGACTATGGATTGATCCAACTCGTATTAAAGGGAGGCGCGCGCCCAGCAGTGGGACGTCAAAAAAAAAGCAGAATACTACTAATTTTGAACTAACAAACTTTACCTGTTTATAATGTTAGTATCATGAAATATATATAATACAAATATTACATAGTATTATAATTGACTTCACTCCCCAGTGGGTAACGCGCCGCGTCGTAGCCGCCGCGGTATCGCAAATGAATGGCAGAGACCCCTCACACGGTATTTGCCCGTCGACAGGGAAGACTTCGATCTACGGCGTCATGTTGAATCTGCAGGTGAGCTTTTAAATAGTATATTAAAATTTAGATAAAAACAAAAATTTATAACTTACTGTTTTAAAAAAAACTTATATCCATATATCAAATTGAAATCATGAATTATAAGTACAATTTTTTTTTCTTTTTTGGGTATATACAGGTGAATTTTTCAAGTGGGCGTGCATGGCTAAATCCTAAACTATGAAGAATAGCGAAAAGTACTCAAAGGAGTCTCGGGCCCGATTTTCATGAAAACTAAAACTGCATCATTGGATTTTTGAAAAATCAATTTTCCTAGCCAGGAATCGAACCTGTTGATTTTGAAAAAAAAAAAACACATACTGTATAATTACACCATTCGATAGTGTTGCTAATAAGGAACGCATTCTGGGAAGTCATGACATACGGCAAACTTACGGAAAACTTTGGATTTTAATAAACTGCTTCTTTAATATTTAATGTTACCTCTACCTTGTTCGAAATGATGCTCAATATTCATTATTAAACACACCTCAGCACCTTTACAACATTATGTTCTAATTTCAAATTTCTATTTTCTTCGTGGTCAAAGGCCACAGTAGAAGAAAAAAATAGTTAACATTTGAAATTATAACATCCATCCATCCATCCATGATAGAAATCAGTACACGTCCTTTTGGTGGATAAGGTTAGTTAGAACGTATGTCTTTCTCTTTACATTTTTTCTAATTGTAAGATCCTTTCACGCATCACCTCACACCTGTCCTGTTTCTTCTTCCATCCTTCCGCGTCACTCGTTGCCTCATTAACTTACTCACTCACATACCTATCTCTTTATCCCATTACCACAATATATTACTCATCTCACATTCGGCCATCCTACACTATGTATGAATAATGCATGTAAAATGTACATGTTACAAATACATGACCGGTTTAAAATTTCTATCGATAGTTTTATTAATTAAAAACTTTAAGTTGACGACACGTTTGGCTCAGTTTGTAGTGAACCAACTTGCTGTGCCAGCGGTCGCGGGTTCGAGTCCCGCTGGGGGCATTCATTTGTGTGATGAGCACGAATGTTTGTACTCCAGTCATGGGTGTTTATATTTATAATATGTATGTATTTAAAGTTATATATGTGTAGTGTATCAACTATCTGGTATCCATAACACAGGCCTCGTAGCTTACCATGGAACTAGATGGTGCTGTGTATTTATATTTATTTATTTACTTAAATTGTTTTTGCTACAGTTAATAGCAGTTAATATCTCGTTTTTAAATCTATTGTCCCATGTGTACACCTATTTATCTATTGTTTATCTATGTGTTTTTGCCTATTGTTTTGTATTTGTTTTTATCTATTGTTTTTAAAATTATTCTTAAGTCGGTGTACTTTAAGTTAAACTGTATCTATTTGTTTTTACATTCATTTATATATAAAAATAAAATTAACTAGAATTACTTATATTTTTTTAATATTGTAAGATACTCGGGTACCATATCTCCTTTCTTCCAAATTAACAGGTAATTTTGTGGATAGACAGTAAGACAATGCTCTGTAATTACTATATATTATAAAACTTTTGAGACGTCAAAAATCTTAAACTTTTCCACCACCAACCATGTGTTCTGTAAGGCATTTGAAACGTAGTTTTATAAGACACTAGCGGCTCACCCTCGCTTCGCTCGGGTTCGCCTCTAGACAAACAAAAAGAAATCTATCCTACGGGAACATACTTTTGTTCTATCATCAATAGTTTCCGCAGCGCATGCGACGAAAGACGTTTTTTTAAAGGTTTGCCTCTAGGAAAACAAAAACAAACCTATCCCACGGAAACCGTACATTTTTTTCGGGACAAAAGTAAAAATAAACTATAATCTCTGTGCCAAATTTCATCCAGATCCGTTCAGCCGTTCTGGCGTGAAAAAGTAACAAATATCCATACATACATACTCACAAACTGTCACATGTATAATATTAGTATAGATATGTTAAAATCCCATTACAGGTCATCAAATTGAGCTCTGCCCCTACGTGACGATCAACTCTACGTCGTGTCGCGGATACTTACACAAGTTGGGCGCTAAGTTCCACACCTGGTCCAAAAGGTAGCTTATATACTTAGAAATTAGTAACATTGATAGAGCTCAGTAATACGGTTATTGATGCCTGAAATGGTATTCTATTTGTATGCTATATGAACGATTTGGCCTTTAGTAATTAAGCTGTAATTTAGTAGGACCCACATTCATCTGCTTTTTCTGAACTGTATATTCTTTAATCGATGTCGGTTATGATGGCTTGTCTCAATGTGACTAAACAAATACTATATAATATTGTAATACTGTAGTATATACGTACAGACACAGGAACACTCTCTATTTCTTTAACTCTAACATTTCCATGGAAACATTTTTTTACTGTTGGGAAACGCAACGCCCTGTGAGATCAGTGAGAAATAAGGCCTACTTCAAGACAGAAAAATCTGTAGGTCAATGGGCTAATCAGTAATTCCTGTCCCGTTCCGGCACTCGAACCCAGGAACTGTGGATCTATATGTGTAACTGTAGATAGCCGTGCATGCTAGCCACAAGACCACTGAGGTTTTAGCAGGAGAATTTTGATAATTTATCTATCCATAGGTGGTTCGTTTTCGACAGAGAAACGAAAACGTTCGTCTACTACTGGGACAAGAGCGAGAAGAAACCACGTGGTGGTGCGTACTTCCAGGTAAAATAACATAAATGGTGTTTTTAGTTTAGTCTAGTTTTAGGTCATAGTCCACCATGCTGGCTAAGTGCGGGGCGGACTGAGCATGTCTTTCGACAACTTGTTAGGTTCTCTCAGACATGCAGGTTTCCTCACGATGTTTTCCTTCACCGTAAGGCAAGTGGTTATCATGTTGGAAATGATTCGCATATGAAAATATTAGAAGTGTAAGACCCGATATTTGAACCCACTTAACTTGGTTTCCTGAGCAACTGCCACTGTCTCTCATCAACAGTACAATATAAAATTCTATACAACAGATGATTGTCCATTGATTTTAACGGAAATGCTGTCAAATATTAAGAGTTTTCAAAGATTCCAATTTTCAGGGCGAACGGTTTCGAAGTAACTACTACCAACCTTAAAGCGGATTCTCGACTGTTATACTTCTGATGCCTCTTAACCGTTTTAGTAAAATAATATAACTACTAATTATACTTATATACTTATTAAACAAGTATACAACGCCTTTGAGATGTCTTAAACCTTAGTCTCTCCCGTGACCATGATTGCTGTAAAGCATTCGAAACGTCGGAAACCAAAAATCAAAATAAATCCACGAAATAATTCAAAGATAGCTTTATTTAAAATACTAATTATTGTTAATAATACAACTATTATAATTTTAACAGGTAATAGAAGAAGTTTACCTAGATCATGGTAACACTTCGAAATCTCCAAACCCACAAACAACTTTCATAGTAAAAACGCGCCAAAGGAGATACTATCTAATGGCGCCCTCTGGCGAGGCCGCTAGGATATGGATAGACGTTTTATTTACCGGCGCACAAGGATATACAGAATATTTAGAATAAATACAATGGTTATTTTTTTGTTTTTAAAATTTTTCATATGGCAACTCTTTCCAATATGGCAAATTTCCAATGTAATATGTGTATGTATAACTATATATTCAGTTTTATCAGTGAATATTTAAAATGCACTCTAGTATATTTTATCAACAACATATTTTTTTTGTCAATATGTCAATTTGTGTCATGACAAAGATTAATGTCACATTTTTTTTTTTTTAATTTGTGATATATAATTAATAAAATTATATATCTTTTTTTTATCGCATAATTTTCCTCATGTCTTTTCTATTCTACGTGACATTGGCAAAGTTATCTGTGCTAAAATGACATGCCATTATAAATAAAATTGAATTGAATTGAATTTGAGTATGAAGTTAATAACAAATTGTCTAATGTGATGGATATTTTTAGCATCTTAATATAATTACACTCAAAACGATTGTTTTATTGATTTCTTTATTATAAAAGAACTTTACATGTAACAATACAAATTGGAATCGATTTTTTGAATTGTGTTATATTTTATAAAAATACAATTCTTTTGTAATTTTGAAACGATTTTAAACTTTCAAAATATGAATTGTCTTTGATATCGATATATGGTATCCTGGTGAATACATAAATATGAATGAAATAAAATATATAAATACATTTTAAAACAATTGTATTGTGATATACACGCTTTTTATAAAGTGTACTAATAGTTGAAGCTTATATTTATATCGATTTTGTAATCGCCAAATATATAATCGATTTTGCATATAAACTATTAAATGAATTATTTCACTATATTAAATAATAAAACGCGAAACAGTATTTTATACTAATTCTAAAATATATAGCAACCTTCATAGGTCAAGAAATATGCAAGTACAATGACAATATTTTGTTTTTCTTTTTTCTTGAAAAAAAGAGATATTCTTAATTTCTCAATTAATATTGCATTTTAAATAAAAAAGATGTTAAAATTAATAAATTAAATAGAATTCTTAATGTATATTTTTTGTTCTATGAAGGCTTTATATAAACTAATAGATAATAACCTGTGCCAATATAATTAAAAAAAATCGATAACGCAGCTATTTTTTATATAAATTTATTGGAATATCGGTGCCTTGTTCAAGACTGACGTCAAACAATAAAATATACATTTGTAATGAATGGTTTGTATGAAGTCAATTTTATTATTATTCGTATTTACATGTGTGTATAACCTTTATATGTAATCTAGTATAGTCAATTCGGTTGTTTATTCTGTCAACTGAAGTTATGGTTATGTTTCGGTTCGGTTGTGTATATTAATTGGTTAAAACGGTACTTATGTCATGAATTTCAATAATGTTTATTTCATTACTAATAAAAAAAAATTACAGTTTGGTTAATTTACACAACCATACTACATTTTTTTAATAAAAAGTACACAGACGGTTTCAAGTTGAAAATGAAACCGATTTTTTTCATATGAATATATGAATTATATATTAAAGCATATGTTAAAGGTTTTTTCGACCGTATTTTATTCTATTTTGCTCTTGTTTGTGTGAGTTTGATATAAAAATATTCATATTATGTTTCTTTTCTATTGGTCAATGAAATGGTTATAGCGATTATATTAATACATCCCATTAAATATATGCACGCTTATTAAATTAGTATTATGAATGTTACCATAATTGAATTGATTAATGGCAACTATACATTGCCCTGAAAATCGAATATATTTTAAAATAATGTAAAAAGTGAGATCATGGGAAATTACTTTTTTTTTTCTTAAAGTACAAAATTTCAGTAAGCGTTGGAATAAATAGTATATTCTATTATTGATGGAATTTGTAATTACCAACATTTGTTTTAATTTAGGGCTCTAAATTAAGATATTTCTTATCTATTGTTGTTTTTAAAATTATACTTTAATATCTATGTTTTTAAAAGTAATATAAAAAGCTGGCAGCTGATTTTCATGATCTTATTTTAAATATAGATTAGTTTTAACAATCCAAGGTACAGTTACTTAATTGTAAATACGTCCAGCATGTGTGTTAGTTTTATTCCTAAGAATATCTCATTTGTTATTAATGTTTGTGACTGTGCCTGTAGTTTAAAATATTTTCTTTGGTTATTGCATTTACCTATCGCATTGTAAGTACAAAGTTTTATTCGGAATTGATACCAGTGTAGAAATATTTTAACTAAGGCTTGTCTGTGAGGGTTTTTGTAAGTACGGCTGATACCAATATATAGTGTAAGGTCACATTTAACGAAATTAATGAAGCATCTAAATAAA
Organism: Argynnis bischoffii washingtonia; assembly: GCA_033884665.1. Lineage (NCBI taxonomy): Eukaryota > Metazoa > Arthropoda > Insecta > Lepidoptera > Nymphalidae > Argynnis > Argynnis bischoffii. Next base: position 7,225,392 of record JAEMGE010000029.1, read on the forward strand.
ATATTAATTATATTTTGTATGTTTTTATTTTAATATCCTTTAATATAGTAAAAAATTAAATGTTAACAGTTGTTGTTATAATGGTTTTTTTTTTGTGAAATGTATGGCGCAGGTTTTTGCAAAATGTATGGGCTTACTAAAATATATAAATAATAATAAAACTTTTTAAACACAATATTAAAAAGCACAGTTGAGTGAGGGCTATCGCGCTTGAATTCGTTTCTTTAGAAATATCAAATGATTCTGATAGAAGGAGCCCAAGAGATTTTGGGATTTACTCAAGCGCGGCAGATTTATATAAGGGGGGATACCTTGCACTCTGTTAAATACCTCCACCATATGTAAGTCCTATGTATATGGTCGTGCGTCTAAGGCAGCCGATCAAATTGTTAAAAAAATATTTTGATAAGTCTACTTGTAACTTTAAACAGAAACATTAAAATAGAAATACTTTAAACCGTCAGATTAAAGTAATTACATGCAGAAAAGTGTGCAATTCAATAGTCTCCCGATTTCCACAAGCCGAAGAGGCAAAAATCCATAAAGTTTATAGTATATTATTGCTTCTTTGGTTTCGCCCGCGCTTGAGTAAACCCTAAAATTCCCTCGCCTCCCCTACTATGAAGGGTTACTGTTTGCGAGCTTTTCCCTTGTCATCGCGGATTTTCACTAATTATTCATGTTTATTGTAAACATTGCGCTATTCCTGATTAATTATGACAGACAGACCTACGGTTCAATAAAAGTTATTACTTTAAAAGAAGACTTAAGAAAAAATCTCTGCTTTATCTATTTTGTTATTATATATTCATTATTTAAAACAAAATCCTGATAAACCTATGCCGCGCTAGCAATTATTATTATTATATTAAATTTATGGTCCTAACGCATTAAAAGATACTTTTTTAACAACAGCGATATGAGTTATGACCTAACTCGCAAGTGGTGCCAACCATAGACAAGGTGCCAAGTGCCAACTCTTGCCATGAGAAACGATATAATTGATAGTTAGTACATATCGATTCAAAATTGTTTACACGAACGATTATTTTTAATTAAAAAGGTTAAAAACACATGATTTTAATTTTGTGCGTAATTTCTTACAAAATACAGTTTGAATTTGTAAATCTGTACTTTATTTATACTAATGTTATAAAGAGGTAAAGTTTGTGATTTTGTGATGTTGTCATGTTGTAGGGGGTAATCTTTGGATCTATTGAACTGATTTATATGAAATTTGGTAAGAAGATAGTTTGAGACCCTGGGAAGTAAATAGGATTTTTATCCCGGAAATCATTCCTTAAGGGAGTGAAAATGGGGATGAAAGTTTGTATGGGAAATCAACCTAGCGAACCCGAGCGACCCGAGGGTGAGTCGCTAGTATAATAATAATATTAAGTTAATAGCTCAACGAAAAAGGATTAGGCAATATTTTTTTGGTTAGGTCTGCCACGCTTGCTGAGTGTGAATTGGCGGAATTCACATATCCTTCGAAAACAACATAGTTTCTTTCAGACATGCAGGTTTCCTTACGATTTTTTCCTTAACAGTAAAACGAGTGTTAATCACGTTAAAAATGATTTGCATATGAATGTGCAAATATAAAAAAAATGGGTTATGTTCAGAATAGTTAGACTAGAGGCTTGAACCTAATTTTGAACTTAATTTTTCAAGCAATTAGTGAACGTGATCCTTCTTGTCTCTTACGGTGTTAGTATTATAAGTTTTTTCCTTAATTTGAGGCTCGATTAATGCTCGTTTCCCTGGGCTTTTAAGTAAATTATTTTATAACAATTACGGAAACTTTAGAAGTACTGGATAAAAAGTATTTAATACTCTTAGGTTAAAAGTACAACGTTGCTTAGTGAAACAACTGCAAATCAATAAACACACATTAGCATATTTATAATTATAGTGTAGTAAGTAAATAATTATTTTTATAAGGATTGAATCGATTCCATGTTCGAATAACATGACGTTACTACAAGTGACATTACTTTAATGTCAAAATGACATAAGTGAGAATGACAGCGCATGTCACTTACACATATCTGTTGTTAATTTTTATTGCTCAAGCTCATTTCAATTTTCAGTTTCCGACTTGCAATGAAGATCGAAGTGTTTATCATTAGCTAATTAAGGAAATAATTTACAATTCATTTTCAACTATAGCTGCGATAAAAAGCACACGCCTTAACGCGGTCTGCATATTGTATCAAAAAGTGTACATTAATAAATAAAATCACAACAAAATATCTATCAGTCATGGAAGCGGTGCAGAAAGTTCGTAAATTCATAAGTCATTGGTACTTAAGATACTTGGTTTCGACTGAATTGTACATGGTAGAACCTTGGGAAAGGGCTGTAATTCGTATCCTTTTTAACGTATGTAAAAACAATATATCCTTTGAAATGTAAGTATTTTTTATAAACTTTATTATATGTATTTACTAGCGACTCACACTCGCTCCATTCAAGTTTGTTTCTATTTACGTTTTAACGTGCAGTATAGATTTCTCAGAGATGAGATATTTTCCTGCAGTAAAAAGTATCTTATATGTTGACCCGGATAACCAGCTATCATCACACCGAATTTCTTCAAAATCCCTGCAGTGGCTTTTCCGTGATGCGATCACAGACAGGCAGACAAAAATTCTAAAAACTATAGATTCAGCCTCTGTATCGATAATCATCTTTCAATAAGTTTCCAAAAAATATTAAATGTATAGATTCAGCTAAGTTACAATCTTATTATATGTATGGATTAACGAGCAAAAAGTAACATTTACAATATTTTATTATTATATTTTCCATAACAACTTATAAACTAAGTGTAGTTAAGACAGTAAAAAATAATTAATTAACATAATTGTAACTACTCAGTGTTTTTTTGTATTATTTTAGTAACAAAAATATTTATTATTAACCAAAATATCCTTTTTTTATTCAACATTTTTCATGAACATTTTCAAATAAGTTTCCGTTAAATTGGCAAGAACCCACATTTTCCTTGTGATAATTGTCATTAACAACTTGTCTGTTTGTAACATGTGTGAAATACCCATCTTCACTTTCCTGTTTTGTATTGTATCGAATTCCCTACGCGTATTACATATATCAACCGCATAAAGAATTACTGTATTTACCTTAAATACATACCTATAATTAAACAAGCAATTCTTGTGTATATATATAAATTTATTTTATATATCTTGAAACTGTTCTTATGATTTGAATCAAATTTTGTATTTAGATAAGGTTTTATTTTTTAATATTTTCTATATGTCTTTTCTGAGTACACAATATTTATATCTTCTCCGAAACATGCTGAAACAAGCTCGGTCACTCAGGTACATTATAGGTAATGACCTTTACTGCATGTAAGAAAAAACAAATATAACCAAAAGCTGCTGGTATTTATTTATTTTATTACCATTTAATATATTATATAAAAAAATATTTTGTGTTCATTCTCTTTTATTTTGTGTAAACCATTGGTATCTATTTATATGGTTTGATTCGTTTTTTCCTTATTAGCGATAGATATTTAACATAAGCTTTATGCAAATCACGTCAAACTCCTATCTTTAGTAAGGTTGAGAACCACAGTTACATACATTATTGAAGTTATATTTCTTTTGACACGTTTGAAAAAAATTATGAGAGTAAAATTTTTACGACGCTCGCGCACACCGACAGCCAAAAGGCAACACGGTGAAGTCAAATGTATTCCTTTTACAGAGAGTTGTGACACACGGGATGAAATCTTTAGATATTTTTGTTCTGTTACGCGAAAGAAGTATAACTTCTTACCTGCGTACATACATACAAACACGTTTCAATCTATTTATTCAATTATTATAAATTAATTATTAATTCATCAAACATTTTCTGACTAAATTATTTTTGAGTTTTTTATTTATATACCTATATTTTTATTGATTTTCGTTCAAATTATAATTTTAATAATGATATCCTGAACTAAATAACACCAGATGTCCTATTTGCGCTGGTGTTTACACTATTTTGGTACTTCAATTATTCAATCCTCATCAGCGGAATTTCACGGCTGCGGGATTCATCACAACATGTTGACGAATTATAATTTTCCTGATGTTATTGTGTTGTAATTTATTGTTGGGATTAATAAAATATACTATTATCCTTTGTTATTTATATTTTTCTATTTTTATCCTTTTCAACGATATCAAGACAATGTTATATGATTCAGATAGAAATACATTTACTTACTGCTAGTTACTGGCAGTGGTAGCCCAGTGGCAACGCGCTCGCTTAAAAACCGAGTGAAGCGGGTTCAAATCCCGGGTCTCGCACCTCTGATATTTTCATGTGCGAATCATTTCTAACATGACTACCACTTGCCTTACGGTGAAGGAAAACATCGTGAGGAAACCTGCATGCCTGAGAGAACCTAGCAAGTTTTCGAAAGCAATGTGAAGTCCGCCAACCCGCACTTGGCCAGCGTGGTGGACTATGGCCTGATCCCCCTCGTATTGAAGAGAGGCCCGTGCCCAGCAGTGGGACGCTTAAAAAGGGCTGAATACGAATACTGCTAGTTACGTCAAAATTCAAAAGTTACAAACAGTTGTTTGGGACCTATTCTCATAACGATATTTTAACGCGGTGTCGGTTGCCCATAGAAGAAAGATTGCAAGGAATCTGCATTTTTTTTCAGCGCACAATGTGCTCTAACGACGTACATTAATAAAACACGCGTTGTCGGCGCATTTATGTAAACCGATGTGTGTAGGTCCTATCTAGAGAAAAATTGAAGGAAGAAACTCGATGGGACTAAAGATTTCTTCAATTGTTTTTATTTAAAGACTACTCACCCTCGCTCCGCTCGGGTACGCCCCTGCTTACGTTTTCACGTTAGGTATAGATTTCTTAGAGATGAGATATTTTCCCGCAGTAAAAAGTATCGTATATATTGATCCGGATAACTAGCTAACATCATACCAAATTTCATCAAAATCTGTCTAATGAGTTTCTCGTGATGCGTTCCCAGACAGACAGTCAGACCAAAGTACTAAAAACTATAGATAAGGCCTCTATATCGATAATAATGGCTATTTGACTAAGATTTTACAAAAAATATTTAATGTACAGATTCGTCTCAGAATTTTATTATAATATGTATAGATAGTTAGATATATTTTAATGCAGGCTATGCGCCAGTCCTCAAAATCTAGAAGTATTTTGCATGTGATATGTCTTTATCGAACTACAAATACATTTGCACCTTTAATTCGCTTAAAAAGATTCGAATCTCCGACTCTCATGTGAACTTGGAGATAGCGGGTATTTGAAAAAAGTACTTTAATACTGCCAGTTGTTTAAATAATTTCGCAATCCGAGGTATTTTAAAATCTCTGCTATTAATTAATAATTCTAATCGAAACAAAAACACATTATTCAAAAAGCAGCCATTTCTTTAGCTTTAGCTACCTACATAAGTTATAAATAAGTAGGTACTAGGTACTAATGTCCAACTATGGATATTTAGTTAAAATAAGAGGAAATATTCAATCGAAACGGCATACAAGCGAGCTTGAAAACGTTATCTATACATATGATTAAATCCTGAGCCAATTCTGTGCATTAAATATTTTTTGGAAAATCCTATTGAAATAGTCATTATTATCGACAGAGGCCGAATCTGTAGTTTTTAGAGTCTTTTGTCTGTCTGGGAACGTGTGACGAGAAAACCACTGGACAGATTTTGATATTTGGTATGATGATAGCTGGTTGTCCGTGTCAACATATTGAATACTTTTTACTGCGGGAAACATCAAATCTCTGAGAAATTTATACTAAACATTAAAATGTAAGTAGTATATATAATATTGAGCTATTTGTAAACGCAGTATTAAATAATTTTTGCAGGAAGGAAAAATATTATTTATTATGACGTAAGGTTGTGTCGTGTATGTATATGCATAAATAATATTATTTTTCGTATATCTAGTTGTAAATGAAAATTGGAGGTCCTTATAATATTTCGAACTTTTCTTTCTCACCACGCGTATCGAAATTTATTATTTTTTGTACTTTAGATTTTAGTCACAGGTATGATTATGCACTGACCGCCAACTCGCACTTGGCCAGCGTGGTGGACTATGGCCTGATCCCCCTCGTATTGAAGGGAGGCCCGTGCCCAGCAGTGGGATGTTAAAAAGGGCTGAATACATGTATATGCAAAATAAGAAGTATTTACTTGCGGCAACTTTATCGTTATTTTAGTATACATACTCATCTAGTACTTCGAATTTGTCTCATATAAGAATCTGTCTCTTGATTTCTTCTGGTTCAGAATTTGTGGCATGTATGAATAGAATTTTTCGTTTTTAGGGTTTCATACCCCAAGGGTGCCAACGGAACCCTCCTAAATTACTAAGCCTCCCTTGTCCTTCCGTCTGTCAGAGGGCTGTATCCAGGGCCGGATCTACCTAAGTGCTGCTTGGGCTGCAGCCCAGGGCCCCGAGGTTACAAGGGGCCCCCAGACCCCGCTAAAAACAATAGGCGATAATTTGAATTTAAAAAATGGTTGTCTGTAAAGTTGGTATACGTAATAATGTCATAAAAATACATTGATGAAAAATTGCATACTTCTATGGATTGAGTTAAGGGGGTAAATACGTGTAAAAGGATGTTTTCATGCTGATTTTCATTAATTTTTTTAAGGTATAAAAAATGAATATTATTTATTGAAACTATTAGGTTATTTTATACATATATTCATAAGTTTTTTTCATATTTTACAAAAATATAACTTAGAAAGTAGCGGAGATATCAGCTGATACACATCATAGGTTGTCATCTGACTTAGCAGTTGGTGTACACGATGGAAGCCACAATTTTTATCCGAAATCAATGGCACAGAAAAATTACTATCTTTTATATGTGTTTCTTCTATATAAACCTCAATTTGAAAAAAAAAAATTTGCATTTTTCAGAGGAATATTAAAATAAGTCAATGTTTACCATTTTTTCATATATTGTTTACTATAAAAAAAGTAGTTAAAATAAAAATATCGCTTATGATTGAGGTTCATATTCAGCACAATTGTGTAAGGAAATTATATCAATCTGCAAAGTCGCGCCAAGAGCTTCCTTATAAGTAGATCAGTATTCATCATGACAAAAATTGATTTTGATGATCTTTTTAATCAATAATTAATCGTGGATAACTCATAAATTGTTAGAGATACGAATAAAATAGTCATGAGCAATTTTATAGAAAAATGTATTTCCTATAAAAAAACTCTCACGCAATTTTTGAATCAGATCAATAATTTTCGATTTATATCAAAAATTACACATTTTTTTCGATTAATTGCCAATAACTCACAAACTATGAGAGATATGAAAAAAAAAACTTATGATCAATTTTATAGAGAATTAAATTTTCTACAAAAAAAATCTAATACATTTTTTGGCTAGACTAATAGTTTCCGAGTTATGTTAAAATTAAAGCTTTTTTATTCCAAAAAAGGAGGAGGTTCTCAATTCGACCGTATATATATTTATGTTTGTTCGGGCATTTTTTCGTCGTTTATGAACCGATTTTGATAATTCTTTTTTTATTGGAAAGGAAATATCCCAAGAGTGGTTGGTACCATGATAAGGAAACCAGGATCTGATGATGGGATCTCAGAGAAATCGAGGGGAACTTTCGAAAATTGTAGCGGCGACTAGTGCGTTTGTTAACATTTTCATTAGGTATTTTAAAGCACTACTATTTAATGAAGGTCTGGAGTCGATCTGATGATGGACCCGAAAGATAGTCGAGGGAACTTCTCAACGATTTACAGCAATTACTTGGTGTTTGGGCTTGATTAATTTGTATTGATGATACGTCTACACTAAAAATGGAAAAATAAAAATTAAAAAAAAAAAAATAAAAACCGACTTCCAGGCACTGAAAAGTAAAAAATAACTAAACGGGGGTTTTCATTTAGAATAGATACTTAATCAGATTTTTTCGAAGTCGATGTGCTTTGATTTGTATTGGCTGGCACCGACTTCGAAAAAATCTGATTAAGTATCTATTCTAAATGAAAACCCCCGTTTAGTTATTTTTTACTTTTCAGTGCCTGGAAGTCGGTTTTTATTTTTTTTTAAATTAATAACTTCAAAATGGCCGACTATGCACATAAACCAATGGTCGCGATTATACAGACATTTTTGGGAAATGTTCTGAAACGTGTTTTGGTGATTGTGAAACGTAAAAATATGACATCATTTCCGATTTCGATTTTAGGGGTGATTCCAATAACTTCCTTATAATATATGTTTTTTTTTATATTCTTATATATATATATATATATATATATATATATATATATATATATATATATATATATATATATATATAAGAATATAAATATATATATATATATATATATATATATATATATATATATATATATATATATATATATATATATATATATATATATATCACTATTTCGGTTTCTCTCTCACCCAAAGGTTGCCTGGAAGAGATTGCTACCACAGCAATAAGGTCGCCTTTTGTACAACTAATACTTGCGTAGATTTAATTAATATTTATGTTTTTTTGTGCAATAAAGAATATATAACAATAATATATTATTATAGAAACAGTTTTTTGACATGGCTATTAGTTGAGTACTTAGATAGGCCCCTAAGTAGTTTCAGCCCAGGGCCCCACAAATTCTAGATCCTCCCCTGGCTGTATCTCATGAACCGTAATAGGTAGAGTAGAAATTTTCAATGTGTATTTCTATTGCCGCTATAACAACGAATAATAAAAAATCTAGATGGAGAATTTCAAAAAGACCATAGATTATGGTACGAAACCCATCGTGTGCGAGTCCCACTCGCACTTGACCGATTTTTACTTTTTATTGGGTAAATTTTATTACTAACAGTGCCTATGTCTTACTCCAGGCATGTCTATCCGAGTAATAAATTTCATCCACATCCATTCAGCCAGTCCAACATACTTGCCAGGAGGTGGAGCTACCATTACATAACTACATAACATAGGGAAATACTTTATTGCATTTTATTGAAATACTACCGACTCGCCCTCGCTTCGCTCGGGTTTGTCCCTAGCTTGATTCCCCATACAAATTTTCATCCCCATTTTCACCCCCTTAAGGGATGACTTCCGAAATAAAAAGTATCCTATGTCCTTCTCAATGCCTTAAACTATCTTCTTACCAAATTTCATCTAAATCGGTTAAGCAGATTCAGAGATTACCCCCTACAACTTCACAAACTTTATCTCTTTTATATTATATCTATCACATACATGTACATAAATGTTATATGATAATCGTTTTCGAACTCTTAAAAAGATCTCTTTTAAAAATTTTATTTAATTTATCAATTTTATTATCTGTAGGAATAATAAGAATTTTACGCTTTTTTTAGTTTGTCAAAGGTAAACATATTTAAAAAAATCTAATTGAGTATTAAGCGCATGCTACCTTAAAAAATAATAAAAAAAAACAAATATAGAATTTCAAATTTATTGTTGTTCAAGCTTTTAGATAACTGACACAGTAACCGTTTGTAAAACGAAAGGATTCCGGCATTTTCAAAGACATTTCCTCCAAATGTTTTATTCCTTGACTGAACATGTTTTTAGATATTTCTGTAGAAACCACTCCGGGGTCCGCCAGCCAATTTTCAACTTCTTCGTTCATTTCCATCTCAATTTTATACAAAATTTTAGTTAAATAACTTGATTGCAATAAAACTTTATCATTGATACGAGTTTCTGTATTTTTCAACACTTGCAATTCCTTATCAATTACCCATATAAGTAGAAATTGCTTTTTGGAAGTCGATATGGTACATTCTAAGACTATTTTGCACATCATTGTATACTGCATGCCGAGGTTAAACTCCTTCGTCATACACTCTACTGTGTATATAAAATCATCTTTAATCACACTCTGTGTTGTATTTTTGTGTGAAAACACATGTTTTTCTGTATTATTTTGATTAATTTTTACTTCAGAATTAAATAGTTTCACTGTATTCTTACTCTTAACTCCTAACCAAGCGAGGCATCTATTGCAATGATAGGCTGTACGCTTGGAATTAAATTTATTGGCTTTTTCGCTTAAAATATCATTATTTATTGCAAAATAAGTCAGTCTGTAGAGAAAATCTAATTTGTTGGGTTTCACTTCGTTGTGAGTGTGGCCATGCCCATGACAGAACCATTCTGACATATCCAAATTAGTTGTAGGCAACTCCAGAATCCTATCGAACTTAATCAAACCATTCGATATTAAATTAGAACAATTTGCGCATATAAATTGAACAGCATCGTCTTTTTCTAAATTAATATTCAACTTATCAACTTTCACTTCTTTATTATCTGTGGGAGTGATGAATTCAGCATAGAAATTCCCGCCATTTTTAGGTTCTGTCAAAATCCTGAAGGAGATTGTGTTTTTGTCGATCTTCAAACACGACATAGAATTTGGTATTATATGACAGAACTCGTGTATGGGAATAACACAAGTATCAATTTCATCGTCAGAATAATCCGACAAACTTTCTATGGAGCTCAAACTGTCCCGTCTTTTGAGGTTATTGTAATAATTCAATAAAATACAATTAGATTGTATACTAATTTTCAAATTGCAATCTCTTTTGAAATCCACATTGGTTATGATATAAACGTTACAACTCCTTAACCTGGAACGGAGTTCCATATAAATGTTTTTTACTAACATATTTACAAGATATTTGGTGAAATTTATCCCAAAAAAACCACTTAAGATGGCGCTTCGAATAAATCCAATGTTTATTTATCAATTAACTGTGTTTTAATCTTTTGTACATATCCATTGGTCTCATAAACGTTAAAAAGGGAGTCCATTTCACGGACAGTGAAGGGTAGAGAAACTTTTTGGTAATAATCGTTCATAATTTCAATATTATTGATGACAGTGTCCAATAAATGCGATTTCTCAGCATAAATACCGGGTGCCTCGTGCTTCAGATATGTAAAATGCACGTGCAAATGATAGAATGATGGTTGATAGTGAAAGTAGATTCTCAATTGACTTCCCGGAACTTTGTATTTCTCTAAAATTGCTTTCTGTAAACAAAATATTATATTTATTAGTAATGCAACTATTGGCGAGTTGCACTAGATAAGAGTCAAATGGAGACAGTTGGAGGAGGCCATTGCCAAGAGGCACACAGAAATCAGAGATATTGTCTAAATTTTAAAACAATTCTATCTGAAAAACTCTGTAACTCTGACTAATGTAAAAAAGGCTATTTTATTTTATAATGCAACTATTATCATATGAACAATTTGTCTAGAGTTGTCCTGTACCAGAGATAGCAGGTTTGAATCCTGTGGAATGCTTATTGGAAAAAAACAATAAGAAATGCATAATGTATAAAAGTGTATAAACTTTACATAGGTCTTTTATTTTAACAGAAATTAAAAATGTAAGAGTTGTCAAAAAATACTAATTTTCATGGTGAATGTATTTTAAAGTTATATGTAGCTGTATTTAGTATTGCTATCTCGAAGCAATCTCCTGTCATCTAAAAGTAATCCCTTCCTAATCCCTTCGTGCTTACTTTGCTTGAACTTTCGTTAGACAACTTCATACATCAGTAAATTTGGATTTTGCTAATATAATCAATGTACAACCGGCAGTGTGGTGGACTATGGCTTGCTCCCCCTTGTATTGAAGGGAGGCCCATGCCCAGCAGTGGGATGTTAAAAAAAGGGCTGTATGTAATCAATGTAAATGTCTATATAAGTTTGTTCAAGCTAAAACCACTAAACAGATTTTAAGTAAACTTGGCAAGCACATGTATATTCAAATTATGAGGACAGTCAAGTTAGCCATATATTAGTATTATATTATAAGTAAAATTTTCCATACCTTTCCTTCGTCACGAATTCTCTTCAACAAGGGCAAATGGGTCTCATTTAAATCCCTTAAACTTTTTATATCTCTTTGTCTAACAATAGCGAGTAGGTACAATGTCTCCTTAGTGAGTCCGTCCCACTTCAAATCAGGTAGCAGTACAAAACCCTCTTTTTCACACTTATTGTTATATACTATTCTGTCTTGTTCACTTTTACCATCCAATATATTGTATACCCACTGGAAATTACAATAATAATAAAAAAACTTGCTACACTTATAATATTTTATTCATTTATCTTAAATCTTGGATTTTAGTAATTATATAAAAAATGGCATTAGTAGCCAAGTGGTAACACACTTGTTTGGGAAACCTCTAATATTTTCATATGCAAATCATTTCACATGATTACTACTTGTCTTATGGTGAAGGAAAATATCATGCGAAATCTTGCATATCTGAGAGAACCTAACAAATTTTTGAAAGACATGCGCACTCTGCCAACCTGCATTTGGCCAGTGATGGACTGCGGCCTGATCCCCCTTGTATTGATGGTAGGTCTGTGCCCAGCAGCGGGATGTTAAAAAGGGGAATACAATACTATAAAAAATATATCTTACTTTAAATTCTTTTTAGATAAAAGCTTAAAATAGTTTTACACATAAATAATTACCTGTAAATTGAACTGATCCTTCTCTATCTGTGGCAGTGTCACCTTACTGTAGCAGTCTGGAGTTTCTAATATAATATGTACTTCTTGTTGACTAAATTTAGCTATGTGCTTATCTGTAGCTGGATAGATTATTGTGGTCTTTACACCTGAAAATCATGTATTTGATTAAAAAATAGTGTTAAATGTAATTTTGTAATTTTATACATCTTATTTAAAAATAAATTTAAATTTCCTGTTGTCACATGATTTCACTGTCTAAAATTTGTATAAAATGCATATTAATTTTTATTTATCTTTTTATATCCAAATATTCTCAATCATAAAAACCATAATATAGTAACAGCAGTTGAATGAAATATCAGGCTTGATGATTGTACCAAAACATATGCTAGCATACTTATGGTAAAAACCAGAATTACTCTTAAGATTTAATTAAGAAATCATAGATTATGTTTTAAAATATATGATAATTTCTAAACTTTTAATAATAAATAGTTAATAACTCTCACACTTGTATAGTCAAATAAAATTTCTATAATTATTCACTATAAAATTGTCTTTAGCACAGTACCATATGGATTCAAAAACATGTTGAATTTTAAAACTGCTTTTGATGTAAATAAAAACAAAAAATGAGCTGCTGATGTCTTTTAAAATATATTGGTATTAATTTGTGATGCAACAGTGTTTCGTTAGAAAGGCGGAATATACGTAAATCACATCATGACTCATGAAATTCTGATTTATAATACTAATTACTTATAGGATAATATAAAGAAAGTCATTGTCATTGTTTCAAGTTTATCGTTTCCTAGAAATCTATCAATTTATAACTAAACTCTTATCTTTTTTTAGACTAATTAATTTAATGTTGCACATGTTTGACTTTGGAAATAGCGATAACACATTAACGTATTAAGTATTTTGGTGAATATGTTAAACAAAGAACAAATACTGTACTCACGATGACGGAAATAACTATAATATGAATGACAATCTGAGTAATCAACTAAAACCTTGAGATTTGAAAGTTCATTATTGTGATGAAAGAAAATGGTTTTATTGTATGCGTTTTCTTACCATTGATACTATTTTTGGGAAAACACTCAAAATTTCCGTAAATGTCGTTCTGGAAGAATGTCTTTAATTCGCTTTCCGCTGAGAAATAACCATTACTATCTAATTCTTCTGCTTTGAAAGCATTTTTTTCTAAAAGTACCAACGCCACACCACTTTTGTCTTTAAAATTTCCAAGCACACAAACTGTTTTCCTATTCGTATTATTGTTAATTATTTTTGTAGGAATAAAGTCTTTTAATTCTAATTGCGATTCTTTTACACCATTTTCATTTTGCTCGTCTTTTTTAATTTTCTTTGCGCAAGGTTCAACAACGTCGCTTTGGCAATTACCGTCGGACATTTTGTGATGATGTTACCAGTGACATTATATCATATTTCTTACTAAAGATGTTGCAATATAAAAAAATTAAGAAAAATGGTATATTTTATATTACGAATAAATAACTTATTATTATTTATTCGTAGATTTTATAGAAATATATTTTTCTATGAATTTATTTTTATTCACAATAATATTTACATAAAAGCTAATATGTTAATAATCTCTACTTTTTATATGCATATTATTCCATTCATTATTATTAAATGATAACTCTGCCATTAGTCCTTCCTAAAATTCTTATACTGTTAAATATTATAGAAAATAGATTTGGTGCCATTGCCACATATGTATGTATAAATAAAATAATATAAAAATAATTATGAATTAATAAATGGTAAGGGAAGCTTATCCGATATTTTTGGTAAATAGATACATACAAACATAGAAATTTATACGTTATTAATTTTTATACATAACCTTAGATCTTTGTCGTTTATTCGAACTGTGCGAACCTTTTTCAAATCGTCTGTCCACCGTGCCGCAGGACGTCTTACGTTTACCTAAGCGCAGTCTCTATCACAGACCAGGAACACGTCTCTATTCTAATACGTGTCGTCTTCATAGGCCCTCTTTACTTCCACTTCAGCGTGCTAACTCTACGCATGATGTCGGTTACTTTTTTAGTTAGTTTTTTACTTTTTTACTTAGTTATCTGGTGAATATTCTCATTTCGGATTAAAATATTTTTAACTTATATCTAATAAAATCTGGGAAGTGCAAGACGAATTCGCACACAAAGAGTTCTGTACCATCGTACACGTACTTTTTATTAATATTACTGTTGATGATCAATTATTACCAAAGTTAAGAAAATATTTCTTGAATTTTTTTTTATTTTTATTATTTGTGGCTATAGCGACCACAGTAATACACACCCTGTGAAAATTTCAACCCTGTACTTATCACGGTTCATGAGATACAGCCCTCTGACAGACGGGCGGACAGCGGAGGCTTAGTTATAGGGTTCCGTTGGCACCCTTCGCGTACGGAACCCTAAAAAGCAGGATAGAAAACTGTTTATCTTAATATTAACTAATTTCCTTTGTTATACACAAAACTTTCCGGTCGTTGACTCGTTTAATACGCTATTTCTATTATGAATGGGTCACTTTATTTAATTTACCGACAATTCAATACAATACATATGTCACTTGAAGAGATGAATTGATCCAAGCTGCCTTCGACCGGTGATCACAATCGCACAAAGCCCGTTATTCAAAATGGACCGAGGCTCTTATTTATTTATTTATTTATATCCATACCAATACTATGTTTCTTCTTCAGAGTGTTAATTATAATTTCAACCTAAGCGTCGCGTTGTCTATCGTATTTTATTGGGTCTTTGTAGTGATTGCGCAAGCCATCGTGCAACACCCCATTGCATTGCGGCGAAAGGTTCCACTATGGGTTTTAGTGAATAGGAGTCTCACAGTACCCTGCCCGTTAACAGCCGGCAGGGTATTGTGGGACCAACCCCCATGATGGGTTTCCCCAACGCCATAAACAAGCATCATCAATCGTCATTTCAGTCTACACTTTACCATCTACCGAATTGTTTCTCTGTGAAACCATAAACCATATTCTGCTGTCATGATTTTGAAATTAACATATTTTTATTTATTAATAACTAGCGACTCACCCTCGCTTCGCTTCGGGTTCGTCTCTAGACAAAAACAAATCTATCCCACGGGAACCGTACATTTGTCCAGTATGATATATAGCCTTTAGCTTTTCTCGGTTAACGGGCTATCTAATGCAAAAAGAAGATTTTTCAAATCGGATTAGTAGTTCCTGAGATTAGCGCGTTCAACCAAAAAAAACAAACAAACTCTTCATCTTTATAATATTAGTAAGTATAGATTATAAAGAAAGTTATTTGGCTTCCTTCTAGCCATTGTATTTTACTAAGATTTTACATTTGAAGTTAGCGCTAACAAATCTTCTTCTTCTGCCTGGCATTATTATTCCCGGCTATTGCCAGGGTCTGCCTTCCTGCTTAGCTGTCTCCACTTTGCACGGTCTTCAGCATCATCCTGTGTTAGTCCATTGGCTCTCATGTCCTGCTTCACGACATCCAGCCATCGCTTTCTTGGGCGCCCAGGAGGTCTTGTTCCAGGGACAGATATATCAAGGCACTTTCTTCCGACATAGTCCTCAGACCGACGCGCGACATGGCCATACCACCTCAGACGACGCTCTTGAAGCTTATCCGCTACGTCACGGACCCCGAGACTGCCACGGATGAACATGTTGCGTATGCGGTCAGCCCGCGTTACACCACACATCCACCTCAGCATCTTCATCTCCGTGACGTGAAGCTCCTGAGTGTGTCGAGATAGCGCTGGCCAGGACTCGCTTCCGTATAAGAGGACCGGTCGGATAATGCTCTTGTATATCTGTCCCTTGAGCTTGGGCGGTATTCTGCGATCGCAGACCACACCTGTGACCTCCCGCCATTTGGCCCAAGCAGCGCTTATACGGGCTTGAACGTCGTGATCGATGCTTCCGGACTCGTGCAGGACGGATCCAAGGTACTTGAACTTCTCCGACTTAACGGCTGGTTCAAGCCCTATTTGGATGGTGCTAGAGTCCGGACTCCCGCAAGCCATGTACTCGGTCTTCGCCACATTTAGTTTGAGACCGCCGTTTTCAAGCGTGCCTTTCCACAGGTTCACCCTACGCTCCAGCCCCAGCCGGCTCTCATCAACGAGCGCTATGTCATCGGCATACATCATTAGCCATGGAGGCTGGTCCTGGATGTATGCCGAGACAACATCGAGTACTACGCTGAATAAGAACGGGCTGAGAGCCGAACCCTGGTGAACCCCTACAGAAATCGGAAAGGGCTCGGTATCGCCAACAGCGGTTCTAACCACCGAAGCGGAATCGCTGTACATGTCCCTGATAATGTCAATATAGGTCTCAGGCACACCTTTGAATCGCAACGCCCACCAGATACATTGACGAGGTACACAGTCAAAGGCCTTCTGCAGGTCCAAAAAAGCCAAATGCAGAGCTCTCCTTTTCTCCCTGTAAGCCTCGATCAAAGTCCTGAGGGCAAAAATGGCGTCCATTGTACTTGATCCCGGCTGAAACCCATATTGACACTCAGAGACAGCACACTCCTGACGGAGCCTGAGGTCGATCACGCGTTCGAAGAGCTTCATGGTGTGACACATGATTTTGATCCCTCTATAACTACCGCAATCCTGAACACTGCCCCTGCCTTTGTATATAGGGGTTATGAAGCTTAAACGCCACTGATTGGGCATCTTTCCAGTGTTCAAGATGCAGTTAAAGAGATCAGTAAGCATGAGCACACCAAGAGAGCCCAACGATTTCCACGCCTCGATCGGTATGTCGTCAGGTCCCACCGCTTTTCGGTTCTTCATGCGGCGAAGACAATCCCGAGTTTCGTCAGGTGTTATTGGGGCAACAAGTCCGAGGTTAGGGGGCGGTTCGGGTGGAAGACTATATGGGTGCTGATTGTTCAGCAGCTCCCGGAAGTAGTCTTTCCACCTCTCCTTCACAGAGGCATGGTTACAAAGCAGCGTGCCCTGAGAGTCCCTGACGCAAAGACATTTTGTGATATCTTGCGTCGCTTTATCCCGGGCACGTGCCAGCTTGTATATGAGCTTTTGCCCCTCCGCAGTTTCTAGCTTGTCATATAATGGTGATAAGCTATCACTGCGGGCTCTGGCTACAGCTCTCTTGCTGGCACGTTTGGCTGCATTGTACTCTTCTCTATCTTCAGGAGAGTTGGTTTGCTGCCATTCTTTAAACGCAGTCTTCTTTTCTCGAATCGCCCCCTGTACCTGGTCATTCCACCACCATGTCTCCTTGTCGATGACTCGTCCTCCCTTAGAAACGCCAAGAACTCGCCTTCCCGCCGCGGTGATTACCGACTGTGCTCGATCCCAAGCCTCCTGGGCGGTTTCGGTGTGAATCAATAGGTTTTGCTTCTCAACCTCCGCCAGGAAGTCAGTCCGCATCGGCCCATTCAGCAACCACCACTTGATTCTAGGTTTGCGTTTCTCGGCTAGTTTCTTTTTCGGAGTAAACATATAGTCCATGACAAGGAGACGATGTTGGGCCGTCAGGCTTTCACCTGGAATGACTTTGCAGTTAGTCACCTTGCCGATATGACACCTTCTGGTCAGCAGATAGTCAATTTGAGTTGAGTGGAACCCGCTCTTATACGTGATAAGGTGCTGATCATTCTTTTGGAAGAACGTGTTCACGATGGCCAGATCAGACGCAATACAGGTTCTTAGAATGTGTACTCCCTCTGCATTGCGACGACCATAACCAAAACCACCGTGAACACGTTCATACGTCTCAGCTGCCTTACCGACATGACCGTTTAAGTCCCCCCCAACAACTATCACTTCGGTACTCTGTATAGCGCGTAGTACCCCTTCAAACTGCTCCCAGAAAGATTCCTTCTCGGCCTCACTACAGCCTGCCTGGGGGGCATAGGCACTGATCAAGTTGGTGGTAACACCCTCAATCAGTACCTTTACCCGCATCAGCCGGTCGCAGCAACGGTCGACTTCAAGGAGACCATTCCGGAGCTCTTCAGAGAGCACTACCGCTACACCGTTTTTGCCTGAAGGTGACCCAGTGTATATAAGCTGGTAACCCTGTCCGATGTTACGGGACTTATTGCCCTTCCAGCGAGTTTCCTGAAGGAAAGCGCACTGGACCCGACGTCTCATGAGTACATCTGCGAGTTCCCTGCATCGTCCTGTTAGAGAGCCAATATTCCACGTTGCAAAGCGGAGTTTCCGTCTGGGTACTAACTTCTTTAGCCGTGCCCGTACTCGACACGGTAGCCCTTGCCCACTTGTCGCAGGTGTAGGGCGATGTGCCTGCGCGTCGTTTAGCGGCGACGCCCTAGCCGTACCCAGCATTTCCTTGGTCCTCCTCATATAATTGGCGAAATTGGTTTTAAATGGAGCGATTGCCATCTGACCTCCAAAATCCCACATTTTGTGGGCAAAACCAGGATAAGGAATGTGTCAAAAAGAGGGAGAGGGAGAGGGAAGGGATCAGGAAGGAGGAGAAGAAAAGGGGAGGAGTGGACACCACTTTCACGGACTGGATGAAGGTATGATAGTGGTGGCTCGAGGACCCGGGGTCGCGTACCCGTATGTCCTGGGACAAATATCGGACAGATACTTGGCAGGACACCCTCTGAGTAATGTTAGCGCTAACAAATGTAATGAGTAAACTAATGATTAAAAAGGTGAACACTTCTTGTTGAGCTTTGGAGGAGTAACATTAAAATTAAAGTAAGGGTAGGTTATAAATTATATAATTGAAAGTGTTAATCATATTGTCAATAATATTTGTAAATCAAAGAAATAAATTACGGAGGTGCTGTTATATTAAACTGTTAGTAAATATTGTAACAGTAAAGAATCTGCTTGTAAATCACTTAAAAATAATTCAATATGATTCAACCCTTAGTCTATACATATAATAAAACTGTAGAGATCGAATGACTGTACATAGAAAAATCCAGTATTTTTTCAATTTTTTTGTTTGTCCGTGTGTCTGTTTGTACGGGCTAATCTACGAATTACATGGTGGTGCCTTATATACCCGGTCAACATTTTAGATATTTTTCATCCCGAAAAATTAAAGAGTTCTCTTGGGATAGTTAAAAAAACTATAGTAACTTATACAGCTTAGTACACAAAACACAAGCGAAGATGAGCCGCTAGTGTTCAAATACTTTTTGAAATTTACTGTTGAAATATAAATTATTTAAAAACTACCCCAAGAGTAAAAAACCCACAAAAAATATATAGTTCAGAAGAATTAAGTACGTACTTTCTTCTTCATGAGTCGGTAAAATAACCGGTTCAAAACAGATCTACTACTACTAGTTACTTAATATTATAAATGTGAAAGTTTGTGAGTATGGATGTTTGTTGTTTGGACGCTTTCACGCCAGAACGTCTGAACAGATATGGATGAAATTTGGCACAGAGATAGATTATAGTCTAATATAACACATAGAAAATATTTATTCATAATTTATTTTAATTATTTTATGATTTTTTTGGTAAACTTTTAGATTCTATTAGAAGTTCCACATTCCAATTACCCTCTTTTTTAATTGGATCTAATGAAGCCACAGACAAATAATATTGTTATAGTGCTTGAGGCGCAGATAATAAATATGAACTCGTTAGAAGAACAAGAAGGTTTTAGTTTATTTTTAGATAACAAACACCGTCGACTTGAATAGATCCTTAACATTGAATCATTCAACCTCTGGCTATGAATAGTCTTAATTTAAACAATCATATAATAAATTGTTTCATACTTTTGACTTTATATTACAACCCACTTATATCTAGAAAGATTAACAGTGTCGTTGCAAAAATAACTTTATTAAACAGATAAATGGCTAAGCCGATTTTGATAAAATTTGTCAAAAAGGTACAAGTATAGAAAATTCGTATAGTTTACGTGGAAAAACTTGGGATGAGATATGGAAAAATAATATGTAAATAAAAAAAAAGTAATTATAGCGCCCGTTTGAATGAATGTATGTCTGCTAGTTATGCATTCTGATTGTAACGAAACTTTGTGGAATTACTGTGTGGGTAAAGTTTTTTGATAGTGAGTTGATATAGGTATAATCTCACTTAGACTAACTAACTGCGCAGGAGATGTTTTAGTGCACAAGTGTACGCGCAGATACAATGTGCATAGAACTCTGTCTGTCACTCTCATAATCTGATGAGATGACAATTAAACAAAACCAGTGAGTGATCAGGCATATAACCGATGGCTTTACATGCTCTCTGAAGTACGGGGCTGAAATACCGCCAACTTCCCAATTCAAGGCTTGTTACTAAGACTATTTAAACATAAATATCTCAATAACTTGGCCCGATCCGGGACTTGAACCCAGGACCTCAAAATCTGTAGCTGTACATGCTAGCTACTAGACCATCGAGGCAATAAGATATCATAGAGCGAATTCGCTTGAAAAGTATTCTGAAGATAGTACATGACGTGCTTGAGTATTGAGTATGTACTTCGTATCAGGACAGAAAATTTGTGATACCTTCAATTTTACAATTACCCCATTGTTACTTACTAGGTTACCCCTTTATGTGACAATTGACTTAATAATCTGTAATAGATAGCAAATATTTGAGTTGTTATTAGGATTAAATTGAATAAAATTCTCTTATTATATGAACGTATTTGTTTTATAGTTATATAGACGATGACCGTTACATATTGTACCAATTGATTTTAAGTTAAAGTTGCTCAAATAAAGCGTTTTCGTTTAAATATAAATCTATTTTGTGTCCGTAAAAATAAAAAAATAAACATTTTAAAAACTAGTCAAGAGTCAGGACTCTTGCTCTATCCTAAAGTTACCCTCTAAAAAAATATCAGATCATCATAATTTATTCAAAAAACCGAAAAACCACTCATTTCTTCTTCCTTGTACATCTTCGGGCTTAAATTAAAATAAAACTAATTATTTTGTAAAACTTTGGCAGTATAACGATGCGTCATTGGCCATTGCACTAGAGTGTTAATTATTAAGTATAATGTATGTAATAATGCAAAGGGAAGTGTTTAAAGTGGACATGTGATCCGAACGCGTCTTAAATGACTAATCTCACTAAATGCCGACTCCTTTACAAAGGTGAATCAATTAATTGACGGGATGCGTTAAAGCTGGAGGCACACTGGAGGCAAAATCTTTTCACCAAAGCCTAACAGAAACAACTAGTTACCCGAAAAACTTTTTGTAATTCTACTACTATTATTATTATAATGTAGTAAAGGAAATAAAATGTTTGTTATTCTTTCACGCTTTAGATGAAATTGATACTTGGAACTCAAAAGTTCCTACGAACCCACTCGGACGAAGCGAGGGTGGGTTGCTAGTATCTCGCATATAAGGATAGAAGCAGCTTAGGACATACATCGATTAATAAATTATCTATATAGAAAATAATATGGACAAACCAAACATCAATAAGGACTTATAAATATTGGATATTGTAAGGAGTTTTAATTATTGGTTAGATCGAGGTTGTTGCAAGAATGGTACACGCTCTCTTCTTTCTAGATAGAAAACTCCATTTATATAGCCTATTGCACTGTCGATCATCATATATTTTCCTAACTTTTTAACCCATTGTGCCACTATTAGTCCATCTGCTCATTGAAGCTCGAGCAGTAGTAACTCGTATCTCAATCTGTCGGTCGCGCGCGCGCATCAAACGTTATCATTATTCAAAAGAACTGACATTTCAACTTGACGTTCATTATAGATAATGTAAAAAAAAAGTTTTAAACAAATAGGTCGGGTTTAATGCATTTTTTGTCAATAAATATATTATAATATAATAAAAAAATCAAAAGTTTTTTTTTTAATTAAATTTATTAAACATTAATATTGTATTTATTAAAAATGGGACTATTTTGGGAAGTGCTTGCATTAATTTTTATAAAGACAATACTGTGTGAAAAAGTTTTCAAAAGTGTTCCAGTGACTGTTAAAACTTATGAAAATGATTCTGTGCTATTGCCTTGTTATGTGGACGACTCAGGTACTTTTTAAAATGAAATCTTTTTTAAATAAATATGTATGTATGTATGTATGTACTTAAATAAGTAATAAGTATATATATGTAATGTTTTATTTTATACATATAAGAATACTTTTACTGTACCAAGCAATAGTATTTAAACTAAAGCCTAAAACACAACTGACACATTTCACTTAATCCTTAAAATAAAAGGATATCCAAATCTATTTATAGCTATGGATAAAATTTTATATTTATTCGAAAAAGTTCAATCTACAATAATTAAAAGGCAGATAATAATTTCAGTAAGTTAAGCATGATATAACGGTAGAATAGTGCGTAAAGCTTTTACAACTTTTCCTAGTAAAAGCTAGAGGAAAGCTTTTTAAAATTGCCCTTAAGACGGGCTTACATAAGGGATGACAGTTTGTATGGAAGTGTATTATTTTTATTGTTAGAAAAATGGTTATTGGCGGTTTAGACTAGTTTATTATGAGAACTCTACATATTCAAATATTTTTTAAACTTTCTCGCTTCGAATGGAAATTTTTGTGAAATTAAAAATAATATTTCATCTCTTTGCGATTTTCTATTAGACCTCTTTTCAAAGGTACTTCTGTATAATGTATGTATAGACTTTTATGGATTCATATTTCAAGGTTTTCATTAAACAAACTGTCATTAATTAATATGATGCAATAACAAATGTACCAACAAGCTAACATTATAACTTATCATTTATTTTAACATTGTTGAATTATAAATATATTCGTCGAACATTAGACATAATCTACATCGATCGTAATGTAAAGCTGTCGCCGTAAAAAGCTTAACAAGACACCTTTGCATAATAAAAGGGTAAATGCGCAGACGCATGTTCTAAGCACGTTTTTAACAGTCACTTTTTTACTATTTCAGTGATGTTAATGTTATTGATTTTAGAACTTTACAGATTTTTTTTGTGATTTTGATAGATTACCAAAGCTACTTTGGCTAACATAATTATAATAATATATCATCTGACCACATTTTTCTTTGTTATCTATGGAGATAATATTTATTATATTAAGTCATTTACCAATTGCTACTAATAATAATATATGTATAATCAAAGAAAATGAAGCAGCAATAAGTAATTAAATTCAAACTCGTTTTTTTTAATTTTACTGTTGCCAATGAAATGACAAAGGCTGTAGAATAACCGAACTGTTTAACCTGAATGTTATGGTAACATACGAGTACTTGCCGGTGAAACAGGTGTCAGTGATGCGCCCCAAATAGATGAACTAAATTCTAAAAACCTGTAGATTTGGCATTATTACATCTTAAGCATCTAAGAAACCGATTTTTTTACAATATTTAATGAAGCTACAACTCTAACATCATTACAATCTTACTAATCATACTAATATTATAAAGAGGTAAAGTTTGTGAGTTTGTGACGTCGCGTCGTAGGGAGTAATCTCTGGATCTACTGAACCGATTTAGATAAAATTCGGTAAGCAGATAGTTTGAGACCCTGGGAAGGACATAGGATACTTTTTATCCTGGAAATCACCCCTTAAGGGGGTGAAAATGCAATTGAAAGTTTATATGGGAAATCAAGCTAGGGACGAACCCGAACGAAGCGGGGGTGAGTCGCTAGTACATAATATACTCGTAAGGAATATTTTATTCATATACGTTTTCCTCAAGTTTTCAATAAAGATTGTGGTCGATTTTCGACTACTAAGCGAACTCTAGTAATATTTAAATATGTTTATGTAAATTTAACTTTTACAGTTCACTATTATACTCCCATAACTTGTCACGCATTTAAATAGTAATAGGTACCTAATAGGCTTAGTCCAAAACAATTTATTACATTTTCTTTTATTAAGTACAAGACTAAAATCAAGTTATGATACGCTTAGTAAAATAAAGCAATATACACACTATGAGTAATTTATAATTATTTTAAATTGTATATAATAATCATAGTTTTTAGGGTTTCGTACCCAAAGGTTAAAACGGGACCCTATTACCAAGACTCCGCTGTCCGTCCGTCTGTCTGTCTGTCCGTCTGTCACCAGGGTGTATCTCATGAACCGTAATAGTAAGACAGTTGAAATTTTCACAGATGATGTATTTCTGTTGCCGCTATAATGCAAAATACTGAAAAACAAAATAAAAAAATATTTAATTGGGGCTCCCATATAACAGACATGATTTTTTGCCCTTTTTTTAGATTACTTAAAGAAAAAGAATTAGGATTCTGCTCAAAAAAATTGAAGCGTATCTAGGGACGCACCCGAGTGAAGCGAGGGTAAGTCGCTAGTATATAATAAAGCTATAGGAATGCTGCAGAAGTATACTTCATTCGAGTAGAGACAAGTACTTTTGAATATTGTATGTCCATGAGGAAACTTTTACTGCCGTAGATTAAAGTATCCACTGAGTTGCTTTTAATTACATAGTATAGTAGTATTATGTTTATAGTTTAGATTACGTATACAGGTACAAACGAATGAGACATGGAAAAAAAATAAAAAAAAAATATTGAATAAAAATAAAAGAATGGTTTCTGTGAAGTGCGATATTTTCAATATTTAAGTAACAATTTTAATACTTTTCTTATATGGTTGCGTTCATTTGTTCCAATATAGTAAAGCCGCGGCCATTAATAAAACAACAAATCTAACCGCCGCCAATAAATAAAGTTATTTATTTATTCAACCTATTATAATATATAGATTGCTTAATAATATATAGATTGCTTAAAAACCATCCTTCTAAAGATAAAACTATTTAAAAAATATATTTGACAGAAGGATCGAAAACGTTTGATTTCGATAACAACGTATGCACGAAGCCTATAATTTTTAAATTAGTTTAAACAAATAGCCCTCCATAATTCTGTAGCAGCCATTTTATTAATGATTAGATTATAGTTCTGTGACTGTGTTTAAGTTATTTATTTTGACGCTGAACTTGTTTTTACCTTGTGTAATAGAGCTATGATAGCATTAGATACTTATAGGGACCTTTTGATTATATTTGTTTATAATATATAATAACGGTTATTTTAATATATATATTTTTTTGTATTAATTACAATTATATTTAATCACAAAGTGAAATAAGTGGGTTCGATTTTCGCTTGCATCACCTAATCTTTTTGGACTGGAATATACGTATAGAATACATTTATTTTAGCATAGTGTTCAGTTTCAGTCTATATGAAGTTGCAGGTTCGATTCTCGCTACTAACATTAAGTACCTAATTGAAAGAGCAAAAATCTTAGTATTCTTTGTAGGTATATCTCATAATATCCCTATATTATCTAATAGTACTAATTCCTATATGGAAGAAAGATTTTTCTGTACCAAAAGTAAAATTTATAAATCTTTTACAATGTAACTGGCACACAGGATATGTATGAAACATTTTTTTTTTAAATAAAAGCATTCCGCCATTGAAAACGATACATATCTGCAATTTGCAAGCGATCAGATACGGCAGAGGTTTATTAATTGACAAAAGGACAATAGCGCGACATATTTGTGCTGCACACGTTCTATACAATGTCCGTCGCCCTTGTCGGAAGAGCAGATCGAAAATTGTATGCTGTGCTACGCTTATTTTTGGATATGGCAGTATATTTATATATTTTTTTGTAAGTAATAATTTTGTGTAACTTTGAACGTGTGTAAATTTGGAATTGGCTTAATTTGCTTGCATCAACTTCTTTTTTTTTTCTTTTAATATTTAATGGTTTGAATTATTCTATCCTATACAAAATATTACAATTTCTTTGTAAGTAGTTAATGTATAATGGAGTGGCCAAACAATTAATAGATTCGATTCCCAAGAAGAACTAATGTTTATAATACCGTTCTGGGTGAGACAAAGCGATAGAATAAAGTAACGCCTTCACGCACGAATATTTCGATCCTATGCGAATTTTTCGCCTGCAATAAATTAATTATAAATAAATTATATTATCACTACATGATGTTTTTTTTAAATTCAAAATATTTTATTCAGTAGGTATTAAATTACTTATTACAATTTTTTATTGAACGTCATGAGTCATTCAGTGTTATGGTATTTTTGAGTGCTTTTAAACAGCACCGTGTTTATGAGCATTGAACAATAACAATAATCTAAAATATTTAAACGAGCAATTCTTGTATATTTATATCTTTATTTATTTATTTTTTTATTTATTTATACCAGCGATCTCGGAAACGGCTCTAACGATTTCGCTGAAATTTCGGGGGCGAAAAGTTGATCTAGATTTGTCTCATGTCTGGGGAAAACGCGTGTTTTCGAGTTTTCATGCAGTGTTCTTTTTTCATTATTTCACGCAGAATATGGTCGGTAATTTCTTATTTTCAGTTGTAAGCATCGTGGTCGAGCCGTCAACGCGTAAGTTAAACAACACATATGTCCGGGTTCGAATCCCAGTTGGAAAACAAATTTTTGTACTTTTGTTTTTGTATTTATTCAAGGTTTAAGTTTTTTTTATCTAAAAAATATGATATAACAAAAAAGAACTCCGAGCGAAGCTCGGTCGCCCAGGTACTATTATTAAAGTAAAAGATTAAGCGCGTTTGATTCTTAACTTCTTTACGCAGAATTCTATGGTATAAATTCGAAGAAAAAATAGTTTTATTCAATATTATTGACCATCTAACACGCGAGCGGGCTAAAATTAAAAACGAACTTTGAAAATTGGTTGCGTGTACATTTTAATTAACAATCTATCATTGTAACAATTTTTAGATTTCGCTTTTATTTACTGACGTGAGGTGACGAAAAATTAACTATATAAAAGTAATTATTTTATCCTAATAGATGGTTTTTTTAGGACACCTCTAGGTATATCGATAATAATCTATTCATTAAAATATATATTAAAATTGATTTACAATTGAGGAATATATGGCGTAGCATGAACCAAAAAATATAAACTTGATATCTCTTCCTTTTTGATTTTTTTTTCATGGTAACACTACTAAAATATTGTAACCTAATATTATTACGATGTAGCTAAAAACGCTAATAAGTAATTTAACTTTAACTTAGTTTTATAAAATAGTAAATCTAAGAATGTGTCCAATGGCACTTTTCTTATAGTTAAGTCTCTAGTTAAGGGGAAAACACTTTGTTCTTGTGTTCTATATTGGTAGCACTGTAATATTATTACTTTCACTACATTACACTATTTGTTTTAACACAACACTAACTCAAAAGGTTTACTTCTTTTAAGCCTTCTCACTATGTCCGTGTTGTCAAGGAGCTGGAATGCCTCGATACTCACATGTTTATGAAGTCTCTGCTCGTGAGCTTCTGCTTCTTCTTAATTATAGGGTCCCGTTTTACCCTTTTGGCACGGAACCCTAAAAAGATAGAAAATATCTGTCTAGTTTCTATCTTTGTTTCATGACACACATTTGTAGACTTTATGCGCACACCTAAATTTTAAAAAATGCGTAATAAGTTACGAAGAATTTTTTTATACAAAATATCAATTTTTTTTTAAATTAATCTTCTATGTATTATCATGTGCAATCAAGGCAGTGGTAGCCCAGTGGTAACGCGCTCGCTTGAGAAACCGAGTGAAGCGGGTTTAAATCCCGGGTCTCGCACCTCTGATATTTTCATGTGCGAATCATTTCTAACATGATTACCACTTGCCTTACGGTGAAAGAAAATATCGTGAGGAAACCTGCATGTCTGAGAGAACCTAACAAGTTTTCGAATGACATGTGAAGTCCGCCAATCCGCACTTGGCCAGCGTGGTGGACTATGGCCTGATCCCCCTCGTATTGTAAGGAGGCCCGTGCCCAGCAGTGGGACGTTAAAAAGGGCTGAATACATACATGTATAATCATTATTGTCCACTAAAAATGGTTAATTTATGATAGGTACTACTACTACTTAGTACATTCTAATTTTATATTTTATTATTTTTACTCCCTTAAATGATGATTTTTTGGGTTGTGTTATATCGCGTTTTCCCGCGGAAATGAGATAGGTAATCTCCCGCGATAAAAAGTAGCTTATGTCATTCTCCAGCCCTCCAACTCCACACAAAAAAAATAACGCCAATCCGTCACTCCGACCGTGACTCCGTTCCGTTTCGCCTTTCGACGTGAAAGAAGGACAAACAAACAAACAAACAAACACACTTTCACATTTATAAAATTAAGTATGGATATGGATATAAAGATAAAGAAAACTATAAAAGCTATAATACTAAATTTAAAAAAAATGTATGTCAGCTCCGACGCATGACTGGAGTTTACTCCTACAAGAAATAGAATGTTTGAAAATTAAAATAATAATATTATATATAAATAATTATAAGATAATTACTATATCTTATTTATTATATTTAATCATATTATTAAAAAAAAACATGTGGCTTGCACATCTTTCAAAGTGAAAGTTGTGCAAGGTGCGATGCGCAGAAAAACAACGCTTTTGGGTTAAAAAAATTTCCAAACCTGTGAAATAAAATTGAAAATCCATTCTTATCGAGTAAACTCTAAAAATAAATACCGCATCCAATAATATAACACGACATTCCTGTATTATTTGGCTTGTTACAAACAGGAAGAGAGCATAGATTCAAATCTTTGTGTACCAATTGCGCGTCAATCCCCATGTACTTATACTAATAGATGAATAAAGAACGTTACGTTGAAGAGGGTCTTGAATGGTTATATTTTAGGGAAAATATGTTTTATTTATATTTTAGTAGCTCTTAAATATAATGTTTATGTAGAATCTTGTTTTTATCTCTTTTGATTGTATTTTATTATGTTTCAAATATTACTTTTACATGTCAAGCAATGTATTTTTCTGGAGGGATTTGCCGCTGCCAGCTGAAATACAGGTTTTCTAGTTCAGCTAAAGATGCTTCAGCTTTCATTACTTAATAGCGACATTGTTTTTGGCTTAAATTATATATTCTTAACTAGCGAGTCACCCTCGCTCCGCTCGGGTTCGTCCCTAGTTACGTTTTAACATTTACTGTAAATTTCTCGGAGATGAGACATTTTCCCGCAGTAAAAAGTATCTTATATGCTGACCCGGATAACCAGCTATCATCATAGCAAATTTCATTAAAATCCCTCCAGTGATTTTTCCGTGATGCGGTAACAAACAGACAGACAGAGACAAAAATTCTAAAAACTATGGATTCGGTCTCTGTATCAATAATAATGTCTATTTCAATAAGATTTTCCAAAAAATATTTAATGTACAGATTCCTCTTAGACGATTATAGTTTTATTATATGTATAGAAAAACTCGTAAACATTTTTTGGATAGTAAATTATTATTATTATTTATTACTAACGTTTCAAGGTGACTTGTATTTGTAATATTATATAGAGCTGCCCCCACCTTGTGGTAAATTTTATCACTAAGAGTAGTCTCTCTATGCAATATGCATACGAACCTACATAGTCTAAAAAAATATTATTTTTTATTCTTGGGTAGTAGTTATGTAGTGTGTACCACTTTTTAGATTTATTAAAAACGAACAGTTTACTAAACCGAAATAATAATGGTTACCGGTTATATATAGAGAAAGGTTATTCTAAGGTTTTGATTACGGAACAAACCGGCTAATTCCAGAAACAAACGAAAAATCCTTCAACTAAGCCATCATTAGCAAGGTAAAAGGTTCACCAAGTATAAACGCACAAAACTCATTTTAACCGGTTAAAGGACGTAACCGAAAAAAAATTCTGTTTGGGGCCAACGACCATCACTTGGTTTTCCATTGCGCTACCACTGTCTACGCGACTCCTATTCGACAAACACGAAGCTATTGTTAATTTTATATTATGTTTTAAACAAGACTTTCGGATTCTTTTGTGGTTTTTCTTTTATGAGATTCAGTGACAAACGAGCAGACAGACCACCTGGTGGAAAGTGGTACCTGTCGCCCATAACACCTACGGTTCATGCACTTAAGTTTTAAGTAACAAAAATGCAGAACCACCGGTGCGTTGTCACTGTGAGGACTAAGATGATATGCCTCTTGCCTGTGATTGCGCTGGCTACCTTATCCTTCAAACCGGAACACAACAATGCAATCATTGTTGCTTGGCAGCAGAAATAGGTAAGGGGGTGGTACCCATCCAGTCGGACTCCTCAGGCTTGACAGAGTCCTACCACCGGTGATTTATTTAGATTGGTTGTTTCCTGATGTTTTGAATGTTTTGCTGTCACAGAATAGACTCAGATCAGACCATGTTTGCTGTACATCATTTTTAGTGTCAAATATCATAGTTTTACATAAAATGTAAAATATTCACGTAAATCTAAGTAAGTATAATTATTTGTTTACAGAAACGCAACACCGTGTCCGTTGGTACAAAGACAACGCACTGCTGGGCGACAGTCACGACCCCAACCACTTGTTGCCGCCGCGCACTCGTATGTACGCAAACTACAGTTTACAGATAGATGGTCTTGTATCTAAGGATACTGCTGATTACACTTGTGAGGTAAGATTTAAATAATTATAAAAAAAACACGCTTTACACTAAACGTAATATGTGGAAAACCGAATACGTCAAAACGAATCCAACGAGCCTAAACTTGAAAGTAGCCAGTAGTGGCCATTAGTAGCCATTTAAGAGTTTTACTTTCCAACACCTCGTGGCTCCATCAGATGAGGTCGATAATATCAAATTGATGTATTTACTGAAAGAGTTTCTAATCTATACAAATAAATTGGAGTGTCTGTTTGTAATATTAAAATAACAGCTTTTTACTAAATGCATATGGATGTATACACGGTACTTATACCAAAACAACATTTTTTATAATTTTTGTCTGTCTGCCTGTCTGTTTGTTCCGGCTAATCTCTGAAACCGCTGGACCGATTTTGACGGGACGTTCACTGAAAAATAACTGATGTAATAAGGAGTAACTTTGGCTACTTTTATTTTAGAAAAAAAAAGGGTCCCACGAAAAAAAAAGAACAAAAAAAAGTTTGTTTTGGGAAGCAACCTAGGGATGAACCCGAGCAAAGTGAGGGTGAGTCGCTAGTACAGAATTATAGACTTTTAAATGTTATTAGAAGTATCTTGGTATAAAATACACATTTTACTTTAAAAATCCAAAAAAATGTATCTTAGAAATAAAGCATAATTAGTCCCATCCAATATAGTGGCCATCCACGAAGGCGCGCGATTTCAACTGTTAATAAAGAGAGGCGCGCGTCTACGTGGATGGCACAAACTAATTTCTAAATATGTGTTTTAACAACATACAGCACCATCTAGTTCCATGGTAAGCTACGTTGGCTTGTGTTATGGATACTACATAGTTGATATACTACATATATATATATATATATATATATATATATATATATATATATATATATATAACTTTAAATACATACATATTATAAATATAAACACCCATGACTGGAGTACAAATATTCGCGCTCACACAAATGAATGCCCCCAGCGGGACTCGAACCCACGACCGCTGGCACAGCAAGTAGGGTCACTACACACTGAGCCAAACGTGTCGTCAGATTTTTAAATATTAATTTCAGTCAAAAATAATACACTTATAATGATATAAATGAAATGATACATTTATAAAAGGTTAAATAAACCTTTACATAATTTAATGAGTTCATTCTACATAGAATGTATAAAACTTTAAAACTCTCTCATGAAACTCAATTCAAATAACTAGTACTGGCCTATTTTTTAACTCCTTTAAAATTTTTATCGTCCATAAAGATTAAATTGTTTAAAATTGAGCTATAGTTCAAGTAACTTTTAGTTCTATAGCCAATTTAGTCGGCTAAGCCCTTTGCTTTGCCTCTTAACTAACTCTATTTAAACGTAGTGATGTGTACATATCGATAAAATATCTTTTTTTTTTAATTTAAAAAAGATTTAAGAGTAATAAAAGCGGTATGTAATTTTATATTCTAAGATTATAACTTGAAAGTTATATAAATAAAAAAATACTTCTTAAGTGTAAAGTTACTTTGAAGTCGTTTGGTTGATAAAGTTTGGTGCACTTATTTAGTAAAATAAAAATAAAATTGTTCACATCGTCATACTATTGTTAGTATAAAAATTAGCTTGAAAATGTTTTAAAATAAAGTGTATTTAAAACAGAAATTAAAATGAAAGATAAAAAAAAATTAAACCAAATACAAATATTACACATATTCCTTATATATTATCTATACTACCACCGTTTTTTTCTGTCACAACACTAAACGTCAGTTAGTATAAAGTATGGAGCAATTACACAATTAATCAATTTGCCCAACTGTTTCGCGATGACCATCTCTACCCGTATCTACTATATAATTATCTTTGTAAAACACTACAATGTAACGCTATGTTTGTTCTAAAATAGCCATTGGGGTAGAAATTATTTATTACAAATGTTACTTTTTTAGTTAAATAATACAGTTAAAAATGATAAAATTGCTAGTTAAAAAAATGTAAATTATATAATATACTAGCAGAACCCGCGGCTTCGTTCGCGTTTAATCTAAAAAAAAAATCTTCGGCTTTATGTTGTATTTACTATATAATATTATTCATACAAAAATACTAAAATTGCGATTAAAAAACTTGGGGGCGAGGGTAAGAGGGTGACAAATACTTTACCACCCATTCTCATATTTACCAAATATACAGAAAAAATATCATTAAAATTGGTCGAGCCGTTTCGGAGGAATGCGACCACACACACCGTGACACGAGATACTTATACATTAGATAATTCCTATTTATGATTCTATTTTATCACAGTTCATAATATACTTAGTAGGTACCTGGGCGACCGAGCTTCGCGCAGAGTTCTTTTTCGTTATATCGTATTTTTTTAATTAAAAAACTAAAAACTTGAATAAATACAAAAAAAACAAAAACAAAAGTAAAAATTTTGTATTCCGACCGGGATTCGATCCCTAACTTGCGCCTTGACCGCTGGATCAAGCATCGTGGATGCTTATATCCGAGGGTAAGAAATTATCGACCATATTCTGCGCAGAATAATGCAAAAGACATGAGACTAATCTAGGTCAATTTTTCTCCCCCGAAAACCCCCACATACCAAATTTCAGCGAAATCGCTAGTATAAATAAATAAAGATATAAAGATATAAATATACAAGAATTGCTCGTTTAAATATATTAGATTGTGTAATATAGTAATTATGGTAGTATGATATTGGCGCCATGACTAATTCGTATGCCAAGACTAACTTGAGAATTAATTAACACTGACAAAGTAAATGTTTCTATATACACGAAGGTACATAAATAACTCTATATCTATAAATCATTATGTAAATTAAACGATTTTTCTTTTTCCCACGCCATTTACCTACTTATTTTTTTTTTACTCCATACACTCTGTACCATTTTTTTTTCAGAGTTATTTTCATTAATATTTTTTCCCGCCAATAAAAATAAAAAACGTTACACTTTTTTATATTTATTAGATTTTTTATAATATATAAAAAATATAAAACAGAAAACCCTAAAGAACCTGAAGATCAAGAAATGTTTACTTACGCCCAGCAAAGCGGGCGGGTGACTGCTATATTTTTTTTACATTTTTATATATACAATGAATTTATTTAACTTATTTGTCATCAACAACCTCCTGTTATATCTATGGATGCTAGGATATTACTTTTTTCTTGAAAAATCTTAAAAAGTTCTTCATTTGTTTTTATTCTGTCGAGCCGAACCTACTTGCGCGTTCAATACTACGAATAAATAATAAGTATTTATTCGCAGGTCCAATACCACATTTCAAACAGTTTTTCTCGATATTTTATGAAAATATATTTCAAGGAAATTTAGGATAAAATCCAATCAACATTTTCCTAACATTTCTGTCTATTATGATCGATTTAAAAAAAATTACTACTGACTTCATTTGAGTGTTTTTTTTTCTGTGCTTGTATGATTGTTTTCGCCAATTTTAACTGATTTTGATATATTTTTTATATATACCTCTTTAATGTCCACCTCACATAAAAAATTCAAGAAAATATCCAATAATTATTTACTATTACAAGTTATACATTTTATAAGAAAAGAAGGCTGAGTAGCAATGTAAAATTATAAACATGTGTTTAAATTTTGTTTTCTTTTCGCCAATCATTCTATATTTCTATATCCGGATATGGCTATTGGCGGAAGGCGGTATTTAACGTTGTCATACTAATAAATTAGTTCCTCGGTACATCACTAATTAATTAATATCAAGTGGAATGTACACTGTTACTAATGAAATATGTTTAACTATAAATATATAATCGTATACATATATTATATATACTTAAATCATTGTCTCGGTTGTGTAGTGCCTAGTATGTACGGCTGCAAATCGGTCCTAGGTTCGAGTCCCGGGTCGGGCTAAGTTAATTATGGATATCTTTCTGTTTGGAAAGACTCAATAATAACCCGAGTTGGGAAGTTAGCAGTGTTACACCCCCGTGCCTAGGAGAGCACGTAAAGCCGTCGGTCCTGCGTTTGGTCATCTCATTTCATCATGGCTCATCGGTCATGTCGAATTGTCATCTCATCGGAGTGTAACTTGTGACTTGTGAGAGTGACAGGAATAGAGAGTGCACTTGTGTCTGCGCGTACACTTGTGCACTATAATATCTCCTGCGCAGTTGGCTAGTCTCAATGAGAATTGAAAGGAATCGGACATCATATATCTAAATACGTTTATATGAAACTGCAAAAGGGAAAGGGTGCAAATAATGGATTGATTCCCCATACAAACTTTCATCCCTATTTTCATCCCGTTAAGGGATGATTTCCGGGATAAAGAATATCCTATGTCCTTTCCAGTGTCTCAAACTATCTTTTTACCAAATTTCATTTAAATCGGTCTAGTAGATCCAGAGATTACCTTCTACAACCTCACAAACTCACAAGCTCACAAACTCACAAACTTTACCTCTTTATAATGTTAGTATAGATTATTAAGCCACTCCTAAACTCAAGCAATTGACTGTGCCAATGAAAGTAGTGCAAAAATTACTGCCATTAGATAATTTTATATACCTAAATCTAAATTAGATGTGCTGGTCTCAGCACCTTGGATCCTTTCCACGATAAACAATAGCATTCCCAAGGAGGGTTGATGTCAGGCAGGCGGCCGGTTGTAAAACTTTCGCCAAATCCTATCAGCAGTACGAAAGATGTACTGAGCCGACCCCAAGTGATTGGGAAATAATAATAATAATAATTATTATTATTATTATTTATTGTCATAATTTTAAACATACAAAAGTGATAATGACTTCCCTAGCCCCTGCGCTCGTTAAAAACTGTGTTGCAGGAGCCAGTGTCCCCCCCATATAAGTAATGACAGGTTTATGCCAACACAACATTAGTAGCACAAACTACAATCAACTTAAAAAAAATAATGTATTCAGCCCTTTTTAACGTCCCACTGCTGGGCACGGGCCTCCCTTCAATACGAGGGGGATCAGGCCATAGTCCACGCTGGCCAAGTGTGGGTTGGCGGACTTCACATGTCTTTCGAAAACTTGCTAGGTTTCTCAGACATGCAGGTTTCCTCACGATGTTTTCCTTCACCGTAAAATAAGTGCTAATCATGTCATCATCATGAAATGATTTGCACATGAAAATATCAGAGGTGCGAGACCCGGGATTTGAACCCGCTTCACTCGGTTTGCCAAGCGAGCGCGTTACCACTGGGTTACCACTGCCTTAAAAAAAAAATATTTTAATAATTTCGAAATGGGCAGGGAGACGATGATTTGATTATTTTATTTGATTTTATTTTCAGGTTATAAGACCGGAGCCATGGAAACCAATAAGACAGACACATTCCATAGAAGTGCAATGTAAGTTACAATAATTACTATAGTCTATATCATTATGATTTTTAGGGTTCCGTACCCAAAGGGTAAAACGGGACCCTATAACTAAGACTTTGCTGTCCGTCCGTCCGTCTGTCTGTCTGTCTGTCTGTGTGTCACCGGGCTGTATCTCATGAACCGTGATAGTTAGACTGTTGAAAATTTCACAGATGATGTATTTCTATTGCTGCTATAACAAAAAATACTAAAAAACAGAATAAAATAAATATTTTAGGGGCCTCCCATACAATAAACGTGATTTTTTTGCTCGTTTTTGCTCGATATTGATAACAGCAATAGGTACACGTTTGAACACCTCTACCAAATTTCAGCCATATAGCTCTAATAGTTTTCGAGTAAAACGGGTGTGATATAAAGACAGACGCATATGATGAAATTTTAAGGGGAATCATATAAAACTAAATATGGTGAAATTACGTATATTAGGTTGGTACCTATAGTACAATAAGTTGCATCTTTCTCTATAGCTCTGACTAACAAAATGAAGATCGATATGAATTATTATATACCTAACGTTTTAACATAAAAATATGTTGATGTCGACTCTGTTAGTCTTTGGTTAGAATGCATATGGAGTTATATTCGTAGCAGAAATATTATGTACAAGTAGTCTTTACTTTTAGCTTTAATAAGTTAAAAACTAAAATAACATTATTAATTAAAACATGAATTATGTGCATATCATATGTTATTTCAAGACATACTTTCTAAGTCTCAGGCAAGTTTCAACAAAATCTGTTCAACAGTTTAAGTATGATAGAGAAACATTCCAACATCTTGACAGACAGACATTCATCCTACATTTATATTAATATTTAATAGGATATTATATTAATAAGATATTTTTTTATCTTAGATGCTCCCACAGTCCGGACTTTACCCTACGACGGATATCTCGAAGTGAAAAAGGGTGATTATGTGGACATTGGGTGTGAAACTACAGGGACTCCCGCACCCATTGTGAATTGGCGGAAAAATGTAAGAATTATTTACTTTAAGTGAAGTTATATTAAATAATATCCCATTTTTTTTATTTTATTTTTATTTTTACTTCGAAACTTGATCTATAATTAAAAGGAAGTTTGTATTGACGTTGTTCAAAGATGAAATGTAAATAAATATGTTGGGACATTACCACACAGCACCATCAAGTTCCATGGTAAGCTACGAGACTTATGTTATGGATACAAGATAATTGATACACTACACATATATAAATTTAAATACATACCTATTATAAATATACACACTCATGACTGGAGTACAAACATTTGTGCTAATTACACAAATGTATTCTCCCAGCGGGACTCGAACCCGCGACCGCTGTCACAGCAAGTAGGTTCACTACAAACTGAGCCAAACGTGTCGTCAATAAAAAAATCCGAATAATAAAGTTACTATTAAATATATGTTAATATGTAATCACATTTAAAGTAGGTCTTCCATTAGTAGTGGACTATTGGCATTAAGATTAAAAGAATTTAGATCATAAGTTACGATATAAGGCAGTGGTAGCGAGTTCAAATCCCGGGTCATGCAACTTTGATACTTTTATGTGCAAATTATTTTCTATATGATGACCACTTGCCTTACAGTGAAGGAAAACCTGCATATTTAAGAGAACCTAGCAAGTTTTCGAACAATATGTTAGGTCCGCCAACCCGCATTTGGCCAGCGTGGTACACTATGGCCTGATCCCCTCGTATTGAAGGGAGGCCCACCCCCAGCAGTGGGACATTAAGTGTTGAATACGACATAACTTAATATACCTAAGTAACTATATACAAACAGTAGTTTTATTCCATGTTAT
This sequence comes from Argynnis bischoffii washingtonia, assembly GCA_033884665.1. Classification (NCBI taxonomy): domain Eukaryota; kingdom Metazoa; phylum Arthropoda; class Insecta; order Lepidoptera; family Nymphalidae; genus Argynnis; species Argynnis bischoffii. The sequence goes on from JAEMGE010000029.1 coordinate 7,263,765, forward strand.
ATACAGAGGATGCGTCTAACAATTTCGTTAGAAACTAATGGAATGGTGACTGATGGTTTAATTGGGGCTTAGCTTTAATTTAAGAAACTCGTAAGGCCTTGAACTGATTAACATGTTGTGTCGATCGTTTTAGTTTGAAAGTTCTATGTGAATTTAAATTTAAAGTACAACATCTATTTGTATTCAGTCATTTTTGAACGTCCCACTGCTGGGCACTTGCTTTTCTTCAATACGAGGGGATCAGGCCGTAGTTTACCGTATGTTGAATTTTTTACCCAACTGCGACGAAACTCTAATGAGGGTTAAGTATTTTACCTGTATGTTTACATGTTTCTTTGTCCGACTCTATGTTCCCTTAAAACTCGTAAACGGCTGAATCGATTTTGATAAATTATACGTTTTTAAATAACAGATATATTAAAATTATTTATCTTTCAAGTAGGATTTTAGGTGCCAGTTTGGGCGTCTTGAAAATCATTTCCAATTTAAATTATTTTCTTCCCTCACATACATGATAAACAATAAGAACAGACTTCATATGTATTAACAAAATTATTCTTTTTGCCCTGTAAATATGATTTTTAATAATTATTTTGTATGTAAGTATTAAACTATATAGATATATTTTTCAATTTTCATTTTTATATCAGGGCGAGCCAATGGCAATTTTAGAGCACAGGTCGCGGCTTCGATTCCGCGCCGAGCATCGTCTCTTAGCGGGCGTGTACGAATGTACGGCTAACAATGGTGTGGGAGATCCTGTGACGGCTGCTATTACCGTCATTATACAAGGTAACCCTTCAATCCTTTTATTTCGTGAAGATATAAAAAATGCGTTTTTTTTCAGAAAAGACACAATATATAGATAAATTTAAAATTATACCTTATTATACACAATATTTGGGATCAAATTTGATCCAAATCGTTAGAGCCGTTTCCGAGATACACGAAATAATTTTTTAAGTTTTTTTTATTTATTTATATAGTTATAATTTGGTTGTGATAGCCAAAGTGCTTAAAGTGAGTTACTTTAAAGGTTATTATTCTATCTTTAGATGAGACCTTAAGAGATTTTTCTTAAAGTTTAAGAATATTCAGAGACCATTTCGTTAAAATTTATTATCATAAAAAAAAAATTGTGTCAGAATTAGCGAACATAGCGCATCATATATAGGTGCCAAAAAACGTACTCCTTAATTGACAATCAATTGACTTCCCCCTTTTTTTAGGAAGTTGATCAAAAATTAAATAAAATATGTTATTAAATATTACAATTATTCCGGAAGAAGAATATATCATAATTAATATTTTGAATCATCATAATACAATTAAAATATATATTAAAACTAGCGACTTACCCTCGCTTCGCTCGGATGCGTCCCTAGATGCGTTTTAAATAGATATAAATAGTTATTAGCCACCATTAGCTATTTAATTTTTTTTTTCGTTAATTTTTTCTGCTATTCGGGGCTGAGACAATTCCAACAAACCAAACATCATAAATATCGGTCCAGCCCTTCTTGAGTTATAAATGGTGTAACTAACCCGACTTTGTTTTATATATATATGTAGTTATAGATATTAATCTACAAAACATATATATCGAGAACGGCTGGACCGATTTTCATGATTTTTGATTTATTAGATTTGTCTCCGCCCCGAATAACAGAATAACTATTAAAACATCGAAAACATTCATGAAAAAAAAAACTTTCATACTAAGTGTCAAAACGTAGATACCTAGGAATGAACCTAAGCGATGCAAGGGGGAGTCGCTAGTTTTATATATTTTGTTATTTACAAATCATTCCAGACGCGCCTGTTGTGACGACAGACCGTAGTTTCGTTCACACAGCGCTAGGTCTTCGGGCGGTTCTAGCGGCTAAGTTAGACTTCGCGATACCTCCGGCTAGAAGTGCCTGGTATAGAGAAGGGAAACCGGTTAAGACTGATGACAGGTGAGTTAATAACCCATCATATGTAAATCTAAGTTAGTTTACAAAATAACGTCGATATAGAGACCAAAATAAAACCCTTTTTTCGGATTTTTTCGCAGGTTCTTCCGTGACTATGATTGTTGTAAAGCATTCGAAACGTCGGGAACCAAAAATTAAAATAAATCCGCGAAAAATCCGAAAAGATAATTTTATTCAATATTTTTGTTTTTTAAAGTATTAAAATTGATATAGTAGGTATGTTGTTATCCTTAAGAGATAGACATATGCCAAAGCGGACTTTTCTGTGGACCTACATAATATATAAGATACCTACATAATTCCACCATACATTATTTTGTTATATCTCAAAGGCTTTAGGCAGCGTTTACGTTGAAAGCTGCCAGACGGCTTATTTTTTTCCGACGAATATCGTTATATTTTAGCCAATGTATAGAAAAACTTAACAAATTATATACTTAAATTTTTCTCGAGAACCACTTTATCCATTGGTGAAAACAGTATGAAAAACGGTGCAGTAGTTTTTGAGTTAAGATTTAAGAAAGTATTGAAATAAAACCTGTTTATGTTCTGAACTCAGACAAAAGAATTATATAGAAGGAGTCCGCCAAAAATAATGTCAAAGTCAAAAATAGTAGCGTGATTTGTTGTCTATGCTTCCAATATCGATTTCGCCAGGTCGTTTACTTTTTTTTAAGAGTAAATGACATTTTATATACCTTTATTTATGTATTAGTTAATCTAATATACAGTTTTTGGTAACACAATACGAATAATAAAAATAATCCCATTAACATTATAAGTGCGAAAGTTTGGATTGGATGTATGTTTGTTACTCTTTTACGCTAGAACGGCTGAACGGATCTGGATGTAATTTAGTACAGAGATAGATTATACCTAGTCTTTTAGTACGGTTATTACGGTTCCTGTGGCATAGATTTGTTTTTGATTTTCACTAGGAACGAACCTAAAAACGGACAACGAAAACGAAAGGAGAAATATGACCTCAGTATTAATTAAATTTAGTGCGCAATAAGTGAAGATATCGCATAAACAAAAAATCAAATTGAATTTATTATTTATATTAGAATTTACTATCAGAAGTCGGTAAAAACAATAACTCTACATGGGAGGTATAATGGAGGTATTGCCATATCTAATCGATTGATTGAAATAATATTTCAAAGTAAAAAGTAATTTATATGTGTTATTATTATTAATAATAATTAGTCGTATAGACACAAAGCTATTTTAAACTCTTCAAACTAGAGTAGATACTTTAATGTTTTCGAGTAATATAATAAGTGCCCAAAACAGACATACAAAATAACAATATCTATAAAATGAAAATTGGATTTTAGTTGAGCTATATGTATATACAAATTTAAATAGATACCTAATTGGAATAAATAGACGTCTATAATACTCTAAAACATATTAAACAACCGTAAAAACCGTAAAAACTTAGTCTTAATTTAAAAAAAAATATTTAATACCTAGAAAGTAACAAATCTTTCTACTTCTTTGTGTTTTTAGAGTATTTAAATAAAAGTTTTTTTTAAATGTTTACTTTTTTTTATTTTTTTATTTCGTATTCTGCTTATTAAACTCTTTCATTTGATATCCATATCTTTGGGGTGCATAAAAAAAACAGTCCGCCATGTTTGGGAGTCCATATAATCCGCGATTTAACGACTGACTTCATACTATAGTCTAAATCTGTCCCATCGTAAAAAAACATCATTTCTTTCATATCTCGCCAAAAGAAGATTAATTTCAAAAATCTATATTTTCTTTAATTATGTATTTTTCATATTCTTTTTTAGAGTAATAATAATGGTACAAGAGAATCTTCATCAGCTAATATTCCGGAATGTGAGGAAATCCGACTTTGGAAACTATACTTTTAGGGCGGAGAACAAACTGGGTATGGCCGATGTAGCATTCAAATTGACTGGTAAGTTTTATTTTTCCCGCTATTTCTATTCCGTGGGATTTGTTTTATTTTCTCGTATTAGATTAGAAGGGTAGTTAGCCAAGAGGTGGATAATGCAACTGATTTATAGTTATGCACTATTAAAACCTATGAATTTGATCTCATTTGTATCATTTTGACAAACATTTGGTGTTATTTAAACCTATAATTATTTCATACACCTAACACCTTTGTTTCTTGTAGATGGGAATGTGTGGATATAAAAAATTGATTCACGTGTGGACTAGCTATAATGTTATATTAAAATTTGAAACTGTTACTTGGTGTTTAAAAGAGTAAATGTTGAGTTTCTCTTGGACACTTCTTAGCAGAACTGCCTTTCGAGCCGCTGGAAGCTTCCTCACGCACTGACTACTGACTCCCTTTAAATTATACTAACGATTCAAAATGCGAGTCAAATTGAATGAAATGAATTTTATTTTTATATATAGGTGTACCAAACGTGGCGTCTTTCAAAGTGGACCCTGTACTAAATAAAGCGTCGCCTACCAGCTTCACTCTCATTTGGGAAGTTGATTCATACTCAACTATTATAGGTATGTCATTTTTATCGACGTCTTGCCCACGGGAAAGATATTTTCTTAATATTTCAGAGTTTCTTGTAGTAAGTATTACTTATCTATACAGATAAATAAAATTGGAGTGTTTGTTTGTAATATTAAAATAACCGCTTTTTTCTAAATGCATATGGATGTATACACGGTACATATGCAAAAACAACATTTTTTACAATTTTTTGTCTGTCTGTCTGTCTGTTTGTTCCGGCTAATCTCCGAAACGGCTGGACTGATTTTGACGGGACTTTCGCTGGCAGATAGCTGATGTTATAGGGAGCAACTTAAGCTACTTTTATTTTAGAAAAAGAATCAGGGTTCCGCGAAAAAAAAACCCATGAAATTGTGAACAAAATCCGCGTACGGCGTACGCACCCGAGCAAAACAAGGGTAAATCGCTATATAATTTAAATTAAATAAAGATTTTAGGAGTAGCAAGCTACTATTTATGTATACCTAAACATAGCTAACCGTGAAAACGTACCTAGGGACGAACGCGAGCGAAGCGAGCGTGAGTCGCTAGTTAAAAATATATTTATGGTACAAAATTTGTGGGATAAAAAGTATTTGAAAAGGATGATAATTTAAACACAGATGAACCATGATTTAATGACTTAACGGCATGACTTTGTATAGGATAATTTTGATTCCAGTAATACATTCTATGAAAAAGTAGTTCAATTTTAGATCCAAACTTATCAATAGATGGCGCTTTTTAAGGACATTGAAAAGAAAGAATTAGAAGAAGTAGCTTATTACGCATCTTTTTATTACAATACTTTATTATATGATTTTTTGATTTAATATAAAAATTTGAAAGAAAGAAAAAATATATTAAATTTCCCCTTACTTTACTCGGGTTCATCCCTAGATGTCTGTTGTATTTATAATTACATGTATACATTTATTATATACAAACAACGCCTTTTGGCAAAACTTACTGTATACTACACTAGCAGAACCTGCGGCTACGCCCGCGTTCAATCTACAAAAAAACTCTTTGTCTTTATGTTCGCTCGGTTTCGTTGCTATGTATTTATATAATACTAGCGACTTACCCTCCCTTCGCTCGGGTTCGTCCCTTGGTACGTTTTAATTTTTTTGAGCGAAACCATAATTCTTTTTCTAAAATATAAATAGAGTGAGCCAGCCAGTGAAATAGAGCCAGTGAAAGTCCAGTTAAATTGGTCCAGCCGTTTTGAAGATCAGCCGGAACAAACAAACGGACAGGCAGACAGATAGACAAAAATTTTAAAAATTGTATTTTTCTTATAAGTACCGTATATAATTCCATATGCATTTAGTATAAAGCTGTTATTTTTTTTATTTTTTTTTTTATTTATTTATTTATTTATGTACCATAAAATATATGTTACACAAAATAGAGTAACAGTATGTCGACAAAGGATAACTTATCTCTTTAAGAGATTTCTTCCAGCAACCCTTCAATATTAAGAAAATAAGTTAATTTAGAGCGGTGTAGGTACAGTACAACATCAAATGTTATAAACTTAGTACTAAAATATAACAACTAAATATTAAAATTATACAAAAGTAAATATATTTTTATACACATACATACATACAAACATATATACTTACATATACCTACATATTTATATACTAAAATTTACAATTTATGTCTGATTTAATAAATAATGCTGTTTGATTCTAAATTTAAATGTGGTGAGTGAAGGATCATCTTTGAAAATATAAGCAGGGAGTGAGTTCCACAATCTTGCTGCCATAACAGAAAAAGATTTTTTATAGAAAATTGTATTGTAGTGAGGAACCACTAGCTTGGGTAAATTGACACAAGACCGCACAGGTCTGCTTCTAGGGGGAACTAATATAAAGCGCTCACTTAAATAAGATGGTGTAGAAGTTTTCAAAATATTATAAAGAACGCACAATATTCGAACGTTCCGGCGTAATCGAATAGGGAGCCACTTCAGTTGACGTCGGTAAATACTTACATGGTCAAATTTGCGCAATCCATATATAAACCGGATGCACAAATTCTGTAGACGGTCTAACTTGTCGAGGAGCTCCTCAGTAGCATCTAGATAGCAAACGTCCGCATATTCAAGTAATGGGATTAACAAAGATTGGGCCAGGGTGGTTTTAGTTTGAAACGGAAGAAAGTTCTGCAATCGTTTCAAGGAATGAAGGGAATAATGTACACGCTTACTAACCTCGTTTACATGCGCCACCCAAGACAGGTTGCAGTCGAATGTTAAGCCTAAGTTTTTACAAGCGTCTGAGATATTGATACAAGTACCATCGTAAATGATGTCAGGCAGAATATCAAAGTTAATTTTGTTCCGCAACCGCTTACTACCAATGATCATGGCCTGAGACTTTATAGGATTGACAAGGAGTCCGAAAGACTTTGCCCAATCTTTGATTCTTGCCAGATCAAGGTTTATCCTGTCAATTTCAGACGCTAAGTCAGTAACCAGAGCATGTCTATATAGTTGCAGATCATCTGCATATAGGTGGTAATTAGAAGAGAGTACCTGTGGAAGTTCATTTATGAAAATTGAAAAAAGCAATGGAGATAACACACCACCCTGAGGGACGCCTGTGTAGAGGTTAGACCATTCCGAGATAGTCTCATCACAATAGATTCTCTGTTGGCGATCATTGAGATAGGATTTAAACCAATCGATCACAGAAGAAGAGAAGTTACGAGAGGCAAGGATTGAAAGTAAAACATCAAAGTCCACTGAGTTGAAGGCATTACTAAAATCAAGCAAAATAAGAATAGTCACTTTCTTATTATCCATGGCGTAACGAATATCTTCAGTGACTTTTAGCAAAGCAGAAGTCGTACTGTGCAAAGGACGAAAGCCGGACTGAAAAGGGCTTAATAGGTTATTTCGTAGTAGGTACTGACACATCTGTTTCGATACCAAGCCCTCAAAAACTTTCGATAAAATGGGAAGTATTGAGATAGGACGGAACTGTGAGGGAACAATAGGATTAGAAGTTTTAGGTAAGGGGATAACATGTGCTAACTTCCAAGCCGCGGGAAATGTGCTAGAAGACAAGGAAAAATTAAAAATGTGAGTAAAAATATGGCAGATGTGATCAATTGTTAAAAGCAGCATATCACGGCTGATTTCATCATTACCAACGGCTTTAGAAGTAGTGGATAAAATGCCTCTCTTGACATCATCCTCTGAGATCTCTTGAAAAACAAAAGGATCGTAGTTAGGTTGGATAGTCTTAGCTAGTTGATTAATAGTTAATAACTTTTCAGTGTTTGAGATTTGCACTGGCGGAGTAGAGAAATGTTGATTCAAGCAATTGACATTGACGGACTTAAGGGTAAAATGTTGTGATTTACCCACACCTAGCGACTTAAAAAATTTCCAAGTTTGAGACGGTGTGAAATGGAGGATACAAGAGTGGATATGACGGCGCTTAGCATCTCTGCACATTCTATTGCAGAGATTACGCAACTTTTTATAGGCTGCAAAATTGGTCTCAGTAGGATGCCGCTTATATTTGTTCTTAGCTTTATTGCGTTTCGCCATTACTTTTTTAATTGTTGAAGTTAGCCAAGGCGCAGGTAAGTGCTTTACTCTGATCGGAACAGCGGGAGCGTGCTTGTCAAATAATTGTGTGATCTCGGAATTTAGTATTTGCAGTTTTTCGTCTACGTTTGTCACATTGTATAATAAGGACCAATCTATGTTGACCAGGTCACAGAAAAATTGCTCGTAATCGATATTTTTGAGATTACGCCTCAGGATTATCTTAGCTTTGCGCCTCGGGAGTGACAAATTATAACTAATGTAAATGAGATCGTGATATGAGAAGGGAGCAGTGAGTTGGCCAAAAGCAAGGACATTTTTAGGATTAGATACAAATATAAGATCGATGAGAGAAGGATTGGAGATAGGAGAAAAATGAGTTTCAGTAAGAGGAAGTATAGTCATATTTAGAGAAGCTATTAAGGACTGGAGCTTATGTGATCGAGAATCTTGTTTGAGGAGACATGTATTGAGATCGCCCATTAGAATGGTATGATCATAAGACGGTGTAAGGGATTCAAGGAGAGATTCTAACGTGCTAAAATAGTTAACGTTTACAGAGGGACTATATAGAACACCAAGGAGAACTTTGGAGTGATGAGAAATAATTTCAAGGAAAAGGAATTCAAGGTTACAGTCATCAGTATTAGGGGAATGCTGTATTATGTTATAGGAGATGTTACTTTTGAGATATATGCAAACACCACCTCCTCTTTTACAAGTGCGATCGTTCCTAATGAGGTTAAAATTAGGAAGAGGGAAAAGGGATGATGAAAGGGACGGTTTCAGCCAAGATTCGGAGACTAAGATACCATCTATTTCAACGTTGCAAAAAGATGCCTGAAGTTCAGAATAGTGAGCCGGAATACTTTGTGCGTTTATATGAACCAAGTTCAAAGAACCAGGATTTTTATTAAATATGCTATTGAGTTTGAGATCAAGGTGCCCAGAATCGCTATCACAAGAAGCAAAACTAGAAGCACTACACACGTCTTCATTTGAAGAGCAAGAGAAGTAATCGTCGTCAAAATTAAAAATAGCACAATCAGACATTGTAAATTATATTAAATTAAATAAATTAAAAAAAAAATAGTAATAACCTAATTAAAAAAAATAAATAATTTTTTAAAAGTATTTCAAATTTAAAAATAACTATGAAATATATTTAGTAAACTTAAAAAAAAAAAAAAAAAAATTACAAAATAAAATGTATATACTTTACAAAATTTAAACATAATAATTATCCAACATTAACTGGCCTTATTCGTTTTTAACAAAACATATTAACAAAAACAAAGGAAAAAGGAAAAACAAAAAATAAATATAGAATAATAATGTTTTACGAGTTAGCAATGTGATACATATTGTACTGCAAGTATCCGAATTCCGAATGCGCGTTAATGACAGGTAACGAAAACAATATGTTATAGTAAACAAGTAAGGATATTATTGTTCGTCTTATGTAAGAGTTATAACAAGACTACTAAAAAAAAGAAAAAAAAGTGAAACCAATAATTAAACAAAGTAGTCAATCGCGTAACCATACACAATAGATTTAATGGATATTTTATAATAAATATTCTAAGGGAGTGTATATGATTCTGATAGCCTAATGTTATGGAAACTTACAAATACGGAAGCCAATTGAACACTATTATCACTTCACTATATTTTTACCGGGTCTTCTGGATCTAGATGGTTTCGGATCTTGTGGTGCAGGCGCAAGAGGATATTTAGCCATCAATGAATGAAGTTCAGCAAGTGATGCAACTTTCTTGCGACTTTTATCAGGAAGCGCAATGGTGATTGAACCTTCATGTGACCAGCAATATTTCATCCCAAAATGCTTTCTGGCAGCGACGAAAATTTCCTGCCTGGTTTTCGTCAAAAACTCTGATAAGGTTATTCCAGAACCCTTAAGCGCAGTCTTGGAGTTCCATACTAAATGCCTGGATTTTAAGTTAGTGAAGCGGACTAAAATTGGTCTAGGTCTATCTTTCTTTGTCCCGAGGCGATGGGAAAGGTCAATGCTCGATATATCAAAGTCAGGTAAATTCATCTTTTCAACAACCACAGCAAGGACTTTACTCTCAGTCTGCTCATCAGCATCTTCAGGGAGCCCGTGAAAGAGCAGGACCTTTCTTCGTGACAGCATCTCATGTCTATCAAATCCAGCCGTGAGCAACTGCAGCTGTTGACGGAGCATTGATAAGGATTTCCACATTAAATCCTTGAAGACTGCATAATCAGCGGTTAGCACAGAAATGTCACTTCCAGAGCTTGTATTTTTAGAAGTTGTCTGACTTTGAACAAGAGACCTTTCAAAATCACTCATGCGAGACTCAAATAAAGCAACAATATCTTCCATATTTTTTGACAGTTGAGTGTGTAGATCCATGGTAGTAGAAGTGGTAAATGTGATGTGAAAAATGTGAGAATATATATTTACCAGGTAATGCAGGACAAGATAATTACATATATAACATTACGAATTAATTATCAATATAATATATAAAAAAAAAAAAAACTAAATTAAATAGCAGGAGAAATTTTTAGTTGTTACTTCTATAACTACCCGCCAAAAAAAAAAAAAAAAATTTTGTTATTTTGACATTACAAACAGACACATTAATTTTATTTATCTGTATAGATTGTTCATACAAAAATACTAAAATCACGAAAAAAAAATAAGGGTCGGGGTAGGAGGGTAAAATACTTTACGACCTATTCTCATACCTACCAAATATACAAAAAAAAACTATTAAAATCGGTCGAGCCGTTTCGGAGGAGTGCGACCACAAACACACTGACACGAGATATATATACCACATTATTCCAGGTCTATCTGTATACCACATTATGTACCTGTATCCAAATCCACCCAATCATTTTTGTGTGAAGGTCGAAGGAGTAGCGAACGTATTTTAAATATGTGATAAAACGAATGTCCTTTACAACTACATATATAATGACGTTTGAGACGTCTAAAACCTTGGTCTCTCCCGTGACCATGATTGCTGTAAAGCAATCGAAACGTCTGGAACCAAATATCAAAATAAATTCGCGAAATAATCCGTAAATAATTTTTGAAGTTATACTTCTTTTAGCACGTTTGGAAAAAATTATGAGATGTAAAATTTTTACGATGCGCGCGCACACCGACAGCCAAAAAACGATATAATGAAGTTAGCTGAAAGCGTCATGATGAAGTTAGCTGCATTCCTTTTACAAACAGAGAGTTGTGACATAGGGGATGAAATCTTTAGCTATTTTTGTTCTGTTACGCCAAAGAAGTATAACTTCTTACCTGCGTACATAAGTACACACACACGTTTTTTTTTTCAGAATACCATCTCTGGCTGCGTCCTTACTATGGCCGACTGTCCACAGCTGAGCCGGACTCTTTCACAACGATCCCGCCAGCTAACACTTGGAGTAATATCGTAGTCCCGGGGGATTCTAGTGACGGTAACATTATTAATTATTTATCCATACTAATATTATAAATGCGAAAGTAACTCTGTCTGTTATCTTTTTACGCTTTATCCGCTGAACTGATTTAGATTAAATGGTATGGAGATTTTGAGAAACTGGGTAGAACGTATGATAGTTTTTACCTCGGAAGTCATCCCTTAAGGGGTTAAAAAGGGTGGTGGTTTGTATGGGGAACAATCATTTCTCAAGTAAGGGATATAAAACTCATTATACCGTACTGTTATCCCTTATAGCATAAATAAATTTTTTATTACAGCTTTATTTTCAAAGGTTATAATCCGTACTAATATAATAAATATGAAAGTTTGTGAGTATAAATGTTTGTTACTCTTTGACGTCAGAACGATTGAACGCATCTAGATGAAATTTGGCACAGAGATAGATTATAGTCTGGAATAACACATAGGCTACTTTTTATTCCGAAAAAATGTACAGTTCCCGTGGGATAGGTTTGTTTCCTAGAGGCAAACACGAGCGAAGCGAGGGTTAGCCGCTAGTAAATAATAAAAAATCAATGGAAACATTATCGTTAGTAATAGTAATATTATAAATGGATTTATATGTTCATCTTTTTACACATAAACAAAGTAACCTATAGATGTATTTTGGAACGAAGTTCCTTATCGCGCGTTGTGAAAGGGGGCTAGACGGAAAAAATTCTCACGAAAAGTTGTAACGACACTTTTTTGTAAGCTGTGCGGCGTGCGCATGTTTCTCTGTCTCTCTCTCTCTCTCTTATAGAAAGCAAGTCAGATATTTTCATTTCTATTTCGCATTGAACAGTGTGGTGTCGCGACGATTATTTTTGTTGAGTGTATACAGGTTTTTTGTACATAATAAATAATAAAAAATAATAATAATAATGAATCCTGACAGTGTTTCTTAATCGAAAGGAACTTCGTTCCATCCGGGTGTCCCTTGACACCTTTGTTTTTTTTTTATAAATAAGCCATTCTAATATTTATTTTTAGACATAACTATGGATGGTGGAATAAAAATCCAATTCAAATATTACTAAGAAACTATTTTATTAAAATTTGCTGTGTATTTAACAAATGTGATACTTAAAGGCAATATCTTATTATATTTTTTTCTAAGGTCCCATCCACAGTGCAACGTACACAGTTCGCGGTTTAACGCCATCTACCGTCTATGAAGCCCTCGTTACTTCTAGAAATATGTGAGTAATATATACTGATATCATGGTCTTTTCAGGATCAAAGAATATGTATTGATTTTTTTAATTATTTGTGTAAAATGTATTCAGCTGTTTTTTTAATGTCCCACTGCTGGGGGTGGGCCTCCCTTCAATACGAGGGGAATCAGGCCATAGTCCACCACGCTGGCCAAGTGCGGGCGGACTGAGCATGTCTTTCGAAAACTTGTTAGGTTCTCTCAGACATGCAGGTTTTTTCACGATGTTTTTTGCAGTTGGTTTTATAAGTATGTATATGGTTAATATGCTTTGTTACAGATTTGGTTGGAGTAAACCTTCAGCTGTTTTGCATTTCGCAACGGAGCCTGGAGGTGAGATACCATTTATTTTAACTTTAATTTGTAATTGTTTAAAATTGCTTGTGAATAATTCAATAATATATGTTTATAGTGTTTTTTACATAATCACGCGAAAACTTAGCTTAATATCTATACATATAATAAAGTTCCTGAGCGAGAATGAGTAGCTAGTATTTTTATACATCTAATAAATCCATTATTATAAAAGAATATTCATAATATAGAATATTTAAGTATGATCCTCTAGAATAAGAGTTAAGAAATAATTTTAATTACAATTTAACAATAGATGGCGCTGCCCAAAAATTCATACATGCGTGGACAGAAATAAGTTTAAACTGCTATAATATTTTTCAGTTGGAAGGACCCTTCCGTCTACAGCAGATTACACCGACATTACTCCCGTATTAGAAGAAGAGTTGGAACAAGCGCACAATATAACTCAAGCTCACATATTCGAAAGATTAAACGAAATGTCAAACAAAGCGCGCGAAACGCCATCTTTAATCGCCATGTTTATTTCAACTGTCATATTAACTTATTTGTTAAGTTAGATTAAAAATAGAATTAAATTACTCAATTTAATGTAAATATAATGTTTGATTTCATATTTTTTTAATTTAAATGTAATTTAATTTTTTAATATATTTTTGTAAATAAAAGTAATAAATGAGGTTATTAAATAAATAATTTTAAACATTTATATCTCTTCGATTTTTAATTTCCTTTCGAAAATTTATTCTTATAATGTTAATTGGTTACATAACATAGCCATGAAATGTTTTAGTTTTTAAATAAGTATCTGTGCACACTACGTTTCAAAAACACGGTGCAGTCGTGCGTACCATGAATCCACCTCACCGTCTCTGTATATTGTGCTAATAAATTAAAATTAAAAAAATGAAGATCGCTTTAAATATTATATCGAAAAATATGCACGTCGGCTGCGTGTTAAAAGCATGGATGACAAATAAATATTAAAAGCGCGCTGTGCGCATAATCCACATTATTATTTCAATTATTTATTATTTATTGATTTTATCAACTTCAAAAATGAATTTCATACCTAATAGTAAATATAATAAAGAGACGGAACCATGGATGACAAATGACGGAACTACTACTCCGATTTGAAAAAAACTTTTTCCATTAGATAGCCCGTTTATTGAGGAAGGCTATAGGCTATATATATATATCATATAATAGTCTATTTATTTCATACAATGCTTTAAAACGTACCGTACGTAGAGTCACTAGTCTCTATATACATAACCTATAATGATATAGAAGTTAGAAGGGGTTAAGAGTTTATTTCTTAGCACAAAAAAAAGGGGAAACCAAATGTAAATAATACCAACACATAATTCCAGTACGATTATTTATTTATTCATATTTTAATACATTTATCATTGTTTAAATTGTCCACATTCTTCATTTCTATGAACATACATAGACTTTGGTTTTCATTTAAATGTGATCTTACATACATATACGTACAGAACACTAAAACACTGATATTCTTAATTAACCTACAGTAAGTAAAAGTCTCTTTAAATTTCTAATTAGCGTTTAGATTAAAACAGGAAATAAATCGGATGATGTAATATTTTAAAAAACAGTTAAAATACATTTTAAAATCTTAACTTTTCAAATTTTAATGCAGAGTAACAATTTAGAAAATACTTTGCGTTTAAGTCGTTGGATGTTTCACACTGGACATTTGCCAAAGTTAACTGTTTTCGATCCTGACCTTCATTGGAGTCATACCAAAACGGTATCACCACAGCGAAGTGATATGTAAAATCTACAAAAATTTTCGTAAGTGAGCCCTGATTTTTCCTTACAAAAATGATGAAGATTTAGCATATATATGAATTTATTATATTTAAAATACATAGATATGGTTTTGAAGTCGAGAGTGCAACATCAAATTCCTTTCAACCCACAGCAAATTCGCTTTGCCTAGTTATAAATTTACAAAAATGTTTGGTCATTTTCAAATAACTGAAGTAAAAAAAAAAAAAGAAAAATTCAATATGAAACGATACAAGGACTAGATTAGAAACAGATGTTAGATCTTACTTACTTACACTATAATGAAATACATATAAATTTCACATTAATGATAAAATTTGAACAGAGCAACACTAAATATGATTATAGTTGTTTAAAGTGACATTACGTTTAGTTTCCATTATATATTCCATAATTTTTTTAAAAAAACATTCATTTTTTTTTAAACAAACACGCGCGTTCATGTAACGCTACCCGTAACACATCAGATCTATACAGAAAGAAATGCAACATTTGTAAGAATATTAATTTTTAAATTCTAGTTAATATTGAAAAATAAATATATTATAATTATTATAAAACTATAACAATTTCAAGAACCTGTAATACTGACCATACTTATTATACAAAATAATAAGTTACATTCATGGGCGCCGGGTAGGGGGTGCGATGGGGTACACTTGTACCCTTGCCATTAAGAAAAATAATATATAAAGTAAAAAAAAAATATTTTAATAATAAAAACAAAATCACTAATAAATTTACATATATGGGAGAAAATGATAAAAAATATACTTCACTTTAAAAAAAATTTTTAAATTTAAGAATAATCATAGTTCCACCCCTTGGAAATAATTCTGCCGACGCCCATGTACTTAATTTGAAGATATTATTAGTAAAAGATTGTGCCATTTTCCAAAACACACACAACAAATGAATCGTCAATAACAATATCCAGATATGTAACTATATAACTCGTCTAAGAGAACGTTGAATAGAATTTACGAAAATTCAACTTATTTCCATATATAAATATAACAATTTTGAAAAGAAATTGGAAGACCCCAAATTTTAATGAACTATGCCAAAAAAACTGAGGAAATATTTTATAAAAATATGGCACCATACACAAACCATGGCGAATTGAAGTTTAAAACAGTTCTATATATATATTACACAGAAACACTGATTAACCTATGGAATTTTATTAATATTTGTATAAAAAACGTGAATTATCACTAATTAAGAATCCAAATAATAAGATATTCTCTTTAAATCCCAGTGTTGCCATGATAAATAATAAATAATAATAAAATATGAATATTTATTATTTACAGATAGCAACACTACAATAATAAATATACAAATGCATTCAATATGTAGCATATCATTCAATATGTAGCATATTGTAATTTTGTACTTAAAACAAATTGTTAGAAAAGAAAATATTTTCAAAGTAAAAACTTTTTAAGTTAAATAATTTCAGATCAATTTTAATACTTTGTAAAAACCAAGGGCATATAAAATGCCTTGTCCATTCCAATATTATACCATAAAAAATATAGGTATAGGTACAATTAACATCCATCAATATATGAATTTGTAGGTAAATAGTCAATCCTGTTATTTTACATACCGTAAAATTACAAAAACCATCTGCCAATGTCTCGTTATCCTTCAAGTTGGAAATCACCTTCACTATAATCAAATCCGTTATGAAATTTGATAACCGTTGCACGTTACACTGCCACTATTCACACACATTTATACATATTTACGTTTTTTTATGCACGTTTATGTTTGCTTATGTACGGGCGAGTGTACACCACCAGCAATGTGAGCGGCCCTGGCCACTCGATGTGCGCACTTCAATGGGATGTAACACCACATGCAAGGGACCAGTAGGCTGAGTAGAGTGACGCCCAACCACCTGAAAGTATAAATATTATTTAATTATTATACTAGCAACTTCCCCTCGCTTCGCTCGGATCCGTCCTGTAGTTACGTTTTAAGAGTTAGTATGGAATAGACAGACTATATATGATAGATATATATACTTAGGTATGATGAGTTGTGTGTTGTATTATAACGTGTTATCCCGTGGGAATGAGATAAGCTTCTACAGTAAAAAGTAGCCTATGTCACTTTACAGCATTCTAACTATCTCCATACAAAAAATCACGCCAATCCGTCACTAAGTGTCAACGTGAAAGGTCAAACAAACAAACAAACTTTTACATTTATAATATATATTATATTAGTTTGGTTTAGGTTTAAAAAAATGTCATAAGATAATTAGGTTTTATTATAAAGTGCACAGGAACTTAAACATAGTTTCAAGATTTTTTCATTTCATTCCCAAATATGTATGTACGTCACACCAAAATATTCTTAGATGATAAGAAATCCTTGGTGCGCGAGGCCGTTTCACTTGATAGTTTTTTTTTAACGCAAACCGAGTAAAAGAAGACAAATATAATGTTATCCCAACCAAATTTTGATAGAAAAATACATTTTTTCAACGTTTTTAAAGTAAATTCAATAATTCTGAAGAGAATGCTTTAAATCCACAATCAGTCAGTAACTCTAAGCACATGAGTTCTGTGTTTTGGCACAGAGTGTACATTCTATTGAGAATACTACTCATATTATTTCGATATAAGCTATATTCTTTGTGACAGTTTTAATATATATATTGTGTTATTTAAGGCGGTTAGGATAGTTCTTCGCCTGGAAATGTACTGCCAATTCATTTGGATGCTGGACCAGTCGTTGTTGGTAGCGTTTGGATCTTTTAAAATAAGTTAATAAAGTTTTATTTAAAATTATAGTATTTACCTCTTCGCACAATGCTCGTCTGGTGGCCCGCACTTGCATGGATGCATTGCGAAATCTCCCTCCGAATCTGACATACAGTGGTATATCATACACTGAAACAAATTTATAAAAATATTAGAATTTCCAAATGTTTGTCAACTCGCACTTGGCCAGCGTGGTGGGCTATGGCCTCATTCTTCTTGTATTGAAGGGAGAAGATGTGTTTTGTAAGATATCAGCAAATGTTGAAATTATTACAGTAAGTTTTAACTTTATTTATTTCATTCAAAATGGTAAAATGTAAAAACAATTCTTCAAGTCCGTCTACTATTTCCAAAGACCAAACATGAAACAATCTTTTCAGCTTAATAATATCAAATAGCGACTCAACCTCGCTTTGCTTGGTTCGTTCTCACTTACGTTTTAAGGTTTAGTATAGCTTTCTCATAGATGAGATATTGTCTCGCAATAAAAAGTATCCTATATGTTTACCCGGACAAGCAGCTATCATCATACCAAATTTCATCAAAATCCCTCCAGTGGTTTTTTGGTGTTTGGACAGTGGTTGGACAGACAGATAAAAACTTTAAAAACTATAGATTCGGCCTCTGTATCGATAATAATGTCTATTTCAATAAGATTTTCAAAAAAATATTGAATGTACAGATTCGGCTTAGTTACAATTTTATTACATGTTTAAATATAGATTATTTAAGATTTTATTGATTTGATATTTAAGATCAACAATTAAAAAAAAAAACAAAATTAAAACGAAAAAATAAAGAAAACGCCGAATTTTGATGGCGTTTTTTTTTTTAATTAAACTGGTTATGACTGTTTTTAACATTACCTGTGCACATCTGATACAGCTGACGCAATCTATGCAAGACTTGAAGCAGTCCGGCGCGTACTCGCACGCGCCCGCGCGGTTGGCGCTTTCCAAGTACCACTCGTGACAATGTCTGGAATACAATTATTATTGTTTTATTTAAAAAAAAACTAGCGACTCACCCCCGCTCTGCTCGGGTTTGTCCCTACTTACGTTTTAACGTTTAGTATAGATTTCTCAGAGATGAGATATTTTTCCGCAATAAAAAGTATCCTATATGTAGACCCGGATAACCATCTAACATCATACCAAATTTCATCAAAATCTGTCCAGTGGTTTTTCCGTAATGCGGTAACAGACAGACAGACAGATACACAGACAAAAATTCTAAAATCTATAATTCGGCCTCTGTACCGATAATAATGTGTATTTCAATAAGATTTTCCAAAAAATATTTTATGTACAGATTCGGCTTAGTTACAATTTTATTATATGTATAGAAAACTGTATTAGTGAATCTTGGGTAGAAAATATACGTCAATTCTTGAATGTTTTCAAAGATGATTGAAACAATTTCCATTCAAACCAAAAATTTAAATTGTTTTAAAAATCACTGGGCCACCTCTCTCAATGGGCCGAGTCACCTTTCTCAATGGGAAGGGCCACCTCTGGGCTCAAAATGTTGAGTAAAAAATTTTTTATATTTCAAAAAAAATTTTTTATAAGCTACAAATTCTACATCCAAGCTAAGAAAAAAAAAAACATTTTTTTTCACTCCACCCTAATATGTTCGTCAACATGTTATCTTCTTTTTAGTTCACTGTTTACAAAGTCGGGTTTTTTATTTTTGTAAATATTTTTTTTATTTTGATTATTCTTTTTTTTCTTACAGAATTAGAAGAGTTTAAAGGAAATTTTAATACTTGAAGTGAAAAAAAAATTTTTAAGTTGAAAACAAATGTCACCTGCACTTTATCCTCGCTTGGAAAGGCTCGGCTGGTTTCTTGTCTGGAAGCGGTGGTGGTTGACTGTAAGTTTTTAACGGTCCTGAAATAGTTAATAAAAATTACTATATACATAATATACATTAAAATTTCACATTATTACAAACAAATAATCGATTGATTCGGTATTCTTTCCATCGATAAAATAAAAATGAGCTTTGATACAATTGTATATTTCTTTAGGAGAATGTTATGTACAAAATTACATGACCCTTTTATTTATTTATTTATTATATTAAAAAAATAATAATAATTTATTTCGTATACAATAATGCTGTATATTATATTTGAATACAGACAAAATCACTATATAATGCAATAAAGAATATGTTTTGCTAAACGAAATGGACACACACACCTATTTAAATAAATAAATAAAGCAATCATGCGGACTGCCGACAGAAGTGAAAGCTTAAAACTATAAACAAACAGTTGTTATTTTTGGACATTCGAATGAATTGTTTGATCTTAAAATAAAATTTGTAAATTAAAACTGTTTACATTCATCTGGTTTTGACATCTATCGGCACTCGGAGTGTTGACACGTCACGTGACCATGTCGATGACGACTTAAATGAATTTACTCGCCATCCAAATCTATCTATGGAAGTTTTCACTTTAAAAAAAAAACGAAAAATATAACCCTATATAAATATTGAATAAATACCAGCGTCTGGTGTGGGTAATGGCGGCCTGGTGTTGGGCGAAGACCTTTCTGAACTGATGGCGCCGGCCCCCACTTGAGGGTATGTGTATTCATGCACCTGGAATGATAAAGTTTGAGTTTAAATTACATAGCTAGTATAGACAAATATTAAAAAATAATCGATATTTAATAAAAAAATGTTATATCTGTTTTATTGTTTATAACGTTTTTTACCGCCATTAAAGTCAGATATTCAAGTCTTTGAAAAATAATCTTCAAGCTAAGTAATATAACGTTTGTTAAATAAAAAACCTATTCAATTAATATATGATTGGTCAAGAGCGAGTCGGACTTACGCACCAAGAATTCATATATCAACATCTATGTAGTTTTTTTGACCATTCCGATGGCGTTATTAAATATAAAAATATTATAAAGCTGAAGAGTTTAGTTTGTTTGTTTGGTTGAACGCGCTAATCTCAGAAACTACTGATCCAATTCGAAAAATTCTTTTTGCATTAGGTAGCCCGTTAACTGAGGAAGGCTATAGGCTATATATCATCCCGGAAAAATGTACTGTTCCCGTGGGATAGATTTCTTTTTGTCTAGGGACGAACCCGAAGCGAGCGTGAGTCGCTAGTTAAATATATAAATAAGCAATTATACTCACAGCAGATAGATGGACGTACCGACAACGTTCTTGCTCTGAATCCTCCGGCCTATCTTCGTATGGAATGTTCAGTGATTCTGAAAGACATTGTTTTGTTGAGTTATTAATTTTGCAATAATTAATTTCGAAGCGAGGGTAAGTCACTATTTTAATATATAAATATCTCGTGTCACGGTGTTGGTGGTCGCACTCCTCCGAAATGGCTCGACCGTTTTAATGATTTTTTTTGCATATTTGGTAGATATGAGAATAGGTCGTAAAGTGTTTTTGACCGCCCTACCCCGACCCCCCATTTTTAATAGCGATTTTAGTATTTTTGTATGAACAATATTCAAATAATTTAATATTATATAAATACATACGGACGAACCCGAGCGAAACGGGGATTAGTCGTGTATACTCGTAACATATAACAAGAGTTTCTTTTGTAGATTGAACGCAGGCAAAGTCGCGGGTTCTGTTAGTATATTTGACGACACGTTTGGCTCACTTTGTAGTGACCCTTGTACTTTTGCTGTGTCAGCGGTCGCGGGTTCGAATCCCGCTGGGGGCATTCACTTGTGTGATGAGCACGAATGTTTGTATTCCAGTCATGGGTGTTTATATTTATAATATGTATGTATTTAAAGTTATATATGTGTAGTGTATCAATTATCTGGTATCCATAACACAAGCCTTGTGTGATAATGCCCCAACATATTTATTATTATTATTATATATAATTACCAGTGAGAGGATGATGGTGAGGCAGTGTGATAGCGGAGAGTATGGGCGTCTGCGCTAAGTCCTCTCGGCGGGCGCGGGATGCTGTGGACTTCTCCGAGCTGGACCGGGACTCTGACGGCAGGTTGAGGCACTGTGAACAGATTGAAATTGAGTTCAAAATAAGTTGAACAATAAAGGTTTATAAATCTTTAGATCTAAGACATCTTTTGAAGATCTAAATTTTTGCTTTACGTTTTTAATGTCTGTTGTTCATTATTGTTGTATTTTTAGTGTAATCTAATTTTGGCCTTATTGTAACTCTCCTTTGTGTACAATGTGCATTCTTAGTTAATATTGTAACGCTGTTTGATTACCAAATAAATAAATACAAATACATAAAAAATACTAATATTATCACTTAGGGATGAACATTCATCCCATTATCCCATGGATGTTATATATGCGAAAGTTTGGATGGATGTTTGTCACTCAATCATGCCAGAACAATTAAACGGATCTGGATGAAATTTGGCATGGAGATAGATTATAGTCTGGAATAGCATATAGGTTACTTTTTATCCTGGAAAAGTGAACGATTCCCGTGGGAAAATTTGTTTTTCACTATGAACGAACCCGAGCGAAGTGAGGATGAGTCGCTAATAATTAAGAAATTCTAACGTTCTTGCTGTTAGGAATAAATAAGTCATATTTTTTACTTTTTTAAATATACGTGATATTTTACATTTTATATAAGACTAGCGACTCACCTTCGCTTCGCTTCGGGTTCGTCCCTAGACACAAACAAATCTATCCCACGGGACCGTACATTTTTCCGGGATGATATATAGCCTATAGCCTTCCTCAATTAACGGACTATCTAATGCAAACATAAATTTTCAAATTGGATTAGTAGTTCCTGAGATTTGCGCGTTCAAACAACCAAACAAACAAACTCTTTAGCTTTATAATATTATATATAAGTATAGATTATTAATTATTATTTTCAGATTCTAGCAAGGTTTTGTGGCGTTATGTTTCGTATGGTTTGTAGTAATTAAAGAAATTAAAAAAAAAAAAATTTTAAATTCAAATCATTATATGATTTTTGTGTGTAATAAAAATAACTATAACTTTTGAGGCACCGAAATCTCAATATTTCCAATAATACCCTCTCAAAATAAGGGTAGGCTCAGCAACGAGACGTTAAAAAAGAACTGAATAAGATTTATTTACCAAAACTAGCGACTCACCGCGTCCCTAGGTACGTTTTAGTTTTGAGCGAAACCCTAATTCTTTTTCTAAAATAAAAGTAGCCTAGTTACTCCATATAATATCAGCCATCTGCCAGTGAATGCCCCCTTAAAATTAGTCCAGCCATTTCGGAAATTAGCCGGAACAAACAGACAGACAGACAAAAATTTAAAAAATTGTGTTTTTCTTATAAGTACCATATATATTTCCATATGCATTTAGTATAAAGCTGTTATTTTGTCATTACAAACAGACACTTCAATTTTATTTATCTGTATAGATTTTAATAGTACAGTAGTAATACATATATAGATATAGTAGTTAACTTACTTCAAAAATGTGATTCTCTTCATCGTCCTCGTTCGGCTTCATTGTGGCTTTCTTGCCTTTGTAGCCGTACATTGAAGGCCAAGCGCCACCCAGTCCTGAAATCAACAAAAAAAAAAATTATTTAAACATTCTAATAAATATTAAAAAAAATATATACCCACTAGCGACACACCCTCGCCTCGCTCGGGTTCGTCCCTAGGTATGTACGTTTTAACGGTTAGTATGGAATAGATAGACAAAATATACATAGATTTAGAAAGGCAAGTAAGTACTTTAAAAAAAAATCTTGATGATTGTTTCCCTATACAAATTTCCCGTCTCGTCACATTCGGCCCAATCACTGCGGAGATTAGCGGAAACACACGGTCAAACATTCAAAAAAAAAATTTTCTTATAAGTACCCTATATTTAATAAAAACCTCTTATTTTAACATTACAAACAGGCACTCCAATTTTTTTTATTTGTATGCATCCATAGTCCATACTTACTAATATTATAATTGCAAACGTAACTCTGTCTGTCTGTCTGTTATCTTTTTACGCTTAATCTGCTGAAACGATTTAGATGAAATTCGGTAAGAAGATAGTTTGAGAACCTGGGAAGGGCATAGGATACTTTTTATCCAGGAAATCATCCCTTAAAGGGGTGAAAATGGGGATGAGTTTGTATGGGGAATCAACCTAGGGATGAACCCGAGCGAAGCGAGGGTAAGTCGCTAGTAAATTATAAACACGCTCAAATGAGCGCACATTCGTTGAGGAAATTTTTCATCGTTGATTGTGTATTTAGTACTTAATGACAGCTTTTTGATAATAGGAAAAAAAGACATATCTGGCAACACTACGGTGTGTTTGTGTGTGAGTGTATGTACACATTTATATATATACTCACCCCATAAGAAAGCAGTAGCGGGAAAGCAAAAACACACATTAGATAAGTCGGCTCACATCATTAACATTATACTACGAATATGTATATTTTTAAAATACATAAAATACATATAATTAAAGCAATAATGGGTCGTTCTTCTTTTCTTGCGACAATTATGTGTCCCTCATCTCATTTTGTGTCATATTAGAGTATAGATTATTATATATTCATTGTTTGAATTTACATCCTCATCGCTTTATACCTTTTAATACTAAATAATCTTTAACTTTCTGTAGCCAATAATTTTTTTACATGAGTTTATTTTTCATTAAATACCGTGACAGAGTAGTAATTCATAATGATGTCCTACCGAAAACAAACCACTCTGTCACAGTGTTTTCTCGAAAATCGCCACAAAAAAAACAACATTACGAGCATGAAAACAAAGATTAAATGATCCAAATGAAAATTAAATGCATTTGCAAAAAAATATCTAACTCTGAAATAAAAATATCGTTACTTGAAAAACTCGAAAAACTGAGAAACACCAATTCATTGTCGCAAGAAAACAAGAACGACCCTAATACATATTATTATAAACGAGTTAAAGTACTTGCGATGAAAACTTATACAGGGATGAGCTCTTCAAGTTGGGAGTAGATATTTTGTTATTATTCGAGTCTATTTTCTTTATAATTATATTAAAAAAAGGTCCTATAATATATTATATACGGGAGTCCTGTTTAAAAACTCCAATAGGATCCCATCAAAAGCGACAAAAGCCATATATATAGAAACCAATAAATATTTATCGGTTTCTATGTGACTTTTGGTGTTTTTCAACAGGGAGGTAGCACAATATTTCGACATTTTTTAACACTAGAAGCGCCGTCGTCCCATTCTTGTCCCATCCGCAAGTTTGATTGTCTGTAACTTTTTTATTTTTTAATTTATGTCGGTGAGACTTTTTGACTTTTAATAATTTTATGCATTTATTTAATTGAAAATATTTTTAATTTTATAACAATAATAGTTTTGGAAAAAAAAATCGTTTTACCTAGAACTGCCGCTGGGTCATTTTTGTCTCTTCATTATTTGAAGGAACAATTTGACATACGATTATTGCTCCGGGACGGCGCGGGGGTGGAGGGGCGATGTAAGCGCAAACAAAAAATTTTATGTTGTATTTAGCAGTCAATTGGCCACTGCCAATTTTTTCACATCACTTTTACTAGCAGAATATATGAAATCTAAAAATACTAGTATCGTGGGCACTATCAATAGAACTCGCAGAGAAATACCCGTTACTGTGAAGACTGCAAAAAGGAATTATATAGTACGCTTGAGCTAAAAGCAGGTGATACATCGTTGACTGTTTATCAGGCTAAATCTAATAAAAATGTCCTAATGCTCAGTACTATGCATCCCGATGTAACAATAAGCCTTAGTTCAAAGAAAAAAACCTGAGACAGTGTTGTTCTACAACAGCTCAAAATATGGAGTAGATGTTGTGGATCAAATGAGTTGTAAATATACAGTAAAGGCGGCTTCCAGACGTTGGCCAGTTCATACATTTTATAATTTGTTGGATTTAGCAGGTATAAATGCATGGGTATTGTATAAAATTATCAACAATACTAAAATTAAACGCAGAGACTTTTTATTGCAATTGGGAGAAGAATTGAGAGCAAAGTATTTGGCTAGTAGAAAAACTAAAATTCCTATGGAAATACCGGAAAACATACCAGAGAGACAAGAAAAACGTACAAGATGTCAGGTCAAGTCAAAATGTTCAAATAATAAGTCATCTGTGAAGTGCCACATGTGCAAAAAAACTGTCTGCAATAAATGCACTGATAAAGTATATTATTTATGCATTACTTGTTCTAATAATAATAATAAGTTATAATTTTGTAGCATTAGAATTATTAAGTGATTTGTCATGACTTTTGATTTTGCCGATAATTACTAAAGCAAAAAGTATTTGGTTTTTAATTCATTATTTGCTATTTTTATGTTTGTCAAGCAATAAGAATTTGTTTTAAGTTAATTATTAAATGTGTTCTGAGTATTTCACGAATTTATTTTAATAACTTTCATGGCTTATACCAATGATCATTATAATAAGAAGAATGGGACAAAATTGTCACGACGGCGGTTCAAGGGGGGTCTTAATCTTCGGCGCTTCTAGTGTTAAGACACACAGACAGTCTATCTAAGTATCAAATTTCTACCAAACATTTGAACCGTCACACAGACACAAACAAACACACACGCAAATTACATATATGACAGTCGGAGGACTCAAAAAATAAAAAAAAAATCTTTACTAATACTTTAATTAAAATTACTTTAAAATATAGATATTAGTAATATTTATATTTTAAAATAATTTTAATATCATATTACACTTAAACTTAATACTATGAAACAATAGAGATGTATTTAAATAAAACTATTTACTTAAATAAAACTATTTACTTTTCGGATTATTTCGCGGATTTATTTAGATTTTTGGTTCCCGACGCGACGTTTCGAATAAATCCGAAAAGATAGTTTTATTTAAAATGTTAAATATTCGTGTGAATCTAAGAAAATATTATTAGTAGTGTCACATATTGAATACAATTTATACATATAACAATAGGAATATATAAGATAATGAAATGCTGATGCAGTTTTAACAGTCGTAGCGAGCGACGTCAGCGGTATTTCTCTAGGCAACGCACATACACAAAAAAAAAAAAACAAAGAAAAAAACTAGTGTGTGTGTATGTTATGTACGCACGTAAAAAGTTATACTTCTTTGGCGTAACAGAACAAAAATAGGTAAAGATTTCATTCCGTATGTCAAAACTCTGTTTGTAAAAGGAATTCAGCTAACTTCACCATGTCGCTATTCGGCTGTCGGTGTGCGCGCGCATCGTAAAAATTTTACTCTCATAATTTTTTCCAAACGTCCCAAAAGAAGTATAACTTCAACAAACAAACAAAACACAAAGCAACTCACGGTACAGCTCGCTGACCGCCTTCCGCACTCCTTTGTCGAACGCCCTCGCGTCGGCGGCAGTTTGAAACGTTAAACCGAATCGCTTCTCATCTGACACCCAATGGTGGAATGTGGGCATCACTTTGTGATATTGAAAATCATCTTTTAGCGTGCAATCTAGTACGAGCTGGAATAGATTATATAATGTACATAAATATGTTGGGACATTAACACACAGCACCATCAAGTTCCATGGTAAGTATGTATTATGGATACCAGATAGTTGATACACTAAACATATATAATTTTTTAAATATATACATATTATAAATATAAACAACCATGACTGGAGTGCAAACATTCGTGCTCATCACACAAATAAATGCCCCCAGCGGAACTCACTACAAACTGAGCCAAACGTGTCGTCAATAATAAATTATCGGTTGCTGATCGCGAAAAGTTTAATCAAAATTGGTCTTATAGTATTTTTTATTGAAGTGTAAACTTTTTAGTCGCGTTTAAGCGATTTTTGGTAGGGGCAAAAGTTTTGAGTTCGCGTCACCGACATGCTACGTGTGACATAGGATATGTTGACGCAGTCCGACACAGACTGGCGACGCGCAGCGTCATGTTTTCATTATTAAATAAACTTATATCGAAATGTAAATAATTATTGCTCAAAGTGCCAATGGATTTGAAAACCAGACTAATAATAATTTCAATTTAAAAATTATTAATTCTAATTATTCATACTAAATTTAATAAAAAAAAAAACAATAGTTATTCCAAAGTTATAAGTTTTCATTTCTCCAGCATTCCCCATGACAGTCTATTTTTTTATTTAGACACGTTTTCAATTTTGCTAAATCATATGTTACGTTTTGTTTGGCCACTGTTTGACCTTTTTGCGCCTAGTAGTAGCCTGTTATTCCTTATAATAGACACTAAATTTCATCAAAATCCGTTCAGCTTTTTCCATGTGAATGGAGTAACAAATTTACATAAACACACATACAAACTTTCGCATTTATATTACAAGTCCGATAGTATTAAAGGTGATATGCCTAACATCACTCTCCCCTTAGGAACCAGGGCTCGGAAACCCGTTCAATTTTTAAACCGGTTTTGGTAATTTACCACAAACCGAAAGGCTTTTCGGTTTAAGGATTCAATTAAGTTCTTTAACCAGTTAAAACTGTTTTTGACGTTGTTAAAATGGGCTTTTGTGCGTGCGTTTAGTAGAAGGATACATGTTATGATGTAGGATATCTTACTTATCAATGAAATAACCGGTTTATTTCGGTATCAAAACTTAACTTTACCCTTTCTCTAAGAATAACCGTAAACCATTTTTATTTCGGTTTACCAAATAAACCGTTCGTTTTTATTTTAACCGGTTAATGAACGAGCGATGAAACAACCATTAAATTACGGAAATTAACAGTTTTTTTTAAACCGGTTCCGAGCAATGTTTGGAGCAACAAAACAAAAAAAAAGTTTTTTTTTTCTTAGCTTGGGGGTAGAATTTTTAGCTTAAAAAAAAACAAAATTATTGAAATAAAAAAAAACTCAACATTTTGAGGTGGCCCACTGATTTTTAAAATAATTAAAATTTTTGGTTGCAATATACATACCACGTTGTCGCTGATACGCCTGCCGTGTATGTAATACTCTGGTTTAGGTGCATTTGGTATGCACGCAGATGCTGTGTCGGTGCTTCTCTCCCCACCTAATGTATTTATTCATTTATTTAGTTATCAAACAGCTTTACAGAAATAATTAGGTTTACACATTGTAAACAAGGAAGAGTTATAATAAGTATATTATATATATATATATATATACATACATATATATATATATATATATATATATATATATATATATATATAATCTGTATGTATGTACATTTTAAATAAAACTATTTTTCATGATTTAATTGCGGTTTTTTATCCTTAAGTTTCGAATGCTTTCAATTCAATTCTTTTATTTCGCAGCTTCTAGTAATTCCAGTTGGGTGTCGAACGCTTTACAGTAAACTAAACCTTATCTTGACGTTTGGTCGATGTTTACCCGTCAAAGGATGAAGGATGTTATCTACCTCATATGATGGATAATAATCAAGAAGCCCATTTCCGTTCTATAATTATACAGCACAGTATGAAGACAGTAGGCAAATCGAAACGGATGCATCGAACGGTGTCAAATTCAAAGGTTGTCAATCTTTTTTATTAATTTTGTAATCTAAAATTTTATTATAATGGCAAAAGATATCGAAATTAATGCGATGTAGTGCCATCCCGTAGCAATTTAGTTTTATCCGTCAAACCTAACTTCGTTTCCCGACTGCCATATAAAATAACATATGACAGTCGGGTGCGCCTCACCCACTTCTCCTCTCGACGTATTCTTCGCCGAAATTCTCATTTGTTCCAAATTAATGTATACTTTTGTGAGGAGATGCCGTGTGTAATAAGTTTTGAAATATCTAAAACTTCCTTAAAACGTGCTGTAGAACATTCGAAACGTTGGTAATAAAAAATCCGAATAAATCCGCGAAAAAAAAACCGAAAAAATGAGTTTTTTTTTAAAAGTCAAAATACTTATTCGCGTAAATCCTTACATTAGGTATTATAAAAACTAACTAAAAACTGACTCACCTCCACGACGACTGACCATAACCTCGGCAAGTCCACCACCGCCCAACGCCACCCAGCCGCCAGTGCCCTCGTCCCGACACATCACCTGCGCTCGTACGCGCACCAGGTGGGGACTACTATAATAATTGTTGGTTCATTTTTATCTACACATATAATAAAAATGTAGAGGTCGAATGTTTGTACATAGAAAAAAATGCTTAAAACCGAGTCAGGGGGATGTAAGAAGAGAAATAGAAAAAAAACCAAAATTTCAATTTTTTTGTTTCCGTCTGTTTGTCTCTTTGTAAGGGCTAATCTACGATACTGTTAGACCGATTTAAATGAAATTATGTATGGTGGTATCTTATATCCCCGGTCAACATCTTAGATACTGTTTATCCCGGAAAATTAAAAAGTTCCCGTGGGATAGTTAAAAAACTATTGTTAACTTTACAGCTTGGTGCACAAAAACTACTGATTGGATTTTAATAAAACTTTACAATAATATAGTTCATTTTTATCCCGGAAAAATTTACGGTTCCTGTAGGATAGATTTGTTCTTTTTTGTCTAGAGGCAAACCTAAGCGAAGCGAGGGTGAGCCGCTAGTTTGTATAAATAAAACTTATATATACTTATACTAATATTTGCTATGGTTTTGTCCATAGAGATAGAAGAGGAAGGGTAAGGTATGTGGCATACGATTTGATCTTTTTTTTTTAGATATTCAGAATGTAGTTTCTATACATATTCTGTGTGCCTGATAAGAATATATATTCAGTTATTAACACACAGAAGGTGGTCCACTTTGGTGTGCGGTGTACCATGCGGGTTGCTCCTGGTACTTCTCTGATAACAGAGTGGACCGTGGTAGCAATCCCTTGGTTGTGTGGTTTGCTTCGGCAAACCTGCCGTCGGAGCGTCGTGGTTGAGTGCGTAAGTGACTACGACGCCCCATTAAGACGGGGGGAGGTTCTGTTAGGTTTTAGTGGGTAGTACTGGCTTTTCTAGCTGGTAAATATCACATAACCACCTGTACGTATACAGGTGAAAAGCATAAGCCCATTTCCCAAGATTAAAAAAAAGGCACTGCTTGTTGACTACGTCCATTACATAGTATATCATATTATATAATGCTCATAACTCTTCAGTTGCAATTCAATGCTCAAAACAATTCAGTAATCTGGACTCAGTTTGAAATAACTGGCGATTCTCGCATTCAGTTGATCTCAATGGAATTTGACAGAGATTCTAGAAATGTCTATACAATTAGTAAGCTGAAGTAAGTTCATGGAATTAGATATCCAAATAACACAAGCCTCGTAGCTTACCATGGCACTAGATAGTGCTGTGTGTTAATGTCCCAACATATTTATATTTATTTATTTATAGCTAATAGAGAATTAAATAATGTATGCAATTAACATACTTAGCGCAATGCCATATTGGCATAAGACAGTGGTAGCACAGTCGTAACGCGCTCGCTTGGGAAACCGAGTGAAGTGAGTTCAAATCCCGAGTTTCGCACCTTTGCTATTTTCATCATTTCCAGCATGGTTACCACTAATATTACGGTAAAGGAAAATATCGTTAGGAAACCTGCATGTCTGAGAGAACCTAGCAAGTTTTTGAAAGACATGTGTAGTCCGTCAACCCGCACTTGGCTAGCGTTGTGGACTATGGCCTGATAACCCTCGTATTGAAGGGAGGTCCGTGCCCAGCAGTGGGACGTTAAAAAAGGGTCTGAATACAATAAAATGCCATATTGTCATTCCCATATCTTATATATTATTTTTTCAGTTTTCCATTAGCGATATCGAGTGTAGCAAGTCTTATTTGGCTCTTAGATAAGGAGGCAAAATCAATTTTAGCGCGTCTGAAGTATACTTATTGGTTTTGCCCTGATGATAGGTTGTTTTAGAGATATCTACATTTTGAAATTTATCTTTATCCGAAAAATTAAAGGTTTCGGACAAAATATTAAAGAAAGGAAGGGACAGAACTTCAGTTATAATGCCGAAATAACCGATAAAGATTTACTCAATTACCCAAATAATATTTTTGGACGATCATTTAGTACCCCATATATTTTACATTAAAGAGTTCTCTTGGCATAATTTGTGGGTGAAACTTCATACAAAAGAAAAAATCAATATCTGGAGTCTATTGCAGTTGGACACGACAATGTAAATAATTAACATGACCTTCTTTTTAAATTAATGCGTACCAAGTCCTGGGATTTTATTAGTAGTACATACATTCATTAAAATTATAAAGGCATAATATACACACATTTCTTGAAAATTTTATGGTTTGTAATACATTAACCAAATCTACAGTATTAAAAATGTTTATACATGTCTCTGTTCTGTCTCAGGTCCAGGGAGAACTCCTTGATATATGTGTAGTTTGAAAAAAAAAAAACAAAGCTAAATTTCCTTCCAGTTATATCACATAACTAGCGACTTACCCTCGCTTCGCTCGGGTGCGTCCCGGTACGCTTTAATTATTTTTGCGGAATCCTAAATCTTTTTCTAAAATAAAAGTAGCATTTGTTACTCCTTATAATATCAGCTATCTGCTAGTGAAAGTGCTGTCAGAATAGGTCCAGCTGTTTCAGAGATTAGCCGGAACAAACAGACAGACAGACAATTTTTTTTTTTAAATTGTGTTTTTCTTATAGGTACCGTATATAATTTCATATGCATTTAGTAAAAAGTTGTTATTTTGACATTAAGCAGAAACTTCAGTTATATTTATCTGTACAGATAAAAATTAATATCTTTTATATTAAAACTTTCTAGTTAAGCTTGATTGTACACTTGCACTTAGCATTTGTCATATCCTGTCTACATTCGTTGATTAGTTAATTAGATAAGTGACTGGAATATTAAGCTCATCTACATACTAGTCAGCCATGATAGCCTGTACATATACTTTAAAACGAAGAGTTACTTCATTTATCATCTTCACTTGACACATTATAAAAAAAATATGTTGGTACTTTAACGCACAGCACCATCTAGCTCCATGGTAAGCTACGAGGCCTGTGTTATGGATACCAGATAGTTGATACACTACACATATATAACTTTAAATACATACATAATATTATAAATATAAACACCCATGACTTGAGTACAAACATACAGTAAGCGGGGTCACTACAAAGTAAGCCAAACATGTCCGTACCGTCGTATAATTGTAAGGCCAAAATTGCAAAGCTAATACCAACATAATATGCGTATTTTTCAGACACACGAAAATTTAACGGTTAGTATAGATTTTTCAGCGATGAGAAATTTTCCCGCAGTAAAAATATCCTATTTGTTGAACCGGATAACCAGCTATTATCATACTAAATTTCATCAAAATCTGTCCAGTGGTTTTTCCGTGATGCGCTCCCAGACAGACAAACATTCTAAAAACTATATAACTATATTCAGCCTCTGTGTTGATAATAATGACTATTTCAATAAGATTTTCCAAAAAATATTTAATGTACAGATTCGACTCAGTTTACAGTTAAAATTTTATTATATGTATAGATTAAAACATTTCTTTCGGATTCGATCATTTCTCGGATTTCATATTTTGATGTTTTGGTTTCCCATTTCGAATGGAACAAAAACCCGCCATGAAATAAAAAAAGAAGGTTTTACTAAAATGGAATACAATCACCTAAGATCGGCTGGTAAGATTTCAATTGGACTCTTATGTACAAGATGATAAAGTCGAAAATTCTATTCTATGGGACTTCGGACCAATGTTCTAAATGCGAAAGTTTGTATGTGTGTATTTGTCACTCTTTCACACCGAAACGGCTGGACGGATTTGGATGAAATTTGTACACAT
Source organism: Argynnis bischoffii washingtonia (assembly GCA_033884665.1). NCBI lineage: Eukaryota > Metazoa > Arthropoda > Insecta > Lepidoptera > Nymphalidae > Argynnis > Argynnis bischoffii. Next base: position 7,297,220 of record JAEMGE010000029.1, read on the forward strand.
ACAGACTACGATTATGTGTAAATGTTAGACACCTAAGGACGCATCCGAGCAAAGCAAGGTTAGTCGCTAAGCTATACTAATATTATAAAGAGGAAGAGTATGCGCTAATCTCAGGAACTACTAATCCGATTTGAAAAATTCTTTTTGCATTAGATAGCCCGTTTATTGAGGAAGGATATCATCCAGGAAAAATGTACGGTTCCCGTGGGATAGGTTTGTTTTCGTCTAGGGACGAACCCGAAGCGAAGCGAGGGTAAATCGCTAATATTAGAAAAAAAGGTGATTGATATACTTTAATAGGTAGTCCGAGTAATGGTGTAGCTAGCGCAGGTTATTCCCTGGGTAGTTATTGATAGTGTCACCCCCATATGATAAGAGGACGAAGAGAGGAATGGAGGCTTTTATTTCTGCTGCAGCAATGCGAATGAGCTTGCTGTGCCAGCGGTCGCGGGTTCGAGTCCCGCTGGGGGCATTCATTTGTGTGAGCGCGAATGTTTGTACTCCAGTCGTGGGTGTTTATATTTATAATATTATTTATGTACGTATTTAAAGTTATATATGTGTAGTGTATCAACTATCTGGTATCCATAACACAAGCCTCGTAGCTTACCATGGAACTAGATGGTGCTGGTGTTAATGTCCCAACATATTTATAAAAAAAAAAAAAAATTGTAGGTTGTTTCTACAACAGCACTATATGTGTATAAATATAATAAAGAGGAAAAATTTATTTTTTTGTTTATTTGTTTGTACCGAGTACGAGAAAATGGGGATAAATCTTTGTATGTGGAAAACTCAGGGACGAACCCGAGCGAAGCGAGGATGAGTCGCCAGTATGTGTATATATGTATATATAGAAAATATTCTCACGAAAATTTAAATTGCGTAATTGAACTACTAAGTAGCTTACATCTGCCTCTGTGTTTAACTATTTGGGTGTCAAAGTTCATTATGAGACAGACGGACGTATGAATATCTATATTTACATAATTATAATGGGAATAAGAACATATAGTTAAAATTGGTAGAGAATTCTTCTTTTAAATAATATTTTTTATTAAGCTTTTAATAGGTGATACAAAAATCAATATTATATGCTATGATATCCATAATTAATAGGGGTTAAAGTATGAAATTGCCGATTTGTACTGAAAAATTGAAACTTGTTTTTTTTTTAATGTAACATATTTATTTAATCAAAATAATTACCATTATTATCTACACATTGCAGCCATCTAATAGGAAGGTCATTTATGCCTTTGCGATAGAACTCTGGTGATCTAGATTCGACAAACTGTGTGAAAGCATTTTGTACTGCCTCCTGAGAAGAAAACTTTTTATCACGTAGAAAATTGTCCATATCACGAAAAAAATGGTAGTCGGTTGGAGCAAGGTCTGGCGAATACGGATGGTGACGAATGGTTTCTAATTGCAGTTCCTGTAGAGTTAAAACGGTTTCTCGTGCTGTATGACCTCTCGCGGGGAGCAAGAATGGTGAAGTTCGATTCATGAGTCGGGCCTGTTTTACTGCTAGTTTTGCTATCATTGTTCGGAGTTCGGCACAGTAGACATCTGCCGTTATTGCTTGACCAGATCGGAGAAAGCTATAGTGAATAACACCATGCTGAAACCACCAAATAGATGCCATTACCTTTTCATTGGTAAGCTTTGCTTTTTTAGGACACTGTTGCGGCGTTTGACCTGGGGTCAGCCATTGCATTTTTCGCTTACGGTTATCGTAAATAATCTACTTTTCATCACATGTCCCAATTCGATCCAATATTCCTTCATTTCTGTATGGATTCAACAAGGCAACACAAGTTTCAACACGCGTTTCTTTCTGCAGATCAGTCAAATCATGAGGCAACCATTTTTCATAATTTTTTTATTTTATTGATTTGACGCAAATGAGTCAATATTGTTGGTAAGGTAACGTTAAACCATGCCGCTAATTCCTGGGTAGTTTGGTTCGGATCGGCTTCTACCATCTCTTTCAATTCATTGTTATTCACCTGTGTGGGCGGTCTTCGACGTGGTTCGTTCTTCAAATCCAAAAGTTTCCATAACGAAAGCGTTTAAACCAAAATCGCACGGTGCGATCATTAGTAGTCCCCTCTCCAAACGCAACATTGATATTGCGAGCTGTTTCTGACGCGTTAGTTCCGCGTCGAAACACGTATTCAAAAATCACTCGAATTTTCGAAGTATCTTTCTTGTCTAAGCTGAATGAAAAAATAACTAAAAGCCGATAATCGAATGTTGCACATTTTTTAAAAGAAGAACTACATAGGTACCATGTGAAAAAAGTTTCACTCAAAAATCTCAAACCATGAAGGTTCTACGTCAATTCGAAGTACCTATTACAATAAAACGGCAATTTCATACTTTAACCCCTATTATGTAAATATAGTAATATAAATAGATTGACTATATATAAACCATGACAAAGATTACCTCAAATTTTGTTGTAAGTTGTGAGAATATGTTATAAGGAACAATAAATAAAAAATATCAAATTATAAAGGCACAAACGCACAGAACTATGCATACTACTTTATGTATGTAGCCTATAAATGTAGCTATTGAATGTTAGAATACTATGTATAAAGCAAGATAGACAAAGAAAATATTGGATGAACATCGGTAAAGATTTGAATAATAAATCTAAAGTATAACATATAAAAATAATAAAATAATTCGCAATAAACTATAAAAGAAACAGAATGGCTTCATTCAACAACAGTAGAAAAACAAAAACAAAAATCTACTTGTTCTAGTAAATATATAAATAACCTATGTTAATTTAGCCAAATATATTGCAGCTTATTTATTTATTTATTTATTTAACCTTTATTGACCACTATTTACAATATAACGGTACAAAAGGCGGGCTTAATGCTAATTGCATTCTCTACCAGCCAACCTTTAGGCCAAACAGAGAAACATAATGAGCGGTACTAGATGAAAAGAGAAAAAAAAATATATATATATATAACATGTTCACATAACATACCTAAACACATATACATATACACATATTTACTTATATTAATACATACATATAATATATAATATATATACACATATATATATATATATATATATAATTATACGTACATATATACAGCTATACATATATAATTATATATTTAAAGAGACATATAATTATTAATATATAGATATATATAAGAGATGACGAGCTTACGACTTACGACTACCAAGATGTCAATCCATTAAGTGATTCCGGAGTCTTCTTTTAAAAGTTACCTTACTAGCCGGTCTTCTGATATCGGCTGGGAGCGAATTCCAAAAGCGGGCGGCCTGGACAGCGAAGGAGTTGGAAAGGAAATCTGAACGATGCAGTGGAATGGAAAGGAGGTAGGATTCAGCAGAGCGAAGTGGCCGATCATGCGAAGAGGAAAGGTACTGGAATTTGGATTTGAGCTTAGTTGAAAATTATTCACATACTAGTGACCCTCGCCTTGCTCGGGTGCGTCTAGGTACGTGCATATAGCGTTCCTACAGTTTAATAGGAAGATCTATTTAAGAAGAATAATTCTGTACTACATTGTTTTCATATAACTTTAATAGTTTATGCGGCACACGCCAATAAAGCTCCCAGTCGGCTGATTTTTTCCAACATCTTCCACAATCATTGTCATATTTCCCTCAATTTATACACAACCATAATGAATTATACATCTAAACTTTCATCATGAATCACTATCTAATGGTGAAAACCGTATTAAAAGCAGTTTAGTAGTTTCTGACTTTATTGCGTTCAGACAGACAGACAGGCGCGGCGGGGAACTTTATTTTATAATATGTAGTGGTAGTGATTTTTATGGTTGAAATTGAAATGTCATACTTTGAGCTAGTTGTTTTTAATGAAATCAGATCCATATGATATAAATCATATAAATTTATCATAAGCAGTAGTATAATGACAACTGGTTATTTATTATCCATACTAGAAAACCAGTATAGCAGCTTTGACTTATATATTTATAGATGATTCATCATATATGGTTGCAAAACATGTTATGATAGTAAACAATAGATCAGATAACATTCTTAAATGTTAATATGATATGTACAGTAAGAAATAATACATTAGACAAGATTTTTAATTCAATAATATTATAGAGCTTGAGCTTGATCCATTTGCATCAGATTTACTTTAATATAAGCAAGCTATATTTTTTTTAGTCAAATCAATTATCTAGATTATCAAAGATTAGCAAAGGAACGGCCACTATTTTATAAACTCTTTCTGCTTTGCCATGTGTAATATAGTGAAAAAAATAATAATATATAAATAAAAAATGTAATAGTTCTCAAATATAGTAATATTTTTCTATGAAGTGTAAGAAATAAAAAAGTCTATAAATAATTTTTAAAGTACCTATTTGCAATTAATTTAAAAATTAATAAAATTATGATGTTAATTTTTTAAAATTAATGTAAAATCCTTGATATATTAAATTATAATTGATATATTATAATCGTTTCTGTATTCTAAAAATAAATACAACTGAAAAATTATTAAAATTGTTTTTTTTTTTTAATTTGACAATGGAATTCCTCAATATTATACTATAATATTTTTTTACTATTATATGATTCTTTGTGTGATTGTTAATTCATCATATTAATTAATTTTTAAAGATTTTTAAGATTGTAGTACCCAGTAATTGATTCTAAAGTCATCAATGTAATACAAAGAGTATCATTGAGTTAGATTAATTAATTTCTCAATTCTCATATAGCACGTCTAATATACGTTGTAAACTACATATATATGTAATTCATTGAGAGAAACAGCTTCATTCGAGCTAGCTTCAAATGACCCCGAAAGGAGTTATGTACTTTATTGTGAATGAACGTCGACTCATTGATTATAGCTATACACCACAGGGTGACCTAAGGGCGGCGGTCGTACATCAAAGTTTTACATGTATTTGCACTTAGGGACCTCATTTAGGCCTCACCTCAGCTCAAACATCGTAAACTAAGCTTCAGAGCCCTTATTAAATCCTACAACACATACATTGAGCTCAAAAAATGGCCGGGGTAAGGCCCTACCTACCCAGTGCAGGGCGAAACACGTATTTCAAAAACTGTGTTATAAAGACCCCACTTACTTTTCAGATGCCTCGGTCATGATTCGACACGTCGAATATCCTAATTTCTACTCGCCACTTCACAGATTTCACCATTTTTATGACATAAATACATCAGATTCACTTGCAAATCTTATTTCGGCCCTTTGTTGGGCCTCAGTGCGCTTGCGTCAAACAGTCCGGGCGGTATTCAATGAACGCAGCGTGAAGCGACAGGTGGCGTGGTGGTCGTATGGTATATATGAAACTCAGCACGCTATTGGCTGATTCTATCACTACCCGAGTTACGACCAATCACAGAGCTCTATTCTAAAAATAGCCAATCGGATTGATTAATTTTGATGTCGCACCTAGTTTGATTTTCGCGGTTTCTTTTAAATATTTTGACGTTATTCACTAATATTACACATATCACATTATTACTTAAAATTTAACGCGAAACTTCGAATTTTACTCGATTTTTCAGTAATTATCAACAGTATTACTACGATAGATTGTAAGAATAAAGATATATCGCCGGTCTGAGAGCGTATAACTAGGTCAGCCCGGCCTCGAGTTCGTTACTGAATGAAGTCGCGAAGCACCCTGTTTTCCCGTTCATGCCGACCATTGAAAAATAAATAGGTCAAATCATTGCAGTGACCTACTTGCAATATGCAGTCACGGGCTTGGACCTCCCAATTCTATTTATAGCAGATCTATATTGGGACAGGTAATGCCTCAGTAAAGTAGGTTACCCCAGTTACTTGTATTACGTGGATGACGTCATAGCTATGACGTAGGTTAAAAACTTAGCCATTTTGTTATTCAATTACATTATTTGAATCTTTTGCGATTGAAATTTTATTTTCCTTTGTCACTTACTCTGAATATAACTGTTTTAGAATTCATATTGGGATTATAATAAAAGAAAGTAATTACTTTTAAAAACAAATGTATAATAGCAATATTTATAAATAAAATTATATTTAAAACATGATTTTCTCTATAAAAAATTAATAAATTTTAAACTTAGCATTAATAAATAGCTTTATTGAAATATCAATTTATATTTTTAAATAATACATCCAATATCCTAATTTTTTTCTCTATATGAATGAAATAATTTAAACTTTAACAATTTGCGTCATGTTAAAAAAATTTGGTAGACGTGAGGACATTTTGTCTATAATATTAGATCACATTGTTAGTATATTGAATGTAATTTCAGTTAAATTTTATAAGGAATAATAAAAAAAAATAGTTTTATTAAAAACACCAGTAGCCAATCGATATTAATAATACCCTTACCATTGTAAAGTAAAGAAAAACCTAAAATATTCAATTACAATAAAAAAACTTACTATTGACAATTTTTTTATTAAATATTTTGAATTCATGATTTTTGGTTATCAATTAAATATAACATGTTAATTCTTATAAAAATAGTTATTTCTTACAATTATAAAATGTTTACAGAATAATGGTTCAGTATATTCACAAATCATCAAATTCTGTTTGTGACTTTGTTGCTTGGGCCATGGCTGCTTTTCTTAAATCCTCACTTTGTAGCATCAGCTGGTTTATGAGTTTCTGGAATTAAAAACATAACTGTAATATATATCATTACTAGCAACTCACCCTCGCCTTGCTTGGCCCTGGAGAAAAAAAAACAAATCTATCCCACGGGAACCGTACATTTAATAGGTATAAAAGTAACCTATGCTTTTGCAGATGCTATTCCAGACTATAATCTATCTCTGTGCTAAATTTCATCCAGATATGTTTAGCCGTTTTGGCGTGATTGAGTAACAAACATCCATCTATCCAAACTTTAGCATTTAATTAAATTTAATATGATGGAATAATAAACTTTTTATTATATACTAAAGCAAATTGTTTATTTTAATAGGTATTGTTAGTAATTCATATTTTTTAATTTTTCAGTTATTCTTAGTAGATAAAGCCGTTCTTCATTTTTACCATAGTTTAAACCTCGTTTTTGTATTATTATTTATTTATTTATACGGATCTCCAACAGTATACATAGTTTAACATTTACAATATACTTAAATCTAATTTATATTTATATGTATTACCAATTATAGGAGAACACATCATTCGCAAAAAACAGTGTTTTATAATGCCTAAAAGTACCTACTAATTAAAAATACAAAAAAAATACAAATACAATTTAAAAAAACAAAAAAAACAAGTTAAAAACAATTAAATTAAACTTTAAAATTACATAAAAAAATACTGTAGAACTTATAAAAAACACTTTTCACACTTTTTTATAAATTGTAAGACCCCGTCACTACCAAAGTCCAAAGATGCGTTGCGCTTTACGCAGTTATTGTAAGTATGTGTAATACGCGATAACGGAGCATTACTACCCAACTTCGTGCGACATCTATAAGTTGAGAATAATGGACATGGGTAGCGAGGTGGTCTTTTAGGAACATTAATGTTGAGCCTCTCTAACAGCTTCTCATCATCGATTTTACCATTAAAAATTTTATATAAGAGCTTAAGTTCAAGAAGAGATCTACGTGAAACTAGTGGCTTCATTTTGAAAAAAGTAAGTTTGTTTTCATATGATTCAGATAGTCATGTAATTTTGAAACGGAATATCAGGTGTTTAATCAATTTCTTTTGAACTCGTTGATTATTAAGTTTTGTTTGCATTGAAAAATGCAATCCCGTGATTTAATTTTGTATTTAATTGTTATTTTATATGTATTTGATTGTCATTTGTTTTGTGGACCAATAAACATAAATAAATAAATTACTTGTTACAGACAAAATTATTTACTTACAATATGTTCCAGACCATCTTTGTTCGGTCTACTTTGAGAATAGACAAGGGATTTCTTAGTCGTCTGCACGGCGACAGGGCTTTTAGATGCAATCGTTTGAGCTATTTCTAGTACTTCCTTCAATGCACTGAAATAAAAATATTGTAAAGCTGTTATTTTTTGGATAAAAGAATAAGATTTTCACGATTAGTAATTATTATTTTCATGGAATTTCCATTTTAATGTGATGTTTGAGAATATTAAAAAAAGTATTTTTTATGTTGTAATGGAATAAATATTATTGTATATTAAATTAATCTATACTAATATCATAAATTGGTAAAGTTTGTGAGTTTCTGAGGTTGTAGGGGGTTACCTCTGGATCTACTAATCCGATTTAGATGAAATTTGGTAAGACCAACAGTATGAGACAGACAGTATGAGACCCTGGGAAAGACATAGGATACTTTTTATCCTAGAAATCATCTCTTAAGGGGGTGAAAATGGGGATGAAAGTTTGTATTGGTAAGCAAGCTAGGGATGAATCCGAGCGAAGCGAGGGTGCGTCGCTAGTTTATTATATGAGTAATACTATAATTAATCTATACTAATATTATAAAGAAAGTTAGTACTAAAATAAATATTATTTATAAAAAAAAAATGGAATTGAAAATAATAATAATAATAATTAGGACAAAAAAAAACAGACATATCTCACCTTTCTCTATCTTTAAACACTTTGCTAACTAAGCCGACCTCTAAAGCTTCTTGCGCTTCCATCTTCCTTGCAGTGAAACATAATTCTCTAACTATCGACGTGTTACCTATTACCTGGAAAAAAATTTGTTAAAACGAGATAAATATGGCAATACATAATTACAGTGACATCTTTAAGTCAGAAGTTTTTAGCTTTTGCTTATATATAGTAATGGTGTAATTTTTGAAGTTATTTTTCTTTTGGCACGTTTGGAAAAAAAATATGAGAGTAGAATTTTTACGATGCGCCCGCACAACAACAGCCAAAAAGCGACATGATGAAGTTAGCTGCATTCCCTTTACAAACAGAGTTTTGACATACGGGATGAAATCTTTAGCTATTTTCGTTCTGTTACGCCAAAGAAGTATAACTTCTTACTTGCGTACATAAGTACATACACACACAAAAAAAAAATTGTCTAACTCGGATCACAAAAGGTGAATCTATACAGATAAATAAAATTGGAGTGTCTGTTTGTAATATTAAAATAACCGCTTTTTACTAAATGCATATGGATGTTTACACGGTACATATACCAAAACAACATTTTTTTACAATTTTTGTCTGTCTGTCTGTTTGTTCCGGCTAATCTCCGAAACGGCTGGACCGATTTTGACGGGACTTTCATTGGCAGATAGCTGATGTTATAAGGAGTAACTTAGGCTACTTTTATTTTAGAAAAAGAATCAGGGTTCCGTAAAAAAAACCCATAAAATTGTGAACAAAATCCGCGTACGCGCCCGAGTGAAGCGAGTGTAAATCGCTATATAATTTAAATGAATATCTTACTCGTAGCAAGCTCCTATATATATATATACCTAAACATAGCTAACAGTGAAAACGTACCTAGGGACGAACGCGAGCGAAGCGAGCGTCAGTCGCTAGTATGTCATAAAAATAAAGAACCATACACTTGATATGAAAGCCTTTGAAAGTCTAATCTAACAAGCCAGGCTGTTTTTTTTATTTGTTTTTTTAAAAGATAGATAATGACATAACATGTATATAACCTCCTCCATTTTGGAAGTCGGTTAAAAATATTATTTACCATACATTGCCATTTTTTTTAGTAAATTTTTAGGTAAAATTAAAAGTAAACTTATAATCCCTGAAGATCCTTCGTCAGTGGCGATTCGTTTAATAACGATTTGTTGAAAACGACGACGTTATCACATTTATGAGCCAAATCGTAATCTATATACTTATATAAAAATCAATATGTGTATGTATGTTCTATATGGAAATTTCAGACAATCTTCAGATTCCTGGATTTTACGTTTAAGTTAATGTGTACTAAACGTCGGAAACCAAAAATCAAAATAAATCCGCGAAAAAATCCTAAAAGATAGTTTTATTAATAATGTCAAATATTCGCGTAAATCTGATGTATTATATAGAAATAACCTTGGGTAGTCTCTGTAGAGTGCCCACGTCAGCGGCCAGACCTAAATCTACTTCTTTCACTTGGAACCATGCTTCTTGTGTGCAATATCTGAAATTAATTTAAAATAAATAAATATACTATATATATATATATATATATATATATATATATATATATATATATATATATATAAATATATATGTTGGTACATTTTCACCATCTAGTTCCATAATAAGCTACAAGGCTTGTGTTATGGATTATGGATTAGGACTAGATAGTTGATACACTACACATAAATAACTTTAAACACATACATATTATAAATATAAACACCCATGACTGAAGTACAAACGTTCTTCAACCGCCAACCTTCCAACCGCCTTTTCACCCCTTTAAGGCATGATTTCAGGATAAACCCTACCCTATATTCTTCCCAGGATCTCAAACTATCTACCAAATTTCATTTACATCGGTTCAGCAGCATATGTGCAAACATAACAGACAAACAAACACACAAACAGACTTACTTACGCATTTATAATATTAGTATGCTAAAACGATATTTTTTTAATGTTAAAATATTTAATAAATTATTATAACACTAACCTCATATCAGCTGCTGTGATAAGATCAACACCCGCACCTACACATGCATTATGAACTACTGCCAGTATGGGCTTTAAGCAGTCTTCTAGAGCAGTTATTCCGTCCTGTAAATATAACAAATAAATAAATAATAAATATGTTGGGACATTAACACACAGCACCATCTAGTTCCATGGTAAGCTACGAGGCTTGTGTTATAGATACCATATAGTTGATAAACTACACATATATAACTTTAAATGCATACATATTATAAATATAAACACCCATGACTGGAGAACAAACATTCGTGCTCATCACACCAACGTATGCCCGCGGGACTCGAACCCGCGACCACTGGCACAGCAAGTAGGGTCACTACAAACTGAGCTAAACGTGTTGTCAATATATACATATAATTACTTTTAAATTAAAAAAATTACAGTAGGATGAGATGCATATAAAATAAACAATGAAATATAGCCAAATCGCTAAGTTCTTTTAGAATATCATTTAGCAATCTATACATATAATAAAATTCTGAGTTGAATATGTACATTAAATATTTTTTGGAAAATCTTATTGAAATAGTCATTATTATCGATACCGAGACCAAATCTATAGTTTTTAGAATTTTTGTCTGTCTGTCTGGGAATGCGTCACGAGAAAATCGCTGGACAGATTTTGATGACATTTGTTATGATGATAGCTGGTTGTCCAGGTCAACATATAGGATACTTTTTACTGCGGGAAAATATCTCATCTCTGGGAAATTTATACTAAACGTTGAAAAGTAGCTAGGGAGGTAACCAAGCGGAGCGAGGGTGAGTAGATAGTTAACTTATTATTTTCTCTATGAAAGTCATTATCGTAAATTATGTATCGAAATAATATTTTAATATTTACATTAATTATCATTATCAAATTATTATTATATGTTCTATTAGGAATAAAGTCAAAATTAGTTTAAATGAATACAACTACCCTACGCAAATATGAATTTATATTCATTTGCTATTGCAAACACATGATTCTTAACTTCAAATAAAAAAAAAGTTTTATTATTGTAAAACCAAAATTAATTTCAAATCATCAAAAGATGGCGCTGATTCTGTTTATTTTAAAAGAAACAAAATATTTTATGCTACAGCCGTAAATAACACATTATATACATACTTGACAATGACAAATGAAATGATGTAAAACACGAGCTTTTCTTGCCACATCATCATATTCTTCAGCTTTTTGTCCGTCTTCTAGAAGACTGTTGAAATCAATACCTTAAAAGAGTTAAAATATAGTAGAAAAACATTTGTCAAATGAGGTTTTACATATTTTGTAATAGGGTCAAATCAAACATTTTTTATAACTACATATACCTACTACTTCTTTAGATTTTTAATAAAACTTTTCATATAAGTAAATATAAAAAAACAGATTGAAAAAAAATTGTTTTACAATCTTTTCGAAAAAAAAAAATTGTTTTAAATATAATTCTTTTACAAACTCATTGATAATGTTGATCAAAAGGCAACATGCCTATTACCTTTGTCTTATTGCTAAAGAAATGAAAGGCTCAAGAGTCAAATGCCAACGGATTTTATTATAATAAAGGTGCATCACTTTTATACTTTATATTATACATGTATGTGTGTCCCCATACCTATCAAAAGTTATATTTTACATAGGTTTAGAAACCTGTAGAATCACATAGTGAATAGTTGTTGAAATGATATTTAGGCCACTATATCTGAATGTAGTAATAATGAGTTGTATTAAAAATTTACCACCATCGAAGTATAACTTGTAAGTTTGCATACAGAGGTACACTAAGATATGTTTATAATAATACTTATAGATAACATTAGTAAGGGTTCCATATTCTTTTGTAACTTAAAGTTCAATATTAGCAAATAATTAAAAAATTACCTGCAGTAAAATGTTTCCCGCTTCCAGTTAATACAATAACTCTACATTCTGAGTTATTGTTCAAAGATGCGAAACAGTCATTTAATTCTCTGAAATTAAAGTTTACATATAATTTAATATTCATTTCAGTTATTTTTCAATAAAAGTCACCTTGAAAATTTGCTTGGGCTCATTGGCTACTATGTAAACTGAATTTTTCACAATCTATATTATCTTTTAAAAACATACTTAGTCTTTATGCAATATTATACATTTTAACATTGAAATTTTTTTTTGTCGCTTCGGTATAGGCCCGATTTTCAGCGAAAGTGCGACATCGCCTTAATGTCGTGACTTTTGGGATTACGTGGCTGATTGGGATGTCAAAAGACGCATCTTAACGAAGGCTACAAAATGCAAAAAGAAATTTTAATAAACTCAATTACTTTTTAAAAAAATTCTTAATCGTAAACTCAAATTCTTTTTTAAATCTTCGTTTTCGTTACGAAGTTGTTCGTGAACTTCATGCAGCTGGGAGAAGTTAGTTGATAATGTTATCATTTCATGCTTGAGTTCTGTTAAGATAGATGTTTTTAACTCCTCAATAAGCTCTTCTTTAATAAGCTTTAACTTGCTGTCTAACATTCCCTCTAGTTAACAAATAACATTGTGAATAAACATGTGATTTACCGGTGGTAGGACTCTGTCAAGCCTGAGGAGTCCGACTGGATGGGTACCACCCCTTTATTTATTTCTGCCGCCAAGCAACAATGGTTGCATTGTTGTGTTCCGGTATGAAGGATAAGGTAGCCAGCGCAATTACAGGCAAGAGGTACATATATCATCTTAGTCCTCACAGTGACAACGCACCTGTGGTTCTGCATTTTTGTTACTTAAAACCTAAGTGCATGAACCGTAGGTGTTATGGGCGACAGATACTGCTTTCCATCAGGTGGTCTGTCTGCTCGTTTGTCACTGAATCGCATAAAAAAAAAAGTGATAATTGCAATCTGAGGCAATGTTTGTTGGAGTGTTGTCAGATAAGGTAGACATCAGTGTGTCAGCGTAGTCTGCAACAGTCGTTGGTTCTTCTTTAGATATTGCTTGCTTGTTAGAAGCGGAGTATTACTGTTATCGCCTTTACGTTGAGATACAACACAGTGAGGACATTTCCAGTATGATCTAGGCGAGGAAGATTCATTGTTGTAGTTCACACATTCCGAATGAAATACGTATTGACAAACTGTACATTTTATACGTTTTTGTGTAACACTTATATTTCTCTTGCAAGCTTCGCAGGTGAGTGCCATGTTGGTTTCAGTAGTTTATACTATATCTTTTAACAATAGGAAGTAAAGCAAACACTATGCGATTCACTGTTTTTTCTATAAGAAATCACGATATTTAAAGTAAAATTGTATATTTTTAAACACTTATTTGAATAAATATAATAGAAAATTAAATGACACATGTACTCTGCCGAACGTCACGATTTTTTTTGACGAATGTTGTTAGCTGAAGTTGTGTTTCTCTTCATTATTTATGAAATTCAGCATTCATATCCGGCTATGTTCCGGTTCCGGCACTTCGGCTTCTTTATCTTCGTAATAATCCATCGGTTGTAGAAGATGCATCATGGGTTTCTTTATAAGTCGATAGTCGCCTGTTAAGAAACAATCCTCTTTGGTGAAACATTCGTCGAACGGAACAGCCCTAGATTATTACCTTTATAGATAACAAATTTAATAATAATAATAACACATCCTGTCTTTTTTTTCTCTTGCTAATCTAAACCTAAATAATCAATGGGACGGAATGGCACCGACCGGGTCGAAACGTAACTGCACGGAACAGAGCCGGAACGTAACCGGACCGTAACCGAACCGGAACGGTACGGAATAGAACGTAACTGGAACGGAACGGACCGTATCCGGACCGTAACCAGACAGTAACCGGGTCGTAACCGGAACGTAACCAGACCGTAACCGGGACAGAAACGGAACGGAACGGAATGGCACGGAACCGAGACGGAACCGGAATGAAACCGACCCGTAACAGGAACAGAACCGGGACGGAACGGAATGGAACGTAACCGGAACGGAACGTACCGTAACCGGGCCGTGACCGGACCGTGACCGGAACGTAACCGGAACGGACCGTATCCAGACCGTAACCAGACCGTAACCGGACTGTAACCGGATTGTAACCGGACCGGAACAGAACGGAAGAGAAGAGAAGACATCAGACGAAGAAGGAAGGCGGTGAAGAAGGCGAAGAAGACAGGCGAAGAAGATTGGCGAAGAAGACAGTCAAAGAAGATTGGAGAAGAACACACTATTTTTGAAGATATTTATATAATATTAGTTATAACATAAAGCCAAAAACTTTTTTCGTAGTCTGAATGCGGGTGTTAGCGCGGGTTCTGCTAGTAATTAATATGTTAAAAATTTAATTCAGTTAATTTGGCAGATTCATGTTCAATGTACGCGAAGGTTGTGGCAGACACGAGATCTGTGATTATTTCACATATCTAGGGATTAATATCATAATGTCATCTTTGAGTTTTTTAATATTTCACAAATATTTATAATTTTTTTAATGTACTAAAACTAGATATAATAATAAATTAACAGCTCATCTTAGATTGTAATGAAAATTTAAAATTTTACTCACTTCCACATAATTTTATTAAAAGCATTTAATTGTTTAGGACGGTTCAGTTCCACATGAAAAACATTCTTCTTTGGCACAGATATAGCTAATGTTTCAAACTGTGGTATAGCAACACTTGAAGAGTTTAACTTAGAAAATATAACTGAAAAACAAAAGGTTTTTGTTTTAATATTTTAGTTTCAATTCCAAATAAAAGTAGATATAACTTTTGTTTACAAAATTTAGTGGTCTTCTAAAATCAAAATTAATACATTTGGGTGGTTCTAGCTCTTTCACTTTAAATAAATAAGATATATAGCTACAATTAAAATGGAAAGTTATTGTTCTGTTTTCGCTAAAGATAATGTTTATTTTATTTCAAATGAAAGTTGATAACTTACCGGGTGATAATTTAGTAGATCTGACTAAGAACAGTGATTTTGTAAGAAGAGACATATTGTTATTTGAGTAAAAACTAAGCTGTACTAAGCAATCTTATTAATATGTTATAAAATTCAAAATCTATGTTATTGAACTAAGTCCAAAGTCTATATAATTTAAATTTTACATATAATGACTGACACATCATTCAGTAAACAAGAATTTAGAATATCAAATATGACATTTAAGCACAGATTACAAAGAAATAATTTCAAGCATAGAGTATGTATAAAATAAAGGTCACATAAAAATGGCAGTGACGAGATTCCCGGCAGCTGTACCTATACCTGTAACCTCCTCATTGTAGTCATCTTTCGATTTCGTGACTCTTGGGAAAAATTGAGTTTTTCATAGGTTACTACCCAGCTGTTTAAATTTATTTTCTCGGTTTTAACTTTTATTATCTATTAAACTTTTTCTACTAGGTAGGGTTGAGTTGAATTTCTTGATATATTTAATATAAATTTCAACCTGGTCTGAGTTTGCTTTTTCGTATTTTCATACGTTAGAATGTTAGTAAGTATGAGAAAATGCTTCAAGGCAATACTAAAAACGATTAAAAAATGCTATTGCTTAAATTTATCCAATGAGGAAGAATTTTGCCTTTTTCTTCCGCCAGATGTCACAATCACTATAACCCTCAGTAGTATTTTTTTCATTTTATTTAATATTTAATTAAAATGACAAATTGTAAAGTGATAGGATGAAAAAAAAAATGGATATCATTCTTTCCCAAAAGACAAAAACGGAAAAAATTGTGGGCTAAAGCAATAAGACGACCAAAATTGTCAAAATTACAATCTATGAAGATTTAAGGCTATGATTTTAACACTCTTAAATCTTCTATAGGAGAAAATTTTTCGTACTTTTTTACATATTAATTACAGAGTTTCATACAAACTTTCATCCCCCATTTTACTCCCTTATGGGAATGGATTTTTAAAAATGCTAATTGTATTGAAAAGCATTAATACCAAGTTTTAAGTAATTCTGATCATAAATAATTCTTTGCTCATATAAACTTTATTACTCCTCTTTAAGGGAGAATTTCGAAAAAAAAAATCAATAAATATATTTCAAATTTTTTCTCTTAAAGCTAAAGACCACTTTATGTGTATTTCTCATTAAGAATGAGTTTCATATAATCTTTAATCCCCTATTTTGCTCACATAGGGATTGAATTTCAAATAACTTTTTTTTTATCGGATGCCTTTATCATATTATAGGGAATAAGTCCTTCAAATTTTAAGTTTCTACAACCAGCGGTTTATGCTGTGTGTTGATCCATCAGTCAGTCAGGACTCAGGACCACCACAGGATGCACCTCTCCTTCTCAATTCTTTTTTCAGTTGGTCTAACTTCCAGGTACAATATATTACACAGCTAAGATAATAAATTGTTTAATTAACCTCAGACTTTTTAATTGTATTTAATTAAGTAAAACTAGTTAAATATTTATATTTATATTAATTTATTACGTCCTTAAAATACAAATAGTATTTAATCATAGTTTTGTGCGTGTAACTACAATTTATATACCTCGAAGTGCTGTATTTGTAAGTGAACTTGGAGCTGTCAACGGGTTAACGGCAGAATTTTGAAATACGGATTAAACCCGGGGAGTATTTTACCAATTATATTGATATTATAATCACTCAATTCATACTCAACACAACTCACATTAAGTGAGTAACGTCCATTCTCACATTTTGGCACCGTTAATATCTCACTTTGCTTGACAAGCTGGAAGCAAAGCTGTAGATGAAAACATTTGTCACAGACAGTTTTACTCATATTCACTACACAATTTACACATAAAACAGGTTACTCATAATAATAAGTATCCCATTGTAGTTGCTTATTCTTAAGAATATATTGAGATAATTATAGCTAAATTTCTCTTAAAATTACCATAAAATCATCATAGATATCTTAAAATGTTAATAATAATCTTACACCTATTTTAATATAATATAATAATCTTGGTTCAATATATTTAAATTCTCTTAAATATAACTTTGTGAAATTCATGTGCATAAACCACCATTGTTAAATTTTGTCTAACTTTCCCGTACATGTAATATATCTCTCCTGACAATTTTAATTAATAATATAATTTCATATGCTTTTTTCTTCCTATATCTAATATCCCTAATTTCCCTTATCTTTTCTTGTCCTCATAATCTCACTTCCCATACTTTATTACAGAATAATAACAATGGAAAAATCAATAAAAACCCGCAAGGCTGCTGCAAAAGATCTGGAAAACAAACTAAATATTACTTTGCAAGAATTAAAATCTTCCCAGGATCTTTGCAAACAGTTGCTGCAAGAACGTGAGGACAGTGAGGAGGAAATCAAACAAATCATTAAAAAAAATTCAGACTTAAAGAATGAACTTGCTCAATTACATAATAACTTCTTAGATGTAGTCACTCAGCGAGACCGTTTAAGTGAAATAGTAAATGCATTCAGCCAGTGCAGTGATGAGCATGAAAAGGCTCTGAACCGAATTAGAGAGCTTGAAATTAGTTTAGAAGAGGCCAAAAATTCTTTGCTCCAATTTGAGGAATTTAAAATGTCACAGCAGTTGCATAAAACTAATAGTTTGTATAATGAGCTGATTGAATGTAATTCACAAACAGTAATAGACCTAACTAGTGATGATGATTCCTGTGACAAACGCCCTGCTCACTTCTCAACACACAATAAATTAAAAAAATATATTAAATTGAATAAATTTATTAAAAAAACAAATAAATTAATAAATAATAAATATTCTTACAAACAATTTTGTGATCTGAGGAGTGAATGTTCAAAACTAGTTGACAAATTAAAATTATATAAAAGTAGATTAAGCCAAAGTAGATTATCCTATGACCGAGACACACTACTACTACAAACAGAAATTGACAATCTAACTAGTACATTAAATTCTATCACTACAAAGTATGAGAACTCACAAAAACAGATACAGGAACACATTCTTGCTGCAAATAATCTAGTAGAACTATGTAACTATAACTATGACAGATTTGAATCTCTAACTAACAAACATATTTGTAACTGTACTCAGCAACAATCTAAGGAAAAAAATATTCAAAGTAGTTCTGTGGGTATTGGTGTGGACTCAGTCATAGACACTGAGCAAACTCAAATTCATTACCAGGAACAAGAAAATTATAATTATAATTACAACATAAAAAATTCCTCCGAGTCCCCTGTCCATAAAAATATATCAATTGTGTCGGATAAAATAGGTCAAGGCTTTGGTGCTTTACTTGTAAAGCACATTAATAATGTACAAAATATATGTTCGCCTGGTGCCAGTTTCCAGTATAATATTAAGAAAATTTCCTCAATGGATTTGTGTGTCAATAGTACTATAGTACTACTTCATGGGGATAGTTCTTCTGTAAGGAAACAGGATGTTATAAATAGTATGGAAACTTTGCTAAATTTTCACAACAGGACTAAGTGCAAATTTATTATTTGCTCTTTTCCTTATTCCTCTTCCCTTACAGATGAACAAAACAATTACATATATAGCCTTAATATGGCTATTTATAATACAACTCACCGTCATAGTGACGCATTCTTTTATTTTGACATTAATAAATTTATTAACTCTAGTCTTAAGGTGACAAAAGGTACTTTGTATCTGCCTTTATATTATAAGAAAAAACTTGCTACTTTAGTAGCATATAATATACAAAACCCAGTTGTACATAGTACAACTCTGAATATTAACATTAATTATAATTTATTGGAAAAAAAAAATGTAATTAATTTAAACTAAATTATAAGACAATGCCTAAGCCTAATAGATTAAATATTGTCCATCAAAATATTCAAGGCTTAGGTGGCAAAGAACTAGAACTAGAACTTTACCTAGTGAAATATGACATTCATATGATATGTTTAACTGAGCCATGGCTTAAAAAACATAATAATTGTTTAAATATTGAAAATTATAAAATGTCAAGTTCGTTCGTTAGAGTGAAAGCTACTCGCGGTGGTTCTCTTATATTAGTTAGAAGTGATGTAGTCTGCAAGGGCCGACAGGACATAGTGGCACTCTCTATCGAACGTTCCATAGAACTATCCTGTATTGAGTTTCAACAGTTTATTATATTATGCGTGTACCGGCCCCCCTTGGGTGATTTTGATATCTTTGAAAATAGGATGGATGATGTCCTTAAAAATTTATGTAATAATAGTAAAGCTGTAATCGTTTGTGGAGATTTTAATATAGACATACTGCAAGTAACACTACTTAGTAATCGCATTCTAAATTTATTTAAGTCATATAACTTAACTAATATTTTTTGCGAACCAACTCGTGTTACTAATATATCCTCCACATGTATAGATAATGTGTTTTGTAATTGTGAAGTATTCGATGTATCGATTATAAAAAATTTAAGTTCAGACCACTTTGGTCAAAAATTTTCGTTAACTAACAATATTATCAATAAAAGACAAAAAATTAAATGTAGACCAGTTACAATAAGTAGAATCAATTCTTTTAAAGAGAAAGTGACACGGCACTTGCATAAAATGGAAATGATTTCAGATCATCCAAATAACCACTATGACAATTTTTTCAACTCACTTTTAAAGTCATTTAATAACATTTTTAAAGAAAAAACTTTTTACAAAAATACTAAACTGAAATTTAGCGACTGGGCAACTGTCGGCATATACCGAAGTAGAGATAAATTATATGAATTATATAGCGTGAGGCAGTGGAATCATGACCCAATGTTCCATAGTCGAGTAAGAGCGTATTCAAAGATTTTTAAAAATGTTTGCATTCAAGCTAAGTCTATATTTATTCGAAATAAAATTATAAATTCAGATAATAAAATTAAAACAACTTGGGATGTAATCACTCATACGGCTGGAAAATCTAAGATCGATAGTCAACCTGTGAAGCTAACAATAGATAACGTAGTATTGAGCTCAGACGAAGATGTTGCAAATACTTTTGAGAATTATTTTTCTGAAATCCCAATAAAGGTGACATCTTCTTTAAAATCATCTTCCCTAGACGCGATTAACCTCTTACATAAACATACTCATCACTGTGATCACCAGTTTAAATTCTCGTATGTAGATGCACAAGATATTATTAAAGTATTCAAAACCATTAACCTTAAGAAAACTGGTGATTTGTGGGGCATGTCTGTTAAATTACTCAACTCAATAATAACTGATATTGCACCACATTTATCCCTTATATTCAATAAATGTGTAGATTGTGGAACTTTCCCTGATCTTATGAAACTAAGTAAAATAATACCTCTTTTTAAAAGCGGAGATAAAAATGATCCTGGCAATTATAGACCGATTTCTATATTGCCATCTATGAGTAAAATTTTTGAAAAACTTATTCTAAACCAATTGTTAATTCATTTTAATATTAATAGTATCTTCCATAGTGAACAGTATGGTTTTACCAAAGGTAGGTCTACAGCCGATGCGGGAGTTGCTCTTCTTAAACACATTTATAACGCTTGGGAAAAATCACAAAATGCAATTGGTGTTTTTTGTGATCTATCTAAAGCCTTTGATTGCGTAGAACATGAAACCCTCCTGCTTAAACTAAGTCATTATGGTATTCGTGGCATTGCTCTTGATCTCATTGCTTCATATCTTAGTGATAGGATTCAGAAAGTCGCTGTAAATAACGTTAATTCTTCCGGATCCCCTCTGAGAATGGGTGTTCCGCAGGGATCTATTTTGGGTCCATTTTTGTTTTTAGTTTATATAAACGATCTTCCTTTCTATGCTAATGAATTGTGTGATATTGTACTGTTTGCGGATGATACCTCCTTAATTTTTAAAGTGGATAGAAATATAACTAATTATGACAAAGTAAACAGTGCATTATCTCACATACTTAAGTGGTTTAATATTAACAACTTAGCATTAAACACCAAAAAAACTAAATGTATACAATTTACCCTACCTAATGTAAGGAGACAGAATTTTAGTTTGTTTTTAAATAATGAGATTCTTGATATTGTAGATTCCACGGTATTCTTGGGTATAACATTGGACTCGGGTCTTCAGTGGAGCCCCCATCTTTCATCTCTCGCGAGTAGACTAAGCTCCGCTGTGTTCGCGGTTAGGAAAGTCAGGCAGCTAACAGATGTTAATACTGCTAGACTTGTTTATTTCAGCTACTTTCACAGCATCTTGACTTACGGGATTTTATTGTGGGGTAATGCAGCCGATATAAAATCTATATTTATTCTTCAAAAAAGGGCCATTCGGGCAATTTATAACATCGGAGCTCGGGATACCCTACGAGATTTGTTTAAGGAAATTGCTATACTTACAGTTGCATCGCAATATATATACTGTAATATTATGTTTGTCCGACAAAACATTCATTGTTATTTAAAACGCAGTGATATACACGAAATAAACACTAGAAATAAGGAAAAACTGGTATTGCCTAGCTTTCGCCTACAAAAAGTAAATAGATCGTTTATGGGGCAAGGTGTACGCATGTATAATAAAGTTCCACAATCGATTTTGAGCTTGCCATTTGAACAATTTAAATCTAAAATTAAAAATGTATTAGTGAATAAAGCTTACTATACAGTCACGGAATACTTCGAAGATATCAATGTGTGGAACTAATATCTGGTTGGATCTCACGTAGGATAAATATATAATAATTATTGTATTACAATATTGTACACAATTATTATTTTAAAAGAGCAACTGTTGAGTTTCTCGCCGGCTCTTCTCAGCAGAACTGCCTTCCGAGCCGGTGGTAGCTTCCTCACGGACTGACTACACTGACATTTAATTTAAAATTTAAAATGTAAAATTGACGATTCAAAAGTGCTTGTAAAAGTCTATTTGAATAAAGTATATTTTGATTTGATTTGATTTGATTTGACTGAATGTAAAAAGGCGATACGTGTAGCGCCCTCTTTTCGAGAAATCTTCCTCATTCAAATGGTTTTGAGTGATTTTAATATATTATGTATATTGTTTAAGTTATATATAGAAAAATCTACGTGATCGCAGTTTGCTTTCTATCATTTTCATGGTTTTAAATTTTAGCAGTAATAAAAAATTACAATCCTTTTATTTTAATTCAAATAATATTATAAGAAGCTTAAATAAAAAAAGCAACATTCAAGTATGCTCTATTTTTCTTCTTGGTTAAATAACTCTAAGCGCTAAGAACGGACGAAATAAATAAAAACTTATTAATAATGTGTATATTTCTGCCGCCAAGCAACAATGATTACATTGTTGTGTTCCGGTTTGAAGGATAAGGTAGCCAGCGCAATTACAGGCAAGAGGTATATCATCTTAGTCCTCACAGAGACAACGCACCTGTGGTTCTGCATTTTTGTTACTTAAAACTTAAGTGCATGAACCGTAGGTGTTATGGGCGACAGGTACTGCTTTCCATCAGGTAGTCTGTCTGCTCGTTTGTCACTGAATCTCATAAAAAATTATAAAAATATTTTTTTATTGTGTTAAAGTTTATAAAAAAGTTACATTTAATTGCATTTGTAGTGTATTTTATCCAAGGAATGTATAGGTGTATTTTCAGCCCCGCGCTATCATCCACTAATCGGCCGCTACTCGCTAGCTTCAGCTCCATCCTGGCAGTAACGGATCAGCAGTTAGGTACTTTACAAACATAAATAGCAGTTACAAATATAAAAAAAAAGAAGTATCTGGTTGGTCGAAACTGACGGTCTAGTGGATAAAACTATGATTTACCTACTTTTTCGGTGTAAAGCACCTATAAAGTTAGAGATAAACTTACAAAGTAAAATACATTTATAAAATACATTTTGTTGGACATTTGGCCTTAATACGTGGTACAGGTGTATGCAACTTAGTGTTTACCGTGCACATATGGTTCTCAAGGTCTCTACATCTGTAAAATTATACATACTTTCATTATTTTTAATGCTTGCTTTGCTATATTAGAAAAAGTGATACGATATTCTATTCTTTTAAAAGTCTTTTTTAAGTTTTAATAATAAGGTTAAATTTATATTCGATCCAAGTCAGTTTACCATATTCCGAACTACTTTTGCGAGTTAAGTATATGCCAACTACCGGAAAGTACGTAATTGTTATAATACTAGTACTAATATAACTCATGTCTTTTTCAGAGTAATATTTTTTACTAAAAAGATACGCCGAGTTCAAAAATTTTTATGGTTGTTTTTGGATTTTTTATATGATTACATTTGGAAGTATACACAACCTATACATTAAAAAAAATAACAATGAAAATCGATTCATCATTCACTTACAAAAAATACAGCTGAATCGAGTACCTCTTTCCTATTTGTTGTTCCTGGTTTGTGCTTTCTATTTGAATCCAGTCAAATTTTTCTTTTAAATAAATGGTAGATCACAATATTTTACATGTATTTGCTGAGCTTTAAGTTGTAAAATTATGATATTAGAATATATTATTTTATTCTTTTTAAGTCTTCAGGGCTTTTTATGTCAATCTGAGTTATTTATGTTACTATCGTGTAAAATAATATAAGCAAATATAATATTATACCGACTCTTTAAAATTCTGTACATTAACATACAACATCTATGAATGAAAATATCCAGTCGTAAATACGATTCGTAATTTCTTTCATTCGAATGTAACACACGTCTCGATACGGGACATACCAAAAACGCAACGCGTGTCGTGCTAAATGTAACGTTAGCGATGACTCACAGAGTTACCATGGCGATGATTTCATGATGGTTTTAATAGCCCGTTTAAGGTTTTATTGTAACAATAAAATAGATTATAAAAAATTCTTAGATCATGTTTTATCTGTAGGATTTTTAATGGTGTTTTCCCGCCATAGCAGATAAGGTTAAAGGATTAGGTACCTATTATTATTATTTAATATTAACGTATTAATTATAATAGCATTTTGAAAAGTAATTATCTGAATTTACTTATATAAAAATTACTTTCATTGTTTTATATTCATGAAAATGAAATAATCGATAACAGTTGCTAAAACAGATGTTATTTCACTTCAATAAAGAATCAATTATTGGGGAAGTTTATGAGTGAGTATTTGTTATTTTTTCACGATACGATAAATTCCTGTAAGGTAAGGATGTGACATGGATTAGCGTGAATTTCACAATGAAGACAGCTTAAATCTTGGATTAAGACATGGCTTTTTTTATCAACCTACCACGGGAGCGGAAAGTAGCATATATTTAAAAATATTGCTTGATAGTTGATACATTATGTACTCAGATTATAAAACATATTCTATAACCTGGGCATATGTATATAAGTGGGATCGAATACAAGACTACTTAAAAGTTTTTGAAATATTATATATGATTATATAAAAAAGAGAATTATGAAAGCTGTTTTATTTCAATACCTTCGAGTGTTTATGAAAATTTACCTAAATACAATGTTTTTCTCGTTCTAGGCGCTTCTACACAAGCCGAAGTGCCTGTAAAATATTGTTTTCTATATTTTCCAATATAAAAATATAATAAAACTATTCACGCATTTTAATAATTCATACAATATATTTGCTTAAAATAAAATGTTATTTTTAATATCAATAATACCTTAAACGACCTTATTGTTAAAAAAATCACGTAACTAACAGGAAATTAACATTCAAATTTGTGGTTACATATGGTTACAATACATTTTTTCGCTAATTCAATGTACCATCGATGACATCATAAGAGGAAGTTAATACTTTTCATTCCTAGACATCAAAGCGGTCTAAGTATGTGAGAATATTTTTTTTTGCCTAAAATACAGTCGTTAAAATAAAATTACATTATAGCATACTAAATGGTAAACAATTGTGCCTATTTTTGTTTTATTTTATAGTAATTACTTTCTTATTAATAGAACGAATTCCGTGTGCCGTTCAAATTGATTTTACAATTAATAAGTTAAGATTTACTTAAATATTATTATTATCTGTTGTATCTGACATATTAATAAACTGTCGGAGGAAATGACGTAAGCGATGACAAAAGATCAAAAATATTACATGTCTCATCGCAAAAATATCACAAACTTTTTAACAGGAAAAAATATACTTATAATAAAATGAAAATAAAATTGGCAGGGCTTATTTATACTTGGGGAATTTTTGGAAGTAATGCTTGTCTCAATGAAGAACATCTGGATTGATTAAAATGGGTTTTTTGTTGTACCTATATACTATAATACTCTGAATTAAAAACTTTATTAGCTAGCTAAGTTACACTTTTATAAATTAAGTAATTACAAAGATATTTTAAAATAAAAAAAAAATGGGTGCGTGTAACCTTTACGCGTGGTTGAAGTAAAACTTCTTTGGCAAATATCGCAATTAAATTAATACAAATCAATAATTAAATAAGTCATAATAGGCATATTACAATCATATATTTATAGAATATCATATACGGAAGGAATATAATATTATTATATGTTTGTCAGACAATAACAACGGTCACCATGCCAAGATGGCAATGTATTATATCTCATTCTCTCGCCGGCTTAATCCTATATATTTATGTGTTTGTTTCTTTTTAGTATCGCATTTTCGTTTCATCGAGTTTCAAATCACAACGATTCAAAAGAAGTTTCACTTCAAAAAAAAGTTTAGCGGCTTTTTTTAATTTTTGTTTCCGAAAAAGCTCCTTCAAAAGCTATAGTTACTACCACGGAATAGGTAAAATCTGTGGTTACTACAGACTATCTATGCATAAAAAATATTCAATTATTTGGAATAAATACAATATGAAAATTCAAATAATTTTTCTTTCTTTAAAAAAATATTCAGAAGAAGATTAAACTATTTTTATGTAAAATATATCTTCTACTTTTAATTACCAGTATATACTGCACGCTAGATATAGGGTCGTGTTATGTGCAAACTTAATCTACAATAAGATGCAAAGCTAAAAGCTTAAGGTCTCGACCTATCAATCCGATAAAAAAATAATTAAAGATCGAAAATTATTGA
Organism: Argynnis bischoffii washingtonia; assembly: GCA_033884665.1. Classification (NCBI taxonomy): domain Eukaryota; kingdom Metazoa; phylum Arthropoda; class Insecta; order Lepidoptera; family Nymphalidae; genus Argynnis; species Argynnis bischoffii. The sequence continues at coordinate 7,323,856 of JAEMGE010000029.1, forward strand.
AAATAAACAAATATTGTTGTATTTTACATTTATAATGCTTATGTATACTTATTAAAATTCATGATAAACATACTTTAACTTTGGCAATTGCGACAAAGAAGGTATGTATTGTCTGCATGTCTAACTAAAAATGTCAAGGGGACAAGCCAGTTTAGAGACTTTTTCAGACTTAAATATGGAATATCAGGAAAATGTACTTTACATTAAGACGCTGTGATTTATTGCATAAAATGACAAGACATAGAATAAAAAAGCTATTTTATAATGATTGTCGTACACATTACCTCTTATTGTACAATATATTTTCAATAAATACCTTTATATGGATATCTAACGTTACGTTGTGACAATCCGTCACTTATGATGTGGAGAAACTATACACTAGGCAGGCAAAACCTAGTCTAGGGGTGTTGTAGTGTGTGCGCAAGCGATCTCGCAACGGCAAAGGGTTCCGCCGTTGACGTCCGACAGAGTCCTCATGATGAGTTTCCCCAGCGAAAACAAAAAAAGGCAAAACCTAGTTGTAACACAAAATATAAAGGCGCGCGAAAGTACAAGTTGTAACTAGTTTCATGAGTATCAAGGTACATATTATATTTTTTTAATTTGAATAATATCATTCATTGTATTTCACTCTATTGTTTAAATTCTAATATAAATTACACGTTATTTTTCAGTAGCTAGGTGAGGTCATTCAGCTAAGCAATGTTTTGGCAGTAAATAATAAATTATTTATAACATAATACATTATTATTACAATATACGCTTTATACTTTAACACAAGATTAAAATCAAAATATTTTCACTAACTTTCATAACTACGAAGCACTATAAAATTATGAAAAGTACCCTTTTCTAGGCTAGAAGTATTTGGCGCCTCAAAGCCACGTTTTACATATTAAATAGGCGTCCATTGTTTGGCAAAAGTAATAAATCAAATAAAATATGTCAATACACACGTTCCACTTAAAATATGTGGCACACGGTATATTTTTACTTAATTTATTTTGACTTTGTACCTATACTACCGCTATATTTTTTTTAAATAGGCTAATGGTAAAAATATTACAGCCTTTATTTATAAAAAAGGTTTATTTGACCTGTTCTCGTTATTCAATTATGTTGCTATTGATTTTAGAATAATTCAAAATTATCGAGATTACATTATTCTTATTCGTATTGTATACTTGAATTTTTGAAAAGGCTAATCGATATCACGTATACCTATAATTAAAATAAAATGTTGTTTGTTGGTAAGCGTATTAAAAACGGCTGGATCGATTTTAAATTTTTTTAAATCATAATACTAATAAGGTTTTAAGGGAAAAATCTGGAAAAGCTATCCGGAAAATTGGTGAATTCGGGAGAAACGTAAGAACTTTATTCTGTACCGTTTTTATATAATTCCATTCCGATTTCAATATTATATAATATTCCCGTGTCACGATGACAGTCCGCGATGAACTCCGAATCTACTAATCCGATCGTAACGTAATTTTTTTTTAAATGTGTGATTTGTTCCAACTTAAAAGACAGGATAATTAGAACAGGACTACGTCTGTCAGGTTAACTAGATATTTTAATAAAAAAAAATCGGCTTGAAATTTTCTGTAAATTCTAATTTGAATTTTCTTTAGTACGTTCCCTAAAAAGCAACGTGGTAGACCCATCCTTTCAAAACTTTTATGTTTTTTTTATTTAATAATGATTCATACTTAATATCTGTTGACGAATTATAACACGTGAATAATTTAGCATTTATATACAAAGCATATACTGCTATCTAAGCGTTATATGGCGAGGCAAGCTATTTAGCACTACGTATTTAAATATCAAAGGTACGACAACTTAATGTGTTTGCAAAAATGTACATGCAATAAAAAATAGTGCGACGTGACTAATGCGTAGGTAGTGTATATATAGTTACTAAGATAATAAACATTACGTTTTGAAGTTTTATTGCGTTTTAAATATATAATTTAAAGTAAATAATATAATAATAAAAGTTTTTATTAAATAAAAAAAATATGTTGAGACATTAACATACAGCACCATTTAGTTCCATGGTAAGTTACGAGGATTGTGTTATGGATACCAGATAGTTGATACACTACATAATACACATATATAACTTTAAATACATATTATAAATATAAACACCCATGACTGGAGTACAAACATTCGTGCTCAGAACACAAATGAATCCCCCCACCTCGAACAGGATTCGAACCTGTGACTGCTCGTGTAATACTAGCGACTTACCCTCGCCTCAGTCAGGTACGTCACTAAGTCTAAACAGCAGTCTATGGGTTATTCAAAATTATAGTTTATCTGTGGGTATACTAAATTTCATCCAAATTCTTCAGCCACTTCCGTGTGAATAAGTAATAAAAAAATACTCTATACAGACATACAAACTTTCACAATTATAGTATGCAGATAAATTAATATAATTTAGTCACCTTTGCTTTGCTCCGTACTTGTTACACCCTGATAAAATTATGTAATATCTTTATTGGACTGTATTTTATCCTTAGAAAAAAGGCTTACGCAGATAAAGTATTAAAAAAACCGAATGACATGGCCGTTATAATAAACTTTGAATCGACAATATTTTGTGATGCCCTAAGGATAGGGGATAGAAGTTTTAAATACTTTTTTATTATATTATGAAATGTTCATATAATAAATAAATACAAAAGTCACCTATAGACGTACCAAAGCGAAGCGAAGGTAAGGCGAAACGAAGGAAAACTAAAGCTAAACCCTTGGCATAGCCTTAATTTTCTATTGTTCTATAAAAGTAGGTACCTACTTAACTATAAGCATTAAGTACATTTATGAGTAACGTTTATTGTGGTGAGTTAAATTAATCATTATTATTGTATTTGTGTACATATTGTTTTCATTAATAAGTAGAAAATAATATGAATGAAACGTGCAATTAACATAGAGGTCGCAGTGTCAATGTTAATTAGATCACTCCTATGCATCTTCTGTTGTGCAATAGGTACTTTGTATTGTCATGGAGCTATGAATAAATGTTACTGAATGTGTGTATTTTATATTTAAACAAAGTTAAATCTGTACAATACACTAAATAAAATTGAAGTGTCTGTTTGTTATGTCAAAAATAACAGTTTTTCATTAAATAGATATAAAAGTATATAGGTACAGTATTTATACAAAAAAATAATTTTGAAAATTTGTGTCTGTCTGTGTGCCGGCTTATCTCCGAAACGGCTGAACCGATTTTGACGGAATTTTCACGTGTAGATAGCTGATGTTATAAGGAGTAACTTAACGTACTTTTATTTTAGAAAACTATTTTGGGTTCCGCGTAAAAAAAATAAGACCCATGAAATTGTGAAAAAATCCGCGTACCTAGGGATATATGTATGTATTTATACTTAATTATGTGTAATATTATAATAACGAAAGATGTTTGTTTGCTGCACATTTTTTTTTAAAAAGATGACATTGCGCACACAATTAAGGCAGAACTCAGAGATTTAAACTAAATCTACCTACACGAAATTGAAATTGTTATGAGAATAATATTTAATCTATCCAGGATAATTTTAGAAATCCGTGCGAATTTCCGAGAATTCAATTGTTATCGTACACGCCGGCGTGTATGCGGTCCTCGAGGGGTTAATGGTATAAACATAAAATTTTGCCAGATTATTATAAGACATTGACATTGTTAAGACATTTGATTCAACATTTAGAAACACACACACACATAGAACATTTATTACATACCCTGAAAAAATATAAAGATTTCAAAAAGCTTTGTATGAAAATGTGATAGAACTGTTTTCTACACCAAATGTGTGGTAATATAGTTTCAATAATGGAATTTAAAACATAATATAACATAATATATATGTTGCGGGTGAGATGTCGCAGGTGGGTAATAGTTATTTATATATGAACAGAATGTTATATTCGATCAAACTCCCTCAGATTTGTTAATTTCGGAGAAATTACAATACAATTTAAAATTTACACACATTTACTGTTTCTTTTACTCTCACAGTCCATCGTAACGGCAATCCGACACGACTTATGAGATATTTGGCGCAGGACTGACCGTTTTACGTGCTCTGCTTTACCATAGGTGTAAAAAAATTAACTTCCTACAACAAAGTTTTCAAACAACCTCGTTTACAAAGATGATTTTAACGAAAAAATCTAATCCATACTAATATTATAGGTGCGAAAGTAATTCTCCTTGTATGTCTGTGTGTATGGAGATAGTTTGAGACACTGGGAATGGTATAGGATAGTTTTTATCCTGGAAATCGTCCCTTAAGGGTGTGAAAATGGGGGTGGAAGGGTGTATGGTAAATCAATCATTTCTCAACTTACATATTTTTACATCACCCGGGATTTGAACCACATGATCGGCACCAATAAGAGGATATGCCATCTTCCATCCACTGAACTTGTTAATGCTCCTGATTACTCTTTAATTCAAAAGTTATACCGATATCTTATAAATATTTACATCATCCTGTCTGATGGATTTTTTTTTGAAATTCAAATGGGCCCTATTCATTAAACATATTTTATTTAAAACTTGTTATTTTTTACAAAAAAAAAAAACACACACGCGTTTTAGACTTTTACTGGTTTTTTTTTTAATTCAGTAAATAGGCTGAAATCTAGTTTGTTATTATTAGACACATACAATATAGGTACATTCATGGCGTAGTTTGTAGTTAATTGCAGTAAGGTCACGAGATAGCATTACAGTAAAACAAGGAAATTGGGTCTCGCTTCCAACTTCAATGAAGTGCGCGTCGAGTGTCATGGTTATATGTACATACATATTTTGGTTATCGGTTCTACTTGTTAATTATTAAATTATTATGTAATTTTCGTAGTAAATGCTTAAGGCTGGGCCAGATTTAGTGCATAAGAGATACCCACACAAAAAGCAAAGAAAAAGACAGTCAAAAATACTATTTAAATCCGGTCTTGGCTTTCGTGATAAATACATTTCTTTGGAAGAGATAGAAATAAAGAAAGAATTTTTAAATATCTAATTTTAGCTTTCAAAATATCGTATAAATACGTCCTCCTTTTTTGAATTCGGTGAAAAATTTAACCTTTTGTTAGGTCATCTTTTTAGTCATTTTTATTTTTATTATTCTGCGAATGTGTTGCAGTCAACAAAATAAGTTCATGATGACGACAACTTGTGCAATGTTTATTTATAAATATTAATGCAACAATATAAGTTCTCAAGAGCTTCCACGAAGAAAATTTTACTTTGTAACACTAGTTTGCAATAGTTTTGACTTTTGTTGTTTTTAAAGAATATGTGAACGATTCTATATACTTATTAAGGTTATCATTTAACTCGTGGCTCACCCTTGCTCCGCTCGGGTACGTTTAACGGTTAGTATGGAATAGATAGACTATATTATATAACTGCTTTGCTCCCTTGGGTAGTAATATGATGATCTATCTATTGCAAAAACAATTTTTCAAATCGGATTAGTAGTTCCTGAAATTGGCGCGTTCAAACAAACAAACTACCACTTTATAATATTAGTATAGATATATCTTACAAATTTCAAAAAAATGAAAGTAAATTTTCACAATACTGAAATCGATAAGCTATTTTTAATACCTAAATTGTCATTTTTCCATTTCTATTCACTATACCAGTTATCTTCGAAACAGTTTACTTACACTTGACACGTTCTGTTTTGATAATGGCATCATGAAACTGAGCGAAGCTTAAAAAGTTTTACTTTGGCCCTCACTACATATAGAGTAAAAAGAAAATGAAAATTTTGCATCATTTCAGTGTACTGCGAGAACTGTGTTTTTTAATTCAATAATAACCCGGATAACCAGTTATCATCATACCAAATTACATCACAATCACTGTTCAGCAAAAGTGGTTTTTCCGTGATGCGGTCACAGACAGACAGACAGACAGATAGACAGACAAAAATTCTAAAAATTATGGATTCGACCTACGTATCGTTAGTAATAACTTTTTCAATAAGAATTTCCAAAAAATATTTAATGTACAGATTCTACTCAGAATTTTATTTTAAGTATAGATTTTGATTAAAAAAAATTATACACTAAACATTTTATTTATTTTTGTTTTTTCTTATGTAACTCGAAAATTACTTAAACGTATGAGCCATTGCTCATATACAATAATAATAAATAATAAATAAAATACGCTAGGAAAATATATTAATAAAATTATTCCAGTGATTAGAAAACTAAGGTATATGTTTGATGATATCATGGACTATCTGAGTCATTTATAGATGTCATGACTTAGCTATGTCTACATCTATTTATTCAACCCATCACCCCATTAAGGGTTGGTGGGAAATGATTTGTATTCAGCCCCTTTTTGACGTCCCACTGCTGGGCACGGGCCTCCCTTCAATACGAGGGGAATCAGGCCATAGTCCACCACGCTGGCCAAGTGCGGATTGGCGGACTTCACATGTCTTTCGAAAACTTGCTAGATTCTCTCAGACATGCAGGTTTCCTCACGATGTTTTCCTTCACCGTAAGGCAAGTGGTAATCAAGTTAGAAAATGATTCGCACATGAAAATATCAGAGGTGCGAGACCCGGGGTTTGAACCCGCTTCACTCGGTTTCCCAAGCGAACGCGTTACCACTAGGAAATGATTTATGAAATTTTTATTTTCATGGATTTTTCACAGTTTTATTCTGAATTTGTCCCCGATGTTTCGAAAGCTTTGCAACAAAAATGGCTACGGAAGAGACTAAAATTTTTTAAGCCCCAAACGTTGAAAACCGAATAGCAAAATAAAAAAAATAAATAAGGAAAAATAGCTTGATTAAAAATAGAAAGTATTCGCGTAAATATAAGAAAATTCTAAAAATTTTTCACCACCACTTGTTATATTTTTTCGATACGAAAATTTTACGACCGGCCGCCTGTACCTGACATGAACTCTCACTGGGTATTTCTCGCTAAGTGTATGCTAATCTAAACAAATCTAAAATCTCTGATAAAAGCTCGAGTTTTCAGTACTAGGTAGTAGTAGTAGTAGTAGTACATGCACAATGCATTTGCTGAATATAGCAAAGTAAAGGTTTCCCTAGTTTTCTCAAAATCCATAAATCTTATTATGTCGCGTCGACAGTCTTCCTGCCAAGTTTATGAAGCTGTTGTTAATTTTAACCGATTTGGAAATAAGGGATTTTAAATTTCTTTATGTTAGTTGATTTTTTTTATAATATTAATAATCTTTATTGCGAATGTATAAACCCAATCTATACAGATAAATAAAATTAGAGTGTCTGTTTGTAATATTAAAATAACCGCTTTTTACTAAATGCATATATGGATGTATACACGGTACATATAACTAAACAACATTTTTTACAATTTTTATCTGTCTGTCTGTTTGTTCTGGCTAATCTCTGAAATGGCTGGACCGATTTTGACAGGACTTTCACTGGCAGATGGCTAATGTTATAAGGAGTAACGTAGGCTACTTTTATTTTAGAAGAAAAAGGGTCCTACGAAAAAAAATTAAAACCAAATTAATTAATTAATTTTGTTTTGGGAAGCAACGGGAAGAACGAATCCGAACGTAGCGAGGGTGAGTCGCTAGTTTGTAATATAATAACATATATGTTATTATCATAAGTCATTTTTTTATGCTATACACCTTCTATCTATATACAAATAGACAAAGACAAAACAGTTCAGTGCCTTTTTCTATTCTATTTGTCAACAGTTTTTTTAGTTGTTTATTAACTATTAACGAGCTAAGTGTTAACAATGACATTTTTTTTAAATGGTTACTTTTTTATACAGATAGTTAAATTCTATTCATATGTGTTTACTTCAAATTTTAAATAATGATTTTAGCTGAATTTCAGCCATTAGGTTCATTTCACTTTTTTTTCTCTCTTTTTCATTCATATTTTCTAGTATTAGAAAACATAAATGAGCTTATAAATATGGAGGGCTTACACAAGATGTTGTAGTATCTGAGTTGACAAATCTTAAATTTGTGTCACGCGTAGACATAGAGAGTGGACTGTTTCTTTGTCAGCCGTCAGCTGAAAATGGCGGAAAGGTGACAGAGACAAAACGAATGTGCGGCCAGAAGTATTGTGTATTAATTAAAATACGTTTAATGAATATTTATAACCATTATTAAATTCATTATAACATTATAATTTTCAGTAATATTATATATTTTTTTACATTCCATTTATAAACTCAATTTGGAATAAAAGACGGGTATTGGCCGCACGTTCGCTTTCTCTCTCTCTGTCAACTTAATGACTGAATAAATGATTTATGCTCAGTACATTCATAACAATTCGTAAGTTTTGAACTATCCAAAGGATCGCAGTGTTTAAAAATATTATACAAAAGGATAGAAAACTCTTTTGACGCGGGAGAAGCCGCGGATAATAACTAGCACATATACAGTGCAGTTACATGACTAACCTAAGACTTGTAACAGAAAAACAAATATATGTATGCCATAATTTATGAATGTACGTGACACGTTATACCTGATGACTAATTTTCTCTTAAGAAAAAAAAAACTTATAAACCTAACCACATACCACAATTATATGTACATATATATCTTATATATTGTCGGTTTGTGTATACTTGTTATTAATATTATATTATATAATAGGCAGGAAAAGTACTAGATAAATCAATTTAAAAAAATATAATTAAAAAACAAGCTTTTATAGGTTTACTATTTCTTTTTTAAGCTTATTTTAAAGAAAAATTGTTTCAATTATAATTTATTCATCTATTTTTTTAGTTTGCAAGCATTGACTATCAAAAAGTAATTTTCATAGGAAGTGGTCTTCAGTTTGCACGATTTTCCCCATACGTGAATTTACCGGTGGTAGGACTCTGTCAAGCCTGAGGAGTCCGACTGGATGGGTACCACCCCCTGATCTATTTCTGCCGCCAAGCAACAATGATTGCATTGTTGTGTTCCGGTATGAAGGATAAGGTAGCCAGCGCAATTACAGGCAAGAGGCATATCATCTTAGTCCTCACAGTGACAACGCACCTGTGGTTCTGCATTTTTGTTACTTAAAACCTAAGTGCATGAACCGTAGGTGTTATGGGCGACAGGTACTGCTTTCCATCAGGTGATCTGTCTGCTCGTTTGTCACTGAATCGCATAAAAAAAAAAAACGTACATACCCACTAACAACCATTGCAATGAAAACTTATAAAAAGCGTGTAAAATCCTATTTTTAAGATATTTTTACCAACTTCATTTAGTTCAATGTAAACATTCTTGGAAGTCGAATTTAATGTAAGTACTTCTAATTATCAAATCGATTTGAAAGCATTTTAAATAAAACTATTTTTTCGAGTTTTTTCGATTTTTATTTTTGGTTCCCGACGAATGCTTTACACTGTAAAGTTTACAGCAACCATGGTCACGAGAGATACTCATAAGCATGTGAAATCCGCATGATAATACAATATTTTGATACATCGATCTGATCTGATTATAGATCCATCATCCAGGACATGAATAGCAAGAACATAGAAATATGAAACCTCATTTACATTTGAAATGGATCGTGTAAAAGTTAAATTGGGTTTAACTTTAATAAAAAATGAGTGCGTGTAAGCTCTACGCGCGGTAGAAGTAAAACTTCTTTGGCGCTGTAGCAGCTACCGCAATTACATTAAAACAAATCAAAATATAATCTATAGTCTATACTAATATTATAAAGAGGTAAAGTTTGTGAGTTTATGATGCTGTAGGGGGTAATCTCTGGATCTACTGAACCGATTTAGATGAAATTTGGTAAGAAGATAGTTTGAGACCCTGGAAAGGAGATAAGACTTTTTATCCCGGAATTCATTCCTTAAAGGGGTGAAAATGGGGGTGAAAGTTTGTATATAGAATCAATCTAGGGACGAACCTGAGCTAGGCAAGGTGAGTCGCTAGTATTTTATATATTTTTTTATTACTTTGATTATGTTTGTAATGTATTGACTTACCCCACAGTCACGCCTAAAGAAGTTTTACTTTAATAAAAAAAACTTGTAGAAATCATTATAAATATTAAGTACTTCTGAAGGTAAAAATTAGTATTTGTTTTTCATTCGCATATTTTTAACATGTTTTTCTTCTTGCGGTCTATATTTTAGAAATATAGGGATTCCCAGTAGGTAAGGACCTAAATAGTTTAAAAACAATGATGCATTCGTAGAAATAATTTTACACAGTCATGTTTTAAATATAATATAAAATTTATGTTAGTATTAAGCTTTTTTTTTGTAAAAGATATTTTAGTAACGAAAAAAAAATTGCATTGAATTTTGTAATAATATAAATTCTGAGTGGAATCTGTACATTAAATATTTTTTGGAAAATCTTATTAAAATCATCATCAGTCATTATTATCGATACAGAGGCAGACTATAGTTTTTTGTCTATCCGTCAGTCTGTCTCTGTCGGTGAACGCATCACGAGAAAACTACTGGACAGATTTTGATGAAATTTAGTATGATGATAGCTGGTTATCCAGGTCAACAAATAGGATACTTTTTACTGCGGGAAAATATCTCATCTCTGAGAAATTTAAACTAAACGTTAAAACCACTATAAATAGTAGTTTGTAAAAGCAAACGATAGTACCTGCTAATTGCAAAATACATGATTTTTGCATATAGACTTAGTGAAAGAGAAGGAGATAACTCTATCCTTCATTCTATTTAGAGCTTTATTAAAAAAAAAATAAAGTATTCCTAACTTAGCTGTAAAACCATAAATATAAGAAGAGAGTCAGACTAAGTTTTTTTTTTATTTATAATATCAGTATTCTGTAAAGATAAAGGAGTTTAAGTTGTTCCTATAAAAAAGTTCGAAAATCAATGTCAACACATTTCATTCAACATTATTTATAAATAATTTGTTCCCAAGTCTCAGCTCATTCAATAAAACCGAACTACGAACATAATTTCACTTTTTGTGACTATCCGACGACAGAACGTGATGCGATTCGATACAGCCTTTCAAAACTTGTGCGGGCTTGTTTCCACTGTACAAATTAATATTTTTCTAATAATAACCAAAAAGAAATAAATAACCCATAATATTAAATAATAAAAAAAAATATATATAATACACATACATAATATCTACATATTGAAATTTTTGCAATCATCTCTGCTGGCACAACTCTACAAACTTTTTCGTTCTCTACATATCGTTATGAACAAATGACGTAGCTTTTATCTTATATATATCTCTAAACTCAAATATTAAACATATTTTCAAAAAATTTCTGTAATGTAACTTTCTGTAATAAAAAAATAATGTTGTCTTAAATATATATATTATATGCATAAATATGTATAGGTATTTGAGTTCTAAATGAAACTCAAAAATAAAATTAAAGAAAATGTACAAGGTTTCATGACACATAACTTGAACTTTTTTAGGTCTAGTATGGAAACTAATTAATAATTAATTACTGATGTCCGCCCGCAAATTTGATCATAATCATTTTTAAAAATTTGAGGAAAACTTATACATATGAATAAAATTTACCTGTATTCAGCCCTTTTCAACGTCCCACTGCTGGGCACGGGTCTCCCTTCAATACGAGGGGAATCAGGCCATAGTCCACCACGCTGGCCAAGTGCGGGTTGGCGGACTTCACATGTCTTTCGAAAACTTGCTAGGTTCTCTCAGACATGCAGGTTTCCTCACGATGTTTTCCTTCACCGTAAGGCAAGTGGTAATCAAATTAGAAAATGATTCGCACATGAAAATATCAGAGGTGCGAGACCCGGGATTTCACCCGCTTCACTCGGTTTCCCAAGCGAACGCGTTACCACTGGGCTACCACTGCTTTACCTATCTATATAAAATAAAATAAGTCCAAAATTATTTTATTGACTAGCGACTCACCCTCGCTTCGCTAGGTTTCGTCACTAGCTAGCTTCCTAATACAAACTTTCAACCCCAGTTTCTAAGTTCCTGTGCAATTTTCTTAATTTTTTTAATGTAAGAACCTTTTCTTGACAATAACAAACTCAATAAAAAAAGAATTAGTGAAATCAGTCCAGCCGTTCACGTGTGATGGCGTGACCAAGGGCAATAGGGATTCATTTATATATATATATATATATAGATTTAAAAAAATATATTGACAAAGTTAAAGACGTTGATTATGTTAATGAAAACAGTTCTCGGGCATTATCGATCACGATTCTCAAATATACGGGTGTGCGTTTCAATGATTTGATCAAGTATTGTACTGTCTTCGTGCGCTCTTTTTGACCGATTTCAAAACAGGAGGTACTCAAATCAGGTGTATGTTATTTGTATGTTACATAATATCTCTGCTAATAGTGATTTTATTATTGTTTTTATTTCGATATTACTTTTTTATTGGATAGAGTAGAGTTAGTGGTGGATTATTTATTTTTAAGGTGGTTTACTGTCTATATAACTTTAAGGTAAAGTAGTTATTTTTAAAATAGTAAAGTGAACTACACCAGTCCAAACATCATATCATCTTGCTTGTTATACCAATTTCAAGCGATATCTTCACTAACTGTATTTGTTTTAATCAAATGTATTCAGCCCTTTTTAACGTCCCACTGCTGGGCACGGGCCTCTCTTCAAGACGATGGGAATCAGGTCATAGTCCACCACGCTGGCCAAGTGCGGATTGGCGGACTTCACATGTCTTTCGAAAACTTGCTAGGTTCTCTCAGACATGCAGGTTTCCTCACGATGTTTTCCTTCACCGTAAGGCAAGTGGTAATCAAGTTAGAAAATGATTCGCACATGAAAATGTCAGAGGTGCGAGACCCGGGATTTGAACCCGCTTCACTCGGTTTCCCAAGCGAGCGCGTTACCACTGGGCTACCACTGCCTGTGAAATCAAATTTAATCAAATAGCCTTTAATATAAAAGAAAACTTACCACAAAACTTGAATATACAACACAAAAGTTACTACAAAGTATGAACTGCTTAGTTTCACAATATTTTGAAGTTCGCCCAACCTAAAACGATGTTATAACACGCGATTTTCACTTTCCTGCAAGTGATACTACATACTTATATATTCCCCATCTTACCTAACACGATATAAAAGTAAGACAAAACATGATAACACTATAAAAATGCTCTAATATTTAGACTTGTCCTACGTCACCTATTTTCTAAAACGCTCTAATTTGAATCTTATTTTATAAGAACAAGGTTGATTTTACTTTGATGCAGATAAAAGCTTTAAAGCTCTAGTTAGGGTATGTGTGTGAGTGTTCAGCAAATTTGTATGTGTATTATGGGTTCAGGAGTAGTGATGAGAAAGGACTTATATCGATAGCTTGTTTTTTTTTTACGTAAATAGATTGTTGAAAATGTAATGAATGTCTCAAAGTTTTTAATTTATACATATGCGTTATATGTATTTTTATATAGGGTCTTTGTACTTAAATAATTTTATATATTTTTTTATGAAAGATGTTCAAAATAGCCAAACTTATAGTTTGTAGATTTTTGTATTTTTATGCGTGTTTAATAAAAAAAAATGACTAAGTTTCAGTTAAAATGGTCGAGTCGAATCCAATGATGAGCTCCCTGAGCTACTGACTAAATATGTAGAAATATAAAAATGAATAGAGTCACATGAATTTACTGATTAGAAATAAAGATAAATAGCACAATTTATATCATTGTCATGTAGACTCATTCCGTTATGTGATTTTTATGATCAAATAGAAGAGAATAAAATGTATAAATGTGTATATATATTAGATATATATTGAGTTTAATAGATTGGAATGCCACAGGCTTATCTATGTTCTGCAAGGAGAACTACATAAGAATATAAAAGAAAAATAATATTGTAATATCTCATAAACTTTATGAGATATTCAGTTGGTCGATTTTTTTTTGGTGAATATTATTATATTTTATGTGAATTATAGTCAAAATTTAAAAAAAAGCTGCTTTGCTTTTGTGAATGCAAAAATAAAATGAAAAATATTATCCTCATTTTCAATCTTTTGGAGTAAATTTTCATGTTACTTTATCTTTTTGGTCTTTCATACAGAATGCGTTTTTAATTAAGGAAGTGGCAAATTTAAAATCGATTGTGAAATTTAACAGCATTTTTAACTTAAACGCGTAAAAGTGTTGTACTAGAAAAGTGTCATTAACTTTTGCAAGACTAGCATTGCAAGGTATATAAGTTTATCATTTGTTTATACAATGTGAGTCAGGGTAATGTGAAGCGGATTTGCTAAAATAATATTTTCTGTAATGACAAATTCAACATTTACTATGCTATTAAAATATTTTCAATATAAGAATATATAGAAATTGTTAAACATAATTAATATTTTAGTTTGATTCTAAAATAGGTGCTACGGACATATATATGTATATAATTTAAAAATAATATTTTTTTCACTGTCATAAATATTGTAAACTAATTAATATGTAACACTTAAAATTGCTATTTCATTATATTATTAAAAAAAAAGAAAAAAAAAAACATTATTGCGTAGTTCAAGTTTATTATAACTTGAATTAAACGATAAAACATAACAACATATTTAACAATTTCAAAACAATAATTACTAGTGTTATCTACATACAAATATTACGTTATTTCTAAGCAAAATATTATCTAATCGATTATTCTTATCGATATTTTATCGATATACACACATCACTGCTCCAAGATGCTATAATACTCGGAAAGTATAGCGTTGAATCGGGAGTTTGAAAGTAGATGTCAGTTCAGTTTGAAACCGCGACCGACCAGTCGTGTCTCGACCCGGTAATAATATTATAAAAGTTATATATTTTCCCACGAAAATAAGAATTGTGCCAACAATTCTATTTTTTTGTGTTGTGTCGTGGAATTTTTTTGTGCATTTTGTGTTTGGATTTTTTTTTTGTTTTATTGCGAAAACCAAAATAACTGTGCGGTAAGATATTAGAATAGAACTTAGAAGCGCTCGAGGTTTATGGGTCTAATGATATATAGTAATAAAATTTTATGATAAACAGACAGATTCAAATATATTATTTACGGTTATTGTGAAATTTAAAATTAAAACCGGCGTCTGAGCTGTGTGCATGTTATTAGAAATTCGCGGTCTTTTGAATTATTTAAAAAAATAGTATTACATTATTTTTTTTTATCAATTTATAATTTATTTTTCAAATAGAATGAATTGCAGGAAATCCTATATATGAATTTTCGTCACTTTTTGTAGGAGCTGAAACTGTAAGCGTTATAATCGGAGTCGAATAATTCGCGGTCTTTTGCACTAATGTTAAAAATAAAAAAATTGCGACAATACAGATAATGTTATTTTTTAAATGAAAACTTCGCGGTGTTTTGAAGTAAGTTTCTTTTATTAACTTTATCTGTTTCATATAATATATAGAGTGTTTGAGACTGAATAATTTGAATCTTTCGACGGACCAACATCGCTTGTTGCAAACTAAATTATTTTACCTCAGACATGCTTTATAATTAAACAAAATATATTAAAATATAACTTAATATTATATAAAAATGGAAATCGATAAAAAAAATCGTAACACTTTTACCAATCGGCTTAAGGCACAGCAAAAAGTAGAAAAAAAGTGCACCAGAAAGTGAATCAATCGTTTATCAATGATTGACGTTTCTGCATTTTAGTAAGATGACCCAAATATATAATTTTAAACGTCTGAGATTCCGTGTGAAATTTTGTTATCGTTGCAAAAAAAAAATTATGCTGATATTAAATTAGGTGATGAGCTCATGATAAAAATTTGGTGCGTAATAAGATTTTTTTTTGTGGTTACATTCTTATTTTTATAAGATCTCGTACATTATCCACGTTTTTGGGTACTGAATTCGGTTTTTGTGGGGTTTCTCTCGATGTTTTTTTAATGCAAAAGTTATTTTACATGGATAGTTTCACATAAAACTCAAGAAAATCACACCTCTAGGTATGAAAACTCTTAAGTAGTTTCAAACTCGATGTACCATTTTTGGAAAAACTAATATTGTCGGTCGATTTTTCAAAATTGTTTTGATAAATTATATACTCTGAAGGTTTTTTTCTGTACATTATTTATAAGTAAACAACAAAAAGCATTATATACGAGGTTTTATAGCATCATTCTTGTAATTTTACTAATTGCTTTGCCTACTAGTGATGTAACAAGCAGACTGAATTAGTTTTAATTATGCATAACTAGCGGCTCACCCCCGTTTCGCTCGGGTTAGTCGCTAGGTACGTTTTATATAGATATTCAAAATAGTTATTTGCCAGCGATAGTCATATATATATTTTTTAATTTTTCTGATGTTTTAATACTTATCATCCTATTCTGGACTAAAAGAAATCCAAAAAATCTAATCTAAATTGGTCCAGCCGTTCTTGAGTTACAAATGGTGTAACTAACACGACTTTGTTTTATATATATAGATATACTAGTACAGTGTGGATTAATTTAGATTAATATTAGGTCACTACTTAGATCGGTTATGTCTCTGGATTATTAAAGAGTATTCATAGTGCTTAACCTATTTGTGATAGGAAGTAAACGTACCTATAGACTAAAATAAAATGGTTCAGTACTTTTTTCTGCCTGTTTGTCAACCGATTTACTTTTTTTTTTCTTAGTAGCTATTGACGAGGTTTAGTCTTATCAATAAAAAAAAAAAAAAAAAAAAATATGGTCCAATTTGCATTATTAATTATCGACATTAATGATTGATACATGCATGTTGGTACGATTTTTGAAAATGTCCGTATGATTATTTCAAAGCGTCTTTCCATCGTTCATCGAAGGGTATTGTTATTTTCAAATTATAGAAATTTCAAAGCTTTTAAACAAAAAAGCTTGGTTAGATGCTCATTTGTGTAATATCTAATAATTCGAGAAATATTTTTTTGGAAAATGACATTTTAAGGAAAATAGGGGGTTGACTTTTGTATGACACGTTTTATGGAATGCATACTAAGTCTCGGGAAGCCACTAGTTATATATATATATATATATATATATATATATATATATATATATATATATATATATATATATATATATATATATATATATATGCAAGCTTATCTCCTTATTCGCGTAGAAATTCTATAATTCACTTTGAAGTGCTAATTATTAATGTATACGATTATCAAGGCTACCATATGGCACAACCAGTTTGCCTTTTTATAAACATTTTTTGTATTCATCACTACCAGATAATTGCTTGTTTACGTAACTTTTTAGGAAAGAAAAGTTCAAATATATAATAATAATCAACTCACCTCTTGGGTTCGTCCCTAGGTAAGTTTTAGCGGTTGGTACCTATTGATTTCTCAGATATGAGATATTTTCCCGCAGTAAAAAGTATCGTATATGTTGATCCGGATAACCAGCTGTCATCATACCAAATTTCATCAAAATCTGTCCAGCGGTTTTATCATGATGCGTTCCGAGACAATCAGACAGGCAAAAATTTTAAATAATATAGATTCGGCCCCTACTATTTCAATAAGATTTTCCAAAAAATATGAAATGTATAGATTCAACTCAGAATTTTATTATATGTATATTTGATTAGAAAACAGAGTAATGTACTTTTTCTACATGAGTACTGTATTATAAGTGCCTTTACAATTGGTAATTTTGATTGCTTTAATTTTTTAGCTACTTTTAAAGTTATAAAAATCATGTTACTTATAATTTGAAAAGTATTTTACTGGCAGCCCCCTCGCTTTTTGTAACCTAAAGAAATAACTCACTACATAGTATAAAACAAAGTCGCTTCCCGCTGTCTGTCTATCCCTATGTATGCTTAGATCTTTAAAACTACGCAACGGATTTTGATGCGGTTTTTTTAAATAGATAGAGTGATTCGATAGTAAGGTTTATATGTATAATACATGCATATTATAGTACAGGAAAGCCGAGAAAATCAGATTTGTATTTCATACTAACCGTTAGAACGTACCTAGGGACGATCTCGAGCGAAGCGAGGGTGAGTCGCTAGTGTAGGATATAAGTTATATCGATTATAAATTTCATTCAAATTTGTTAAGCTGTTGAAACTTTAAAAATTAATACTGAAATGAAATAAATTTTTGCTCGGTCTTCGTTTAAAGGTGTAAAAAAAACAAGTTATTTTTACAATGTATGCAATATTAATGCTAATATATTCTAATGGTATTGCGTAATTAGTGGAATATGTGAATGAATTTACATAATCCTTGACATTCAGTGTTATAAGTATGACTATCTTATTGTTGTTTCATATAATGCGATTTATTTCTTTTTTTACGCTTTGTTCTTTAAACTAGCTTTTACCTGTGACTCTGCTCGTGTAGTTTATTGATATATAATACATTGCTCCCGTACCAAGGATAGACTTTCTTAATAATCTATGTATATGTATATGTATATAAAAATCAATGTGTGTATTTATGTTACATATGGACTCCGAAACGTGCAAGTTGTGGTATGATCTTCCTCCTAAGGTTTTCCCTGAGCGTTATAATATGGGGCTCTTCAAGAGTCGTGTTTTTAGGTGCCTTAAAGGTCGACAACGCATTCGCAACTTCTTTTGTGTTGCAGATGTCTATAAGCGGCAATAGCCACTTACCATCAGGTGGATCGTTTGCTCGTTTGTCCATTTTTCCTATAAAAAAAAAATGGCTGGAGCGATTTTGATCAAATTTTTAGGTAATCTTCAGATTAGCTGTGAAATGATGTTTTGAAGTTTGGTAGCGAACGAAAGTTTAAATGCAGGCAAAGCCGCGGGCACTGTTAGTTATTAGAGATCATCACGCTTAAAGAAATGAAGACTTTCCAGCTTTGTATATAGATGATTATAAAAAGATAGAAGAGTTAACACAACGTCCTTCACTTTCTAATTTTTAGCTGGTGCATTTACGTGGGCGAGGGCAACAATGTTTTTTTATATTCAATACTAGCGACTCACCCTCGCTTCGCTTCGGGTTCGTCTCTAGACAAAAACAAATCTATCCCACGGGAACCGTACATTTTTCCGTGATGATATATAGCCTCCTCAGTTAACGGGCTATCTAATGCAAAAAGAATTTTTCAAATCGGATTAGTAGTTCCTGAGATTAGCGCGTTCAACCAAACAAACAAACAAACTCTTCAGCTTTATAATATTAGTATAGATTATAGCCTTTTTTACCTATTCCGTGGATTATACACATTAAACAATACATTTACATTACTCCATGTGATATATCTACATAATATGTATGTATATATTCCACAAGCTTATTAAAATATAAAAAATACTAACATATATATATATATATATATATATATATATATATATATATATATATATATTTTAGTTTTTTTTTAACTAATTTAAAATTACAGACTTTACATAGATGACTAGTAACTTACCCTGGCTTCGCTCGGGTAAGTTACTAGTGTCTCGGTATGTTTTAATTTATTTTTGCGGAAACCTAATTCTTTTTGTAAATAAAAGTAACCAAGTTACTCTTTATGTCATCAGCTATCTGCTAGTGAAAGTTCCGTCAAAATAAGTCCAGCCTTTATGGAGATAACCCTGAACAAACAGACACCGGTGGTAGGACTCTGTCAAGCCTGAGGAGTCCGACTGGATGGGTACCACCCCCTTATCTATTTCTGCCGCCAAGCAACAATGATTGCATTGTTGTGTTCCGGTACGAAGGATAAGGTAGCCAGCGCAATTACAGGCAAGATGCATATCATCTTAGTCCTCCCAGTGACAACGCACCTGTGGTTCTGCATTTTTGTTACTTAAAACATAAGTGCATGAACCATAGGTGTTATGGGCGACAGGTACTGCTTTCCATCAGGTGGTCTGTCTGCTCGTTTGTCACTGAATTTCATAAAAAAAAAAATAAACACACACACACACACAAACAAAAATTAGAAAAATCGTGTATTAAGTACCGTATATAATTTCAATTCAAAAATAAACAGTAAATCAGACACTTTAATTTTATTTATCTGTATAGATATATTTTTATTAAAATAAATCGTAATATGCGCTTGAGACAAGTAGCTTATGATAATTCCAATGTCTATAGTTGCAATTACTAAGATATTAATAAGGTTTTAATTATATCGAATATGTATAAGATATCGTCAGTGATCCATTGATCCTATTACCTTAAAAATGTGTCACTTTGACTTGTTGATAGCGTTATCAGTTGATAACAGTTATCATACAAAATCAATTTTTGGTAAATAAGAAGTTACGAATATGTTCTATTTTCAACAAGATTAGCCAAAAACATCGTAATGCATTACTTATATATATATTAACTGACCGTTTCATATACCTTCGATTGCTTTTCATTGATTTTTTTTAAAGTTATACTTCTTTTGGCACGTGTGGATAAAATTATGAGTGTAAAATGTTTACAATGCGCGTGCACATCGACAGCCAAAAAGCGACATGATAAAATTAGCTGAAAGCGATTAATGAAGTTAGCTACATTCCTTTTACAAACAGAGAGTTGTCACAACTCTCTGACAACGGCACAACTCTGTGACATACGGGATGTTATCTTTAGCTATTTTTGTTCTGTTACGCCAAAGAAGTATAACTTCTTACCTGTGTACGTAAGTACATACATGTTTTTTTATATTTGATGTTCTTTTATAAGTCATCGTCATCATCATCAAACCTTTTCAGTCCACTGTTGGACATAAGTCTCTCTCAGAGTGTGCCATTAAGCTCGATCTTGAGCTTTGCGCATCCAGTCTTAGAAACCCGCTGTATGACGCAGGTCGTCCCATCATCTAGCAGGAGGGAGTCCTAAACTACGTTTTTAAGGCCGTTTGTATAAGTATTTTCAAATAAATACCCCAATTTTTATTAATTCTACTTATACTGTATTTCAACGTGCCTAGTGTTCGCCCAGTAGTCGAAATTAGACTATAATATATATTTTTTAATTGATAACACATAAGCTCGTTAATAGCAACTAAAACAAAAAGAAAATCAGTTGTCAAACAGAGGAAAGGTACTCAACTGTTTTGTCTTTGCCTCTTCACATGTAGATACCATGAGTTATTTTACGTACAAATATTTTTGATATACATACATACATACATCACCATCAACATACGTTATTTCTCTATGAAATATTCAGTGTATAATAACGCATAATAACCTCTTAGTATTCATACTTAGAGGTTATTTAGCGGACAAAAGGCAAATATTAAAAATATTAAAAAAACAGCTGACAACCGTGAGATAGTAGTACTTTTAACCTTGAAATTTAATAGGGTGAATTAAGTAAATAGGGTACGAATAATGGAGTTATATAAAAAAGTCAAGGTGTCAAAATTAAAGGGGAAGAACCCATGGTCCCTACCATGGGTTCTTCCATTCTATGGAAATTAGAATGACAATAGGTAATGCTTAATCATCTGTGAAATTATGAAATGTTTTGAGGTATTATTTACAATTAGAATTATATTATATTAATGGATGTATAAAAAATAATATAATATGTATTTAAGAAACTACGTAGGTATATCATATAAATTAGGTATTATTAAATTTTAGTATCCGTGATATGAAATCAACAGAAGATTGTTTACTATTGGACTAATATTTTAAATGAAATTGTATGTAAGTCTTATTATTCACGCAAAAACGGCTGGACGGATTTGGATGAAATTTAGTACATAGATAGTACTGACTTTCCTACTTTTATATTAAACGTTACGTTTTAACGTTTAGCTCAGAGATGAGATATTTTCCCGCAGTAAAAAGCATCCTATATGTTGACCCGGATAACCAGCTATCATCATACCAAAGTTCATCAAAATCTGTCCAGTAGTGTTCCCGTGATGCGGTAACAGACGGACAAATAGACAGACAGGCATAAAATCAAAAACTATAGATTTGGCCTCTGTATCGATAATAAAGTCTATTACAATAAGATTTTCAAAAAAATATTTAATGTATAGATTCGACTCAGTTAGAATTTTATTATATGTATAGATGAAATGTCAGTGTAATTTTAATAATAAACTAACTTTAATTTAACTAACTTTAACTTTATTTGCAGAAGAAAACGAAATCATTGAGTAAATTTTTGTTTATCAATTTCATTTACAAATCTCCCCAACGGAGAAATAGATTTTTACGAAATATTCGAGAACATTCGAGAGAAAGCGACTTAAGCTGTTTGTTTATCTCAGAAAAAAAAACCATTGGTAGAAACATTGCAATAAAATAAATGCCAGGCTACGTCAATAGGGTTTTAGTTAGATCCACATCTGGATGGCGGTGGGTAGTTAAAAATAACTCGATTGGTTTACTGTACGTGAGGTAGTGCTAAAAATATGGTATGTATGTTTATCTGTTATTTTGTTTAAGTAAATATCTCAGTAACTATGACATTTTGATGGTAATTTAAAAACTACAGAATTTACATAGATAGGTGGCGCTATAGTGAATTAGTCCTCTAAAAAATATTTTTACATTTAGAAAAGCTAAATTAACTTAATTTGTTTAGTTCAGTTAACATAGGCCTATTCTAAATCAATATGGAGGCTATTTTTATTATCAGCTATTTTCGCTCATCACTACATAGTAAAAAACAAAGTCGTTTCCCGTTGTCTGTCTGTCCCTATGTATGCTTAGATCTTTAAAACTACGCAACGGATTTTGATGCGGTTTTTTTTAATAGATAGAGTCATTCAAGAAAAAGATTTATATGTATAATACATTGATATTAAACAAAAAAGCCGAGAAATTTAAAGATTTGTATTTCATACTAACCGTTAAAACGTACCTAGTCTGGTCTTTCATATTTTAACTGTATCAAAGAATATCAATTGTACCTACTAATAATATTATAGATACACAATATTATTATTAAATTCATACTATTTATTTTGTTATCATCTTTATCATGCAACTATTGACATTAACCACATGTTTTGCAATGTTGAGGATTATGATAATGTAAACAACTTGGAAAAATAACTATATGATTAAGTCCACAATATTTATTTATAGCTCATCTCCTGCAATTTGTAGATAGATTTAGTTGAAAAAAATGATTATAGATATAGGAAGCAATGATAAGCTAAATTCGGGTTAAAGATATTTATTTCCAAAAAAGAACAATGTTCGCTTTACATTAGGAAATTCAAATTTTACAAGATTATAGTCTACAATTTAAACAGTGGTGATTCTATACAAAATCTGGATTCCTACATGACATAATGTAATGTTTTAAGTTTTTCTTGAACATATTTAAAGTTTTTGACTCCTTAACACTATTTGGCAAAGAATTGTAAGGCTGTGCTCCTTCAAACGTAATAGTTTTTATTCCATATTTGGTTCGAATCTTAGGCAGTTCAATTTTGTGCATGTTCCTGGTGCTGTGTGAGTGCGTTTTTGTTTGAAAAGTTATTTGGGAGTGAATGGTTTTAGTGATTATTTTTCTTATTAATATGCATGTGTTATATTTGTACATTTGTTTAATGGTTAGCAATTTAGTTTTTTCGTAAATATTTTTTGTTGGTGTACGGTAATCCATATGGTGTAAAGTCTTTAGTAATTTATTTTGAGAAGCTTGTAGATTTTTGATATTTGTTTTCGCAGCAGTACCCCATATTTCTACAAGGTATTCAAAAACTGGTTTCACTAATGTATTATAGATAATAGTTCGTACTTTAGGAGGAATACAGCGAGCTGATTTGCGAAGAGCTCCTGTAAGTAATTTTAGAGTGAAGAGAATCTATATGATGCCGCCATGTTAAGTTTTTATCCAAAATTAGAAAACCACTAAACTGGTACTGGTGCCTTTTTCGTATTTTTGAAATCATTTTATTGTTCTTAGTCGTGAGTTTTTATTTTTGAGTCAAATCCGAAGAATGACACAGGCTTTTTATCACGCCACATAAAATCGATTTCCAGGAACTCGTGAGCAAAGATATTACCTACCTATTAATTTAACCAATCTTCTCCATTCCACGTGACATTGACAGTAGTCTGTGCTCAACTAGCATGCTTTAAAGCTACACAAGAGAATTGAATTAAAAACTTAAACAAAAAGAATATAATGGGTATGTTTTTAACTACTTAAATTACCAATTCATTCTCTATATTTCGGACAATTGAAATTGTAAACGTTTATTGTATTTTAATTGCAAATGTAATTTATCCACAAGGATTTTTGGTCTTTATAAGGAATGATGACATCAATTTATAAGAATTGCTTTGAATGGACATTTAAAAAATATATGTACATTATGGGTATATTTAAAAAAAAAAGTTTTTATATATATGACTCATTTAGACATCTTAATTTAGGTATCGAATTAAGGTTATTTTGGCTATTTAAGGCTGGTGAAAGCTATAGAGAAAGGATAGTTGGTTAAGGAACTTAAAAATTGCATTTTGTTTATTCATTTGATTACTTTCTTTGTATTGTAAAAAGAGACTATTGTATTATATTTTTATTTAAAACATATGATTATATTATTAACATAATGAAAAAATGTGTACCAAGAAACAGAAAGAGAAAAAATAAAAAGATTCATTACCTACTTCCTTAAGTATATTGAAATCAATTAGTACTTGAATAAACAAAAAGTTGTTTGAATAGAGTAAGTAGTTGATGTTCAGTTCGGTAAAGTAAAATGCAAATAAAATTAAAAGTTAATTGTGTGATTATCGAGTCAAATTTTGACTAAGTTCTTAATTTGTATTTTATGGTGTAAATACAGACTATAATATAAGACTGTATACATACTACGAGTATTTTCTTCAATGAAATTCAATTCTCTTGTTAATTTCTTCAAAGCGTGCCAGTTGAGCACAGATTACTTCGCCAATGTCACGTGGAATGGAGAATATTTGACATTTCTTACATTTACGCGAATATTTGACATTTTAAACAAAATGTCAAATGTTGATTGCTGTAAATTCACCGCCCAGTTAACACCAAATGTTTATTAGCCCTTGTGTTTAGTCCATTTATTATAAAATTAGTTAAATTTATAGTAGATAATAAAATTAAATTATAATATATTTTCATTTTCACTCATTGTGCCATTTTTGTAATAAGTAATTATTTTCTATTGTTGTAGGTTTTTTCTGTAGACCGATCATTCATTTATAGTTTTAATTTCATATCAAAACGACTAAATTTCAAAATTACCGCTCAATCTCATTTGTGTCTTCCTCACTAAACGTGACACTGGCAGAATGTATTGCGTCTGTTAACGCAACTCTAAGCCATAGAGAGAAAGAAAAAAAAAAGCATTCGAAACGTCGCGTCGGGAACCAAAAATCGAAATAAATTCGTGAAAAAATCCGAAAATATAGTTTTATTTTCTATATACATACATACTCATACGTTGATAATTTAAATCAATGATTTGAGACACTCTTTGTTAGTTAGAAATAGTTCTATTATTTTTATTATTAAATTGTGTACGTAAATATTAGCAACTATTTATTATGGATAATTAATAATATATAAAAGTCTTCTTTAGGATTTTTAGCGGTTTCCTTGTTGATTTTCGATTTCGAATGCAATGGTCTCTTCTGTGACTATGTTTTTTTGTAAAGCATTAAAAAATTTTCTTTCGAAACGCCAAAGAATAGTAAAAAGTACAATTTCCGCGTAAATTTAAGAAAATCTATTATTATTCTAGTAATAACTAATATATATAGTAATTAGACAAAAGTACTATATTCATTTAATCCATTGTAAAAGGGAACTTTTGTACAAACTTTCACTGGCACCGGCACTAATACTTTCTAAAGTATATCGATAAGTACATACATACGTATCATTTAAAGTATCATTTATACCTACTATAGTTATACTTGAAAATATATTCAAAAACACGTCAAGATTCGTATACAGTTTACACGATTGAATAAAATATTTATATCTCGTTCTAGTAACCTTGTTAGTTAAACATAATATGTATGTACTAGCGACTCACCCTCGTTTCGCTTCGGGTTCGTCCCTAGACAAAAACGAACCTATCCCACGGGAACTGTACATTTTTCCGGGATGATATATAGCCTATAGCATAAGCGGGCTATCTAATGTAAAAAAAATTTCAAATCTGATTAGTAGTTCCTGAGATTAGCAAACAAACAAAAAAACAAACTTTGCCTCTTTATAATATAAAGTATAGAATATATTCCATCCGCTACAACTATATATACCAGTTTCCCGATCAAAAGACACACCTTCTTTAATGTTATTTTTGATACGTAAAATGTTTAAAAGAAAAAAATAATGCAGGTTGTTAACCCTGAGATACGATGCATATGTAATGACTGTGCGTTCGGTAAAAAAATATACAGCCATAGGTCAAGTTTTTGCCAGTTTTCAATTTGTACAGATAACAAAAATATGTCTTAAACTTTAAAATATATTCTTTTTAATCTATATTTAAATAAACAAAATTATTTTGTAGGGTTCCGTCACTGAAGGGTGCCAACGAAACCCTAATACTAGTCTACTTTCTCCGTCCGTCCATCCGTCTGTCAGAGATCTGAGAGTTGAAATTTTCACAAAGTATGTATTTCTATAGCCGCTATAACAACAAATAATAAAAATAATTAAAAATTAAAATACAAAAAACATTATTGTAATGTTCGTAACCGACCATTAAATTAATATACTGCATACATAGAGTATTAATCATATTAACAAAAAGTACATGTACTTTTTGTTGAATTCGACTCGCACTTAACCGATTTTTTCATCTTAAGTGGCAAATGTTTTAAATCATGCAGCCTTAAAATATTAATTCATATGTCATTTTAATTTGTCTCAAAAATCGTTAAGAATTACTTTAATA
This sequence comes from Argynnis bischoffii washingtonia, assembly GCA_033884665.1. Taxonomy (NCBI): domain Eukaryota; kingdom Metazoa; phylum Arthropoda; class Insecta; order Lepidoptera; family Nymphalidae; genus Argynnis; species Argynnis bischoffii. The sequence continues at coordinate 7,350,758 of JAEMGE010000029.1, forward strand.
GATTCCCGTTCCATACAAATGGTGCGTAGGACGTTTAATCTATGCCTATTATGACCAGACATAAAAAATATGATTTATCTTAGTCTTAGTTGCTATCATAAAGAATGTGACAAGTTTGATTGATATGAAAAATAGTAACTTTTAGTATTGAACATTTATTTTTTTGTTGATTTTTCTTTATTATTAACACTAGCGAGGTACGTTTTAACGGTTAGTATGAAATACAACTCTTTGAATTTCTCGGCTTTTCTGTACTGTAATATGCATGTATTATACATATAAACCTTCCTCTTGAATCTATTAAAAAACATCCGTTGCGTAGTTTTAAAGATATAAGCATACATAGGGACAGACAACAGGAAACGACTTTGTTTTATACTATGTATTGATTATTCAATCCCAAGTGAAATGATTCAAATTGTACTCTCTATATTTTGCTATCTTCATTTGCTGTTTTGGTCTCTAATCTCATTTAATTCCAGTAAGTTTAATATTGATCATATTAATCTTTTTAACCTACTTAAAAAAAGGAGGTTATCAATTCGACATGTAATTCGGCTTACATGCAAATATTATACAAAATTTTGTAGGTGTAAGTATGTATGTTTGTATGTATGCATGTTTTTCCACGAATTTCACCGAAACTAGTAATCTGATCCGTGATCATTCTTTTTTTATTTGCTTACATTTAATTTTGATATTTTAAAGAATATATTATGCCTTTGTAAGTATATACCTATGTCATAGTCAAGTAATTTATTGTATTTTTATGTTGACCCTACTCTAACTGGTTATACCCGTCTATATGGTAATGTCTTAAAATGAATGAGGCATCGACTTTCTTTGCTAAAATCGGTTTAAAAATACGCATAGGGAAATATCGTATATGGCGATACATCGATTATATTTCATCCATTGAAATATTGAATTATCTTTTTTGTGCTAAATAAGTGAGAAATTATGAGTCGTTCTCGCTATTTACGATTCATGCCATCAATTTTATATCGATTCAAACCTATTCCAACCTAACTTAAGCTCTACTCTCTCTTTATATGGGAGCTTGAACTCTTCTGCTTGATATATTAAAAAAGCTACATACATATGTTTTTAATTAAGACAAAAAATTATGCAAAGATATTCTCAATTTTTCAAAAAAAAAATGATGTAAACTGAAAAATAAAAAATTTTTTTACTGAAAATTTCTATTCTAAGCAATGTAATTTGTAAGATGTCAATTTAAATAAAGCTATCTTTTCGGATTTTTTCGCGGATTTATTTTGTTTTTCGGTTCCCGACGTTTTGAATACTTTACAGCAATCATGGCTACGGGAGAGACTAAGGTTTTAGAGTCTCAAATGTTATTATGTAGTTTTTATCGACAACACTATATGATTTTCAAAAATACAAAAATGGCATCAAATACAAAAATGGCATCAAATACAATCTTACAATATATGTAATTTTATAATTTTAAACAATTTTAATGAGTTTATAATTGAATAATGCATGTTATTTATTTAATTTTAGTTGCAATAATGAAATATTAGAATTAAAAAAAAAAATAATAGACAAAATACGTCAATGATCTGTCACTTTACCTTCTTACCTTGAGACACTTTAAGATGTTTTCAAAAAATCTTATGCCTGAAGGAGAATATTATCTAAGGTGCATATATGCCCATATATTAAATAATATAAAATTGTCGTTTGATGGCTTTGATCTCTTTATCTATAGACCAAGGGCAATTTAATAAACAGAAAGGTTACTCCAATTGACCACCTAGTGTTATAAGATTATCTCACAGCTATCATCATCAATGTACATACATCTTTAATGATAACACTAGCGATCTCCTTTGGCTATGCTTGCATATACATGTATACATTTACAATTGAATTGTGTAATATATATTAACATTTTAAAGTAAAATAAAACAATTTAAAATTATTAACCTTACTTTTTAACATTAGATCAAGTAAAGGTGTTCACATATTTGTTTTTCAATAAAAAATGTACTCATGGAAAACGAAGTGGTATAAAATCGATACCTTATCGGATTTGCGTCAACGTAGCGCTATCAGTATCAGCACATGGTCACGGACAGATCTACTTTTTGCATGGAGGTTTTATTATTAGTATCTATCTACTTTGTATTTTTTTAGTTGACTATAATTATTTTAACTAAGACGTGCTATACTGACTTCAAAGTTACTTTTATAGCAATCATTCATTTTTTTATTTATATATCACTCTAAAAGTAACTATATATTTGACATAAAAATTACAAAAATCAATTTAAAATTTGCGAAGATATAGCGTAACATACAGAAAAACATCTACCCAAAATAAAAAGTAAGTCTCTTTTTTGAAGTCGATTAAAAAGTATTGTTTTTTCATATAATTCCAAACATCAGATTTAAAAAAAAAAAGGAAGTATAATAACTTTTATCTCATTTCAATACACATATAGTGCCTGTCAAGCTCCTATGGTTTAGAAGCACTCATTTATAAAGAGATATAGAAACTAGAGTTCAGTTTGATTTTCGTTTGAGACAAATACTTTTCTAGGTATTTTTTTTAATATTTTAATGGTGACATACATAACATATGATAATGTTTTCTATAAGGCATTCAACATTGAAAAAATATACGTATTTTCCTTATCTTTTTATCGAAAGGTCTTACCTTATACGCGTAATATATTTATCGAGATCTGGGTAAAGTATTAGAACTACCTAATTAATATTATCATGGTCGAGATGTAAATACTAGTAAGTTATTATCATAATATGCGAGTGTAATGATGCTGGCTGGTTTTTAGTCTAGAGCTTACCATGACAGTGTACACGTCTCTGATCCCTGGTACAAAGCTCAAAAAGTTCAAAGTATTAGTTCGGGCTAAGAATATAGGCAATGTTTGTGCCCTGTATCTCAGAGAGCATACTGATAAATTTTTAACCGACTTCAAAAAAGGGGGTGGGTTAAATGTTCGTCGGTATGTTTACTATTTTTATGTCTGTTCATAGATTTTTTTGAAAACGGCTTGACCCCAATAATCCCAATAATCTATTTCCCTGTGGTTCTCCTAACTACAGATAACAATATATTTATTTAATAATAATCTATATCTAGATATGTAATGGGGAACTGTCGTTAATTGTATTCAATTAAGGTTGGCCCCGAAATGGCGCGTAATAACTTTAATGTACTGTAGGGAGAACTTAGTTTTTACATATTATGTCAACATAATTAACTAATATTAGTAAGATTTTCAACCGTGACTGAAATAGGTCAACATCGGCTTTCCCTTATATAACCTAATTGTAATATTAAAACTAAATATCTATACATGTAACATGTTCTTATAGTAACACGAATATTAGACATTTAAATAAAAATATATTTTCGTTTTTTTCGCGGAGTTATCTATCAATATTTTAACTTAGGATCACGTGAATAAACCCCCGAAAGTGCGTTCACTTTGTCGTGGTGGGGACCTTAGCGTCCAGCCGGGCGTGAAGCCAGTAGACACACCGTCAGGTGGCTCGTCTCGGTGGGCGGTGTACCATGCGGGTTGCTCTAGGTACTTCTGTGACAGCAGGACCGAGGGAGCAACCCCTTGGTTGTGTGTTCTGTTTCGGCAGACCTGCCGTCAGGGCGTCGTGGTTGAATGCGTAAGCGATCCTGCGACGCCCCATTCAGACGGAGGAGGTTCTGTTGGGTTTTATTGAGTAGTACTGGATATTTATCCCCACATAACCACTTGTATTTACAAAGGTGGTATGCGTAAATGTATTTCCTAATATTTAAAAAAAAGGATCACGTGAATAAAAACCGTAAACGCTGCCACTGAGTCTAATGATTTTCAATAAAGTTTGATTTAATGTTAAGCTACGAACTCTTGTGTCAGTACTGTGATTACAAACTAGGTCTATAACTTATCGGGTTAGTTGTTGTTACTATTGCACTGTCCTCAAAAGATGTCATACATTTCTATTAAGGTACCTTCATAAGATTTAATTATGATTAAATTAAATAAATCTAAAAAAGACCATACATATGTAGGTAATATATCCAAATAATAAAAACGTTAATAAAAACCGACTTCCAGGGACTGAAAAGTAAAAAATAACTAAACGGGGGTTTACATTTAGAATAGATCCGCGAACAAACATAAAAAAAAAAATATATACGGTCGAATTGAGAAACTCCTCCTTTTTTTGGAAGTCGGTTAAAAAATATATTATAAGTCTAATAATAATATTATTTAAAAAGCTCGTTTAAATATTTTAAGTAAACGAATTTAAATTTATTTTATTTATATATGACTAGCGACTCACCCTTGCTTCACTTGGGTTCGTTACTAGGTACCTTTTGAAGGTTCGTATGGAATAGAGACTCCATGAAGCTTTCAACCCCCCTTCAAAGTCCAGAATAATTTCCGAGTTAAAAACTATCCTTTGTCCTTTCCAGGGTCTCAAAATACCTCCACCAAATTTGATCAAATCGGTTCAGCAGAAAGCGTGAAAAGGTAACAGACAAACAAACAAACAGACAGAGACAAACAGACAGACAGACAGACAGTCGCATTTATAATATTAGTATGGATATATTTGCCCTTACATTCTGTATACACCTTTACAGAAATGTCACTAAATTATTTATTCAAAACAAACGATTCGTTGTGAAACGGTGCCCTAAGGTCAGAGTTTGTAGATAGCGAGATGAGATGATTCTTTGTACAGATTTATTGGTTACAGCTTCTTAACTTTATTACTTATTGATTGGAAGACATTATACATATAAGTAATAATTATATATAACTTAATCTGCTTGAGTTTAGTTTTTAGAGAGTTTAGAGAGAGTATATAGCCCACTATGCTATTTGTGTATGGGTTGGTGGGTTAAGCATGTGACTGAATTTCTTTCAACTTAATTTTATGAAGTTTCTAGAATATCTGAATTTCGCGTCCACTATTTGATGTAAATTGTAATGTAGACTTATTTCAACATTTTTTGATAGGTAGCATAAGCTCGTCGGTCGTGAATTCATTTTTATTAAAGGATAGATTATACTTCAAGGGCAGAACTGAATTAACCATGTCGATGGCACCTAGGCAATGCAATTTTAGGGGCCCCTTCACCCCTTTCTAACTTACTGAAATTCATTTTTTCAAACACAATGCAATTATATTTGTAACTAGCGACTCACCCTCGCTCCGTTCGTGTCCGTCCTTAGTTACGTTTTAATGTTTGAATTTCTCAGAGATGAGATATTTCCCTGCAGTAAAAAGTATTCTATATGTTGACACGGATAACCAGCTATCATCAAACCAAATTTTATCAAAATCTGTGGTTTTCTCGTGACGCGGTCATAGACAGACAGACAGACAAAAATTCTAAAAACTATAGATTCAGAGTCTGTATCGATAATAATGACTATTTCAGTAAGATTTTCCAAAAAATATTTAATCTACAGATTCGAGGTAGATTTCATAGAAATCTAACTGTTCTCATGGTGAAATTTTCACCAATTTTTTTAATTCTTCAGATTAAATTTTCACTCCCTTAGCCGATGAGAGCCCCTAGGCAGTTGCCTTAACTGCTTTATGGATAATCTGGCCCTGCTCAAGGGTGACAATTAAATAAAAAAAACATCCCTAGATGTAGAACAATTAAAGATTAGATTTAGGATTATAATTGTAGTGATTTAAAAGTCGGCATGCTTTGTAGATATTAAATAGTTTATTATAAATATATACAACAGGTGTTTTGCATCATCAATCATAATATATTATACACCATAGATTCTGTTAGAATACCATAAAGAATTAAATGACGTATTGAATTGGTGTAGTCGTTATAAATGGTTACAATGCCCTTAGGGCGTACATTGACAAGAAGATGAATATTTATTAATTGGGATAGTTAAGAAAGTATGTATGGTAATATTAGTCCCAGTGACCTATCCTTGCTTCTCTTGGGAGCATCTCTAAGTGCCTTTTGATACTTTTTCCTTACAAACAATGTAATATGTTTTTACAAATGCATATCAACTCCTTTTTGGTAATTTTATTGCTATTGCTAGTCTATGTTTTGTCTCAAATCATAGTATACTAGCGACTCACCCTCGCTCCTTTCGGGTTCCTCCCTAGGTTGATTCCTCATACAAACTTTTATCCCCATTTTCACCCCCTTAAAGGATGATTTCCGGAATAATAACTATTCTATATCCTTCCCAGGGACTCAAACTAACGTCTTACCAAATTTCATGTAAATCGGTTCAGTAGTTTCGGAGCTTCTTCCGTACAAACAAACAAACAAAAAAATTTACCTCTTTCAATATTAGTATAGATATGTATAATATCAGTGTACTAAATTTTATCGAAATCCGTCCAGCCAAGTAAGTTACATACATACATACATATGTCTATACATAAAAACTTTTGAATTTATAATATTCACTGCTAATTCTCCAATTCCATTTTATTACAGTTTAGCACAAAATGTCGACAAAACTAACATCCTTGAGTTTTACGTGAATTTATTGTACAAATACACGTTAGCGTACCGTTCGAGTGAACAAGATTGCAGTGACCATACATTAGGTATTATTTATTAAGATAACAATCTACTTTATTATTTAATAACCGACTTTAAAAATGGCTAATGTCAATTAGACTTCTTTTTGTGTTTTAGTCATGCCCTTCATAGTATTTTTAATGATTGTTTCTAAGATTTAAGTTTCTTTTTTACAATTAAAACAACATAAAATAATTAAGTTTAGATTATTGTACATTTTTATTAATGTTTAATTCGCTCTGCGGTCTAAATTCAAGACAAAACTAGAGTTCGTCAATCTATACAGATAAATAAAATTGGAGTGTCTGTTTGTAATATTAAAATAACTGCTTTATACTAAATGTATATGGATGTATACACGGTACATATACGAAAACAACATTTTTTACAATTTTTGTCTGCCTGTCTGCCTGTCTATCTGTCTATCTGTCTGTTTGTTCCGGCTAATCTCTGAAATGGCTGAACCGATTTTGACGGGACTTTCACTGGCAGATAGCTGATGTAATAAGGATTAACTTAGGCTTACTTACTTTTATTTAAGAAAAAATTAGGGTTCCACGAAAAAAAATTAAAACTAAATTAATTAATTAATTTTGTTTTGGGAAGCAACCTAGGGACAAACCCGAGCGAAGCGGGGTGAGTCTCTAGTAGTTAATAAACAAAAAAAAAAAGAAAATCAATTCAATTGACTAGCGGTTTACCATTACTTCGCTCGGGTGTATACCTAGGTACCTAACAGTAACCTATTCATATATCTCAGGACATAAGTCTATCTATTGACTTAATATTAATTTAAATTGATAACAAATTGTCACTTTACGCTAAACAAACGGACGAACCGACAAGCACCATTCACTTTCTTTTACCTTTCTTTTACTTTCTCACCCTTGCTTTGCTCGAATTCGCCTCTAGGAAAACAAAAACAAACCTATCTCACAGGAACCGTACATTTTTGCCCGGGATAAAAAGTAGCCTATGTGTTATTCCCGACTATAATCTATCTCTGTGCCAAATTCCATTTAGATCTGTTCGGCCGTTCTGGCGTGAAAGACTAACAAACATCCATACTTACAAACTTTCACATTTATAATATTAATACGGATTTATGCTCAGTGTTGTTTATGTGTTACTTTATTTATAAGCTATATAACTGTACAGTTTCATCAAAATTCGTTTAGGTACTAGTTTTTCGCGAAAGAACAAACATACATCCTTACAAACTATTGCGTTTATAAAATTTGTAGGAATTTACACTATAAGTACAAAAAATTAGATATTTTTAGTACAGCGATAACCTTCTGCCATATTAACTGTTGCGAATCCGACTTGCAAAGCGTACGATTGTGTTGATACTTCGAACGCTAGCGCAAAACTTGCTTAACCTGCATTTTCGTAATATCCTATTTTTTTTTCAATGCTAAGAGACATCATATATAACTTATAATTTTAATTACCGTTTTAACGGTAAAACCTAAAAGAAAATTCGACATTTAAATTTTCACATAGATTTTTTTAGAGTTATTATTTAACACTAGCAACTCACCCTCCCTTCGCTCGAGTTCGTCCCTAGTTACGTTGTAATATTTAGTATAGATTTCTTAGAGATGAGATATTTATCCGCAGTAAAAAGTATCCTATATGTTGACCCGGATAACCAGCTATCATCATACCAAATTTCATCAAAATCTGTCCAGTGATTTTCTCGTGATGCGGTAACAGACGGACAGACAAAAATTTTAAAAACTATAGATTCGGCCTCTGTATCGATAATAATGACTATTTCAATAAGATTTTCTCAAGAAAATATTTAATGTACAGATTCGACTGAGTTAGAATTTTATTATATGTATAGAATAATTAACCAAAAAAGTAGATATTGTCTTGAAATCTAAGCTTCATTTTTGTTTGTCTATAATATAATACAATATAACATATCGAATGATGTGTAATCCTATCCAAATGACAAAACGAAATGTATCGAATGTGTAAATAATGTAATGAATATATTTTTTTTGTAGTTCTTCGTTGGAAACCTAAAATCAAAAAAAAAAAACTGCGACAAAATCCAAAAATTAAAAATAGTTTTATTTAAAAAGTTTCTTTATAAAACTGAAATTTAATAAATTATAATCCTACCAATATTATAAATGCGAAAATATGGATGTTTGTTACTCTTTAACGCAAAAACTACTGAATGGATTTTAATTAAACTTTAAAATAATATAGCTCATACATCAGAATAACACAGGCTATTTTTTATCCCGGAAAAATGTACGGTTCCCATGGGATAGATTTATTTTTGTTTTTCTAAAGACAAAGCTGTTAGTTTGGTAATATAAGCCAGTTCACTACTTTTGTTCACTATACAAACGCTTCACCTTGAGAGAGATTGTTTGGATGTTGCAAAATTAGTTAGTACTTGATTGTGCAGCCTTTTAACTTATATTTTAACTGTCGCAGTTAAAGTAACAGTTACTCTTAAATATTAAATGTAAAGATTTCATATACAGTCTGTGTAAATGTAAACCACTGCTGGGCACGGGCCTGCTTTTAATACGAGGGAAATTAGGTCATAGTCCACCACGCTGGCCAAGCGTGGGCGGACTGAGCATGTCTTTTGAAAACTTGCTAGGTTCTCTCAGACATGCAGGTTTCCTCACGATGTTATCCTTTACCATAAGACACGTGGTAATCATATTGGAAAAGATTCGCACATGAAAACATCAGAGGTGCGAAACCCGTTTTACTGGGTTTCATAATTGAATTGAGCGCGTTACTACTGGGATACTATTACTTTATTATATACTAGCGACTCACCGTCGCTTCGCTTCGGGTTCGTCCCTAGACAAAAACAAATCTATCCTACGGGAACCGTACATTTTTCCGGGATGATATATAGCAAGTTAACGGGCTATCTAATGCAAAAAGAATTTTTCAAATCGAATTAGTAGTTCCTGAGATTAGCGCGTTCAACCAAACAAACAAAAAAATAAACTCTTCAGCTTTATAATATTAGTATGGATTATACTATTGCCTTACTATATAAATATTATTCAACAATGGTCTTTAACTATGGATATAGCGGATATGTATCTATGTATCTTGTAGATTCTAAGTCGAATAGCAGGTTCAATTCCCGGATGAGTGAATAGACACTAATGGTACTATTTAAGACCGGTCTAGACTAATCTAGAGTGTCTAAACAGTTGTGAATCGCCATCTAGCGGCTTTTTCGTACGTAATTTTTACATGATATCTACTTGTAGCAACTTGTAATGAAATGAAAGCAGTTATTGCTATTGTACATAAATTTTAATCCAATTCTTATTTTCAATAGTTTTGTTTCATAAATATATTTTTTATCGATTGTATGGCATAAAATATTTTTAGTTTCCCTCTACCTCGTAAACATGTCGATATCGAACACAAAAATTAACGGTCTTTACAAATATAAATTATTATCGCTATGATGTAAGGGAGACCCAAGTTTAGGGGAAAGCCGCGCCTCTATGTCTAAATTAGGTGGTATTGTGATTGTATGAACATAGTAACTTTACAATACAAGTTTGTTGCCGTGGCTTCTTTTATTATTTACTTAATATAGACACCATCCTAACACATAAAATGGTGTACCTAAACATATTTTTTTTAATTATTAAAGATAAAAATTTATCGCGATGCTATTTTCCTATACAATACAAATAAATAAAATTTAAGTGTCTGTTTGTAATGCATATAAAAGTATATACGGTACTTAAGAGAACTTATAAATTTTTTGTCTGTCTGTCAGCTGTCTGTTTATTCCGGTTGATATCCGAAACGACTGTACTTATTTTGACGGGACTTTCACTTAGAGATAGCTGATGTTATAAGGAGTAACTTTGGCTATTTCTATTTAGAAAAAGAATTAGAGTTTCGCTCAAAAAAATAATTCCCATGAAATTGTGAACAAAATCCGCACCCAAGCGAAGCAAGGCTAAGTCGCTAGCTTACAAATAAAACAGGCGATTATTAGGCAATAAGCTGAAGCCATTTGCATTACGTAAAGCATATTTTTGTGTCAAACAAACCTTGGCCCTTAATGACCATATTTGTTTCACACCTGTTGACTAATCTACTAATTTATGCACTGTGATATTTTGAATCCACCTAAAAAGTGGTAAAATAAATATTTTAGAAGTTTAACAATAACTTATTGGTTGGCTAAAAGGTTATCTTCCGGTGTATTCGTAATTATTCTCTTTCAAAAGGGCTTGACCGATTTTGATGAGTTTTTTGTTTAATATGGGATCACATGGATGGTTTTTAACTATACATATAATTGGACACAGCAGGATGCGTAGAACTCGATCTGTGGCAGAACTGCGTCCGCCAACCGAGTCTGTTTTGTATCTTAATAATAATTTGAATCTAGTTTTGGATCGATTTTTTATCTTTCAGGAACTGGGAGTATTAAGATTATGTGTACATTTTGAATGTCACTCTCCGAGTAAGTACTAAATGATGTGTAAATTTAAAAAATCAGATCGATTTAGTGTGATTTTTAGTGATTTTTGAAAGACAGACACACGGTATATTAAAATTAATTCTTGTTTAGTGTTTGTCAGTTATCATAAAACTAAATGATTTTCATGATTCGTAAAGGAAAGTTTATACAGGCCTTATTTAATGACTTACAATAAAATAGCTAAATTATTTAAATAATAATTAAAATTATATCCGAAGTATAAGATTGTTTTTGAAGTGTAAATTAAATTTTAAGTATACTTATTTAAATTTCAATACATAAATTCAATTTCGAAAAACAACTTCATAATTTCCTTGGTCACAAATAACGATCGTAAAATCGAGTCAGCTTACCTAACACTTATGAAGCGAAACAACTATGCGTGCCCTTTGAAAAGTTTAACATTACGAAGGGCAAAGGGTCCAAAAGGGTAGAATTTTTTTTTTGGGTTCTGTATCCAAACGGTCTATCAGAACTATAGTTGACTAGGTTTAGGCTTCATATGTTAAAGCCTAGGCTATCTGTGCATCATCTGTTTTCTTTTAAAGAGCAAAATGCTATATTTTGCATTTTTTGACTGGCAAGATGAGATTTTGCAATTATTTACAAATAGAAATCTTATCAAAATTGGAATGTCATGTATACATATAAGATAAATAGAGTATAACGCCATAATTTATCATTTTACTACTTTTAAAATTTCTATCCGTAACCCTCTGCAGAATGTCACTTATACCCGCTGTAGAGTCAAAATCTAAGTCAAAGTGGAATAGTGTCACCACTCTATAATATATCTTAGGCAGGTTGGTATTTTACAAATCGCTCAATGTGCTCCATACATCTTCAAGATCAAAGACGCGGAAGGAAGCCGCTGAACTAATAAATACAGGTTATTTTTGTACCCCCTCGTAAGTACGCATTTCCGTTACGGGTTAAAGATGCTATTGATTCATTTTTTATCTATGACTTTTTAAAGTATCAAAATTATTGAAACTAGTTTATACCCTTGCTTTTGTAAAATAATAATATCAATAACGTTAGGTCTATCTAGCGTTAAAGAATAATTATGTGTCTTGTTTTTAGTCAAGTTTTTTTTTATATCTATGTATACTAATAATATCATAAAGATGTAAAGTTTGTGAATTTGTGACGTTGTAGGGGGTAATCTCTGGATCTACTTAACCGATTTAGATGAAATTTGGTAAAAATATAGTTTGAGACTCTGGGAAGTATTCGTCAAAAACATTTTTAATGTGTGCATAAATAAAATTCTTAGCTTTTTTGATTATTAAGCGTTCTAATTAATCACAGTTTACTTCGCCAATCACGGTAAAAAGGGGTAAAATGTTATATAAACTCATCACTGCGGAGATTGATTATTAATAAAATAATTAACTTTTCTAGACTCACTACTTAAAATTAAAATTATATGGATTTTAGATTTTTTCATTATATTTAGTAGTCTATTATTATATTATGGCATCATTCCATTAGTCATCGTATTTTAAAATAAAAAAAAGTTTATTATTTTGTTCCCTTTATACAGGAACATCTCCATGCTCGTTCAATAAAATCTTATTGAGATAATTTCTACACTACACATATTTAGTATCCCGGCGTGCCTTATCACGCAAACGTGAGTGACGTCTTTGCGTCTGTTGAAAGTTGACCTGAGCTTATCTATTATTGCTCTGAAATAGAAACATTCTACGATACGATATATGTAATATTGGACTTTATATCGAATTACATTGATAAATTAAATTAATGTTACTAAAAAGTTTTGTTTATTTGAGAACTCTTAACGAATCGATAGTCAAGTTTTTACAAGTTTTATTCGATTCCCTCGATCGACTTTTTTTAATATAAATGTGAATGTAATCTTTCGTCTTAAACTTGTCTCAAACTACAATAGTTATTGTAATATATCCAAATTCAAAATATTTTGTGAAGCATTCTATTATTACATTTTTTATCAAACGTCATGAGTAGGTTAAGAAGCCTCAGACATGAGAAGAACTGACGAAAGAAACTGTAAAAATAATGTCTAAATAAATAAATCAATAAATATGTTGGGACATTAACACACAACACTATCTAGTTCCATGGTAAACTACGAGGCCTGAGTTATGGATACAAGGTAGTTGATACACTACACATATATAACTTTAAATACATACATATTAAAAATATAAACACTCATGACTGGAGTTCAAACATTCGTGCTTATCACACAAATGAATGCTCCCAGAGGGACTCGAACCCGCGACCGCTGGCGAAGCAAGTAGGATCACTACAAACTGAGCCAAACGTGTCGTCATTCAAAATATATAATATTACATCGATATAATATGTAGATTACTTTCGCGGAATGATTTGTAAATTATTTTGTTTTGGACATTTTGTATGCAATATGAAGTAGTCGTGCCGATTGTAGAGGTTACGGAGTTGTTTCCGCTCGTGATAAGCAATTTTTCTTACTCTATTATTAGTTGTTAGCGCTGTAATCATAAGAATTGTTTTGAAGGTCGATTATATCTAACAGAGATATTTCTAGACATAATATATTTTAATTTACTATCTGTAAATTAATATTATGACAATAATAAGTATTTGTTTTGTTTTTAGTTGGTTTTTAAATATAAATAAATAAAACATAAAATGCACAAATAAATCTTGCCACATATATGAATATGTCACAGATAATATAAACCATATGTTAGCTTTATTTCAAGTTATTCTAATTTTTTTTTTATTTTACAGATTAACGAAAGTGCCTAACGAAGATAGTGATGTGCCTTTAGTGACAGTGTAAACAGTGCCTAAATAATAATATATTTTTGTATACATTTAATACTCAGTGCCTGTGCCAATTAAAAATGGAGATGAAGAGTCTGTGGATATGTATGGCGTTCTTCGTGATCGCTTACATCTCACAATGTTCAGGTAAATTTTTATATATTTTTTTTTTAAACGTATGTTTTTTAGTGTGACAGTTTTAAAAAAAATATAACAATATGAAAAAAAGGATTTTTTCTAGGTTTACAATTATTTTTATTAAATACATATTTTTCAACAGCACTTTTCCTCCTGAGATAAGACGTTAAAAATATCCTCTTATTACTTAGTTATATCGGATAATACTATGTCGCTTTAATTAATATTAATAACTAATGAATTAAAGTTGAAATTATACTATCCGTTTAAACAAATAGTTTATCTTATTTTCCTTCATCAGAATAAGTTAAAGTTTTTACACAATGTACTTATGTTTTAATCTTTTAGTAGGAACTTCTATACTAATATTATAAAGCTGAAGAGTTTGTTTGTTTGTTGTTGCAACAAACATGTTTGGAGTTGGAGTTTGGCTAAACTGAGGAACTACTAATCCGATTTGAAAAATTCTTTTTGCATTAGACAGCCCGTTAACTGAGGAAGGCTATAGGCTATATATCATCCCGGAAAAATGTACGGTCCCCGTGAGATAGATTTGTTTTTTTATAGGGACGAACCCGAAGCGAAGCGAGAGTGAGTCGCTAGTATTATATAAAACTGCTAACGATATGAAAAGAGTAAAAATAAACTGAAAAGCTTTGAGTGCTATAGGAATAAACTTATGCGTGTCATAGTGCGGTAAAAAAGTAAATGGAAATCTAGCAAAAACCTAGACGTCTTGATGACTAATCTTCTTTTTTAGATACTTCTTTTAAATTGTAGCAAAAACGAGGCCACCTACTTTTTATGACTGAGCAAAAAATATACGAGACATGGTACTTGTCGACTTTCTTTCAATATATAGATATTGAAACAGAAATTAGATATGAATCTACCTATAGGTAGATACATATAATAAAATTCTAACTGAGTCGAATCTGTACATTCAATATTTTTTGGAAAATCTTATTGAAATACTTGGTCATTATTATCGATAGTTTATAGAATTTTTGTCTGGCTGTCTGTTTGTCTGGCAACGCATCACAAGAAAACCACTGGATAGATTTTGATGATATTTGGTATGATGGTAGCTGGTTATCCGGATCAACATATAGGATACTTTTTACTGCTGGAAAATATCTCATCTCTGAGAAATCTATACTAAGCCTCATATATTAAAAATAGTTCTCATTTTAATACACTTTTAATTGTATTCAAAGGTTAGAAATTTTAATCTACTTATTATAAATTGCAGTATCGATTCGAAACTTTAAATATTGATGAATTAGAAAAGTTTGAATTATAGTAAGCTATTCGAGTTTGAGCCCATTTCATTCCTTTTTTCGAGTCGAGTCGAGCCATATACTCGTAGCTATAACAGCTATGCAAAAGTTTTGATTATTATTAACATAAAGACATAATTAATATTTATTTTTTATTATAGTTTTATAATTTAGAACATCAGATTAGATTTTAAAATTTTCGTTATAAGCACGGTTTATAACCTGAACTTTAAATCGAATAATATAACACTTTGTTTCTCAATAAAGCGAGTTACGAGTTCAATTCCCGCGCGAGTCTAATTTTTATATTACCCATAGAGATGCTTGTCCTCCTTAAATTAACAAAACACTGTAAATAGTCACTCTTTAACCCACAATATTATAGCATGGGCGGTACATCAAAATAGTGATTACAAAATATTCTCTCTGCCCCTTTTAAGAAGTACCGTTACAGATAAGTATTTTAAAAGTATCAAACAAAACATTTTGATAGCAAAATGTGTCAACTAGCAACTGCTTTGTATATTTTCAACAATTGAGTAGGTCGAGCTAGCACCGAAAATAAAATAAGCAGTGTAAATAAAAAAACTAGGTTTAGAAACCCACCTTTCACCATTCACAGATTTAGATATTAGCTAAAGTATAAGGCGGAGATTACGATTATCGATAGTCGATGCTTGATTCGAATCGATTATGTTTATCGATATGACGATATTTATTGGACAGCTAAAAGATTTAATAGTTTTTTTTTAAGATCAACCTACTCAAAGTTATTTCTATAAAAAGCATTAAATGATAGTTTTTTTTAAGCAACCTTTTTTGTAGCACTTGCCATAATATTTCCATAATATATAATTCCATAATTTCCATAAAAAGTCGAAGTTCTAATGAACTGCATACTTACGATGTACCTATATTATGTGTGATTGTAGCCCAGAAACAGTGGGTTTGATGCTGGTATTTGTATTGATTTCAGCTTTGAGGTTCACAGCTGACGCTGTTTTAATAGAGTACAGAGATAGAGAAATTCGTTTAAAGAAAAAAAAAAAGATTGTAATGTACAAAAATGCAAACAGAAAGAATACAAAGATAAGCTGACATATTTATTATTTTTAACTTTTTAATTTATATTAAGATTTGCCCTCAAAAAATTGCTTTGTAATAGGAATTGTAGGTCACTTTATCTTTTAATCGGCATACTGCATAGATTAGATATAATATAACAAAAATGAAGGTCTACCAATCTTAATATCTGTACTGCATTCCATATTAGTACCTACAGTAATAATTGGTCATAAACTTAAATGTTTAATGTATGTACATATTTATATATTAACTAGCGACTCACCCTCGCTCTGTTCAGGTTCGTCTCTACTGTTATGTTTTAACGTTTAGTATAGCTAGCTATCATCATACTAAATTTCATCAAAATCCGTTCAGTGGTTTTCTCGTGATACTTTCTTAGACAGACAGACAGATAGACGGACCTAAATTCTAAAAACTATAGATTCAGCCTCTATATCGAAAATAATGACTGTTTCAATAAGATTTTCTCAAGAAAATATTTAATGTGTACAGATTCGACGCACTTAGAATTTTGTTTTATGTATAGATGGCAATTAAGATCGTGAACTAGTGGTTTATAAAAAATTACCCATAAATTAGTTTCGTACATACATACGTAGTCACATATATATATATATATATATATATATATATATATATATATATATATATATATATATATATATATATATATGTTGCGTGAGAATGTACTCGTAACTCCGGAAAGTCTTCTTATAAAGTGTGAACAGTGCATCTTTAACATTGATTAAATTATATGTATTATGTACATATTTCGAGATGTGGCATAATATGTGTGGGTTATCGCTTTGTTTCTTAATAAAAACTATTGTGTTCAAAGTGTAACTTACACGCGTGGGTTTCATTATGCGTGTTCTAATTAAATTGATTGATGAGACAGATTTTATTTTTAAAAGTATATAATAATTCAGCTGTCTTGTTTGCTTGCATTTTATAATTATAATGTATACACGGGTGTCTTAAATATATTGTCAGTCTATTTATCTTCTATTGCCTTTTTTTAAGTATCTTTTTTTTATTATTATGTAAAACTTTAAGTTATTATTAATGATTTAAAATTTGTTTTTATACATAAATATATACGAAATAATCAATATTTGTGTTATAAATTCTTAATATTGTAATATCCTCCTAGACCACTAATAATAATGTCCTCCTGACCGATTCCGGCCACGGCGGCCAATCTCATTGAGACTAGCCAACTGCGCGGGAGATATTATGTATAGTGCAGCGCGTGTACGCGCAGACACAAGTGCACTCTCTATTCCTGTCACTTTCATACTCCGGTGGGACGGCTACTCGACACGACCTACGTGCTCTCCGAGGCACGTGGGTGAAACACCGCCAACTTCCCAACTCTGGGCTGTTACTGAGGCCCGACTAAACTTGGCCCGACCCGGGACTCGAACCCAGGACCTCAGGATGTGCAGCCGTACATGCTAGCCACTACACCACCTCCTAGACCACTACGCGGGACATATTAGGTTTAGTGCAGTGCGTGGGCGCAGACACAAGTGCACTCTCTAATCTATATAATCTCTAATTTTCATATTCCAGTGGGAAGGGAAATAATAATATAACATAATATAATCAGATACTTATTATATAAAAGTGAGGGTCAGGTCAGTTCGAAATTATAAATACCTTGAATTAAGAAAGGTATTTTTTTTATAATTATGAAATGTATAATAATTAATAACTGACATGAGAATTAAATAATCATAATATTTTCATTAAAAGTGTTAGTTCATATTTTGTTACACCTTAACACATCCTCAATCTGTAAAACTTGTTTTTATATAACAATCGTATTATCTTACCGATATATTATAATGAAATCCGCTGACACTTTATGTCAAAACACCTAAAGCTACCTGTCAATGTGACAGCTGTCAAAGTTAGGTGTCTTTTGTATGCGGTGCCGAAACTGATTATATTAGTTACAATATACCGTTACTTTACAGTTAAACGCTTTGATATTGTGTTATAATGAACTACATCAATTAAGATATTATTAGATTTGGAAATATTAAAATTATGTTACAATACTACGGTATTTATAACTAGCGGCTCACCCTCATTTCTCTCATGTTCGCCTCTAGGAAAACAAAAACAAAACTATCAGGCAGTGGTAGCCCAGTGGTAACGCGCTCGCTTGGGAAACCGAGTGAAGCGGGTTCAAATCCCGGGTCTCGCACCTCTGATATTTTCATGTGCGAATCGTTTCTAACATGATTACCACTTGCCTTACGGTGAAGGAAAACATCGTGAGGAAACCTGCATGTCAGAGAGAACTAGCAAGTTTTCGAAAGACATGTGAAGTCCGCCAATCCGCACTTGGCCAGCGTGGTGGACTATGGCCTGATTCCCCTCGTATTGAAGGGAGGCCCGTGCCCAGCAGTGGGACGTTAAAAAAAAGGGCTGAATACTACATATACAGATCTATACTAATATTATAAAGATGAAAGATTTGTTTATTTGTATCGAATAGGCTCTGAAACTTCTGAACCAATTTAGATGAAATTTGGTAAGAAGATAGTTTGAGACCCTGGGAAGAACATAGGATAGTTTGTATCCCGGAAATCATCTCTTAAGGGGCTGAAAATGGGTATAAAAATTTGTATAGGGAAGCAAACTAGGGACGAACCCGGGCGAAGCGAGGAGGAGTCGCTAGTTTATTGATATAACAGATAATTGATTACTGTATTTTTTTTTATTTATTATCGCCTCCTCCTCATGTTTTAAAGCGTTAATAACCGATGACCTGGTACAGCCTATTCGAAAGCTCGTAAAGCTTACCTAAAATAAAAAACAATTCTAATGATTGCATATCGTGATAAAAGTGAATAAATACCATTTTGCGAATCTAGACGCTTATTAATCAATGGACGCGCCTAGGATCATCGGCCTTAATTAATTAGTAGAATGTTATCTATGTCATGTTTTATGTACCTACAAAAATTTACTCTGTATTTTAATACCAAAATACCAAATTAAAGTAATCAAATGCTTAATAGTGTTGGCTATGCACAAGCCAAAAAAAAAAAAAAAACAACTGCGTCATGTTGGTAATTTAAAAACTAAGTTTTTTCAAATACAGGCAAAGACCCAATAAATTTAATCTACCTAACATAGTATTTCAATCTCTAGAAAAATAAATATAACACTTTAGAATTGTATTAGCATAGCAAGTCAGTAATAACAACATATTTCTACAAATTACCATATATTGTGATGTTATGTGGCAACATTTGTAATTTAAAACATACTGCCGTATTGTTATCGCTTTATTTGGAATGTAGTCTTATATTTTATTATTTTAAAACTATGTTTTTCTCACATTCACATATATTTACTTAATATTATGAATACTCACGGACGTAGTTACCATAAAATAATTTCATCACTACATATTATAAAGTAAATTCCCCGCTGCGTCTTCCTGTCTGTCTGTACGCGATAAACTCAAGAACTACTGAACCGATTTTCTTACGGTTTTCACCAATACACGGAGTGATACATGATAAAGGTTTAGATGTATAATTCATTAAGGTTTTGTGTAAATTGGCTGAAATATGACGATGATT
The DNA here is from genome assembly GCA_033884665.1 of Argynnis bischoffii washingtonia. Classification (NCBI taxonomy): domain Eukaryota; kingdom Metazoa; phylum Arthropoda; class Insecta; order Lepidoptera; family Nymphalidae; genus Argynnis; species Argynnis bischoffii. The sequence goes on from JAEMGE010000029.1 coordinate 7,370,756, forward strand.
GTTGAAGATAAACTAATAAAATTATATGAAAACAATGTATTAGAGAATTATTCCTCTTAAAAAGATCATCCTATTATACTGTTGCAACGCTACACTTAGAGACGCACCCGAGCGAAGCGAGGGTAAGTCACTAGTATTAATATAGTTTAACGATATGTCTGTACGTATATAAGTCTTTTAGATAATTTAAAGACATTTAAAAGATTTTGTAGCAGACAAAGTCGCTTGCCTTAACTAGTTGTATGGGTTATTCGAGTTACAATTTAAATTCGTAATGTAAATTACGTAACTGAACAATCATGTGCATTTCAATATACACAATGGTTCATTCGCTTAATCCATTCAACCAATCAATCACTCAATCACTAGTTGAACGTGATCGAATACGGTAATGTCGACTCGCCCATTTATTTTTTTTAGATAAAGGAGAGTTGTAAGTTACGATTATTTACGGCCTATTTAAAAAAAAAAGATATTTTATGTTGATTTTTAGTGAGAAATATATTTCTTTATAATTTAATTCGAAGCTAAGAATTTTATTACAAATGTATTGAACAAATAAAAAAAATATGTAAATACATATATAAAATACTATGTTCCTTCGTCAACTTGTTTTCATCTTTATAGTTCGCTTTTTACGCTGTCGGGTTTATACATATAAGTTGAATACATTTTTGTAAGCCATTTATAAAACGTTTTATTTCGATATTCCACGCTATTGGTTTTGAGTAAAAAATTTTTTTTGAAGAGATAATATGGCACCAAAAAACTGTCATTTTAATTTTTATAATTTGTTATACCTAGTGTCACTCTCACAATTATCTAACAACAGCTCATAAGCTAAAATCCATCAAGCTGCTTAGTTTACAGAGCGTGCCAATAAATATACATACATACACTCGAAAAACATAACCTTCTTTATACCGCAGTTGGGTAATAACCATGCATTTTAAGTGAACCAAAAAGATTCGCTTCGCTCGATTTCGTCCTAGTTTGGATATAGTAAAATGGATATAGTATGTAATCCTTAATAGATAGACATATGCCATCGTGGACTTTTTTGTAGACCTTTTTAAGATATACAATACTGTAGTACATTATTTTGATTTATCTTGTAGGGTTCAGCCAGCGTTTGCAATGTAACCGCAAAAAAATGTGTTTATTTACGACATGACATTAGAAACCTCTAAAATTATCAGTGCATATCACTATAATATGCATGTATTATACATATAAACCTTCTTCTTGAATCACTCTATCTATTAAAAAAACCACATCAAAATCCGTTGCGTAATATTAAAGATTTAAGCATACATAGGGACAGACAGACAGCGGAAAGCGACTTTGTTTTATACTATGTAGCGATTGTATAATTACTAATGTAGAATGTGAAGTATACATTTTTTATTTGTTTTTTTACATAAATTACTCCGTTTGACATTTAAATACGACATTTAACTGAGCGAATTGTCGCTAAAAACGGTAAATATTTTGGCGCGAAAAACATTAAAGTAAAATTTAACAGATAATAAATTTGATAAGCTAAATTCATAAAACAGATAAATAAAAGGTTTTTAAAAATAAAAGTTATCAGCGTATTTTTTATGTTAATGGTTTCTGTTTCATTATTTTATATCTTGAAACGATTTCTACAGTGTAAGTTAATGCTCTACCGTCTTTTTATTATCAATTAACTCTTGGACTGTTATGTAAGTGTTACAAGTTAAAAGGCCTTATTGTCATATATATAAGTACTTTAACTACAAACTATTTTCAACACGGAATCTATCTGGCCGCTTAAAATCGTTGTCTAAATGTTCATTTTAATTAATAATTTCTATTAGTATATTTTTAGTATTTAAAAACTCGATTTTTTAGTATGATCGGTTATAATTTGATTTTTTAATCTTCAGATTTCATTCATTTTATTAGAAAAAGGCTCAAAAGACAGTTTATGTTAGTTTTAATGTATGTATATCTTTAATTATTGAGCCAATAAAAAACAATAATTGTTTTTTTTAAAAAGCATAAATTAAAACAGTTCAGATTACAAATGAAAAAGTGCTAGTTAAATAAAGACGGGCAAAAGCATTGCTTCAATACGAAACTTGTTTGACGACATTCTCATATGCAGCTGATTGCGATGCGGTTTCACAATATTCAAATATGTTTAGTTCCATAATATCTGGTATGTATAGTTTTTGATCGCAGCTTCTTAATTTCAGTGTTATGGTTGGAATGATTTGTTACATTTTGACATGGAATATAAACGATTGAAAACAGATATTGAAATATTAAACTCCGAAAAATATTATCATATGTTCAACTTTAAAATGGAGAATTTAATTTCAATTTATATCTTTTTCGCATGTATGTATTCAAGAATTCAGCCCTTTTTGATGTCCCACTACTGGGCATGGGTCTCCCTCTATACGAGAGGGATCATGCCATAGTCCACCACGCTGGCCAAGTGCGGATTGGCGGATTCCACAGGTCTTTTGAAAATTTGTTAAGTTCTCTCAGACATGCAGGTTTCCTCACGACGTTTTTCTTTACCATCATGTTGGTAATCATGTTGGAAATGATTTGCACATGAAAATATCCCGGAATTTGAACCTGCTTCACTCGGCTTACCACTAGGCTACCGCTGCTTTCGTTTTTCGTATGCATGTTACATATTTTTAATGAATTAATTTGAATCTAAAGTAGCTATATCTTTGAATTAAAAAAAATATTATACTAGCGACTCACCCTTGCTTCGCTCGGATTTGTGCCCTAGTTACGTTTTAACGTTTAGTATAGATTTCTCAGAGATGAGATATTTTCCCGTAGAAAAAGTATCCTTGACCCGGATAACCAACTATCATCATACTAAATTTCATCAAAATCTGTCCAATGGTTTTCTTGTGATGCGGTAAGTGGTAACAGACAGACAGACAGACAAACAAAAATTCTAAAAAGTATAGATCCGTTTTTGTATCGATAATATTGTCTATTTCAATAAGATTTCCCAAAAAAAATATTTTATGTACAGATTCGGCTTAGTTACAATTTTATATTTATAACAAAAATATATTTTTTAACATGAGAAAGATATTATTTATACAGCAAAATTATTAGAACAAAGTTACTAGTCCTATTGATGTTTTATTACATCATTTCTCAGTAACAACTCGAGTTTCTGATATGGATCTTAATCCAATGAATACTGAATCGGCCAAACCACAAGTAAACAATAGAATACGTAGCTCTTATTGTTTCACGGTCTAGGTACGATCAAGGTTTCTATTGTACTGTAAGACCTTAGGTTTTTTGAGTACCTACCGACAAATCGATTTAGAAAAATATTGATTAGATCAGCCTGAGAAATTTATATAAAGGGAGATATATGTTAGACTTAATTTTTAATATCTATATCTATACATATAATAAACTTTTAACTGATTTGAATCTGTACATTAAATATTTTTTGGAAAATCTTATTGAAATAGTGATTATTATCTATTAGAAGCCGAATCTATAGTTTTTAGAATTTTCGTCTGTCTGTCTGTGAACGCATCACGAGAAAACCACTAGACAGATTTTGATGAAATTTGGTAGGATGATGTTCTCCTGACCGATTCCGGCCACGGCGGCCAATCTCATTGAGACTAGCCAACTGCGCAGGAGATATTATAGTGCACAAGTGTACGCGCAGACACAAGTGCACTCTCTATTCCTGTCACTCTCATACTCCGGTGGGACGACTACTCGACACGACCGGTGAGAGTTAAGGCGCAGGACCGACGGCTTTACGTGCTCTCCGAGGCACGGGGGTGAAACACCGCCAACTTCCCAACTCCGGGCTGTTACTGAGGCTTACTAAACAGAAAGACTCAATAACCAAACTTGGCCCGACCCGGGACTCGAACCCAGGACCTCAGGATGTGCAGCCGTACATGCTAGCCACTACACCACCGAGGCAGTTAAGTAAGTTAAGTTGGTAGGATAATAGCTTGTTATCCGGGTCACCATATAAAATACTTTTTTTGTTTGTATTGAGGCGAAACCGAGCGAATCGTGGATGAGCCGCTAATTTTAAATAAACTGTAATAACTGTAACTGTACATCATTCGAAGTGACGAAGGACAATATTAAAAAAAAAGCAAATAAAATTATGTGGAAATCCATCAAGAAGGTTTTATTTACAATGGTAAATATTAGCGTTAATTTAAGAGGCTATTATTTTCTTAACCGAATCCAAAATTAAAGAGTATATATTAGGGTGGGCAAAAAAATTGATATTTTATGTTTTTCAGCCACTATTTTGTGATAGAGTATGAAAAATTGTAATTCATCTTTTACCATATGAGGTTGAACTTTAACCTTAACTTTTAAACGAGTCGACTAAGCAATAAATCATATTTAGTATTTTTTGTAGATCGTTTAATTTCCTACAAGAATATATTTTTAATTTGACTAGACAATAATTCGTTTGAGCGCATTAAAATTAAAAAAAAAAACCATTTATTTATATGGAAAATCAAAAATCACATTGAGCGACCTCTTAATATTAAGAGCTGAACTTTACCAAAATTTTTTTTTCGTTATCTTGGACGATATTTTCATAAGGTAACTAAAGAAAACAAAATTAAAAGATTTTTTGGCACACCCTAATATATATATACTACATGGTTGTATTTTTTTGTATTATGCGAGTCGTCGTTTACATATTTGTCTTAAAATCCTGTCCCATATTAAAATGGACCCAAATTACTTTGAATTTCAAAATTAAACCCTCAATATTCAAATTATTAATGTTAAAGTGACATTAAAGTCTATTTTTTAATTATAATTTATGAAACAGACCGACACGCCATAAACTAGATGTTTGACCTTTTTGACAACTTAGCGTTTTACAGTAATTGAGAAAACGTTATCGGTCAACTGATATCGCGATTATACTCGAGCAATTCAAAACATTTTTATCTAAAATCTGTTACATATTGCGAGAAGTTTATGGATATATTTAGGTTAGAAAAACAACTATTGGATTGTAAACGATACCTATGCAAAATAATGTATCTGTTTTGCTCTTATTTATAAGAAAGTATTCAAAACCTTTTACATATCTAATATATAAATATCTCGTGTCACGGTATTTGTGGTCGCACTCCTCCGAAACGGCTCGACCGATTTTCATGATTTTTTTTGTATATTTGGTAGGTATGACAATAGCTCGTAATTTACACTTGTAAAGTATTTTTGACTCTCCTACCCCAACCCCCCCATTTTTTAATCAAGATTTTAGTATTCTTGTATGAACAATCTATGTATATAATAAAATTGTAACACAGCCGAATCTGTATATTGAATATTTTTTTGAAAATCTTACTGAAATAGACATTATTATCGATACAGAGGCCGAATCTATAGCTTTTAAAATTTTTGTCTGTCTGTCTGTTACTGCATCAGATAATGTACATTTACATACATAGACAGTATAGATACTGTAGTAGTACTGGAAATTACGCAAATCCCAGCATAGCCAGCATGGTGGAATGGCCTGATCTCTCTCACATCAAAGGGAATCCGTGCCCAGCAGCGGGACGTTAAAAAGGGCTGAACATTTTTGCTTTTAATAATTATCAATAAACATATGTATGTGAGTAACGATGAACATGAACGGACACGACAAACATTTATATAAATATCGTTTACATTTTTGACAAACCCTTAAAAATACGAATTACTATATATAATAAGGCATTTTATTTAGGATTCAAGAATCTACACCTCAAAGTAGAAGGTGTGAAAGTAGCTTTAAACAAGTGCGGAAGGCTCTTATCACACATTTCATAATGTAGATAAAAAACTTCCATAAAAATCCACTACCATAGATATGTCTAACGTTTTTACGTGATACAACGTCTACTATTGTTACTATGTAAATATAAAATAATCTGTGGTGCAGAATAATATATATTATCTTATGTAATATGTACATATGAAAAATACTAGAGATGAGTAAATATTTAAATAAAAAAGTAAATATTATGAAAGTAAGGACTTAGAAATTTAAAGAAAATTGTATTTACCGTAGAAAAAAATATATTATTATCATGACAATTAACAAACATGTTTTATCGATGCACTAACCCCATTCAAGCTTCAAAGTGTATTTGTAAAGTATCAAAAATGAGTAACAATTCAGGCTATAAAATATTATACATAGTAGAAAATTACTTGAGTAGACTAAGTAAGATTTCTTTTAAGTCGAGTTACCATAGTTCTTTTATTAATCTTGCGTCATACAAAAGTGTTGTAAGGCATGTTTGTTTGGTTAGGTCTTAACAGGGAATGTGCAAACATACATCTTATCTTGACAGGGAGTTTCTTAATGTAGTGGTCTAATTAACTGAATGTAAAAAGAAATGAACAGGAATGAATTACTATGAAAATTTGGCTTTTATAATTTGAATACTTCAAAAATGCGAAAAAGCTACTAAGAGACTCTCTCTTATTTATTCTTACTTACCTTAATAGTAAATGGATGAATTTTGTAATATTATCAGTTATGTGTATAGAAATATTGCTTCAATCAGATATTGAACCTACGAATTTTTCAAGATAAGAAGGTCGAGTACCTTCTTACTCCTACTTCTAACTGCTGCACCAGCTGGTCATATACTGTAATACCACATTTTTTATAAACTTCAGCAAAAGCTATTACAACTTTCATAAATCGAAAAGTAAAATTATAGCAAAGCACAATCTGAGCTATAAAATTGAATTTATTTACGCAAAATAGATACTTATACCATTGCAATAAGGGTTCTATTCCTTTACTGAATATACTTAAGTGTTTTCACAGAAATTAACCCTTTTGTTTTGAAATTTAAAATTAAACAGGACTAATTTACACCGTAGCGTTTGAGAATAATGGAGGCATTTTAAAAATTGTATGGACTAGGTGCTAGTTTTTGCCCGTCACTTTGCTTACATGATAGATAATTTATATGTAGATAACTACTATTATATATGTGAAAGTTTGTATGTGTATATGTTTGTTAAGTACTGTTTCACGTTGGCTGAACGGATTTGGATGAAATCTATACTAATATTATAAAGAGGAAAAAAAATTTTTTTGTGTGTTTGGTTGTGCCAAATAGGCTCCGAAACTACTAAATTGATTTAGATGAAATATGGTAAGAAGATAGTTTGAGACCCTGGGAAGGATATAGGATACTTTTTATCCCGGAAATCATCCCTTAGGGGGTTGAAAATGGTCGTGAAAGTTTGTATGGGGAAACAACCCAGCGACGAACCCGAGCGAAGCGTAGGTGAGCCGCTAATTTAGTATAAAGATAGCGTCAATGAGTTAGAATAACATTAGGCACCTAGGGACGTACCTGAGCGAAGCGATGTTAAGGTACAGTGGTAATATAAAGATAAGTCGATCTTTTTGTATATTTGCTAGTTGGTAAATAATAATATTTTTTTGTATGGTTCATACATGTCATGTAAATATAATCGATGTAAAAGTCACTACGGTGTTATTAGCTTTTAGTGGTATGTCGCCGATGCCCCAGAGACCGAGTGTGAAAGAAAGGGCAGATATTTTTAGATATGCGTCACTTTGCTTAACTTAAGCTTTGTGACGCAGGTTTGTACTAACATTGTAGCTTATGGAAAATTGTCGCTTGATTCCGACTTAATTTTTTAAGTAAAAGTAGAAGTTTCTAAGACAATAAAGCTCTTTTGTCGTTCAAAATAAATTTTTTAACGTAATAATTTTAATATATGTCTATCCATCTAACCCCTATATTAATTAAGGATTGTTTTGAATGTTAGAAAAAATTTAACTCTTTAAGTATATTGTTATTTGTAGAGTAAAAAATACTGGGTAAACACATAAGCTCCTTTTAGAGAGTCGGTTAAGTGTTTTCAAAATTACTCAAATGCAGTAGTTTTTAAACATTGTTTTTTTTTGGTTTTAGGTAAATCTTCTATAAAAAAATATAAAAATGAAAATATACTTACAAATGTGTAAGCGCATCACTCGAGAATATCTATATTAATATGGTAATTTTTTTTAATATAATATTTTTTATATATGTATTTTGATATAAGTTATTACTTGATAAAATAATAGATTTTTCGAAACCGTAAATATTAAAAGTATTTTACCAGATACACTAATCAATATATTCAGAAAATTTAGCATAATCTATACATATAATAAAATTATGAGTCGAATCTGTACATTAAATATTATTTTTCGGAAAATCTTATTGAAATAGTCATTGTTATAGATAGGTACAGAGACCGAATCTATAGTTTTTAGAATTTTTGTCTGTCTGTCTATCTGTCTGGAACCGCATCACGAGAAAACCACTGGATAGATATAGATGAAATTTCGTATGATGATAGCTGATTATCCGTGTTAACATGTAGGGTACTTTTTACTGCGGAAAAATATCTCATCTCTGAGAAATCTATACTAAACGTTAGAACGTAAGTCGCTAGTAAAATTATAAAATTTCAATTAAATTGTGAATTCGGGTCGGGTTCATGTTCGCTCTAAATGTCTTTGACTTGAAGCTACTTCAGTACTTACTACTGCTAATTTTAGACTTCGGGCAAACTGAGCATTATGGCAAAACCCAGTATGAAAATCGACTTTTGATCTCTGCTATACTAACTTATCAATATTACCGCAATTGTACTTTAAATAAAGAAAAATTTTAATATTCAAAGGAAAGAAAAAAAAATGTACATGCATTAATATAAAAACTTAAGATTCACAATTAGCGTCACAAAATTGTCCCCAAAAAGAAGTGCACAATTCGAAATTGTGCTCCTTTTCACATCTCTTTGGTTTATTGCTTTTCTTTTTTAATTTTGAATTTTATTATTTGGTTTGACCAAACGTCACATGTCGACACCACTTTTTGAAGAGATATTTGTTAGAAAATCTATGTTTTATATATGTACAAATGTGTACAGCTCTTAAACCCCTTATATGAAAAGATATTTCAAGAATAATACAAGCTTTTTTCTAAAGACTCTCCCGTCAACCCTACTAATTAGCCCTATCAAACTGTTGAAGCGATCGTGACAACTCGCTGATAGATTAGTGGGGTGGAAACCCCAATGTTTTTATGAATAGTGTGTACGAGCAGGTTTTGTATGGTATTTTTAAACCTCATTTGTTATATAATAATAGACCATTATTATAAACTATATAATTACCGCGATTTCTCTCGCCTTTTTAATTCTTTTTAAGTATTGTCGAGGGTATCTAAGAAATATTATCTTTAAATTGCATTATGTATAGTGCTCCCTTATAATTTTATGTATATAACTCCCCTTTATATCAAATCTGGTATTAAATATATTCATATTATAAATATAAACACCCATGACTGGAGTACAAACATTCGTGCTCATCACACAAATGAATGCCCCCAGCGGGGTTCGAACCCGCGACCGCTTGCACAGCAAGTACTACTACAAACTGAGTCAAACGTATCGTCAAAATATATAATTTATATATTTGACTAAAGTAAAGCAATATATGTATGTGTGGGTACTGTTTTAATTTTTTTTAAATCTAATCTTCTAATGCTTGAGAATATTTTCGCTTCTTTGTATAGAAATAATTCGTTCTTCCATCCTTTCTCACAATGACTGTCGAAATGTTGAAACTCATTATAGTACAGCGACTTTTACGCTTCTTGAACTTAATTTCCTCAAACAAAAATCGGTACAATAATAACTTTTCGAGTAAAAAAGGTGCGTCGACTTCCATATCATTTAAAAGTAATTATTATAGTGTTATAAAGTGGATTTTTTTGGGTGTTTAACAAAAAATCTTTAGTCATATTTTTCTTCTGTAATACAAATATCTCTTCAATATTTTTTTTAAATAGGTATATATATATATATATTATAGGCAGTGGTAGCCCAGTGGTAACGCGCTCGCTTGGGAAACCGAGTGAAGCGGGTTCAAATCTCGGGTCTCGCACTTCTGATATTTTCATGTGCGAATCATTTTCTAACTTGATTACCACTTGTCTTACGGTGAAGAAAAACATCATGAGGAAACCTGCGTGTCTGAGAGAATCTAGTCAGTTTTCGGAAGACATGTGAAGTCCGCCAATCCGCACTTGGCCAGCGTGGTGGACTATGGCCTGATTCCCCTCGTATTGAAGGGAAGCCCGTGCCCAGCAGTGGGACGTTAAAAGGGGCTGAATACTACTACTACTACATATGGTAACAATTTAGTATTAATTCTGACTATTTTAATATCACACTGCTGGGCTCGGGCATCCTATCAATGCAAGGAAGACCAGGCCATAGTTCACCACGCTGGTCAACAACGGGCGGTCTGAGCATGTCCTTCGAAAACTTGTTAGGTTCTCTCAGACAAGCAGGTTTCCTCACGATGTTTTTCTTAATACTAATCCAAAAAAAACTTACTAATCAGAAAGAAGAAGTTACAGTGTGACAGTTTTAATCTAGTTAAAAAATATTTAATTAGTAAAGCCAACCCTTCGACAGCTCGCTTGGTTGACTTCGCATTAAGTGACGTTAATAAATGTTGAAGGAAATATTATACGCTTAGTTAAACTACTTTAAAAAGTGTCTTGAGTGTGATAAATCTATCTTCTATGTAACATATTAAAATTTTTTAACTGAGTCGAATCTGTACATTAAATATTTTTTGGAAAATCTTATAGAAATAGACATTATTATTCATACAGAGGCAGAATTTATAGTTTTTAGAATTTTCGTCTGTCTGTCTGTCTGGAAAAGTATTGCGAGAAATCTACTGCACAAATTTTTATGAAATTTGGTATGATGATAACTGGTTATTCGGGTCAACATATAGGATAGGATGCTTTGTACTGCGGGAGAATATCTCATCTTTGAGAAATCTATACTAACCGTTAAAACGTACCTAGGGGTGAACCTGAGCGGAGCGAGGGTCAGTCGCTAGTAACTTATGAGTATACGAAATCAATTTTACTGAATCAAATCTGCCTCTAGGAGTGGAATCATTTTTTAAGATTTTTACGAGATTTTAAAGGCAGTACCTATATAATTTGTAAGTTGTAATAATAATTATTTAATGTACTACACGTTACCCTAATTGCTAGTACCTAAAATTTTATTCGTATGTTATATATTACTTATTCTTTTTTGACGACACGTTTGGCTTAGTTTGTAGTGACCTTACTTGCTGTGCCAGCGGTCGCGGTTTCCAGTCCCGCTGGGGGTATTCATTTGTGTGATGAGCACGAATGTTTGTACTCCAGTCATGGGTGTTTATATTTATAATATCTATGAATTCAAAGTAATATATGTGTAATGTATCAACTATCTGGTATCCATGACACAAGCCTCGTAGCTTACCATGGAACTAGATGGTGCTGTGTGTTAATATCTCAACATATTTATTTATTCTTGCTTCGCACAGGTACGCCCCTGGGTGACTTTTTGCCATGTATTTTTTTTTTATTTCAAAACATTTAGGCAGCAAACGTCGATAAAGCAACTCAGACAGTTTTTTCCGCCTTCAATTAAAGTTATTATGATTTCTGACAGTAAACACATTTTTATCGATTGTAAAATTGTCTATGGCATTCGGCGATAATGTAGTTTACATCATCGCTGAGTGCTGTAGAGTACTAGTGAAAGAATGTTCAGAAACGAATGAATAGTTTCAGAAAATAGCCCCGACATCAAAATTTATAAACTTTAGCTCTTTCTAATATTATTGACAATTTTTTTTTAATTACATATTCTCGCTCAAATGGCTCAAAGGATATAAGCGATATGAGATACCTATTTCTTGGATTAACAAATAGGTGTTTTTATAGATTTCCCATAAGATTTCCCATACGGGCAGATCCGAATAAAGGCAATGCATGTAAAAATAAAAATCGGTCAAGTGCGAGTCGAATCACAATACGAAGGGTTCCATACTATCGTAGATTTACTTTTTAATAATGACTTTTGCTCTATATACATATGTAGTATATTAATTTCGATGATCGATTACGAACGTTAAAAAATGTTTTCTTGTATTTCTATTTTGATTATTTGTTGTTATAGCTGTAATAAAAATACATACTCTGTGAAAATTTCAACTCTCTACTATTACGATTCATGAAATACAGCCCTCTGACAGATTGAAGGATGGACGGACAGCGGAAGCATATTAATAAGTTTCCGTTGGCACCCTTCGGGTACGGAACTCTAAAAAATAAAAAGAAGTGATAATTAATAAAAATGATGAGAAATATATCTGTATTGCGTCAGTAATGATTGTTCAATTAATTTCAATCAAGTGTGAAATTCCCTGCTCTGAGTAAGCATATAAGGTCAATGTCAATAGACAGTGCCAATGTCGATCGATATAAATATCTTACTCAAATTATTGAAGTTATACTTCTTTTGGCACGTTTGGAAAAAATTAAGAGAGTAAAATTTTTACGATGCGCGCGCACATCGACAGCCAAAAAGCTACATGATGAAGTTAGCTGAAAGCGACATGATGAAGTTAGCTGCATTCCTTTTACAAACAGACAATTGTGACATACGGGATGAAATCTTTAGCTATTTTTGTTCTATTACGCAAAAGAAGTATAACTTCTTACCTGCGTACATAAGTACATACACACGTTTTTTTTATTATACGAGTAAAAACTGCCGAAGTACTTGTATGAAGGCAAATCTGGCTGTCACTACTTATGACTAGAGACCGTTACAGGAATATTAGTCTTTAAATATACATTTTGAATGCTTTATTTATTAATATCTTTAAATAAGGAATAATTATACTCTATAAAAAGATTTTTTGGACCTCTGGACTTCACCTTCACTAATGAATTGAAGAAAAGAGAAAAACAAATGTCGAATGCTCAAGCTATATTATACTATGGTATATTATACAAAAATATACACACACTATTCATACCAAAATGAATAAAAACTCTGATTTAGATCTTGATATAAATAATGATAACGAAAAAAAAAAAACAAAAATGTCAAAAACCATATAAATATGTCAAGTTCATGTAAGTAATTAGAAGAACTTTGACAGCATACACCGCACTACAGATGTTCACAGTTCACACTTCACGCTACCACGCATTGTCGAGCGTGAAATTATTCATTTTAACTACATTTCTTGTATAACTTTGTTGCTTTAAAACTAGGCTTGTTAATCTACTAGTGATGCTATTCGCGTGTATCTACAGAGAGCTTAGCCAAGATAGCTTTCTATTAACGTCATCGCTAATAGAAATCTAAGAAATGTATGGAATTGACTTATCTAAGCGTTATGTCACATGACCAGAATATGTCATACCAACATATTATTTTATTTTTTAGCTATTAGCTATATCGATTGTCGAAAAGTAATTTGAAAATGTTAAAATATCCTATATATTGATCTAGATAACCAACTATCATTATACCAAATTTCATCAAAATATATCCAGTGGACTTCTCATGATGCATTTCCAGACAAGACAGGCAGACAAAAATTCTAAAAACTATAGATTCAGCCTCTGTATCGATAATAATAACTATTTCAATAAGATTTTCCAAAAAATATTTAATGTACAGATTCGACTCAGTTAGAATTTTGTTATATACAGTATAGATTTTCAACGTCCTATTTGTTATTTGTTTATTAGAAAATCAAAGAGTGATCATGTTTTAACATAGAATCAAATCTATAACAGTTAAATTTATTAGTTAAGTTAGAACTACTCTAGTTAGGTTTTATAAAATCGTCAAAACCAAACAAGTCTCCTATTAAGCTTTTAAGCTTTCACCCTTCATATATCATTTAGTTTGAAATGTAATGTTTATGTTACACGCACGGTATTTTTATAATATTGCTCGAAACAGTTGGGGGTGTTTAATGAAAATATGGATGTGGCAACAAAAACTGTGTTATTGTAACTCGCATGCTTTCATCATGTATACGATATCCATTTTATTTATAGATAGAGAAATATTTATCTATCTACATACATCCCTTTTTACTAAATGTATATGGATGTATACACGGTACATATACCAAAACAACATTTAAAATTTTTTTTGTCTGTCTGTCTGTTTGTTCTGGCTAATCTTTAAAATGGTTGGAGCAATTTTGAGGGGATTTTCACTGGCAGATAGCTGATGTTATTAGGAGTAACTTAGTTTACTTTTAGTTAAGAAAAATGAAATCCGTGCAAAAAATTAAAACTCATGAAATTGTGAACAAAATACGCGTACGCCTATATTATTCAAATTAATACCTTAGGAGTAGCAAACTACTACTTATGTGTACCTAAACATAGCTAACCGCGAAAACGTACAAACAAAAAAAAATGTTTTTTTTTAATTATAAGTATATATATACGAGTGTCGAGTACTTTCATATGTACATATTTAGTAGACATCTGTTATTTTGATATTACAAACGAACACTTGAAGTTTATCTTATATATTTAAACGAGCAATTCTTGTTTATTTATTTATTTATTTATACCAGCGATCTCGGGAACGGCTCTAACGATTTTGCTGAAATTTTGTATATGGGGGCTTTCGGGGGCGAAAAATTGATCTAGATTAGTCACATGTCTGGGAAAACGCGTGTTTTCGAGTTTTCATGCGTTTTTCTTATGCATTATTCTACGCAAAATTAAATAGCGACATCTATACAATTGTCTCAGTATCACTTAGTCACTTAATGTCAAATTATTTTTAAGCCAAATTAAAAAGAAAATTGTTCTTATCGCGACATCTATACAACTTTCTCGGTAACACTTAGTCACTTAATGTAAAATATACAATCTTTCAAGAACTCCGAGCGAAGCTCGGTCGCCCAGGTACTTTATCTTTATAGATAACGTCACGTAGAAAGCAGAAGACGTAATAAAATTGATTAGCATCAAAATAAACAAATTATTTGACGATTAATCTATTCATATAATAAAACTGTAGAGTTCGAATGCCTGTGCATAGATAAATAATGCTAAAAACCGAGTCAGAGTGATGTAAGAAGAGAAATAGAACAAATCCCGTTTTTTTTTTCAAATTATTCTTACTCTGTCTGTTTGTCTGTTTGTACGGGGTAATCTCCGAAACTGTTGGACCGATTTAAATGAAATTTTGTATGGTGGTACCTTATATCACCGGTCAACATCTTAGATACTTATCATCTCGGAAAATTAAAGAGTTCCCGTGGGATAGATAGAAAACTATAGTAACTTATACAGCTTAGTACACAAAAACTATTGATTGGATTTTAATAAAACTTTATAATAATACATTTCATACAACAGTAAAACAAATGAGGCTACTTTTTATCCCGGAAAAATTTACGGTTCCCGTGGGATAGATTTGTTTTTGTTTGTAGAACCCAAGCGAAGCTAGGATGAGACGCTAGTTATATATACAAGAATAGAAAAAGTTTATTTAACACATAATTTTATACGACTATAATACCTCTACGTGATTATTGAGATAATTCTAAATTAATTCAATACAATGTTATATTGAGTTGCATTTGTTGATATTTAGCCAAATTTATCTATATTTAGTATTTATTCTTTTTAAATATATATTTTGATTGAGGTCCCGTCTCTAATTTTTTTTTTCTTGTCTATTTAGCGAGACCCGGGATTTGAACCCGCTTCACTCGGTTTCCCAAGCCAGCGCGTTACCACTGGGCTACCTCTGCCTATTTTTTTTTATATATATCTAATATAATATAATAATAATACAATTATTATATGATTTTTATCAAGATGCACCCTAAGCGAATGCACTGAATACTAAGAATTCGTTTAATATTTATTATCGTAATGCAAATCAGGGGGAAATTGCCAACCCTAATTGACACTTCCGAGTAGCGCGGGACTGCTTAGAGATCCTTGCCAAAGCTAAAAACGTTATAATAAAAAAATATTGTAATAAATAGTTATTATGTAATAAAAAAAATTAATATAAATTAAAATTTATATTAAAAAGGAATTTACATACATTTATTTGTTTTTAAAATTAACGTTAAATTAAATTCCTATAATAAATAAAATAATTATAAAGAGTAGTTGTAAAGCATATAATAAATGCTAAAAGTAAGACGAAGAAGTTTTTGAATAAAGCTTTTTAATTATTATTAGAATAACTTTATGAATTAAAAAAAAATGAAAACCACCTCTATGTTAAGATACTTTTCATGTTGGAGAAAAGAGTTATCAAAATTGGTTGGTGATTTGCAAAAATATTGAGTAGCACATTCATGCATAATGATTAAGCTTTAAGCTTAGCTCAGCTTTTAAAGTATGCTAAAAGTAAAAACACCTAAGTGGCACCTGAATTATATTCATGTATGTAAGCATATTTTAATGATGCGCCAAAGTTTGTTTTAATATATAAATATAATTATGTAATTCTTATAGTATATATACCTTATTTTTTTTTAAACTTTGGAAGCTTGTTATGAGATTAATCTTCAAAAGCTACAAAACAATTTTCTACAGCTAAACAAATACATATAAACCATTTTATTTCTTTTGAAATCATCCCTCATGTTTTTTTAATTAGTTTTTAAATAATATTTATTTTCGTACCACGAGAGTATACGGGACCAATACAAACAACAGTATAACTGTCAGAGCGTTGCATTGGTGAGTCATAATCTCGGAATGCATGTCGAATTTAATGTGTGGTCGCGAGAGTATGTACAATCAGCAACGAGGGAGAAATATTGCTATGTTAACGGAAACTTTTTGTAAAAAAGCTTATTTTTTATATAATAAAACTAGCGACTTACCCTTGGGGGCACACAGCACCATCTAGTTCCATGGTAAGCTACGAGGGTTGTGTCATGGATACCAGATAGTTGATACATTACACATATATAACTTTGAATTCATAGATATTATAAACATAAACACTGCACAACAATGACTGCAGTGCAAACATTTGTGCTCATCACACAAATGAATACCCCCAGCGGGACTCGAACCCGCGACCGCTGGCACAGCAAGTAAGGTCAATACAAACTGTGCCAAACATGTCGTCAAACATTCCTAGGTGCTTAAACCTATGAGTTACTCCATGTCATCTATGTAGTAAATTTCATCCAAATCCGTCCAGTGGTTTTAAGTTGAAAGTACAACAAACATACACACAAACGTTCGCATTTATAATATTAATGTAATAAAGGAATAGAACCTATGACCTATGAAGTCTCGCACGTATAGGTATAAGTAACCCTTAAAAATTACTTTTCTAAAGAATGATTTTTTAAAACATATTCTCAAACTAACCGTCTTGTACTGACAAGTATTGACTACAAAGCAGCTCTAAAATAAATATTTATAGTACAAATATTTGATGTTCACTGTCCAGGTAGATAGATAATAAAAGACGATAACGCTAAGTATATACTAAGGATATGTTTATAATAAAACGGTGATGGACGTACATATTATGTAAACGTATGTTATACTTTCTCATAAAAGTCACGTGTTTGATTCCCGGCAGAATTTATTTCTTTCCGAAATATTTCTTATGATTCCTTTAGTTTATGCATTCAGAGATGATATATTTTTACAGCGTAAAAAGTTTAAAGTATCCTATATGTTGTTCCGGATTAGCTATCATCATACCAGATTTCATCAAAATCAGTTCAGTGGTTTTCTCGTGATGCATTGATAGACAGACAGGCAGACAGACAAAAATTCTAAAACCTATAGATTCGGCCTCAGTATCGATAATAATGACTATTTTAATAAAATATTCCAAAAAATATTTAATGTACAGATTCGACTCAGAATTTTATTTACGTCACACATTATCATGTACGTCAATTTGCTAAGTTCATTTCGATAAAATTTTAATCTATTTTATTCTTTCTTTGACATTATATAAAATTAGGCATCCATGTAGGCAACTATTACCTTTTTCACTATAAGAAGTAACGTGTGTCTATGGTTAATAAAAATTCTAAGAAATATAACACACTACATCGATCATTTGTCAGTGTCAGAAAAGTCGATTCGATTAAGTTGCTTGTGTTTGTCCCGAGTTCGATTCCAGGTAACGTATCTAACGTTCGTCATCGTCATATAACGGTTCTTAAATTACACGAAGCGTTACGTAATTGTGTAAACCATTGATTGTAATAGTAATAATTTAGTTTATTATCTTAAGATGTATTATAAAGCCAGCCAGCTGCGTATTTTAAATTTTTAGAATCACTCCCCTTTCGTAAGTTGTGAGATAACCCATAAACCTCTCTCAATAAATTGGTCATAAAACGCAAAAATGAATCAAATCGTACCAGTACAATGATAGATTAGCGCAAACAAACAAACTCTTCAACTTTATACATATATGTACTAGTAGAACCCGCGGCTTCGAAAATACGAAATTTCATGCAAATATGTCCAAGGAATAAAAAGTTTTATACAAACTCTTATCCCCTATTTCACCCCTTTGGGGGTTGAATTTTGAAAAATACTTAATTAGTGGATGCCTTCGTCGTATGAGGAATACGCGTGCGAAAAATCAATTTTCTAGCCTTAAGGGTTTGTGTTTGTTGCCTGTGCGTTGATACGTCAGTCATATATATATATATATATATATATATATATATATATATATATATATATATATATATATATATATATATATGTATATATATATATATATATATATATATATATATATATATGTATATATATATATATATATATATATATATATATATATATATATGTATATATATATATATATATATATATATGTATATATATATATATATATATATATATATATATATATATATATATATATATATATATATATACAAGTCAAAGATAGATAGTCAAAATTGGCCCATGGAGTCAAAGTGTTAAAAAATGTTTAAAAAACATAACACCTTGTCTTATCGCCTCTACTGTTGACAGGAGAGCTCGGTTGTTTTTCATTAGAAGTGGCAGTGGTAGTGTACATTTTTTTTGTATATATATAATTAAGATGTAGATGTGAAAATTAGATTCAAAATGGGTAAAAAATAAGATTATAATTCAAAAAGTTAAAGTTTTTTTTACTTATGCGAAGGTCTGCGAAATTCAGCGCGAACAAACCACCACCACGACCACTATCATATTGTTAAAAAATATATACATATACATATAAGTAACTAAATAATTCTCTAACAGAATTAGACTCGAATACTATTCGATTTTCCTTTTCTAAGTACATAAGTTTACCAATAGAAAAATATGGGTTTTACCCACCATCACACCAATTATTAGTTAGCGGGTTCTTTCTCAGGTCACTTTACTAACACTCCTTCATTAGTTACAATTGAAATAGAAATTTCAAATTAAACTCGCATTTTCGTAATGTCTCTATTACCCGCATGTTAACTGTTACATGCTATTTATGACTTAGGGTTAATTATATTGTTATAGTAAATAGTTTTGAATTAAATTGATTTTTATCTTTTTTGGGCGCCACTGTTTAATTGTTGCCGCCTCATTTTTTTAATCTACCTATATTTAATGTACTTTACAGTAGAGATTTTTTCCTCTATTTTACAACAAAACAAAACTTTATTTCTAAGATTTATATACATATGAAGATAAAATAGGTATATCTTTTCGGCTTTTTAACAATAATATCTTATATATTTTAACGAACAATTCTTGTATATTTATTTATTTATACCGGCGATATCGGAAACGGCTCTAACGATTTCGCTGAAATTTGATATGTGGGGTCCCTCGAGGGCAAAAAATCGATCTAGATTAGTCTTATGTTTGGGAAAACTCGTATTTTTGAGTTTTCATGCGGTTTTCTTTCGCATTATTCCCCGCAACTAATTCTCGATATTTTTTACGCTCGGGCATAAGCCCAATGTGCAAGATTGACAATCACAGGTGTCCGGGTTTGAATCCCGGTTTTTTTTGTTGGTCAATTATTATTTTTTGTTTAATTCGTGTTTTTAGTTTTTTTTAAGAAAATTGTACTTTTGGCCAAAAACACTGAGCGAAGCTCGGTCGCCCAGGTACTGTGTATTTAACAACTACCAATAGAATTGACATTTAAAAGTCAATAATTCTTTATTAAAAAGTAAAAACTCTACAGATAAATTAATCGTTTGAGCAAATATATGAGACGAACACTGTAGTGAAATAAATAAAGTCTTTGTATTTTTTATTTTACTCAATACAACTGTGATTTATTAATTAATTATTTATTGACTAAAAAGGTGACTATATAGCATACAGAATTATTTTAAAAGTTTTTTGTGGTTATATATATGTAAATACATACATATAATTAAAAACATTAAAAAAAAATTCGTAATTGGCACATAAATAGTTGCAGTTTTGTTTATAATGGAGACTTTCTTTCTCTTTCTAATAAGAATTTCTCCAATATAAACATATTAAATAAAAATATTATTATACTATTAAATATATTGAAGAATTATAAGGGACATATGTTTTATGTTATTTTCCTCTATGTATAATAGTATATTATACATATGTATGTATATATATTCCCTAAATCAGTCTAGTTAGTTTTAATTTTCACAGATAAAACAAAGCTAGTTAAAAATTTGAACCTAAAATTAAAACTTAAGTCAAATTCAAATGCATTTTAATTGATCAGCCATGATCACAGAGCTTTTGTCTGTAGTATCTTCCCTCTCGCTCTAACCTTAAATAAACAAAAGAGACGGAACACATGAATCGTGGGAAAAGAATTTATTGTTATGTATTGTTTATGTTATTGTCCGCCATATTGCTTCTAATTGGGTGTTAAACTGACGACGTGTTTACAAGTTTATTTGAATTTTGGTATGAGGGAAAAAAATTAACTAGCACTCGCATTTTACTTCGAATTATTTGTATTGTATGATGTTTTAAATAAAAATAAATCAATAATCTTTTAGGTAATGGTTAAACAAAAGTTGAAATGATCGAATATTTTTTATTAATATTCTGTATATTTAAATAGTGATTCCATATTTTATTCAAAAATATTACTTTTCATTTTATTAATATTTTAAATGTGAAAGTTTAGATGTTTGGATATTCGGATGGATGTTTGTTACTCAATCACGCCAGTACGGCTGAACGGATCTGGATGAAATTTGGCACAGAGATAGATTATAGTCTGGAGTAACACATAGGCTATTTTTTATACCAAAAATGTGTGGTTCTCGTGAGATAGGTTTGTTTTTATTTTTCTAGAGGCGAATCCGAGCGAAGCGAGAGTAAGCCGCTAGTACATAATAATATTATATGTATGTATAAAAAAATTTCGAAAAATCAATATAGAGATTTTGCCATTATTAAAGTGCTTCGATTTCCGATAAAAACATATATTTAATAATAAGATTAGGACTACTATTATTAATGCGAAAATTTGTAGTGGTGCGTGTGTGTATGTTCGCTATTCTCTTGCGTTGAAAAGACTGAACGGATTTCGATGAAATTTAGCACACAGACCAAATTATTAGGTACCTAAAGACGCACCCGAGCGAAGCGAGAATAAGTCGCTAGTATAATATAAAGATCAAGACAAAATTAAAGGCGACACAGTCCAATCACAAAATTACTTCCGGTACAATATAAACCGTTACACAACTTTTTATTACGATAACGGTAACGACGTTTATCGTTATCGTTAATTATGAATTTTTCGATAACCTTTAATTATACATACTAAAGTTAACTTCGTTCGTGTATACTACTGTCGAGTAGTCGTGAGTATGACAAGTGGTACTTCACTGTATATAAATTATTTACGACGCAATTTCTAAAGTACTCGTACATACTATAATTTAATTTGAGTACTCATTCATAATAAATAAATTGTATAATTTAACCATACAACATTTAAAGTTAAGAATATATTTTATTTTAAAAGTGTTCCGTCTATGATGCACCTACGGTTATTTAAATTTTATTTAGATCTAAACGCGCGTTAAAGTTATAATATCAAGAGATGACAAACAAACTCACTTTCCAATTTGTAATATTTAGGTGTCATAATCATATACTAGATATTAGGAAGCATATCAATAATCTATACATATAATAAAATTCTGAGTCGAATCGGTACCTTAAATATTTTTTGGAAAATCTTATTGAAATAGACATTATTGTCGATAGAGAGACCGAATTTATAGTTTTTTGAATTTTCGTCCGTCTGTCTGTCTGTTATCGCATCACGAAAAAACCACTGGAGGGATTTTGATGAAATTTGGTATGATGATAGCTTGTAGATGTATGGTTGCCCGGGTGAACATATAGGATACTTTTTTCTGCGGAAAAATTTCTCATCTCTGAGAAATCTATACTAAACGTTAAAATGTAAAAACGTAAAAAAATCAATATGGACGAACCCGAGCGGAGCGAGGTTGAGTCGCTAGTATAAAATATGTTTCATTAAAACAAGGTGAATTATTTTGTTCGGTACTTTTCTTAATTATGTACAATTATCCAACATGATTACCACTTGTCTTAACGGTGAAGAAAAGAAACATAGTGAGGAAACCTGCATGTCTGAGAGAACCTAGCAAGTTTTCAAAAGACATGTGAAGTCCGCCAATCCGCACTTGGCCAGCGTGGTGGACTATGGCCTGATTCCCCTCGTACTGAAGGGAGGCCCGTGCCCAGCAGTGGGACGTTAAAAAGGGCTGAATACATACATATGTCATAACTGATATATATACGAACACCAAGATAAAATTGCTGCCCAAAATGTTGACGGCATATTAAATATAAAGACTTGGATAGAATCGGAGATTATTTTTGAAATTCAATCAAGGGTGGCAAAATTGTGGGAATAATAATGTTTCAATTTGCTAAATGCACATTCATTTCTATGTGAGGGGGATGAAATACAAGAGAAAATTATTTTTTCCTAATGCTAAATCACTGTTTCTTCTAATAGAGACAAGTCATTAAATTAAAAATTTCCAAAACCGCCAACATAATAACTATTGAGGCCATTTTAATGAGCCTTTATACGGTATCTCTGCAGTATTTAAACTAAGATTATTTAGATATATAAATAACCTAAGTATTTAAATAAAGAGTTGAGCATCTTTGTTCTTTGAAGTAACGGGATACAAAGTTTCGAATGGATTAAATCTGTGGAAGTTACTCATATCCTTTTACCGTCTAGAAAAGAGCTAAAAGCCTGCAAACGGCTAAATAGATTTTTTTGATTTATAGCTAAGAACACTCTTGTATAAGTCACCTTCCAAACAAAAAAACTAAATTAAAATCAGTTCATCCGTTTGGGCGTTTCGATGACACAGTTCGATTAAACTTATAACACTTCTCTTTTGCGTCGGGGGTTAAAAAGTGTTAGTACGAGACCAAGAAGATTTTGGGTTAGTTACTTTTTAGGTTCATTTAAAGTACCTACTAATAAAGACAAAGTGACTATCATATTCAAAATTACATTATTTAATGCCAGCTCAGCTAAATATGATAATTTATGTTTAAGTTCAAAGTTTTCTCGTTTGCACCTGAGACCTCTTGACTTGTAACCTTTGTTCAAATCGCTTGTTAGCGCAACCGATTTCTCTTCGCTAAGCCCTTGACTATTCTGTAACGGAATTACAATGCAATATTATCTTTCGTATGACATATCTTTGTTAGAATCTTTGTGGGTTGTAGGATCAATTAAATTCAATCATATTTTCTTTTTACGTGAATATGACGTGAATATTTGCGTCTTTTCGACTTCATAGTCTCTCCCGTAATAATGTTTGCTTTTAAGCATTAGAAACGTCGGGAAGTACATTTTAACGCGACAAAATCCGAAAAAATAGATATATAGATTCGTTTAAAATTTCAATCATGTTACAAGTTTCTATAAAATTAAGGTCTTAAGAATGATATACCTATATTATATGTTCTTCTTTAAAAAAAATTATAAGCTTATAAAAGTCTCAGAAAAGCTACATATCGAAAAACCATTTTCTTGATGGTGCCTTATCATTTTGTCATATTACGTTATCAAATTTGGCATACGGGTCTCAATAACTATTTGGTAAATTAGAAAAATGCATCGAAAATTATCAACATCCTTCACGATTGATATAAATGTACACAACTTTCTCTTTGGAGGGTGCGACCCCTATACAAGTCAATTTATTTAGCAATGCAAATGCTGGTCATCAAATATTTGGATAGCGTTTGGAAATTCGGAAGTTTCTCTATATAATGTTTCTGAATTCAACAAATTTGGGCTAAAATTGGAAAATTCTTATTTAATTTAAGTTCAGATGAATGTTTTGTGAGATTTTTACTACGCAATACTGGATTTCTAAGGAACTATTTTTAGGTAATTTTTGGGTTATCTCTGAAGCTACAGAACTTGCTAACAAAAAAATCATTTATTATTCAAAAGATACAATATCAGCAAATCTACTATAATTATTTGACCGAGTAATTGTATTGACCTTAATCAATTTGTGTGTACACATTAATAATTTACCAGAATTAATAATCTCTCTTAAAAGATGAACCAAATCATAAATTACTTAAGTCTCAATAAACATAACTCTTATTAAAGCGAAATTAACAGAAGGATTCATTGGCAATTTTAACCAATCAATTAAACTGACTGCTTTGAATCGATTTAGATTTGTTTGACCACATGTCCATGTACTTTTAATAGATTAAACACATTTTACGTTTTGAACGCTTAGCTTATTTGCTTTTATGTATAATAGGAAAAGTAGAGGACATAATACACATCCTTGGGGCATGATTAGTTTTTTAAATAGACGTGCTTATTTTGTTACATAAAAATTTTAGTTTTTAATATGAAATAACATTAGTAAATTTTAAAATCATTAGGACGTAAAAATAAAACTTACTATTTATATTACATATAGAATTTAATGATGTAAGTTATATTAATAGCTTTTGCATTATCTTTCAAATAGCACTCAGACTTGACAATTGTCAATATAACATCAACTTGAAACTTATTGATTGGGATATAAGGGTCTTTAATAATACATATTCTCATTTGATGCATTTTAAACCTTATTCCAATTAAATAAGATTTATTTTACCTTAAATCACTATCCCCAAAAGACGTCTCAATTTCTCATTATTTGATCTGACGACTGTATTACAACTATAATAAGGTTCAAAATTGTTGTTATTCATAGAAACAATAGTATTAGAAGGATATTGGTAGTTTGGGGCACGTGACTTATATAAAAATTAAGCGAAAATTCGCCATTTTATGTGAAATGCTATAGACATTTTTCTCTTATTAATTGTATTCTTGTTCTCTATATGTAGAGACAATATATTTTTTTCTACAACTGTTACATCATATGATATATTTTATTAATATTACAGAAGACATTTCTGGACCGGATAGAATAAAACATACATATGTTTTTTTGACACAATATACTTATTCTTTAGTACATTTAAATAAAAAGAGACAAATTTCAAATCATATGTAATTGTTTACATGAAATGCGTACGAATACAAATAAACAGATGTCACTAACATGGCAGTTATCGACCCCATCCAATTATATAATGGTCTAAAAATTAAATTCTAATACCATCACACTTAAACGTCGTTGCATTATATAATAAAAACATATTATATTCTTGGAAGTACAAACTTGATAACAACAAAACTTAAAACAGCATCACATCCGACTTAGTCATTCTAAAATCTCCTTTATACCAACACGTGTACGACGAAAATCAGTTTGGAAAATGTATAGAAAAAGGAAAAAAAAACTACTAACTCAGGATGTGTCGTCGTATCTAAGACGTCTTATTTTATTAGACTTACGAGATGGGGACGCTAATTATAGGATTTCCTTGTTTATTTATTAGAGTTTACAATATATTAGAAACAGGAGATCATTGTATTTAGTTTATGATGCAAAAGTGAAAGCACTTAAAACTAATATTATCAACAAAAAAAAAAAACTTGCACCCGAATTGAGTGCCTCAGTTTTGAATTAAAAATAAGTTTTGCTTTTACTTCATCTGATCAGGAACATTTTTTAACAGAAATCCTATTGGAACTACTAAAACTAATATCAGGATGAAAAGTAGTCAGTATTTAGCCTAAAAACTATCTCTATAAAAAGGACTTCTTCATTGCTGTGTAAATGATGGACAAACTAACAAACTAGAATATCTATGTATATAATAATGAAATGCTGTTTGTTGGTTAACGAGTCACTTAAGAACTGTCAATTTACTTGATAAAATAAGGTTTTTAATGGCAAAAAAGAAAGATGAAATGTAAGCTAGATAGAATTCAATTCTTTCTTAGATTTAATTCTTGAATAGTTTTTTTTCAGACGAAAACCGTTACGGCCGTTGAAAGTAGACCATTGATATTAAATTTCCAAAATCTAACTGTCACACACGTTGGACTACATACGATGTACATGGGTCGTAGACGATCTTAATTTTTTTTGCGAGAAATTTGAGATTTAATATTTTAAAGTAAAATATTATTAAGTAAGCGTATGATCACAGAATAATCTAGAAAAAGTTTTTGTATGTATAAAAGAAGTATCTGAGCGGAACAAGGGTGGATTACTATGATATAGTATAAATGTGAAAATGTGTATGTATGCTTGTATGTTACACCTTCACGCTGAAATGGATGGACGGTTTTTTTTTTATGTTGGGAAATGCATTTACGCTTACCACCTGTATACATACAGGTGGTTATGTGGGACTCACTGGCTAGAGAGGCCAGTACTACCCACTAAAACCCAACAGAACCTCCTACTTCTTAAAGGAGTATCGCACGATCGCTTACGCACTCAACCATGGCGGCAGGTCTGCTGAAGCAGATTACATAATCAAGGGGTTGCTCCTATGGTCCACTCTGCTGTCAGAGAAGTACCAGGAGCAACCCGCATGATACACCGCCCACCGAAGTGGGCCTTCTTCCAGTGCATCTCTTAGCTTCACGTCCGGCTGGATTGCCAGACGCTAATGAGCCCCTCCCCCCTCTTATCCCTCCCCCATCCCCCACGACAAGGTTGGGAGGGAGACTATTATGACCTGAAGACGTAACATTAAGTAGTAATAATTAGGTCGCTTATTGATAATATATTTCATAACACTATTTAGTTATTCCAGAGTAAAATAAATAGGCGATGTTAATTTTGATATTAAATTTCTAATGGAATTGGTGTCAGGAATGCGGATTCAATACGATCGGGAGATTAATTCGCGTCGACAACCAATTCAAATCGTTATTTAACACTAACGGATTTGTATCTACGACCCAATTACTAATCAACACATATTCTGTTCATGTGCTGGCGCGTTGTTGGATTACCATTATATATTGTGTTATAAATTATAGTAATTTGTACATAATATACCTATATATTACATGTACGTATATTATTAATTAGATATATGTTTTTAAATTTCATATTTGCATACTAAGCATATTTAATTATTATTATTTAAATTATATGTTTGATACGTATGCGATATAATGACAAAAGAAATTCTACTCACTAACTAACTCAGACAAATATTAGTTCAATGAAATATTTAATATAAATATTATTTAAATTATGTAAATTCATAAAGTATTTAAACATGACATAAAAGGAGTTTCTATTGAATTCACAGATTAAGATATAAGTGAAGCATTATGAATTGTGACAGTCGTGGAAAGATACCTATAATCTCTAGGTTAATAACGTTTGGAATTAAATATACTAAAAGTAAACAAGTTTTCAATCAATTCTAGTGTTTAAGGTTTCAAGAATAAATGAAATGAGTCTACTATTCTAATAGCCTTATTAATTAATCAGCTTGATAATATCTCATTATTGTATAGTCTATCACACTACATACATACTTACGACTCAAATCGATTTGATAATTACAAGTAGGTTAAAATCGATTTCAACTAACTATTAAAAATAATGGCAACTTTAAATCAATTTATGTGTCTTGAAAAAACAAATCTTACATTAGCTATTTCTAAAATAAAAATAAATGTTTGAAACAAATTAGAAATCAAACAAATTAAATGGCTACCAATTTGAGTTACATTACTAATACAATTAATGGGTAGTTCGGAGCTTGTTATACTTGTTAAAAGTTTCAATTTGGAAAGTTATTTGATCTGTGGAAATAGGACGTCTAATGTATCATGGAGTGAAACTGTATTAACGTGTGTGAATTACGTGAAAACTAAAAATGTATGTATATATGTAAGTAATTCAACGCAGGTGCTTAAAAACATTTTTAGTTTTACATAATTCACACACAAAATAATTTTTTTTTATATATTATAATTTGTGCATTACCTTATAAGAATTGACATAATATTAAAGGTATTTATTTTTTTCAGGTATGCAACACCTTCATTTACGCTGGTATTATTAAAAGAATGGTAAGTATAAATATTTAAATTTAAAACAATAATATCATAGCGATTAATAGAAAGAGTGTTTTAGCAGTTAGTTCCCTTATATTTCGAAAATTACTCACGTAAAACTAAACTATGAATAAGCTACTGACTCCAAAAGCTGTGAACCCATAAATACACTCATAAAAAGAAAGCGTTTGACATTAAATAATCAGTAGAATGTGTCAACTCAATAAATTCTAAGTGATTAACAAAAAGCTTACAATAAATAACTTCTGGCAACACAACAATGCACAGGAACATCGTTATAAAGTTAAACAATCGTGTTTATTTTTAAAATTGTTCCAAATTTAAATTTGAACTGTCAGTGATGGCGCGCTTTTTGTTGTCAAATATTTATGGCCGACTTCCGACATTTTGACATGCTGATTATTTTTTTTAAACGGAGAGTTACAGGTAATAAAAGTTTACTATTGTCATATATAAATGCAAACTTTTTGAATGCTTTTAAAAGATTAAGTATATAGGACACGTTTCATTAATTAATATGAATTATTATACATTATCTAAATAGATTTATTATGTTAGTTTAATCGAATTATCTTTACTGATCTATAGTAAAATAAATTTTGTCAAAGAGGATAATATCTTTATCTTACTTAAAGAAAAACATGTGATATTTTTTAATTTATATTTTTATTCGACAAACGGTTTTAGATTTTTCGTATTTAAATTTTTGTTTTTTGGACGGCTATAACAGATTGAGATAAAAAGTAAAAACGTGTATAGTGAATGCATTTACCACTTTTTGGAATCGAACTTACGAACCAACAGAGTAGTAGCATTACGAGTAGGTACTCTTATATTTCAACTTTAATATTTAGTTTTATAAATTCTTTTTTATTATTACAATAATGTTGCTCAAAAGCTGCTTCGTAATAGCGGTATGATCAAAGACTGCGATCGCATTCATTCTTTGTCGGTGGAATAATCTATTCATAATATGTTAAATATGGACCTTAAAAATCTATTATCATATCAATTGCTAGGAATAAAAAATATTAGAAGCACAAGTTTTTTTTTAAGTCACAAATGGAAGTCGGAAATTCTTCTCATAGTCTTGCGGAAAACTAAATAATTGAACCGATTTTGAAAAAAAATTGTCTTGAATTAATTTCTTTCTGAAGATCAATATTAAATAGAATATTAAAAATAGAGTTAAAACTAAGGTAAAAAACTCAGATTGTGTTAGTCAATGTATCAGTTTATTAACCTAACCTAAACTAGCGACTCACCCTCACTTTGCTTGGGTTCCTCCCTAGATAAAAACAAATCTATCCCACAAAACCCTTATATTTTCCCGGGATAAAAAGTAACCTATGTGCTATTTCAAACTATAATCTATCTCTGTGCTCAATTTTATTCAGATCTGTTCAGCTGTTTTGGCGTAAAAGAGTAACAAACAAACATCCATCCATTCATCCTCACAAACGACCACGTTTTAATACATATTAGTAGGATTTATTCGAAATACATGTTGCAGTTAAACTTCGGTATCTAATAACGAACCCGGTCACGCAAAGTTAAATGTGTTTTACTAAGAATTTCCGATGCGTTATTCAAAATTTCAAAGTGCTTTAATATTTTGGTAGATATATGAAGAGTAAAATATAAAATGGCTAGTTATAATAGTCAGTAGTGATTAACTAGCCTTTTTGGGTCCCAATTAAAAAATAAATAAACAAAAAATGAAAGTGTCCCCTTTGCTTATTTTGAAAATAAATGTGGTACACAGACAAAGACAGTTTTCGATCTTCTCACTTTTTTCAAACCGCTGTCACTGAAGAACGGGCAGAGTAAAATTTTGTAAAAGAGCTTTTTCTTGCGGTTTTTTTTAAAACTTCTATGAGGGCTATCCTCGAAAAATGTTTTGAAATAAAATATCGTTTGTGGCCACTGGAACTGCTGGCCCAGCATTAGTTGTATTGGCATAGCTGATGTTCTCCTGACCGATTCGGCCACGGCGGCCAATCTCATTGAGACTAGCCAACTGCGCAGGAGATATTATAGTGCACAAGTGTACGCGCAGACACAAGTGCACTCTCTATTCCTGTCACTCTCATACTCCAGTGGGACGACTACTCGACACGACCGGTGAGAGTTAAGGCGCAGGACCGACGGCTTTACGTGCTCTCCGAGGCACGGGGGTGAAACACCGCCAACTTCCCAACTCCGGGCTGTTACTGAGGCTTACTATACAGAAAGACTCAATAACTAAACTTGGCCCGACCCGGGACTCGAACCCAGGACCTCAGGATATGCAGCCGTACATGCTAGCCACTACACCACCGAGGCAGTTATTGGCATAGCTACGCCACTGATAATTAATAGTGTAAATAGATAATTTTCTAATAAAATATAACTAGGAGTTCTCTTTCTTCAATTCAACATTTACTACACAGTCCAGAAGACAGCTATGGCTTTTTATATCCTTTGTCACTTGTGACCAAATCGTCTAACCAATGCAGGTAAAGTCTAATCATTATCGATTAAGTAGTTTTGCTTCCTTTCTCAAAAGGTTCGTCTTTTGTTTTTATGTGTGACATCAAATATAACGTTATGTCCCTATCGTCTGAACTTTGTAAAAAAAAATGGTTTAGACGCGTATATTTTATAAAGCTTAATTATTTAAATACATAGAAATTATTTAATAATACTTAATAATACATAAATAAAATTGAAGTGTCTGTTTGTAATGTTAAAATAACAGTTTTTTACTAAATGCATGTGAAATTATATAGGTCTGTCGGTTTGTTCCGACTAATTTCCGAAAGGGCTGGACTGATTTTGACGGGACTTTTATTGGCAGATAG
The DNA here is from genome assembly GCA_033884665.1 of Argynnis bischoffii washingtonia. Taxonomy (NCBI): domain Eukaryota; kingdom Metazoa; phylum Arthropoda; class Insecta; order Lepidoptera; family Nymphalidae; genus Argynnis; species Argynnis bischoffii. The sequence goes on from JAEMGE010000029.1 coordinate 7,402,069, forward strand.
CTGATGTTATAAGTAGTATCTTAGGCTAATTTTATTTTAGAAAAAGAATTAGGGTTCCGTTCAAAAAATTTAAAACGTATTCCGTGAGTCGCTAGTATTTTATAAAACGTGTATTACTAAAAGTTATTCACAAAAGCAAACGTCTCGTCGCCTAAACTTGCCGCCTGCATTTACAATGTTATTTTTACGTGAGTCTATTTGTGTGCGTGGTATTAGTTTTTTTGGGTTACATCCCAATCGAATGTGAAAACGCTTTACAGTAGCAATAATGTACTTGTTTATTATACAAAATTCATAGGTTTTAAATGTAAAAATGAAATATTATAAGAAAACTATTGATATATAAAATATAGACACATTTTCTAACAAATATTTCTTTAAAAAGTGGCGTCGATATGTGACGTTAAGTCAAACCAAAGAATAAAATTAAAAAATCGAAAGTTCTAAGTGTCTAAACACAAATTCGAACTTACGCACACCACATAAAATACTTTTTTAAACGGAGCAACCTGCGTTTTAATTTTGTTATCCGAAAAGCAATGAGCAAAAGAGAAAATTCTTCGCGAAAAAATCCGAAAAAGATAGTTTTATTTAAAATGTCAAATATTCGCGTAAATCTAAGAAAGTATAACTGTATATAATTTTATACGGTTTTTACCGATAGAATATAGTGTTATCTACTTAATAAAGATATAATATAATAAAAAATATAATAATGTAGCCTAAAATTTATCAAGATTTAGCAAAAATATACTCTCGTTCATATGTTTACCTATTTTTAAATTAGGTTAGAAAAAATCAGAGCTTCTGTGATGTTATAAATGACCGCTATCACTTTAATCTAGGAACTGTATAAATAACTAATTTATGCTAAGTTTCATCAAAATCCGTTCAGCAATTAATGTACCATAATGTACTACTACAATAACAGACAGATGTACTTTCACATTTATATTATTAGTGCGGATTAATACGTTGTAGGTTGTAACTCTTCTTATAACCGGTAGTAATGATTCCATACTAGGTTGTTTAACCACAAAATAGTATGTAGTTTAGTTAACGCGATACCAATTACTAGGGTCGACCACAGACCTGAGATCAAACGGCTCTATTTCAAAGTACAGTAGGTATCTTTGTTAAAGTTTGTACTAAACTTATTTTTGTTTGTTTTCTAAATCGGGGTAATTTTGAACTCTTTATTTATATTCAAATAAAATAGCTGAAATTATTTAACATCTTACCTTACAGAAGAAGGCAAAATTTTCATAATGGTTATATCAAATACTAACGACTCACACTCGCTTCGCTCTGGTTCGTCTCTAGGTTGATTTCTCCATACAAACTCAACTCAATTTCATGTCCATTTTTACCCCTTTAAGGGATGATTTCCGGGATAAAGCTATCCTATGTCCTTCCCAGGGTCTCAAACTATCTTCTGTAATTTAAATCGGTTTAGTAGTTTAGGAGCTTATTGAGTACAATTAAACGTATTATTTGTTTACAATCACGATCTTTCCTCTTTATAATATTAAGTATATATAATTCTAGTGGATTAAATTATAATTTAAAGTTATTTTAATGTTATACATATGTACATGTTGGCCGTATCAGAGGGTCTACTTTGTACTTACATATGTATGATAGTCGTGAGTTCGATTTAGCTTTTACACAAAATGTTACATATATGTGCTTTTATAGTATACTTTAGTTGTATGTAATGTTTGTTACATATTACCTATCATACTAATAGTAGTACTAAGTAACGCTACTATAATAATTTATTGAAAAGAAAGTTACTGAAAAAACAACATGAAGGTCTAAATAAAGCAAAATTTGTTAGTTAACATGCTCCTTTTTTGAAGTTGGCTAAAAACCAAAGTACACATTGTCTTCTAAGAATAAATGAACTGTGTCACTTTGTAAATAGTGTAATGTTGCAGTAATACTCAACCTAATAATGTGCTAACGTCTTTCCAAAACATCAAACACAAGCGGCCCACTTTCACTGATTTTTGTCGAGTGACAATGAAATTAAAGTATGTAGGAACAATTCGGATACTCTATCTACTGTTATAATTGCGAAAGTTTATTTGTGTGTATGTTTGTTACTTCTACTATTAAGTACTATTATCTACTGTATTGGTTGGCCGAATACGAAAATCACCATACACAAAAAAAAAACAAAAATCGGTCGAGCCGTTTCGAAGGAGAGCGATCACAAACACCGTGACACGAGATATTATACATATATTAGATAATGACAAAAAAGATATTTCTTCATGTTTTGAAATGTATGACTGAAACTTTGATATATTTACGACTAAAATTAAAAAAAAAATATAATGCCTCTATGGTTTCAAATAATATAATAATACTTATAACCTAGAGAAATATTCTGGAAAAGAAAATCCACCCTAGCCAAAACAAACGGCGTTGTCATAGCAACTGATACCGTCTTCTCGGCGCCTCGGAGAATAACCTCAAGAATAACCCCCCACATAAAGAAGCGCAGCAATCATAGCATCGGAATGTTAAACTTAGTCGAATATTGCAGGTGCGAGGTTCCGTAGGTTTTTTAATTGTTAGATTATTTAATTTTGTTATCATTTAATCGAGTCTTTACCCTCAGACCAATATATTGGTCTGAAATCTGAATCTTTATCAATGAGAAATATTATATATTTTCCCACATCTATACAGATAATTAAAATTGAGGTGTCTGTTTATAATGTCAAAATAACAGCTTTATATTAAATGCATATAGCATTATATACGGTACTTATAAGAAAAACCCAATTTAAAAAAAATTGTCTGTCTGTCTGTCTACCTGTTTGTTCCGGCTTATCTCCGAAACGGCTAGACCAATTTTAACGGGATTTTCACTGGCAGATAGCTGATATTATAAAGAGTAACTTAGGCTACTTTTATTTTAGAAAAAGAATTAGGGTTTCGCTCAAAAAAAATTAAAACGTACCTAGGGACGAACGCGAGCGAAGCCAGGGTAAGTCGCTAGTAGGTATATAAATACGAACAAGTCAATATATTATTTTAGTGTAAGAAATATTATGCAAATGATATGACAAGATTTAAATCTATACTAATATTATAAAGCTGAAGAGTTTGTTTGTTTGTTTGGTTGAACGCGCTAATCTCAGAAACTACTGATCCGATTTGAAAAATTCTTTTTTGCATTTGATAGCCCGTTAACTGAGGAAAGCTGTAGGCTATATATCATCCCGGAATAGTGTTTTTGTCTAGGGACGAACCCGAAGCGAAGCGAGGGTGAGTCGCTAGTATGTGAATATATTTTAGTCATTTTAATTGACTCTGCGATATCAATTTACTGAATATAGAAGAGTAAGCTAATGTAACTTTTTAAGCAATGTAAGATGAGAACATAAATAAGTATGAAAATAATCACAGGCTCAAGATATTTATATTGCATTACATCGCCGTAATGGAAAGTAACTTATAAAATATTACTTACACTATATGTAAAATTTACTAATAGAAAGTTGCACTATCTTTGTATAGCGGAGTTAAAACCAGTAGGTATACAATATACAGTGTAAACTCCATGTAACGTCACTCGATTTAACGACAAACTCTCTAAAGCGTCGAAATAAATTGGCTTTGGTTGCTTTAGCTTATCTTCCATACAATGATACACTCTACATAGCATTACATCCACTCTCAATAACGACAACAATTCAGTAATAAAAAGTACCTTTTAAGTTGCTGAAATTAGTAAAAAGCGCAGCTGTGTACGTTTTTTTGTCGCTTTATTATCCTAGCCTGCAATAAACTCGACTGTCGGCATCACGCATACCGAACTTTCTAAGAAATTCATTCTAATGTTTACAAATTGGGATTGCTTGCACGTGTAAACTGATCTTGCTTGACCATGATTACTAAGTAGGGGTCATGGATTGTCTATACGTTATCATATTCTTTCTTAGTTGCTCAGTGCTCACAAACTTTCAAACTGTAAACATTACTTCCTTTATCACCAAGATGCCTCAATATCGCAAGATATGAATAAAATAAGTAAAAAAATTCAACAAAATTACTGGTGCAGCAAAAGACGTCAGACAAAAATAACAGACTATACGCAATAGCGATCAAATATAAGATTCTTTTTGAGGTACATAACTACTAACTCTAGTCTGAAATAAACTTTTTCTTTTTCTAATTCTGATTTTTCTTCTCTCCATTTAACGACAACTCTCTATAACGCCATAAAATGCACAGTCCCTTCAGTGTCGTTATATAGAGTTTACACTGTATATGTACATATTATAATGTAGCAAGCAGTACGAACAAATATAGACGAATTTAAATTATAGAGTACTAGCGGTTCAGTCTCGCTTCGCTCGGGTTTATCCCTAAGTACGTTTTAACAGTTAGTATGGAGTAGACTATATTACATATATATACACATTGGTATGAGTTGTTGTGGGTTGTATTATAACGTTTTTTTCCGTGGGAATAAGATAATCTCCCGCGAAAAAGCGTATGTCACTTTCCAGTCCTCCAACTATCTACATAAAAAAAAATCACGCCAATTCGTCACTCTGTTTCGACATGAAAAAGGACAAACAAACACACTTTTACATTTATAATAATATATGGATATACATATATATATATATATATATATATATATATATATATATATATATATATATATATATATATATAGGTATATAGGTATGATAAGTTGTTGTGGGTTGTATTATAACGTGTTTTCCCGTGGGAATGAGATAATCTCCCGCGGTAAAAAACCTATGTCATTCTCCAGCCCTATAACTATCTCCACATAAAAAATCACGCCTATCCGTCACTCTGTTTCGACGTGAAAAAAGGCCAAACAAACAAACACAATTTTACATTTATAATATTAAAATATGGATTTTATCAAAAAGAGGCATATAATATGTAAGGCTAGTTATAAAGAAACTCAAAGCGAGGTTATAGAGTTACCAAAAAAGAAATGGCTATCTTTAGTTACTTACGATCGTATTGTTGCCTCTTTAGTGCCCTTCGTAGCCTCTATATTACCTTATCTACCAGATTAGATAAGTATTGTTGGCTATTTGTGATTATATGATCTTAGACAACGTGTAACAGTCGCAGTTCCGATTTAGTACTTTTGTATAAAGTTTTCTTATCTATCGATATCTCAATAAATGGGAAATATATTATAGTAGCGACTCATCCTCGTCCCGTTTGGACGAGGATGTCACCCTTATATAGGTACATTTTAACGTTTAGTATAGATTTTTAAAAGAAAGGATATTTTCCGCAGTAACAAGTAGGTATACTATATGTTGACCCGGATAACCAGCTATCATCATACCAAATTTCATCAAAATCTCTCCAGTAGTTTTCCTGTGATTTGTCGATCTGGGAACGCTTCCAGATAGACAGATGGACAGACGGACAGATAGACAGACGAACAGACATACAAACAAAAATTCCAAAAACTACAAATTCGGCTTCTGTATCGATATAATGACTATTTTAATAAGATTTTCCAAAAAATATTTAATTTATAGATTCGACTCAGTTACAATTTTATTATATGTATCGATTACATTTATATGTGTAGTCCGCAAACCCGCACTTGGCCAGTATGGTGGACTATAGCATAATCACCCTAGTATTGAATGAAGGTCCATGCACACTGCACAGTAATGGGACGTTAAAAAGGGCTGAATACAGACATATAGGTACATTTACTTGTTAAAAAGTTGAGATTCATTCATCGACTCAATGAAAACCAATGCTTAGCTCAAACTGCTGAATCTAGAAGCATGTAATTTAGTACATGAGTTTACATAAAGGAAAAATTGTTAAAAATTCATATTCTAAATTTGTCAAATAGGGACAGGCAAGAGTTTGTGTTTAGATCTGTCATTTTGGAACTTAGAAAAAATATGTCTATACAGATAAATAAAATTGAAGAGTCTGTTTGTAATGTCAAAATAACAGCTTTTTATTAAATGCATATGGAATTTTATACGGTACTTATAAGAAAAAATCAATTTTTATTTTTTTGTGTTTGTCTGTCTGCTTGTTCCGGCTAATCTCCGAAACGGCTGAATCAATTTGAACGGGACTTGCACTGGCAGATAGCTGATATTATAAGGAGTAACTTAGGCTACTTTTATTTTAGAAAAAGAATTAGGGTTTCGCTCAAAAAAATTAAAATGTACCTAGGGAGGGTAAGTCGCTAGTACATTATAAACTTCTTATTAAAAACGTTCATGGAAAGTACCATAGAGATAACATCAGTACATTTTTGTATGTAGTTAGTTCATGTGCAAGTTTTATAGGTCAGGGCAGCTGTTCGAGTATCGGATATCTGTATCAATTGGTCGTACATCGCTTTGTGATTCTATGGACCGTTATCTTTCTTGTTACTGTGTTAAAATTCAATTAAAAGTTTAAATAAACTAGAGATAAAAACTTACAGTCATCGTCTACTTGGCGAAGATTTTGACGACACGTTTGGCTCAGTTTGTAGTGTAGTACTTACTGTACCGACAGTCGCGAGTTCGATCCCGCTGGGGCAATCATTTGTGTGATGAGCACGAATGTTTGTACTCCAGTCATTGGTGTTTGTATTTATAATATGTATGTATTTAAAGTTATATATGTGTAGAATATCAACTATCTAGTATCCATAACAAAAGCCTCGTAGCCACCACTCGTACGCCATGGAACCTCGTAGCCACCATGGAACTAGATGGTGCTGTCTTTTATTATCCCAACATATTTTATTTTCAATATTTTAAAGATCGTTAGTTCAATTCGAGCGAGTAGAACTTTTAGAATTTTTTTTATTTGCCACTTTTTCCGTTAAATATTATTACACATTATTTCATTTAATGTAATTATGATTTATCGCAAAAAAATTATGTTATAATCAATATCAATATACAGTGTACACCACATTAGCGGCACTTAAAACCCGCCAAATCTATAGGCTGCGGTAGCGTTAATAAGTACCATTATTTTGTTTGTTTGTTAGTATGTAAAAAGCTCTGAGCTTCAAATAAAGGTAAATTTTAAAAGAAATTTTTAATAGCTATCTCTCACAGAAGAGTCGTGGGACAACGCTAGTATTTGATAAGTTGAAATTGAAAGGATATCAAATAATCCATAAATAACTACGTATAAATAAAATTTTATTGTTTCTAAAACCGATAATGAGGTGTCCTTTTTACAATGCCACCTGCAGAGTGTTTTTTACGGCCAAAATGAAAAATGTCTAGTTTTTATTGGTTTTAAGTAAAAATTAATTTATGTCAACCAAAGGGTTGGCTTGGCTCTTCTATGATTTAGTGGATATTTCTGTGGTTTTAGATTTCAACACCTATTTTTAAGATAAAGAGAAGAAAATATGTTGAAATCAAACATATTGATAATAATCTATACAGATAAATAAAATTTAAGTGTCTGTTTGTAATGTCAAAATAACAACTTTTTACTGAATGCATATGAAATTATATACGGTAGGTACTTATAAGAAAAACAGAATTTAAAAGTTTCTGTGTATGTCTGTTTGTTCCGGCTAATCTTCGAAACGGCTGTACCGATTTTGACGGAAGCTGCTAGCAGCTAGCAGATAGCTGATGTTATAAGGAGTAACTTAGGCTACTTTTATTTTAGAAAAAGAATCAGGCTTCCGCGAAAAACAAAATTAAAACCCATGAAATTCTGAACAAAATCCGCATACGGCGTACGCACCCGAGCAAATATCGAGGTAAATCACTATATAATTTAAATGAATATCTTAGCAGTAGTAAGCTATTATTTATGTATACCTAAACATAGCTAACCGTGAAAACGTACCCAGGGACGAACGCAAGCGAAGCGAGCGTGAGTCGCTAGCTTTTAATAAAACTATCATTTCAAATACTATCTTTCGGAGAGATTCAGATTCAGGGAGGTAATTAATTTATAATTTTTCATGGCATTACTTTGAAGAGAAATCGAACCCATGAACCTATCAAATGTCGTTTTTAGACAATTTTGATAATAGCCACTAAATAACAAACAAAAATAAATCATAGCCCCTGTTTTATTAGAAATATATCACCATGCTACAAAGAAATGATAAGGACCAGTCATTTCAAAAGAATTTCACGATTTGTTGGTATCAAATTTATTGCTTTGCCGACCTAATTACAGTAGACGGCTTCTTTATAAGAAAAACTAAGTGCATAAGAAAGCCATCAAGATTTTTATGAGCATTTAGCGAGGGCTATATGAACAGATAGATAACCGAAATTACTTGCAAATTTAAATTTGCAGTTCAATTAACATATTACTATCTTAGTTACTAGACAATACGGATCAAATTTAACTAACTTTTAGAATATAGTTGTAATTTTTAAGTTAGCAGAGTATTGTTTCTTTTAAGATGATGATAAAATGTGAACCAAACAGTAAAGTTTGCCCATTGTTTGTAATCTCTACTCATTTTTAAGTATAAAGAAACCGCATTTTTTCAAGCGTGTTATTTCATTTTTTTTCCATCGAATTCCTTTACCTGAGTTAAAGGTGGTGTAGAACCAAATCCATATACATATATATAATAAAATAATAGTGTTGTTTATACGTAGAATATTTTATGAAAATTTGTCTTTAATGTAATGTCTAGACGTATAATAAAATTGTAATGGAGTCGAATCTGTACATTAAATATTTTTTGGAAAATCTTATTGAAATAGTCATTATTATTGATACAGAGGGCGCATCACGCGAAAACCACTGGACAGATTTTGATGAAATTTGGTATGATGATAGCTGGTTATCCGGGTCAACATACAGGATATTTTTTACTGCGGGAAAATATTTCATCTCTGAGAAATCTATACTAACTATTAAAACGTAATTAAGGACGACCACGAGCGGAGCGAAGGTGAATCGCTAGTTATATATAGGTAAAATACAAAATGATTGGATTGGAACTACCAGTCGGATTTGAAAACTTTTGAGAAAGTCCAATTCTGGAAGAAGCCGCCGAAAAAGCTAGTTTAATTATATAGTAACAAGAGAAGCTTATAAACGTGCTGTGAATAAAAGTACGCGTAAGGTCGGAGTCTAAAGCTTGTATTTTATAAGGTTAGATCAAATATTATATGCATTTCACGTCTGTATATTTATGTATAGATTTTGGCGCCGTTTCAAACGCTTGAATTCCGATTAGGGTTGAAATAGTGTCAAATTGTTTATCACTTCCGCTTTAACATAGATGAGGAAACCATTTTTAATTTCTAACGTTATAAGATTTTTTTTCTGAAATAGATATATTGGATTGATCTTAGATGGATCTTACGTAAAACATTAAAAATCCGAGTTTTATCATAATTAAACTAGGAATTCGGGACATTTTCCAAAAACATTGACTCACGTGAAAAGGACAGACTCACAATATCGAAATTATTACCTAAATATATAAATAACTTATTTTTTACTAGCGACTCACCCTCGCTTCGCTCGGGTTCGTCCTTAGGTACATTTTAACGGTTAGTATGAAATACAAATCTTTGAATTTCTTGGCTTTTCTGTACTAAAATTAACATGTATTATACATATAAACCTTTCTCTTAAATCACTATCTCTATTAAAAAAACCGCATCAAAATCCGTTGCGTAGTTTTAAAGGTCTATGCATACATAGGACAGACAGACAGCGGGAAGCGACTTTGTTTTTTACTATGTATCTACTGAAGCCAAATTAATATAATTATTCTTACATTCATTATCTCTGGCATCTAATCTTCGACCAAACCCAAATGATCAATCACTGTTTAACGCAAAGAAGTAGAATTCTTACATGTTTCTTTAAGTTCTTAAGAAGAAACTGACGTTTTCCTGGAAACAAGATTGCGATTTTCAACAATAGGTCAGTAGGCAAAGGTGGTAAATGAAAGCTATTCAGTACTTAACAATGCTTTTGACTAAAAACGTACCTCAATTTTTTTGTATGTCAGTTGTGTTAAAGCTAAGAATTTACTTATGCATATCCTTGAGGATCTAATTTTGCTTTTTTTTAAGCAAATTCTATTTTAAGTATTTACAATTATTTTTATTTTAAAACATACACTTCAATATCACTATATTTTTTTTTTATTCTTTGAAAGCACAATTAATGTGGGTATAAAAAAAATTTGAAGTTACACTTGTTTTGGCACGTTTGGAAAAAAATATGAGATTAAAATTTTTACGTTGCACGCTCATACCGACAGGAAAAAAGCGACACGATGAAGTTAGCTGCATTCCTTTCACAAACAGAGAGTTGTGACATATGGGATGAAATCTTTAGCTATTTTTGTTCTGTTACACTAAATAAGTATATTTTTTTACTTGCGTACATAAGTATCTACACGCACACACGTTGTATTGAGGGAGACAAGCAATTAATAAATAAACTATACGAGAGGAATCGTGGGTTAAAACTAGTAAGTGTATAACATTGATAAGATAAAATTGATAGCATAAGTCACAAGTATACGTTAAATAAAATATAAACAACTCGAGTCAAGTTCGACACTACTTTTAACCTTTAAAGTTTGTAAGAATAAAGATGTAAAACAGCTTATTGTAAGCTCAAGCCTCTTGTTAGTAAACAATACCTCGCGCGGGCATCGAACCCGCCCTTTACATTTGAGCCAAATACCTCATTAAACTTTTAAAAGCACATTTTACGACTTGAAACTATGAGAGAAAAATTCTGGCATCTTTATTATCGTCAAAGGATTGTGAATGCAATTTAGTTTGAAAGGAAAGGTATATTTAATTTCTACTGTTGCCTTTGAAATTATGTGTGCCCCATATATGTATCTGTGAGGTAAAATTTATTTGCTTATTTTGTTTATTGGCTAAGCTGTAATTTCTGAAACTACTGAATTGATTCTAGAAAACTTAACTATTAGAAAACTAAAGTGTCTAGAATTTTCTACACTACACTGTAGGATTTTCTTACTTATGTACTTAAATAGCGTCTCACCCTCGCTTCATTCAGGTTTGTCCTTAGGTACGTCTTGACATTTAGTGTGGAATAGTTAGGCTATATATACATACATAGGTATGATGAGTTTTATATACATATATCTCTTACGTGAGAAAAGATTGATTCCCCATACAATTTTCCATCCCCCTTTCACCTCCTTGAGGAATGATTTCCGGGGTGAAAACTATCCTATGTCCTTCCCAGGGTCTTAAGGTATCTCCATACCAATTTTCATCAAAATCGGTTCAGCCGTTTAGTCGTGAAAAGGTAATAAACAAACAGAGTTTCGTATTTATAATATTAGTATGAATAAGTACGCGAGTCGAACTGTAGATAGAAGCTATTATATATTTTATAATGGAATATTAAAAATATTTTAGAAATAAACGTAGATGTTTAAACAAAATGATTCTTCTCTCCGATCTCCGCTATATGAAAATATTTAGGGCTTAACTTCATATTAAATATTTGGTAATTAAAGCCGTGGACCGACGTAGTTATAGCAAGTGCTATAACTATGTCGGTAATAGATGTCGATATAAGATATTAACTTTTGTATGACAAATATTTAGTTTAAATACATACATATATAAGTATACGTAGGCTAGCACCTAATATTTGCTTAGTAGTTTATGTACTCCAGGTCATAATTTATCTATTTATATTCAAATCAGTCCATCCGTTTTAGCGTGAAAGAGTAAGAATTATACTACACTACATACATACATCTATACAGATAAATAAAATTAAAATGTCTGTGTGTAATATAGCTTTATACTAAATTCATATGGAATTATATACGGTACATACATGTAAGAAAAACATATTTTTTAAAATTTTTTTCTGTCTGTCTATTTATTCCGGCTAATCTACGAAACAGCTGGACCAATTTTAACGGGACTTTCACTGACAGATATCTGATATTATAAGGAGTAACTTAAGCTACTTTTATTTTAGAAAAAGAATTAAGATTTCGCTCAATAACTTAAAACGTACCTAGGGACGTACCCGAGGGAAGCGAGGGTAATTCGCTAGTACAAACATATGGATGTAAGATAATGTTAGTACATTTTAAACGTACCTAATATGTAATAATAATATTTTCTTATCCTCTCTATTCATACACAGTACACAATCGGCACGCTTCAAAAAAGGCCATTTTTCAAAAGGCACACCCGCCCCGCAGGTGATGGACGGACACGCGTCCTTTATTATTATTACTGAATTCAGTTATTTCCAATCTATTCAAGAGGGGAAGTTTTGATGTAACCTAATACAACTTCCATTGTTTTAATTTATTCAATAATTATACGCAATTTGAATCTTAACATCTGCAATTTTAATTTAACAAATTCCTTTTTTGTATTTTGCCTGGCACCGAATTCGAAAATATCTGGTTAAGTATCTATAGTAAATGAAAACCCCTGTTCAGTTATATTTTACTTATTAGTGTCTAGAAGTCGCTTTTTTTAAGTTTTCTTATAGTATATATAATACATATAATAAAATATTAACAAAGCGAAATCTTTACTTGAAATATTTTTTAAAAACTATGACTGTTACGGGTTGTCTGCATAATATAGATCCCAAAACAATGGTAGTTTTTTTTTATCTTTTATCTTCGTGGAATAATAGTGCTAACGCTCAGTCTAATAATTAATGTCCTCCCGCCCGATTTCGGCCACGGCGGCCAATCTCATTGAGACTAGCCATCTGCGCAGGAGATATTATAGTGTACAAGTGTACGCGCAGACACAAGTGCACTCTCTATTCCTGTCACTCTCATACTCCGGTGAGACGACACGAGACACGACCGGTGAGAGCTAAGGCACAGGACCGACGGCTTTACGTGCTCTCCGAGGCACGGGAGTGAAACACCGCCAACTTCCCAACTCCGGACTGTTACTGAGACTTATTACACAAAAAGACTCAATTAGTAAACGTGGCCCGACCCGCGACTCGAACCCAGGACCGATGTGCAGCCGTACTTGCTAACCACTACGCCACCAAAGCAGTTTAAAAGTAAAAAATTATAATAGCAAATAAAATGAATAACATAATATTTGCTTGGGCTATTAAACAAGTTAATATATTATGTGGTAATTTCTGGAATAAAACTTCTAAATGATTCTAGAATAATAGTCAATTTAAAACAATTCAATATTAGATTTAATGTCGCGGAACATTGCATTGGCTTATCGGGGATAATGAAAGGCAAATAACTGGGCGTATTTAATTATGCACAAGCTTTGTTGTTTAACCGTAACTTGTACTTGTATTACATAGCGAAATTGATTTGAAGTGTTTATATACAATATTTTATGATAGTTTCGTTTTAAATTAATGACTATAGAAACATGATATTTGAAAACTAGTTAACTAAGATGACTGAAATCTATACGTATAATAAATTCTGAGTCGAATCTGTACATTAAATATTTCTTTGAAAATCTTATTGAAATAGACATTATTATCGATACAGAGGCCAAATCTATAGTTTTTAGGATTTTTGTCAGTCTGTCTGTATGTCTGTCTGTTAGTTACCGCTTCACGGGGAAACTACTGGATAGATTTTGATGAAATTTGGTATGATGATAGCTGGTTATTCAGATCAATATAAAGGATAGGTTTTACTGCGGAAAAATATCTCATCTCTGAGCTATACGTTAAAACGTAACTAGGGACGAATTCGTGTGGAGCGAGGGTGAATCGCTAGTTATTAAGTAATTTCAAAATGATAGCCGTAAAATTTTTATTTAAATGAAAATGTTATTTTGTGCAAAGCAAGGCAAATGTTTTTCCCCGACATATAATTATAATAAATAATAAATAAATATGTTGGAACATTAACAAACAGCACCACCTATTTCCACGGTAAGCTACGGGGCTTGAGTTATGGATACCAGACAGTTGATACACTACATATATATAACTTTAAATACATATTATAAATATAAACACCTATTACTGGAGTACAAATATTCGTGCTCATCACACAAATGAATGCCCAGCGGGACTTGAACATGCAACTGCTAACACAGCAAGTAGGGTCTCTACAAACTAAGCCAAACGTGTCGTCATACATTTTTATTACGTATTCAAATATCAGACCAATCAACTTCTACGTTTTTCTCACTATATAAATACTACTTATACTTAGCGCATCTCTGTGTATCAGCTTCTACTTCTTTAATTCGAAATAATTTAATCTGATTTGATTTAATTAAAGTTTAATAAGGACGAATGTTATCCTGCTAGTTTTCAGTAAATGTAGTAATAATTTGACTGTGATAGAAACTTTTATTTTTTTAATCTTTTGAAATTGGTTACGTATGCGTAAGCCATATAGCCAATTTGCGTGCTCCAGAAATCGAACCTACGCTATCCATAGCTGACAGAAATAATTAATTTAAAGTTGACATTTTACCTATATAAACCATGATCTTATTAAAACTTTTACAAACTAACAATAAATATTTAATACCCGTATCGAAAGTAGGGACAGTGCCAGTGGGCCGGAACATAATGACTCCAAATTACAAATTACAAGGGGTTAGACCACCAGAGCGTGAGTGAAGTCGCGCACAAAATTGTTTTATAAACGCCCAAAAACCACATCAAATTTGTTCACAGCTTTTGTGAAATTTCGAATGGTGCTAGTTGAGGGCAGTGGGATCGTTTCCCAGTAAAGGTAAGCCGGTTTCAGTTTAATCATGGTTTTATTATAATGAACAACCGGTGGTAGGACTCTGTCGAGCCTGAGGAGTCCGACTGGATGGGTGCCACCCCCTTATCTATTTCTGCCGCCAAACAACAATGATTGCATTGTTGTGTTCCGGTTTGAAGGATAAGGTAGCCAGCGCAATTACAGGCAAGAGGCATATCATCTTAGTCCTCAAAGTGACAACGCACTTGCGGCTCTGTATTTTTGTTACCTAAAACCTAAGTGCATGAACTGTAGGTGTTATGGGCGACAGGTACTTTTTTCCATCAGGTGGTCTGTCTGCTCGTTTGTCACTGAATCTTATAAAAAAAAAAATATATACTATATATTATCATGGAGGAACAGATTGGCTTAGACGTAATTTTGTACGTGTATAGTTGATGGGCAAGTGAGTAGAGCGGCATATTATTCTTTTTATGTTCTCCCATACTTTTTGCGTACTTTCCGCCGGATGTTAATGTATAGTAGAAAGCTATTAAAGCACGCGTGGCGTGTATTTATATGTAGAGCTTTTTTCTTATATAAAATAGCATACATACTATGCTTTCGATGAAAATTTTATTATAAACAAAAAGAGCACCCGATGGAATATCTCATTGGCTTCACTTCTTATTTATTAATATCATTTTTTTACTTCAAATATGACAAACGTTCATACAAATTTTCGTCCCTTATTGATCTCTTTTAGAAGATGAATTTAAAAAAATATTGCTTAGTGCTAATATATGGAAATTTTGTGAAAAATTTCATACTTCTAAATCAAGTGATTTGGACTATGTATTATTTATACGTGTTAGAGTAAATGTCTTAAGTTATTTAAAACTCGTCAAATATTGTTATTTGACAGTCTTTAAAGAAGCAAATGTTGTCTGTTTGGATAATGACGGATAAAAAATACACGAACGAACGAACACGTTAATTTCTATTATGACGATATTATGTTATGACGATATTATGTTACACCAAAGTGCCGACTCGTTGACACTCAACGATAACGCATCACTATATTTATTTCGCAGAATACTGAAATATAATCCTAAATATATACAGATGTATGTAAGTAATATGATATTTAGTAAAACTACATATGTGAAGGCTTTATTACGAAATATTTACTAGTTACTAAGCCGTTGGTCTTAGCTTAAAAAAATTGAGCTTTTTCAGCCATATTTTACAAAGACAATGCGAAACTATTGTATAACTCTAATTCAATATAAATTCTGTAGTTCATGAAATGGACGTATCAAAGATACTATTAAATTGTAAGTTTAAAACTAAACCAAAAGTTATGAAAATTGGCCAAGCGCGAGCGAATCTTTCACTAAAAGACTATGAATTAAACATTTTGTCGTACTACAGAAATAATGCACAGATCCAACTCGCACTTGACCGATTTTATACACTTTAATACTATCTTAGATTTGAAATTTTAAATAAAACTGACCATTGGTCTCTGCCGTGACCTTGCTGTTGTAAAGCATTCAAAACGTCGGTCAAAAATCAAAATAAATCCGCGAAAAAATCCGAAAAGATAGTTTTCTTTAAAATTTAAACACTTTTCTCCTCATCTTTACCAAATATAGGTAATCTTTTCATATGGGTGAAGCTTTTGTCTTAATATTTTAATGACAACTCACGCAAGAGTAATGTTACAAAAAAGGCTATGAAAAATCTGTTTCCCGTCTTTTTTGATAAAGCTGTCAGACAGTCACGACCTTTTGTTTATGTGAGAAAAGTAGGTTACGTATTATTGGGTACTTTTTTGGTACTGGGTTTTAACTGTCGATTGCGATGTATCAGTTATTTTAAACCTTTTTTTAAATTAAAATTATGTTTTTGACAATAAAAATAGTCCATTTTCATAATATAACTTATTCTTAATAGTATTAATTAAAAAATTAATGCTATCTGACTCATAATACTGTGACATTATGTTGGTGTTAATTATATCTTGTTCAAAATGGAAGGCAAGACACTTGTAATACAAGTTCACTTAGTACGAGTGTCTTAGTTCTGTAAAAATGATTTTTTGTATTTTTGTAATGAATAAATAAATAAATAATAAATAAATAAAATAAGTTATTTTATATTTGTAGAAATCAGTTGTTGTTAACTTAACTAGTGACTTACCCTCACTTTTGTCAAATGCTCTCGCAAGAGACTTTTTTATAATGTTATATACATGCAGCGCTACCTTTTGGCAAGTTTTATTAGTAACAGTTGCCCTTGTGCTACTTTAGGTAAAAATCTATCTGAGTAGTAAATTTCATCCAAATCCGTCGAGGTTTCAGCGAAATTAAGTAACAAACACACCGACACACACTCATATGCAAACCTTTAGATTTATAATACAACTTAAATGTAAAATAACTCCAAAAGTAATATCTACTTATTATTTAAAAAAAAAAAAAAACAATGATTATAGCCACGTTTGAAGCAAAAAATCAACTCGACAGTGGTCATTTCTGAGAACACCAGGTAGCAAAGTAACGGTGGGGCTATTTTTTGCAAAACCTATTGAATACTAAATAGAAGAAGCGATTGGTAATAATTCTACGGTACCACTCTAAGTATAATAAGGCGTCTGTATGTCAGTTTGACATAATTCTTTTAACATATGGAGTTTTCATGTCATTTTAACATTACTAGTTCAACTAATGGTCAAAATTGGACCATAATCCTTATTGAAAATTTCAGGAAAACATATATGAATAGAATTTACGTATTTATATTAAAAAAAACTGTTTTCAACATTTTTTGATTGATAATGCTAAAACTCGTCAGTAGCTACTAAAAAAAGCAAATCAGTTGACAAATAAAGGAGAAAAAGGTACTGAACTGATTTTTCTTTGCAAATATTTGTTATTGCTATAGGTTTATTTAAGATTAAAGATGGTTTGAAACCACCATATCCTCCCAAGCAATCTTTAAATAGTATAAAACAAAGTTGCATTTCGCGTATATCTCTTTGTGGGCTTAGTTATTCTCAACTAAGCAATGGATTTTTTATAATTTTCACTAATATTCAGAGGTTTTGTTTTGTAAGGCATACAAAGTAATAAAGGTCTGAAAATAGCGAATTGATCGCTAGTGGGGAATAAAACTTAGCTTAATAGTAAATTAAACAAATGTTAAAAAATAATATAATAAATTATGAAAAAGTCAGCTATGACTAACATATAGCCTTCTGTACGTTAAATATAGCCATCTTACTTCATAGCCTATTCAATAGTTGAGCTGCAACATAAAACATCGATTCCCCGAATCAAAAAGACAAAGCCTCTTCAGACGGCAACTTAAGAGATAGTGGTCCTTTATTACGTGTGAAACAAGCATTATAAAGCGATAAACTAGATAATGACCTCTTTCTAGATAGCTTATGAGAATTCAATTAACGGGAAACGAAAGTATCGTAAATAACGAAAAGGTCTGTTTGTAATTTATGGCTTATTTGTTGATGTTAGGTTAGTACTATAGTCACTATGCTGTCTCGATATACGTATAATATTTTATCTGGTCTTGTCAAACTGTCCGTCTGTGGAACTCTCTTTTTTTCTGAAGCTTTTAACCATTTTTTAACCGACTTCAAAATGCGACAGGTACTGAATTGGATTGTATGTTTTTTGTGTGTATGTCATGCCGATTGTGATATGATTTTTTACATTTTTTTTTATATTTTGCCTAGTGATCGATATTCGACGGTAAGCGCTATTTAAATTTTGAGGAAAACATAATATATAAATAGAATTTACCTATCTATCTTTAATATAATTCTTCTGTATGTGTGTTTGTCACCTTACTCCTTCTAAAGGGTTAGACCGATTAGGATGAAATTTTGTGTGTATATTTCAATAGGCTCCTGGACGGTTGGAAAACACACTTGGACCCGGTAGGTGGCGCTGCTGTCAGTGTGTCAGAGTTGGTTTTTTTAGTATGAAATAAAATATTTCCAAAATTATTTTATTAATAACACTAAAGCTCGTCAATGGTTACTAAAAAATCGGTTTACAAACAGAGAAAAAAGACTGAACTGTTTTGTCTTTGTCTATTTATATATAGATGAACATGTTAAATGTACCTAACATATTTCGTTTACAATATTTAATCTAATTTTTTTGTTTCAGGTAAGAATACACACATTATGTATCATGGAGACTAAGCCCTCATGGAAATAAGGTAAACGTTTCTTTAAAGACATTCAATTCAGTCAATAAACGTACAGCGTTTTACGTAAAAGAGTCAATCAATATAAATTCCTAATTTTGGCCGCGGCGGTCAATCTCATTGAATACAAGCCAAGTACGTAGGAGATATCATAATTGTTATTGCACAAGTATGCGCAGACACAAGTGCACTCTCTATTCCTGTCACTCTCATACTCCGGTGGGCCGACTACTCGACACGACCGGTGTGAATTAAGGCGCAGGATCGACGGCTTTACGTATTCTCCGAGACACAGGCGTGAAACACCGCCAAATTCCCAACTCCGGGCTGTTACTGAGAATTTTATGACAGAAATACTCAATAACTAAACTTAGCCTGACTCGCGACTTGAACCCAGGACCTCTGGGTATGCAGCAGTATATGCAGCCGTATATGCTAGCCACTACACCACCGAGACAGTTAAAAATATATACTGGTACTAATGATAATTTCTTGATAGAAATACTCAATAACTGAACTTGGATCTGCGGCTGTACATGCCACCACTAGACTACCGAGGCAGTTAAAGATAGTAAATGTAAATATTTAAAAGATCTTTGATTAAATACCGAATTGCTCCTGAACTTAATTTATTTTTACATCTTATAATAACTGTTATATTCAATCGGTAATAAGCCAGTGCGTTTGAGAAATTCTATCTTTTGGACCAATAACATCAATTAAAAGTTCCCCAAAACTGTTTTATTCTAAAAGATAATATTCTTTTGACAGATAACATCATGATTTTGTTGGATAAAATCATCGAACTGTTACAAAATATGTAAACATGTTGTTTCATCTTACGTAACATAGAAAACCCTTCTCAAATGCAAACAACTCGTCATTCAAGCTCAACTTAAAAGTGATTTACATACGTATAATTTATATGCGTTCTTTGGAAAAGAGCACTTATTTGATAATTCATTAGTTTCTTATTGTTAGTTAAAAAATACTTTTCGTACAGTGGTCAAAATTAATCATAATAATTTTTTTTATTCTTAACACTAAAGCCCTAGATACTAAAAAAAATCGGTTAACCGACAGAGGAGAAAAAGGTATTGAACTATCTTTGCCTATTTGCATATAGATAAGTAAAATTTTGTCTGTTACCAAATTTTTGTTATCATTCTTCTTATCTTACTACTATATTAGCGACTCACCCTCGCTTCCCCGTTTCGTTCCGTTCGCCGCCCTCGTCCCTAGGTGCGTTTTGACGGTTAGTATGAAATACAAATCTTTAAATTTCTCGACTTTTCTGTACTATAATATGCATGTATTATACATATAAACCTTCTTTTTGAATCACTCTATCTATTAAAAAAACCACATCAAAATCCGTTGCGTAGTTTTAAAGATTTAAGCATACATAGGGACAGACAGACAGCGGGAAGCGACTTTGTTTTATACTATGTAGCGATAAATGCGAAAGTTTGGATGGACGTTTGTTACTCAATCATGCCAGAACAGCTGAACAGATCTGGATGAAATTTGGCACAGAGATAGATTATAGTCTGGAATGGTACGTAGTATACCCAAGTAAAATGTACGGTTCCCGTGGGATATATTTGTTTGTGTCGCTAGTAAATTATAAATAAAATAAATTTTTGGTGAACTAATATAGCTTTCTACTGTTGAAAGATTTACTTATTAGACACGGTTCAGTAATTTGAACTTTCATAGTTCATTAACTACAAACAAACAAACCCTTCATCTTAATATTAGTATAAAAGTATAGATTTACTTAGTTCTCAAAATACAAAGCCAACTTAAGCCAGACTATAACTATAAATGGTTCAATCCATAGGATCTAAGCAATAAAACTTTAACACCGTTGTGGTTTCTGAACCAGTTTGCGCGTAGGCGACCGGGTAACTAAGCTCTGTAAATATAACTATAGTTTATATTTAACTGCGTGAGTCATAGTGTTTTTTAACTGTACGGTTAAACTAAACGTTTTTGGTTTAACAATTTTTATCTTTTCATTTTTTACCGATGTGCTAATAAATATCTCATATAAAATTTTGACAAGCTGTTACTTTTGGTAGGGTTAAAATTCCAAGTGCTTGAACAAATACATGTCTAGATTACAAATAACTCTTGTGTTATCGCCGATATTCGAACGCTTTGCTACTATTGAAAGATTCTTAATAAAAAACCTAGTAATTATTTTAGCCCATCTTTAGGAATTCTGTTAGAACCTAGGACATTTTCTGCAAACGTAGCTCTACATATTTTAGTGTACTAATCCCTAGCTAACCGTTTTATTATAACTTTTTTTGGTTTCCCACCACAGTGTGCGTTTCTAACTTGATTTGAGCAAGAATAATTAAATAATAATTTCTCTGTTTCGGGGGCTTGTTAAATATAAACAATGCACATCTTTTTGTTAATATTTGAGCTAAGCCGGGCTCGAATCCATAACCTATTTCGTAAAGATACGTCGATCACTATGCCATACACCCACTATGAATTAAATGTTGCCAATAGAATCTTAAAAATCTCAACCAATTAGTAAATAATTATTATACTAGAAATAAGGAAAAACTGGTATTGCCTAGCTTTCGCCTACAAAAAGTAAATAGATCGTTTATGGGGCAAGGTGTACGCATGTATAATAAAGTTCCACAATCGATTTTGAGCTTGCCATTTGAACAATTTAAATCTAAAATTAAAAATGTATTAGTGAATAAAGCTTACTATACAGTCACGGAATACTTCGAAGATATCAATGTGTGGAACTAATATCTGGTTGGATCTCACGTAGGATAAATATATAATAATTATTGTATTACAATATTGTACACAATTATTATTTTAAAAGAGCAACTGTTGAGTTTCTCGCCGGCTCTTCTCAGCAGAACTGCCTTCCGAGCCGGTGGTAGCTTCCTCACGGACTGACTACACTGACATTTAATTTAAAATTTAAAATGTAAAATTGACGATTCAAAAGTGCTTGTAAAAGTCTATTTGAATAAAGTATATTTTGATTTGATTTTGATTTGATTATTTCGAATTTATTATTTCTAATACTTTCACGATAAAGATAATCAACGAGTGCACTCTCTATTCCTGTCACTCTCATACTCTGGTGAGATATTCAATAGGACCTGCGAGAGTTAAGTTGCAGGATCGACGGCTTTACGTGCTCTCTGAGGCACGGGGTTAAAACACCGTCAACTTCCCAACTCCGGGCTGTTACTGAGGCTTACTAAACAAAAAGACTCAATAACTTAATTTGAACCGACCCGGGACTCGAATCCAGGACCTCCGGATGTGCAGCCGTAGCTAGCCACTACACCATCGAGGGAATAACTTATAGATAA
The DNA here is from genome assembly GCA_033884665.1 of Argynnis bischoffii washingtonia. Classification (NCBI taxonomy): domain Eukaryota; kingdom Metazoa; phylum Arthropoda; class Insecta; order Lepidoptera; family Nymphalidae; genus Argynnis; species Argynnis bischoffii. The sequence goes on from JAEMGE010000029.1 coordinate 7,424,344, forward strand.
TGATGAATGTATATTCTAGCCTCGAATGAAAGTTAGATTAGTATGTTAATAGTTTTTCATACAAAATCGCTTAACGAAGCATGGGATTAAACCACCTTTGCTCAGACATACATCAATTCATAGTTGATTAGAATGTCACGTTTTTATGGTTGAACCTATCGATGAATATCGAAAAGACTAGGCCTGATATCACTTTATATCGTGTCTGGGGTTAATGGACTTTTTTTGAACCTTTTTGTTCAATATTGAAATTTGATTTGAAATTAAAAAGCTTTCCCTATTATAAACATGTAATCAAACGTAGATTTTAATGGTTGCTTCATATTTTTATGTGTTTTCTAAGGCTCATTGGGAGTATGCTCATTTAAATATCTAAGTGAAGCTGGTTCAAATTTAGGCCTAAAACTTTTGACATTATTATTACTTGATAATATGGTGAAGGAAAAACATCATAAGGAAACCTGCATGTCTGAGAAGACAACTAATTTTCGAAAGACGTATCATTTACGCCAATCCGCACTTGGCCAGCGTGGTGGGCAATAATCCCTCTCGTATTGAGATGATGCCAGCAGACAGCAATAGGACGTTAAAAAGACTTAATTATTTCTATGGTTAAGTGCATGTATTGATTATATGTATTTATTTAGTTAGTGGCCTACCGCAGCTTAACCGGGAAACGGGCTAGTAAACTTAGCTGTTTAATTTTAAATAATATTGAAAGTTATTAAAATATTTGATCTAGATAAAACGTAGTAAGAAATATGATAACAAATATCACGTGAGGAAATCGAACCCGTAAATTTCAGGATAAGCAGCGGCTTTAAAAAATTCTTACTAAAGTTCTTCTTTGTATAACAACACTTAATATGTATACGTATAAACATATAGGTAGGTAATGCACGTAACACTTTTATTTTTCTTGAAACACATGCTTTGATATTATAAAAATAATCAAAGCTTCATCAAAACGGACGCATCATCACACGTAGAGCAGTTAGATATCAAAAAAAACGTAATTCTCAGAGCGATGCAATCTCAATGATTGTCGGCGCGCCTTTTCATCTATTGTTTCGTTAAGGAAGAAAGAAAGGATGTGACTTTTGTTTTTTTTGTTTATTAAATTGGTTTTAACCGATTGAAAGAAAGTTATCAATCTGTATAATGTATCATTTTGAACTGGCATTTGCCCGCGGCTTCGCTCGCGCCAAGTTTTAATATTAATATATATGGGTCGTTCTTCTTTTCTTGCGACAGTTATGTGTCCCTCATCTCATTTTGTGTCATATTAGAGTATAGATTATTATATATTCATTGTTTGAATTTACATCTTCATCGCTTTATACCTTTTAATACTAAATAATCTTTAACTTTCTGTAGCCAATAATTTTTTTGCATGAGTTTATTTTTCATTAAATACCGTGACAGAGTAGTAATACATAATGATGTCCTACCGAAAAGAAATTACTCTGTCACAGTGTTTTCTCGAAAATAGCCACAAAGCAAACAACATTACGGGCGTGAAAACAAAGATTAAATGATCCAAATGAAAATTAAATGCATTTGCAAAAAAATATCTAACTCTGAAATAAAAATATTGTTACTTGAAAAACTCGAAAAACTGAGAAACACCAATTCATTGTCGCAAGAAAACAAGAACGACCCATATACTAAATGATAAATTTGGACGATTTAACTTTTTTCGGTGTTAAAAAAATTGATGAAGCCGACGTCATCAACGTCCCGACAAACCTTTAAAATGACACCTATGTTGACTTTTTACCAGACTGCGCGACGTAAAAGAGGGTAATGTGTTTATCAGTCTGTCTATCTGTCTGTCTGTCTGTCTGTTACCGCATCATGGGAAAACCACTAAAGGGATTTTGATGAAATTAGGTATGATGATAGCTGGTTATCCGGGTCAACATATAGGACATTTTTTGTTAGGAACATATAGGAGAATATAATATCTCTGAGAAATCTACACTAAACGTTAAAACGTAAGTAAGGACGAACCCGAGCGAAGTGAGGGTGAGACGCTAGTTATATATAAATTCTCAATACGATTGTAGAGTTCAGGAAAATTCAAACATACATATATTGAAATAGACAATCAAAATCCATAAAGAAGAAAATTAACGTCTAACGCGGGTCTACAAAAGACCTACATAAAATCGTACGATTTATAATTCTTCTGAAACAGCATATTACATTAAAGCAAAACTTTCTCTCAGCTTTCAGAATCAATTATCCCGGCGTAGAATTCAGCTTGCTTAACACTTTTGGCCACGTTCCATATATTGTGTAAAGGATGTTCCACACGGTTGGTAAATCGCAGCGGGTCTATTATGTTCGTTTTTTTTTATTTCTGTTACAGGTATACTACAGGTATACTGAGACTTATCTCGAAATATTTAGGACAAAATTCAGCTTCATTTCAGCAATTCAGGATACATAATATGGAATTGTGAATTTACTTTGCATCTATAATTGTTTTAAGTCATTTTTTTATAATAATTGAACTCTTTGTTTACAAAAAAATATACAATGAAACCATATTTAGTAACCATACTTAGTATTTATTTCACTTAATTCTATTTATAAAATAAATAGAATCAAGAGAACACTTAATAAATACTGTTTATATGCCAGTATGAAATTATGAAAAGATTGCTTGTCGCATTCCTCTACTTAGTAGCAATTAACAAAATAGTATTTCCCAAAAAATGGACCAGCTCTCTTCTCACAGGTAGAGGCGATAAGACAAAGTGTTTGGATTTTTTTAGAAGTTTTTAGTTCGTCTCTATTATTTTTTTCATATTTTTAAATATATATAAATTATACAAAATCATAAAACGATGGTTTCTATGAGCATTTTGTCTCATTCCCTTTAAGGTTATACATATGTAATTATATGTCAATTTAGTTGCATGATTTATTCATATTATATGACTATTTATTAATTTATTTATTTATTTGGATTACCAACAGAAATTACAATAATTTAAATGATAATAATCTACATAATAAATTATAAGTCTAATTGTATTTCTTTTTATAGGTAATCACAGCATGCAGTAATTGTGTAAATTGAGGGATAAAAAGATTTAAAAATTGAATTTAATTACATAATATTAGAAAATTGATATGAATAATTTAAAAGAAATAGAATTATTTAACATTATTATAATTATATATATATACAACAACTAAAAATAAAATACAACAACATTAATATTATTATTGATTTTGCTCGAAATAGCAATTAATTTTATTTTTAAAGGAGTTAAATTTGTCATGCAAAATGTCTACCCCCCTATTTTCCGAAATGATGCCATTATAGGTTCTAGCTAATCTGTTAAGCGGCGCGTTTTTTCCTAAATTCGTCCTGTGTTTATTAATTCGAAAGAGGGGAATTTGCTTTCTAGAAGTTCTAACTGGTATATTAAAATTTATTTTCGACAGTAGAATCGGGCAGTCGATACTATTACTTAGTAGCTTGGATAGAAACGTTAGATCTAACAGCTTTCTTCTTGCGCTTATGACTAGATATTTTTCGTATCATGTGTAAAGAACTTTATATTCTGAATATATTTTCGCCTTTATTAATGGCTTGCATTCCCTCCTATTCATTTTTCATCGTTCGTTGATCGAGTTTTTTTATAAAAATATTATTTTATATTTTCACTCGCTATAAGGAGCGACATTTGTTACCCAACACTGGTATATCATATTTATAAAATATCTTTATACATCTTGAAATCAAAGTACTTATAGTTTATTATCATCATCATCTCTCTGCCCATTTCCCAAATTACTTGGGGTTGGCACAGTACGTCTGTACTGCATATTGGTTTTAGCAAAAAAAAAAACGAACGACCGACTGCCTGACGTCAACCCTCTTTGGGATGGCTGTCGTTTGCCCACCATCGAGCAAGGGACTTAAGGTGCGATGTCCCTAGATCCTTTAGTCGTCTTCTACGTCACCTACAGGAGGAGATAGGGTAGCCCATTCTAAATCGGGCGATACACGGCTATAGTATATTATATTATCTGATAATAATAAATAACATAATATTCATAATCGTAAAACATCATTTTGCAACTTCACGCTATATTCTTGTGGATCAGGCAGAGAGAACAGAGTTCCCTTTTGGTTCTTCGATTGTTATCATTCTCTTCGTGCACGCTTGTTGGTCTCCAAACTTTTGGCCTGACCTTCTTTAAGTATTAAAAACACTTGATCATCAAAAATGATCCGTGGTCATCCACTATTTGGATTGATTTTGAGTTTTGGCATTAATTAGACTTATTTTTTTATTATTTTATACTCAGGTCATATTAACATATGCAGTAAAAGTTTATAAAATATAAAAAAATAAACACTCCTACAGAAGCTTTTTTCGTAATGATTCGGACATTTAATGATAGTAATTTCATACCGCAATTCGTAATTGGGTCGGCGACTACAAAGGTAATGTGTTCCGGTGTTTGTTAAAGTTTTAAGCTATGTGAAATCAGCGAGTTGATTTTTGCCTTATAAAAGTATGGAATTCAAAAGAGTTGCCGCTATAAAATATTGTTATACTGAAAATTATTTATTAACTAGCGCATGTCCACGATTCCGCTCGTGTGTTACTATAATAAAGAATAGAGAAACTAACTCGAGACCTCTAAGATCATTAAGTTTTATTAAAATCGGTAAAGCCTTTATTTTTCCCGTGATAGAAAAACCCAGTTATTTTTTAATATATGTTTCACTAGAATTTAACCTTTGCTGCGCTTATGTGCCTAGCGACTCATTCATCCCTAGGTTGATTCTCCATAGAAACTTTCATCCCCATTTTCACCCTCATAAGCGATGATTTCCGGAATAAAATATCCTATGTCCTTCCCAGGGTCTCAAACTATCTTCTTACCCAATTTCATCTAAATCGGTCCAGTACTTTTTAATTTATGCGTTACAAAAATACAAATCTTTCCTCTTTATAACAGTAGTGTAGATTTTTATATAGTGAACACCACATTCGGACAAAAAAAAATTGACAATAGCCTATGTGCTACTCCAGTTTATAGTCTATCAGTATACTAAGTTTAATCCAAAACTGTTCAGCCATTTTAGTGTGATGGAGTAACAAACATACACACAAACAGATCATAAACTATTCATAAAGATAATGTGATTTCCATTCAAAAATCCATGTCGTCTATAACCCATAAAACATCTCTAAATGATAAACTGCTATTAGAAGTCAAACATTAATTTATCAATAAAATTTATCAATGACATAATATTTTCTTTACATTACGCCACACATATGAAGTGACTCGACAATGAGAAGTAACCCGTTACGTCACCGCCTATATGGGTTAAGCAATAAATAATGTACGCGATAAACACTCTAGGTTATCTACTAAAATATAAATTATATTTATATTACGCGCTTTATTATAAAGTGGTTACATGACCTCGTTCCTAAAGACTTTATAAGAAATGGATAGTAAACACATAGACTCACTTTTTTTAAGGTTGGCAAATTCATTCACACATACCACCTGTAGACATACAGGTGGTTATGTGGGACTCAGGTGTTAGAAAAGTCAGTACTACTCACTAAAACCCAACGGAACTACCCTCTCTTAATGAATCGTCGCAAAATCATTTACGCACTTACATAAGTGCGTATGCGATGTCGTGATGTCCCGACTGCAGGTCTGCCGAAGCACACCACAACAACCATGGGGTTGCTTAACGGTCTATTCTGCTATCAGAGACGTACCAGGAGCAACCCGTATGACACACCGCCCGCCGAGATGGACCATATCCCTGTGTTTTTTGGATTTAAGCCCGGCTGGATTTTCGGACGCTAATGAGTCACCCCAAGACAAGGTGAACATACATCGGGGTGGACACATAGACTGACCTAAAGTAACATATAGGCTTCTTTATAATCAAGAAGATCAAAACGAGAATAAGTCGCTAGTAGATATATAAGTAATATTTTAAGTTTGAATCTTGTTTTACCCGAACTAAAACGTACAGGAATCGTATCCGTGATCCCTGACTTAGTTATCGAGAGTCGCAATCATTATAATACAGGAAATATTATTCGAATAGTTGTATTTGCTTAAACACTTTAGTACTATGTCCACATTTACTGGACTATTAAGTCTGGACAATCGAGTACTCAATGGACCGAAAGAGCTTAAAATATTTGCTATCTATTCAAAATTTTCTATTTTCCATTTGAACAAGTTCTGTTTGTGTTACATGTTGAGGAGTAAATTAGTTATTTAATATTATGACAATAAAAATTTATGACAGAATATTTTTTTTTAATCTTTTTACTGAGGAAATACTTCACTAATTCGGTAAATTTTTATAATAAAATTGCCAAATATAAATTGTTGCATTAAAATTCCAAAGTATAAATGCATGGACTTTGACGAGTTTGAACGAAAATAAAAAAATATTATATTATTTAATTCAACCTCAGACTAAGAATAAAACTCAGTATATAATATGTCATTTGTATACTATTTTTTAAACATAATTGTTTGGCTTCATGTTTAGTTCTATCACTCTGTAATCTGTATATATTACCTACAAGCAAAACGTTAAAAATAAGTATCCTTAAAACAGGAGTTCCCAACCAGGGGTATAGAGAACCCACTACAGAATAACCAACTACAAAATAAACTTTCTCTATACCCACCTAGGTGGGTGTAGAGAAAGTTTATTTTATATAACTTAAAATTAAAATAAATAAAAGTTATTAAAATAATGTGTTTTATTGTAATAAAAAAATAAAGGGGGGCAATAAAATATTTTTTTATAGTCCGGGGAGGTTCAACAGAAGAAAGGTTGTCAAACCCTGCTTTAAAAATAACGAGACAACAAAGACATACGAGTTTGTTGTTCAATAATGAAATATGAATATTTATCGTCACATTTCATTATTCAATAGTTTGAATATTTCTATATTTGTTAGAGTTTTTTATACATACATACGTACATTCAAAGACAGTGAGCTATATTTTTTGCTACAATTCCAAAAACACTCGGTCAGTGACCCACATTAGCCAAAATAAACGAATTATCTAATGTAAATATTTGTGAGAGACCATTAACTGCTCGGATCTGGATTGCGAAGAATGGCGAAATAAATGCGGATTGTAAAATAAATAACATTACTATGTCTTCAATAACATAAGAGATTAGAATAATTATTATAATATTATGCGATTTATTGACGACACGTTTGGCTCAGTGTGTAGTGACCCTACTTGCTGCGCCAGCGGTCGCGGGTTCGAGTCCCGCTGGGGGCATTCATTTGTGTGAGCGCGATTGTTTGTACACCAGTCATGGGTATTTATATGTATAATATGTATCAACTATGTGGTATCCATAACGTAAGCCTCGTAGTTTACCATGGAACTAGATGGTGCTATGTGTTAATATCCCAACATATTATATATTGCTTTGTTTGTATCGGTTGCGAAAATATCTGATTAGGTGTCTATAGTAATGAAAACTACCAATCAGTTACTTTTTACTTTTTAGTTTATAGTGTTTTGAAGTCGGTTTCTATTTCTTTTTACGTTCTGTAACACTAAAATCAAATTATATCCCAATAAATGTAAATAAAAGTAAAGAACGTCTGCATTAATATCTTTTAGCGATTAAAGTAGATCGATTTTGTGTGGAAATTTTGCTTTATACATCTTTTTTAACAAAAATAATACGCTTTTCATCACCTAGACCTGATTTCGATTAAGCTAAATATTTACACGTAACTGCTACATCAAAATCGGGTCAGTTTATTTATTGACCTAGTTTATTTAATTGAACGCAACCTGTGAAATACTCGATTTCAAAATGTTACATTAAAAGTAACATATGTTCATTTTAGTCTAAGAAACTTTCTAAATTTAAACTACCTCTAATTTTATCATTTATTTTTACAATATTTTATTCAGCTTTTTTTCAATATCCCACTGCTGGGCACGGGCCTCCCTTCAATACGAGGGGCATCAGGCCATAGTCCACAACGCTGGCCAAGTGCGGGTGGACTGAGCATGTCTTTGGAAAACTTGGTAGGTCCTCTCAGACATGCAGGTTTCCTCACGATGTTCTCTTTCACCGCTAATAAGTCCTGTAAGTTCACAGTAGAGGTACGAAATGCTCTTTGTCCTTTTCTTTTTGACCGACTTGAAAAAAGATGTTTGTAAATAAAAAAATATTGACCTATTTTTTTATTTGAATTGTAAACCGTTTTATATTCTATATTTTTATGTATAGACAATACAGATATACAAGACGACATGTTTGGCTCAGTTTGTAGTGACCTTACTTGCTGTGCCAGCGGTCGCGGATTCGAGTCCCACTGCGACATTTATTTGTGTGATGAGCGTGTGATGGGTGTTTGTATTTATAATATATGTATGTATTTAAAGTTATATATGTGTAATGTATCAACTATCTGATATCCATAATACAAGCCTCGTAGCTTACCATGAAACTAGATGGTGCTGTGTGTTAATGTCCCAACATATTTATTTACATAAAAATACAAACATAATGGTGCGGCGCAGTGCGAATTGCTTTATGAACAGAATGCAACAAGTTCGATTCTTGATTAAAATGTTATAATTAATCATATACTTATAACTTTATTTAGAGATTAGGTCAAGACTAACCTTTGTAATGGAAATTAGTATAAAGCTATGAAAATATAAGAAAATATGTTATTTTTATAATATTATCTGATTATGAGCCTACATGTAATACTACGTGTAATAACACATACACCCAAAAATAGTCAACCATTAACCATGACTGACCAAATTTAGTGTTTAAACTTGACCATAAAGAGGTCAGTCGCCGCTTAACCGTGTGGAACACCATATGGTCGTTAGTGTGACCATGTTTTTTGAAAAAAAAAACTTTATTTGAACAACTAGCTACAAATCCCCGCTTCGCTCGGGGTGTATTTCATCTACTACCAATATATATATACACCTTTTCTAAGTTTTGTTTGTCCAACCATTTCTACTTAAAAGCGTAACAAACATACACACACAAACTTACACATTAATATATAAAATAAGCTTTAAAATATAAAAGTGAACTTAGCAGTGCTTAGCTCCGAAGCTTAACAATTAACAAAAATACACTTTAATTATCTTTAGCTTTATAATATTAGTATAAATCAATTAATCAAATAAAATTATAGTTTATAGAAATAAACTTTTATAAGCACTTTTGAAGTCCATTTTAAATTTAAATGTCAGTATGTAAATGCGTGAGGAAGCTACCACCGGCTCGGAAGGCAGTTCTGCTGAGAAGAGCCGGCGAAAAACTCAACAGTTGTTCTTTTCTACAATAAAATTTTAATTGAGTCGAATCTGTACCTAAAATATTTTTTGAAAAATCTTATTGAATTAGTCATTATTATCGATACGGAGGCCGAATCTATAGGTTTTAGAATTTTTGTCTGTCTATCCACCTGTGACCGTGTCACGAGAAAACCACTGGACAGATTTTGATGAAATTTTGTATGATGATAGCTGGTTATCCGCGTCAACATATACTACAACAGTAAAATACTTTTTACTGTGGGGAAATATCTCACATTTGAGAAACTAAACGTAAACGTACGGACGAACCTGAAGCCGCTAGTTTAAAATAAATAATATCTAATCGCTTGTAATATTCTATCTACCTGACGAATATTAATTTAGAATCTAGCTACTTCTTTTAGAATGGTAGGCATTTTAATGATAATGAGTAATGCTTTCAAGGGCTTGAAGTGTTCCTCGAGTGTAAAAATAATTAATAGCAGCAATCATTATCGGTCGGTCACTTATATAAATCAATAGTGAAGGTTTAAGTACGTACAGTAATACTCTTCTTACTTTTTATATGGAATGGAATTCACTTATTATATAATATATTAAAAAAAATTGCAAATTTTAGGAAAATGTGAGTTTTTAATATGGATTCAGCGAATTGTCGAGATAAGGACAAGTATATGTTATATTTACCTCGCCTGGAATCGAACTTGTGCACTCCAGTGCAATGTTACTAGCTGGATAGTTTAATGTTTGTATGAATCAATCTGATTTTTAATACTATATTATATTTATTTACAGGTACGGATATTATTGTACGGAGTACATTTGATGCTGTGAGTTAAAACAAGAAATATGTATATTGATATAATTTTACAGATAAAAGTAGTAACTACCCTTGAGAGTGGTAGGAGTCGAGTTTTTTCTTAAAAGAAGCCAATGACCACCCTTGATGTATAACGTATTCATTCAAAACGTATTGTAACATCAATGAGAATTTCCATAGATATTATAGTTTCCACAAATATTATAGGTATTAATTGTTTACTCTCAATCTCTGCAATCTTATTTTGAGGTGGAATAGCAGTTCTTCATTATCTGAAATAGACTAGGTATAGGACCGACAGATAGCGTGTTCTCCCAGAGCCCGCTAACTATCAAACTATGGACTGCTGTTTAGAATATTGGCGGAAAATCTAAAAGCCAGTATTTCTAGATGATTTCTATGATGATGAGAAATGATGTAGTACCGCTAACATCTTACTAAACATGGTTTTCTGAACAAAAACTAAATATAATAACAAAATTATATACATACATATGTATGTACGTGTATTGTATAGTGATATCTTTTATGTTTTTTTTTCCGGGATTCGTATGAAGGAGTTTTTATCTTCTTATGTATAAGGCTAACTAACGAAGTATTAAAAATAAATTTATAAACGTGTATAAAAATACAAAATGATAGCTACACTATTATGTCTTCATTTACATCATTGGTTACGGGTGGCGAGTTAAGGCGTGGCCCAATCATTAGTGATCAAGCGGCATTATATCCACTTTTCGGTATTTAAGCGACCCCCCGCAAAGTAACTTGACCTTTGTGCTGACAGGAGTGACCTTAGTATGGAAATCTATTAAGCCAATTAGGCTTAGATTTGAAGCTCTTCGCTACTTTCTTAGATTTACGCGAATATTTGACATCTATATATATAAAAATCAATTGCTGTTCGTTAGTCTCGCTTAAACTCAAAAACGGCTTGAACGATTTGAATAATTCTTTTCTTTGTTTTATTAGGGGTGGTTAAGTATTTAGTTATTTGAAATATATAAAAAAATAGGTTAATTTTTCCTGTATTTTAATAGTTATTCTGCTATTCGGGGTGAACACAAATCCAACAAAACAAAGATCATAAAAATTAGTCCAGCCGTTCTAGAGTAATAAGTGTTGTAACCCGACTTTGTTTTATATATTATATAGATGTATGTGTGTATGATGTATCTCAGAAATAAAACTTTGTTTTTTGAAATAGAGGTAAAAACTATACTGTAAAGAACAACAAGTATTGGTAGTTTGAACTATTTTTTGAGCACTAAAGTGATAAAGTATTAAGACTTTTACCCTTTCCATGTGTTTGATCAAATTCATTGACAACTAAAGCATTCCATACATACGTACATACATACATCGTAATACCTGTTGATATTGCTGACGTATTACAATTGTAATAATAGACGTTCATTCAACGCGTTATCTTAGCAGGTCATTGAGAACGTTTCCTCGAGTTTATCGAAATTTCATTTACTACCAACAGTTAGCAACAGTTTTACATATAATAAAATTGTAACTAAGTCGAATCTGTCCAATAAATATTTTTTGGAAAATCTTATTGAAATAGACAATATTATCGATACAAAAGCCAAATCTATAGTTTTTAGAATTTTTGCCTGTCTGTCTGTTACCGCATCACGGGAAAACCACTAGACAGATTTTGATGAAATTTGGTATATTAATAGCTGGTTATCCGGGTCAACATGTACAATACTTTTTACTGCGGGAAAATATCTCAACTTTGAACTAAACGTTAAAATGTAAGTAACTAGGGAGGAACCTGAGCGGAGCGAGGGTGAGTTGCTAGTTATATATATTTCATTAGAATCCTATTATTTAAAGTACTTAATATCTATACAATATACATACAAATATATGATAATATAGAAGAATTTGATTATATGTTTGTTTGAATGCACTAATCTATGGAACTATTGGTACGATTTGGAAAATTCTTATTGCGTTTTATATCTCGCTTCACTCGGGTTCGTCCCTAGTTACGATTTAACGGTTAGTATGGAATAGATAGTCGATCCCTTATTCTGTGAAAAACAAATCTATCCCACGGGAACCGTACATTTTTCCGAGATAAAAAGTAATCTATGTGCTATTCCAGAATATTCTATCTCTGTGCCTTTAATCCAGATCCGTTCAGCCGTTCTAGCGTGATTGAGTAATATCCGTCTTTTACATTTACATTATTAATAGCCTATTTATTGAAGAGGGTTATAGGTTATCTTAAACTAAGAACTGCAAGAGTTGAAAAAACGTAAGAAATTAAACGAGGCGAACCAAGCCGAGGAATCGCTAGTGTTTAATATATAGATTGCTTACAAAGCATCAGTAGGTGTCTAGAGATGTGATGGATTCATATTCGCGAGAGATGTTTCTTTACTGTAATTGAAAAACAAAGTAGTTATTTCATACAACCTAAAAAACGATATAGAATGAATTCATAATGCTTTTAATAATATTGTTATTTATAAAGTAAAAATAAAATGCTGTTCGTTGGTAATCGTTCACTTGAGAACGGCTGGATCGATTTCGCTAATATTTTTCATAAAATATTCATAATATTCCGAACAAGTTTTAAGGTAAACTTAGAAAACTTGCCTGTAAATATTAGAAAATTCGGGAAAAACTGAATGCGCTTTGTCTAAAGGATTTTTGTATAAACTCAAAGATAACAAACTTTATTAATATTTGGACAATACAACGTCTTCAGGGATGACTAATTTAACATATTAATCGAGCTAGGTGAATCCAGAGTACATAGCTTGTATGTTATGTGGGAAAAAATATTGTATAAACATTAAACACTTAAATGAACAGAGCAAAGTAGTTAAAAATGAAACAAATGCGCGCAGAATGCGTTAGTGTGACCCATTTCGAGCGGGCTATCTCTGAACGCGTGTTCTCGTTGCTACACGAGCTTTTAACGGCTGTTAATATTTTATTCATAACTTATTTTATTCATAACTAATTTAAGATATTAGTTAATAAAATTTATCTATTTATTTAATTCTTAGTAACATACAAATACATATGTATTTAACCCTAATACCATATTCAGGCCTTTTTAACGTACCACTGCTGGGTACGATTCTCCCTGCAATACGAGGCCATAGTCCACCACGCTAGCCAAGTGTGGGTTGGCGGTCTTCACATGCGTTGCGAAAACTATGTAGGTTATCTCAGACACGTATGTCTCCTCAAGATTTATGAATAAGAATGTATTTCTTCACCGTAACACAAGTAGTAATTTTGTTAGAAAATGATTCGCACATGAAAATATCAGTGGTGCGACACCCGAGATTTGAACCCGCTTCACTCGGTTTCCCAAGCGAGCGCGTTACCACTGGGCTACTACTGCCAAATAGGACAAATATAATCCTTAATCTAATCACAATTATTGTGTAACAAAACATGGGCAATGGAATGCTGAGGCGCACGCACTAGTATACCCAGAATTTAGTTTTTTAAACTAATGTCTTACCCCTGTTTTGCTTAGGGAACAGTAGCCTTTTTTACTCTATATTACTATCTGTCTACTAAATTTCATCAAAGTCTGTCCAGCCATTTTAGTTTTTACGAGCAACGAACATACACACATATCTACAAGTTTTCGCATTAATAGTATTAGTTAGTCCGATTTTATGTTTACTATGCTTTAAGATTATTTTGATCTCGTTACAACTAATTCCGTTCAATACTTTCTTAGATTTACGCGAATATTTGACATTTTAAATAAAACTATCTTTTCGGATTATTTCTCGGATTTATTTTGATTAACTAATAAGAGACTTAAGACTAATAAGACTAATTTCGTTTTTAAATGGACGGAAAGTATAATACTTAATAATATGCTGTTAAATATGAAACCTGAAAAAGCGTGAAAAAGCATTTTGTTCTAAACGAAAAAAAACATAAAGAAGAAAAAGAACAAAGCTTTTTCCCCCTTAACCATGTATTATGGAAACGGGTAATCTTGCGCAACGCGTATACAGTTTCACATGTGCGGATGAATAGTGTATAAATTATTTCAGGATATGCCACAGTTGAACTTTCAAAGCCACAGCTTTATAATGTAGTGGTGGTATTATAAAGAAGATTTCTTTGTAGTCAATCGATATACTTGTATATTATATTACAATATTTTCCAACAATCTAACGTTTCGAAGGATTTTGTTTATCTATATTTATATTATAAAGAGGGAAGATTTTTCGTTTGTTTATTTGTAGCGAATAAGCTCCGAAACTAACGAATCGATTTAGATGAAATTTTGTAAGAAGATAGTTTAAGATTATGGAAAAAATATAGGACATTCTTTATCCCAGAAATCATCCCTTAAGGGGGTTAAAATTGGGATGAAAATTTGTATGGGGAATCAACCTAGGGACGAACCCGTGCGAAACGAGAGTGAGTCGCTAGTACTTGATAAAGTCTTTTGTACTCTCCACTAAATTAACTATATCTACACAAAAAACAAATCTATTCGTTGCTACTCCTAGCTATATAAATATTTTCTTCGATTTACGCGAATTTGTCATTTTAAATAAAATATCGCGAAAAATCTGGAAATAAAGGTTTTATTTAACTTATCAAAGGTAGTTAGTTAAATCAAAAACTAGCTTTAGCATTTTTATTTTGATAAGTATTATAATGGAAAGGGGTTTGGATTTGATTTCCGTTTGAAATACCTTTATTTTAATCATACACTTTGTCCCAGTTTATGGCTAAATGCGGCATTGTATAGAAATTTAGCTCATTTAATGCCTAGACACAATTAACTAAATCTAGACTAGACTAATCGTAACGATGATGAGCGAATTGGGGCAAATAAATTTGGGTTAAACTTGCTTTTCCATGTAAGAAATGTATTTAATTAATACACATACAAAAACAAAATACTCAGTAAAGAGGGTTCACACCGAGTACAGGGGCCCTTGCAGCTATTTATAACGCATATTGTAAAAGTCAATAAATATTTTTTCATTTTTTTTCATGACAATATAAATTATTTGGATGAATACTATAACTAGCTAACACTAATAATATAACTAGTATTCGCCTCGTTGTCGAAATTCGATCATAATCATTACCTATACAGATAAATAAAATTGAAGTGTCTGTTTGTAATGTCAAAATAACAGCTTTTTACTAAATTCATATCTATACTAATATACTTAATATTATAAAGCTGAAGAGTTTGTTTGTTTGTTTGTTTGTTTGTTTGTTTGTTTGTTTGTTTGTTTGTTTGTTTGTTTGTTTGGTTGAACGCGCTAATCTCAGAAACTACTAATCCGATTTGAAAAATTGTTTTTGCATTAGATAGCCCGTTCACTGAGGAAGGCCATAGGCTATATATCATCCCGGAAAAATGTACGGATCCCGTGGGATAGATTTGTTTTTGTCTAGGGACGAACCCGAAGCGAAGCGAGGGTGAGTCGCTAGTAAATTATATGTATACGGTACTTACAAGTAAAACACATTTTGTTTAAATTTTGTTTGTCTGTCTGTCTGTTTGTTCCGGCTAATCTCCGAAATAGCTCGACTGATTTTGACGGGACTTTCGACACGAGAAACTGGACAGATTTTGATGAAATTTGGCATGATGATAAGTGGTTATCCAGGTCAACAAATAGGATACTTTTTACTGCAAGGAAATATCTAATCCCTGAGAGAATCGCTTGTTCGTACATATGTATGTATAAAATATAAATGTATATTTCCCCTAATAATGAACTTTCTATTTAAAGGTTAGGTCTTAAATAAACGCATCGAACGTGAGTCGACTGTAAACAAAAAACAATGTTTCATAAACAAATCATATCTATATGTGAAGGTAACATAAATATAATGTAATTATTATCGGTTACTAACCAAGTCAGTTTGTTTGACGTAACCCCAAAAACATGATTATGTTATATAAAAATTTAGAGTAGGTAATATCTATAAAAAAATTATAATAAAAAAGCATTTATAAAACATAAAGGAAAAAATCTAAATGTAATCAAAAAAATATTGGCAGATTCAACTCCCGGACGGGGTAATATATTTAAGTTCTAGCTTTATAGTAGTCCTTAGGTGCTTAATAGAGGTCTTTTTGTCATTACAAGTCTCGATCTCTTGCGTATCTGTGTACTGAATTTCATCCAAATCCATCGCAAACAAGTTACAAAAACGCGCATACAAATACACACTTTCGCATTTATAATAGTAGCCCGAGGCCTTCTTATTTGTAATTGAAATAGGCTATCTATATATCTTAATCTTTATATCTATCTGTATATCTCAATCTAAATATCTGTCTATATATCTATATATCTCAAAGCTAGGATTCGAGTAGCGATAAATTTTCGATATGAATTAAGTGATCCCTTTAACAATGAAACGTTCTGTTCATCCATCTTGTAATATTTCAAACTACTCACTTTGGCATTTATTCTTGACTAGCGACTCACCCTCGCTTCGCCTCGGGTTCGTTCCCAGGCAAAAACAATCCTATCCCACGGGAACCTTACATTTTTCCGGGATGAGACATAGCCTATAGCCTTCCTCAGTTAAAGGGCTATCTAATGCAAAAAGAATTTTTCAAATCGGATTAGTAGTTCCTGAGATTATCGCGTTCAACCAAACAAACAAACTCTTCAGCTTTACAATATTAATATAGATACTTATTATGCCTTTGAGTTACTGAGGCTAGACATCTGCGTGGAAGATATTATAGTGCAGTGCGTGTTCGCACAAGCAAAAGTGAGAACGCAGTCTATTCCTTTCAATTCAAAGATCGTTGGGATGATACTTAGAGAAGATGGGAGATCAGGCGCAGGATCGACTCCGGACTGTTACTGAGAATGTCTTAATACTTTCTTAGATTTATGCGAATATTAGACATTTTAATAAAACTATCTTTTCGTGTTAATATTTTATTTTTTCTTTATGGTTATAAATATAATAATGGTAACACTAAAAAAATATATAGATTATTAAACAATAATACAATAATAAGTTTTCTAAAAAAATTGTAATAATTATAATGATAATAGCTAAAATTATATAAATAATATTCCATATTTCAAGTATGAAATAATTAAAATTATAAAAATGTTTAAAATTAAAATTAACAAATATTGTAAGGCACTTTGATGGCAATTTTCAAAATTTTGAATTCATTTTTGTTATTTGTGGGTAGGCTGTCTGTAACAACTATATAATGCTTTTGAGACATCTAACACCTTAGTCTCTCCCGTGACCATGATTGCTGTAAAGCAATCGAAACGTCGGGAAACAAAAATCAAAATAAATCCGCGAAAAAATCCGAAAAGATAGTTTTATTTAAATGAGAATGTCTTCCAAAAAAATCAATAACATACTTAATCAATCCCGGGACTCAAACCCAGGATTTTCGGATCTGCCAGATGAGCTATGATGTAATCGGTTTCTTATATACAAGCGTTGTTTAGAAAGATTGTACTAACATTATTTTTATAAACAGTGTTCAAAATGATTCATTCTCACGCGCGTCATTGCTACATATATAAAATTTAGGTCACTTTTGCATCGGCCTTGAAAGAGATGTGTGATGTGCTATGTAATTTGTATTCAGTTCTTTTTTAACGTCCCACTGCTGGGAGTGGGCTTCCCGTTGCTACAAGGGGAATCTAGCCATAGTCTACCAAGCTGGCCAAGTATGGGTTGACGGACTTCACATGTCCTTCGAAAACTTCCTAGATTCCCTTAGACATGCAGGTTTCCCCACGATGTTTTCCTTTACCGTAAGACAAGTGGTAGTCATGTTGGAAATGATACGCATATGAATATATCAGAGGTGTGAGACCCGGGATTTGAACCCGCTTCACTCGGTTTTCCAAGCGAGCGTGTTACTACTGGGCTACCACTGCCTATATTTTGGCAGATTACTATTAATATAACGAGGATAGCTTGCAGTGTTTTATAGAGAGAGCAGAGAAAATAAAATGTATTCTGAACATTTCTCATGCGGTTTCAACATAAGACATAAGAAATATGTATGATTCATATATTATATATTATTCAACTTTACAACTTTTGTTATTATTGTAAATGCCAATAATATTGAACATATTATAATTTTTACATATTATATAACTAAACCTTTTAGAAAAAAAACTATTAATAAAAAGAAAGGAAAATATTGAGGATGTTATCAGTCAGCGAATTTCTCATTTTTGAGGTCGGTTAAATATGATGTTATTCCTTCAAGCTCATCGTACAGTAATAACCGTATGACAGTATGTTTGTACGTTACTAATTTCGTTGACTACAGCCGCTCGTTTGGATACCAGCCAAGTTCATCTTCAGGACGCTGTATCTATTTACGTAATGATAGTTCAAGGATTAGTCGTTTTGATACAAAAATTATGTAACTTGATTAAATTTGTTTTATTATGATATCTATACTAATATTTAAATTAAATATTCTCACTTTTAAATTAAATATTTTTTTGAAAACTTTATTGAAATAGACATTATTATCGATACAGAGGCCGAATCTATATTTATTAGAATTTTTGTCTGTCTGTCTGTCTGTGACCGCATCACGGAAAAATCATTGAACAGATTTTAATGAAATTTGCTATGTGATAGCTGGTTATCCGGGTCAACATATATACTTTTTACTGCGGGAAAATATCTCATCTCTGAGAAATCTATACTAAACCTTACAACGAACTCGAGCGGAGCGAAGGTGAATCGCTAGTATATGTATAAATATGATAATTTTTTAAAATATCATTTCGAAAGCTTTCCACAGACACACTATTTCAGTAAAACGTTCAATGAATAAAAAATAACCGCCGATACGAGGAGGCACGCTAAAAGCTGTACTATAAAATTAATTTTAAAAACGTGTTAAACGCACAGACGACCATGCATTGTTTTTGTAATGATGTACAGAGTAATAAAATTTTCTTCAATAAAATATACTAAACTTAGCTTATATGCCATCGAAATTTGTAATAAAATTAAAGAAAACATTTAATTAGACAATAAGTTATGTTATAACAATATAAAGAGATTTTTTGTTTGTTTGTTTGTCTGTTTGTACCGAATAAGCTCCGAAACTACTAAACCGATTTAGATGAAATTTGGCAAGAACATAGTTGGAGACCCTGGGAAAGACATAGAATAATTTTATAACGGAATCATTCTATAAGGGGTTGAAAATTGGGGTGAAAGCTCGTATGGGGAAGCAACCCATTCCGTTAAACTATTTTTTATTTTGGATTTCTGCTAGTTAAGTTTTGAAAAGTTTTTTTTTAATCTAATGAATTAATTTCTTTTGTGGAAAAGAAAATCTTTTCTAATAATGGATGATTCATACAAACTTTTTGTTAGAATATTGATTGAAAAAAATAATATAGTTAGTCTTTTGTTACGTCTCTGTCTGTTATCTGTATGTGTATATATTTTTTATTAATAAAATTTATTTATATCTATAAGTTTTAATTATATTTAAATCTGATGAGAAGTGTAGAAGTGTTAAAGTTAGTAAGTGTCAGTTAGTGAAAAAGCTGAGCTTTTACTAGTTTGGTGCTTGTCCTCTATTTACTCTGTATTCAATCAGCATACATCAAGAATAAAAGAATGTATTTCCAGTTGAGTCAATATATTTTATTTAACTTACTAAGGTTAACCACTTCTAGGACACACAGATGAACAAAAAATATTTTTATATGTATTATTCATTGGTTTCCGTATTATTGATTATTGAACGTGTTTGTAATATTGACTTTTTTAATTTTTTTTCATAGAGCGTCTTTAAATCTAATTATTTTATTATTTTTACTAAAGCATATTTTAAAGTTTAATATTACAAAGACAGTTTCCAGACGTATTTTAATTTTCTTTTTTTCTTTATATATACTTTCATTGACTACATAATGCTTCAATACTGAATTATTCAACATCAAAACTACTCTATAAAGTTATTACATCTAATACTACATTCCATTGTATGTAACATACAAATTTTTTAATATAAAATAACCGATATATAAAATGAATAACTCATACATAATTAAAAAAATTGGTCAAATGCGAGTCGAATCAACATACGAAGGGTTCCGCACCATCGTGCATTTACTTTTTATTAATATGACTTTTACTCTATGTATGTATTATATTAACTTCGATGATCGATTAGAAACGGTAAAAAAAAGTGTTTGTATATTTTTTTGAAGATATACTTTTTTTGGCACGTTTGGAAAAGATATGAGAGTAAAAATTTTACGATGTGGCGCGCACACCGACAGCCAAAAAGCGACATGATGAAGTTAGCTGCATTCCTTTTACAAACAGAG
This sequence comes from Argynnis bischoffii washingtonia, assembly GCA_033884665.1. Classification (NCBI taxonomy): domain Eukaryota; kingdom Metazoa; phylum Arthropoda; class Insecta; order Lepidoptera; family Nymphalidae; genus Argynnis; species Argynnis bischoffii. Next base: position 7,444,871 of record JAEMGE010000029.1, read on the forward strand.
AGTTGTGACATACGGAATGAAATCTTTAGCTACTTTTGTTCATTTACGCCAAAGGAGTATAACTTCTTACGTGCGTATGTAAGTACACACACACGTTTTTTATTTATTTTTATTATTTGCTGTTAAAGTGGCATAAGAAATACATATCCTGTGAAAATTTCAACTCTGTCCCTATAATGGTTCATGAGATACAGCCCTCCGACAGACGGACAGACGGACAGCGGAGGCTTAGTAATAGGGTTCCGTTAACACCCTTCGGTCACGGAACCCTAAAAAGAAAGAAAGTACATATTACAAATAGCCTTACTTTCACTTCATCGATTGAATATCCTTCAAAGGCGAGCAGGAAAAGTATCTCAGACTACTTGTTATGCTACTTTTTATAGAACAATTATCATAGAGAAATTTCTACAAAAGGTAAAACGTCTTCATGCTTTCATTACCAATCAATAAACGTGAATGCCAGACGGTGTTTGCTTTATATGGATGTGGTTTGGCCCATATAAAATTGTGTCGGTTACTGATGTTTTATCGATATCTCGATATCGATACATCAATCTTTTTATATCAATATCGATATAAAAGTTTATGATTATAGTTAAATTAATGTGATATCGATTCTCATAAAAGATAATTTTGTATTTGCCAATTAAAATCTGTTTCTTTTAACGTTTTGCCTTTATTAGGTTAGATTTGGTGGTATTGATTATGATTATTGATTAATTAAAAAAAAAGCTTTTTCTCCTGATTAATATTTATTTTAGTTTAACGTTAAAGAAATGAAATTATCTTTTTCACAATCAAACACCAATTATAGTTTAATTCAATTCATTTTATTTTATTAAATTATAGTTTCATAATTTATATTTTTATAATTATATAGTTATTTATTTTATTCAACATGGAATGATAGTCTCGTAATACAAGTTCATTTAGTAAGAGTATTTTAGTTTTTGTATATATATATTTTGCATTTGGTAAATAAATAAATAAATAGTATAATTAATATTTATATATCGGTATACATAAAATATGGACACCCCTAGCATAGATTTCAAGATAAAGACAGATCTAAGTGATCTCCGTACAAGGCTCTGACACGAGACAGACGGACAGTTTTATAGGTTTTGGTTCGGCACTTTCTCTAGTGATTGAGTCACGCTTTTCACTTTGTTTCAATGCGTGTTATTTATTGCTCTGTAAGTGTGACGTGATTTTGTTTGACTTTTAATTGTAAGGTATTAAAAAGTAGGGTAAGTAATTATAAGATGGGGTTGCTTCTTATTAAATCAAAGATCGCAGGTTCTATTCTCACATGTAGCAAATAATATGTCGTTTTACACAAGGTTATAAATAATTTGTTGTTCAGGTTTCTACAGCCAATGGCTAAAATGGGACCTATTTCATTTTCTCTTCATTCATTTTATTATGATTTTTAGGTTAATTAACTAATTTAGTTATAATTAAAGTAAAATAAACGATGATTCTTCATGATTACGAGCCTAATCGCAGTTTAATTATTATTAAAAATACAGATTCTCTAAACTAAAAATCTTGAATTGAAAACCCTGCAATACTAACTTAATAAGCATCTCTCTAACTTATAACATGTATGATCCGTACAAAAAAATCATATAGAAAATCACAAAGCTACAAGTTACACAATCTCTTCAGCTGCGCACGCGCTGAAACATGAGACCTGAATGAGTGCTTTATGTAGCTTTATTACTGGAATGTACTTTTGGAGATACCATGCTTTAGTGATTTATGAGACTGCATCGGACGAATGTGACGAGAAAAGTGATGGAAATGAATGTAGATGGATGAAGGAAGACCAAAGAAAAGATGGATCAATCATTAAAGAAAAAGGGGTGAATAATGAGATGATGAGTAATAGGGGAGGGTGGAAGAGGAAGACGTTCTGCGCCGATCCTAAGTAATTTGGGACATGGACAGGGAGATGATGATGATCTTAATCGGACTAGTAATAAAGATTTGAAAGTTTGTATGTTTGTTTGTTACGTTGAAACGGCTAGACGGATTTGGATGATATTTATTATTTTAATCTGGAGTATCACATAGGATACTGTAAGGCAACTAGAGATGAACCCTTTTTTTAATGTTGGACAATGTATTTAGGCATACCACTTGTATACAGAAAGGTGGTTATGGGGGACTCACTGGTTAGAAAAGCCAGTACTACCTATTAAAACCCAACAGAACCTCCCCCTTCTTAATGGGACGTCGCAGGATCGCTCCCGCACTCAACCACGACGCTCCGACGGCAGGTCTGCCAAACCAGAACACACAACCAAGAAGTTGCTCCCACGGCCAACTCTCTGTGTGTTCTTTGAGTTAATCTCTCGAAATGGGAGCTGGATTAGAAAATAATTGCATTTTATAGCAAGTTTATTGAGGAAGGTAACAGTTTCACATCATACTATAAATACACTCTTTTTAGGAATACATGAATATTTAATAAAAATCTATATATGTAATAAAATTCCGAGTCGAATTTGTACATATATTTTATATTAAAAATATTTTTTGGAAAGTCTTATTAAAGTAATTATTATCATCGATGCAGAGGCCGAACCTATAGTTATTAGAATTTTTGTCTGTCTGTCTGGGAACGCATCACGAGAAAACCACTGAACACATTTTAATGAAATTTGGTATGATGATACCTGGTTATCCTGGTCAACATATAGAATACTTTTCACCCCGGTTAAGTAGTGTGTTATAATAATAAGCCCGATTTTTTTAAAATCTATAATAATATTAAAACAACTACATTTTTTAAGGATTAGCTATAACATGGTTCTTATTTTGTGTTTTCTAAAAATATCCACTAGCCAATACTAATTTTATATTGCTCGTGATGTTATTATGTACCCTAAAAGATTTATCGTAATACGTGTACATTGTACCAGGTGACCTTTTTGTATTGATCATACAAAATGTTTCACTCATTACATTTGATGTCTATCTGTCAGGCTGTCTATTAATAAAAAGTAAAACTATAACTGTTGAAACTGTCATAATTTTGAATAATCACTTAATGGTGACCCTTGTCCCTTACTCAAGTAAATCGTTGTTGTAGTTAAGCCAGACTTCGAGATGCAAAGCAATTGTGTACTGTAAATTACTTAACTGTTTTTTTTGATAGTTTTGTCTTTGGACAATAATTTCATATGAACATGTATAGTTCTATTATTATAGTTATGTATGTTCTTCTCATACACGCTTGTCATTTCATACATTTTTGACCTGTAACCTTAAATAATACATAGAAAATATATTAAAATTACAAATATACTGAATAATATACATAACAAAACAAATGTACAATTATTTTTTACTAAACAAATCATGTCCGCGTGGAATTGTGGCAAGAATGCTAGCTGCATGCCCTCAGTGATGTATGAATATAATGTATTAGCAGTATCGGCGACTTCGCCCACGTTCAAATTTCCGATCGCTACCAGACATCACGGGATCACCCTTTGGGCTAAACTGAAGTTTACCTGAAAATTTCATCAAAATCGCTCCAGCCGTTTTGGAGTCCATAGGGAACATACATACACACATAGATTTTTCATATTTATAGATACATTATAATTATTAGGCCTTCAAAACTACATGGATATTGAGTAATTTTTTAGTAACATTGGACCAACCCCTTCGTAATAACACCAAGAAAGAATAGAACCTCCGACCGTCGAAGCGTATATCTATAACAATTTTATGTGATGAACAAACACACGTATTGGCTCATGACTGATAAATAAACATTACATATAATAGCTGAAACCGGGTTACGGTTTTTATAACCGACTATTTCTGGCAACACCGTCATGTTTTATTTCAGTGATACATTGTGCAAATGCAGTCACAGGAAGTTATATGTACGCGTATGTAACTATAACTGTGTCGTATTCACTCACTGGCTAAATTTAACCTAAATTAAAGCTGTATTTGAGATAGTTTACTGTCATAAGGTTCCAAGTATTCTCTAAGATAAATTATTCTTTTTAATGTTTAGAGCTTAGACTTCTTTATGTGAGACGTATTCAAGTTGAAGCCAAAGCTACTATAACTTCTCAAAATTAGCTTTTTGTTTGTTATGGATTGATTTTGCTTCATGTACAAACATACATATATACCTACTTACAAGTTTTTATGAAAAAGTTTAAATAAAAAAAAATGGACCTCGCTGTAATTGCAAAAATATCAATTATACTATACATAAAATAGTAATATTCTATATCCAGTCTACAATAATTAATAGACACGTCTGTGTGTTTGGAAACCATCCAATACGGACATCGCCGGCGGAAATAGATTCGGGCTACATTCTTTATTGTCTGTGGATCCGGGATTTTTAATCTGCGCTAATTATAAAATATCTCTTTATGATGTAAATTTTATAAAAGATATATTTATTCAGATTATTTTGATGCAATAAAAGGTGGGTAGTTAGTGAAGGTAGACGTTATTTTTAACCCCCGACGCAAAAAGAGGAGTGTTATAAGTTTGACGTCGATGTCTGTCTGTCTGTCTGTGTATCTGTGTATCTGTCTGTGGCATCGTAGCTCTCAAACGCGATGCGGTTTCGATGCGGTTTTTTTCATTTGAAAGCCAGTGCCCAGTGGTAGCGCGCTCGTTTGGGAAACCAAGTGAGGTTAATAATCAATAGCTAATAAAAAAAAAAAAAGAGAATCAGTTGACAAACAGAGGAGAAAAAGGCACTGAATTGTTTTGTCTTTGCCTTTACTTTGCTCAAGCCTTCAATACCTTTTTACCAACTTCAAAAAGGAGGCAGAATACAATTTGGACGGATGTTTCTTTTGTATGTATGTTACAAGTTACGCTATATGTTCGCATATGATACTCTAATTTTCATGATTTTTCAATTAATACATAGGTTATTACCGCAAGGGTGTTTCTGCACTAATTTTATAAAAATAAAAAAAATATATATTGAAAGATTAAAAAGTAAAGTTTTTAATGAAAAAAAATATAAGTTTTTATTCACAAGCCTTTTTGTAATAATATCGTAATAAATATTTACACCACACGGTGACATTGACGGACTGTCTGTCTGTAAAAAATGTGGCTTGGAATTGATAAGATTGAAGTTAACAAAGAATTTTTCCTTAAAATACGAGTATATAATTATATATAGGTAACAATTTAATCCATGAGTTCCTTCATACATATTTTCCTCATGATTTGGGATATGTAGTACTTTTATGTTGTGGGTAGTATTAATGTTCACTTCAATTAAATTTTTAAGTTCAATGGCTTCTAGAAGTGCCATTTGGGAACCGTTTACTTTGCCAATGTCACGTATAGTGTAGAAGACACGTTATCTATACTAATATTATAAAGCTGAAGAGTTTGTTTGTTTGTTTGTTTGTTTGTTTGTTTGGTTGAACGCGCTAATCTCAGAAACTACTGATCCTATTTGAAAAATTCTTTTTGCATTTGATAGTTCGTTAACTGAGGAAGGTTATAGGCTATATATCATCCCGGAAAAGTGTACGGGTCCCGAGGGATAGATTTGTTTTTGTCTAGCGACGAACTCGAAGCGAAGCGAGGGTGAGTCTCTAGTATAGTATAGAATGACCGGTATAAAATAAAGTAATAAACACACTAAATCTGATTACATGTGGAAACGGAATAATTCGTTGCAAAATCAGGACCTACAACAGACAGTATTAAACGTTATGTATTTTAGAAATTTTTCTTTTCATATTTCAGTGTTGTCATAATCTAGTACATAATAAAATAATTTTGACATTAATGATACATGCTGTAAGTGTGACATCAGAAATTGCAAGTATTATTTGATTGCTATGGAAATAATAACATGTGATAAAAATTAAGCAACTTCTTCATATAGAAATAGATAGTTTCTAGAAATTTTGGAAAATTTTATTACTAACAATAGCTTATATATTTGAGGTTAGTCTATCTGAGTACTAAGTTTCATCCATATCCGTCCAGCCGTTTCAAAGTAAAGGTGTAATAAACATCTATACATATATTAAAACTGTAGAGGTCGAATGTAAGTACATAGAAAAAAATGCTAAAACCGAGTCAGGGGTGTAAGAAGAGAAATAGAAGAAATCCAGTTTTTTTTTCAATTTTTTTCTTTATCTGTCTGTTTGTCTGTTTGCCAGTTTGTACGGGCTAATCTCCGAAACTGTTGGAACGATTTAAATGAAATTTTGCATGGTGGTACCTTATATCCCCGGTCAACAATTTAGATACTTTTTATCCCAGAAAATTAAAGAATTCCCGAGTGATAATTAAAAAAAAAAACTATAGTGACTTATACAGCTTAATACACAAAAACTACTGATTGGATTTTAATGAAACTTTATAATAATATAGTTCATACATCAAAATAACAAATAGGCTACTTTTTATCCCGGAAAAACGTACGGTTCCCGTGGGATAGATTTGTTTTTGTTTGTCTAGAGGAGAACCAGAGCGAAGCGAGGGTGAGCCGCTAGTACATACATATACAAGCTTTCGCATTTAAAATAGTAGTGTGATTTTATTACATACTAGCGACTTACTATGGCGTCGTTTTGCTCGGGCGCGGATTTTATTCACAATTTCAGGGGTTTTCTTTTTTTGCGCGTAATCCCGATTCTTTTTCTAAAATAAAAGTAGCCTAAGTTACTCTTTATAACATCATCTATCTGCTAATGAAAGTCCCGTCAAAATTGGTCCAGCCGTATCGAATATTAGCTGGAACAAACAGACAGACAAAAAATTGTTTTTTTTTATTAGTACCATATTATATACTTTCATATGCGTTTAGTAAAAAGCTGTTTTTTTGACATTACACACAGACACTTTTTATTTATATGTATTGATGATTAATAAAATATTTTAGGATTGTTATTAATAAGTGGTTTACCATTTTGGTCCTAATTAGGTTTTCACAATTAAATTTATTTTCCCTCCACTTAACGTATTTTTTGGTAAAGATAACTTAATGTTATTTCAAGTGTTTGTTTTATTGAGATGTGTCAAAATTACTCATGCTTAGGCAATGAAATTGTTTCGACACTATTGAAACTAATGATGTAAGCAAAATATGTGAGAAATTGTTTGTTTGTTACGAAAATTACATTCTATCGAAAACTTCAGTAGTAATAAAGCGCCAAGTTCTTATTTTATTGTATTTTTTCATACCTGCTTACTTCAGGAAGTATTAAGGTCACATATGTATCTACATCCTGTCTTTTTGAGAAAATTAAGTATAATTTAGTTAAGTAAGATTGAAAGGAAGTAGATACTCAGATAGAGTGAACGATTTTTTTATATATCTTATTCTATGTCTTTTTGACGACACACTTGGCTCAGTTTGTAGTGAGCCTACTTGCTGTGCTAGCGGTCGCGGGTTCAAGTACCACTGGGGGCATTCATTTGTAGCACGAATGTTTGTACTCCAGTCATGAGTGTTTATATTTATAATATGTATGTATTTAAAGTTATATATGTGTATATCAACTATCTGGTATCCATAACACAAGCTTCGTAGCTTACCATGGAACTAGATGACGCTGTGTTGATTTATTTGTAATTGTGAGCCAATTCTTTCAATAAATAAGTTATGCCTTTAAATTTTACTCCTACTTCAATTAATTTTAAAATAAGTATATTTCACGAGTTAAATATAACAACTCAGTGTTACTTTCGATTAGTCATAAGAATGATATCTAAAAGATGGCGTATAATGTTAGATTTTGTAATAGGCAATTTGGGCGTCCTAGATTATCTAATTCCTTGACCTAACTTTTTACTAACACCTACAAATATTTAACACTTTAGTTTACCCAAAGCATGGTACATCTGTCCATTATATATTTTTAGAAGTTAGGCCATCAAAAACAAAATAAATTCAGTTTTAATCGATATTTCGTAGCTTTTGGGGTTAATCGATTTGCTATAAAAGAAATAGGTTTATTTTTTGTTATGTTTACTATTTATAACTATTAAATTTAAATAAACTTTTGAATAATTCTCCGGTGTAATCTACATCGCACTATACAGGTATTTCATATTTATACTATCTATACAGATAAATAAAATTGTGAAAAATGTCAAAATAACGGCTTTATACTAAATGCATATGGAATTATATACGGTATTTATAAGAAAATTTTAAACATTTTAAACATTTTTGTCTGCCTGTCTGTCTGTCTGTTTGCTCCGGCTAATCTTCGAAACGGCTGGACCAATTTTAACGGGATTTTCGCTGGCAGATAGCTGATACGTACCTAGAGACGCATCCGAACGAAGCGAGGGTAAGTCGCTAGTAATAATATAAAAAGAAAGATTTTTTTGTTTGTTTGCTTGTACGGAATAAGCCCGAAACTGCTGGACCGATTTAGATGAAATTTTGTAAGATGATAGTTTGAGACCCTGGGAGGGACATAGGATAGTTTTTATTCTAGAAATCATACCTTAAGGGGGTGAAAATGGGGATGAAAGTATGTATGAGGAATTAATCTAGGGACGAACCCGAGCGAAGCAAGGGTAAGCCGCTAGTAAGATATATTAGAATTTTAGTATAGGCATAAGTCTAACCGTTTTCTAATACTTTTCGCATTATTATATCTAACTATTTTTTTTCGCGCGGAAAGCTCGGCGGGTATCAAATGTAGTCTATGCCCGTCCCCAGGATGTAATATTTGTGTTTGCAAAATTTTATCGAAATTAATTTAGCGATTTAAGTATTAAAAGTAACAAACAGACAGAGTCACTTTTAAAGTTGAGAAGTTCTATACCAACTAAGGCTTAGGCATGAAAGACATGAACTTTTGCTACTCATTGTGATACATACATATGTACATATGTTAGGACATTAACACACAGCAACATCTAGTTCCGTGGTAAGCTACGAGGCTTGTGTTATGGATACCAGATAGTTGATACACTACACATATTATATAACTTTAAATACATACATATTATAAATATAAACACCCATGACTAGAGTACAATCATTCCTGCTTTTCACACAGATGAATGCCCTCAGCGGAACTCGAACCGCGACCGCTGGTACATCAAGTAGTGTCAAGTGTAGTGTGTTAGTCGGAGAGGCATTTGAAGAAGAAGAATACCAACTAAAACTAAACTACGCAAGCGAAACCGCGGGCGAAAGCTAATATAAAAAGTTATGTACAAATTACATAAACATAGAAAAATACAATCTTTAGTAAAACAGTAGGCACTTAAAACTTTCCTATACAGAATAAATGCCATCACATCGCGTATGCTGTTATCATACTCGGGTTAGTTAATGTTAGTACGTGATGCATAAACTATAGAATGAGCAAAACGAATTTGTTTTACTACTTTGTATAGTATGTGATATTTGTTTAAATTATAGTAAAGTAAATATTATATGTTAAATATATATTTCGTTTTCATCTACCTATATAAAAAAAAAACTAAAAAGAGCTCATACTAGCTAAGAACAACCGAAAGGAAACTGGCTTTCAAATGAAAAAACCGCATCGAAATCGGTCCATCCGTTTGCGAGCTACGATGCCACAGACAGACACACACACATACAGACAGACTGACATCGATGTCAAACTTATACCACCCGCTTTTTTGCGTCGGGATTTAAAAAAGAACAGTTGAGAAACAGAGGAGAAAATGGTACTGAGCTGTTTTGTCTTTGCCTATTTTATTTAGATGACTAGTAGCTCACCCTCGCTGTGCTCGGATTTGTCTCTAGAAAAACAAAAATAAATCTATCCCATGGGAATCATACATTTTTTCGGGATAAAAAATAGCCGATATATTATTCTAAACTATAATCTATATCTGTGTCAAATTTCACTCAATTCCGTTCAGCCGTTCTGGCGTAATTGAGTAACAAACATCCATCCAAACATCTAAGTCTAGTAAGACGTAAGATGTTTTGATTGTGTATCAAAGTTGCTCTGCGGATGTTTGAAGGTTATATTATACTAAGGCACCAATAAACGATTCATGGAAATCGAAATCTATACATTAACATTATAAATACAAAAGTTTGAGTAACTTTGTTTCACTGTAACAGCCGGACGAATTTGAATGAAACTATGAATCTAGATAGTTTATATTCTTGAAACTAGTCTAGAATGTTTAGGAAAAGGCTCTTATTTATTGTATCTATGATACGAGCGGAGTCGCTGGCAAAAGCTAGAATGTCTCGTGTCACGGTGTTTGTGGTCGCACTCCTCCGAAACGGCTCGATCGATTTTAATGTTTTTTTTTGTATATTTGGTATTATAGATAGTAGGTCGTAAAAAAATTTTCACCCTCCTACCCCCACCCCGAATTTTTAAATCGCGATTTTAGTTTTTTTGTATGAACAAAAATACATAGCGACGAACCCGAGCGAAGCAAGAGTGAGTCGCTGTATAACATAAAGCCAAAGCCATTTTCTGTAGATTGAACCCGTGCGTAGTCGCGGGTTCTGCTAGTATGACATAAAAATTGTAGGTACGCAGTACAACGTGACCTCTAGTTAAACATGTAAATATCCACCATTACCTCACATCGTTGCGTAAAACCTACAATTAGATTTCACAATATACATATATTATTAGTATCATCAAACAAGAAATAAAGGTATGAGAAAAGCAAATATTTTTTTATTAATGTGGGTAGTTGTTGATGTTTTGCAAATGAGTAGGATGGATGTTGTAATACATCGTATATTGTGAGCTATTTAAATTGATTTTAGAATATTACGGTAGCAGTTCTTAACTAAAATAGATTTTTTTCATGTCGGAATTAACTAAAGTATATGTATCTATGGAAGTTTTTAATATTGTGTTGTCAATTTAAGTTATATATCGTTGCCTTACTTCTTATATGTTCAAACAAACAACACTTGTCGTACTTTACAGTAGAGTGTTTGTCATCTATTTTTAAAAACAAAGCATTATATTTAATTTAATTTCGACAAAAATAAATCTATCCCACGGGAACCGTACATTTTTCCGAGATGATATATAGCCTATAGCCTTCCTCAGTTAATGGGCTATCTAATGCAAAAAGAATTTTTCAAATCGGATTAGTAGTTTCTGAGATTAACGCGTTCAAACAAACAAACAAACTCTACAGCTTTACAATATTAGTATAGATTAAATACATAAGTAGCGACTCACCCTCGCTCCGGTCGAGTTCGTCCCTAGGTACGATTTAACGGTTAGTATAAATTTCTCAGAGATAAGATATTTTCCCGCAGTAAAAAGTATCATAATATATGTTGAACTGAATAACCAGCTACCATCATACCAAATTTCATCAAAACCTGTCCAGAGTTTTTCTCATGTACCCAACATGTAGACAGACATACAAAATATTTAAAAACTATAGAATCGGCCCCTGTATCTATAATATTTGACTATTTCAATAAGTTTTTCAAGAAAATATTTAATATACAGATTCGATTCAGTTAGAATTTTATTATTGCACAGATTATAGATAAAAAACTTTTTTTCAGTTTTTTAATGTAATATGTGTATTTTATACCTATTGAAAGTCAATATGTTTTTTATTAAAAACTCTGTCGGTAAATTGATCAAGCACTGAAACGACAATATAGCTATAGCCCTGTCTGTTTTTTAAATGTTTTATCAATATCTATATCATTGACATTTATAATTAATTAGTATTTCGATGACAAATATATTTTTTTTGTTTTTCAGGTACTATACTTCATAGATGATGATAAATACTCATTAGAGGGAGACACAGGGAGATTACAGTTACTGGTAGGACTGAATCTTTATATTTTACTTCACGTTGAAGTGCTGGACAGATTTAGATGAAACTTAACTTAGATAAACTATAGAGTAATATAGGCTATTGTTGTTGTAATAAAATTTGTATATAATATTATAAATACAAAAGACACGACGCCCCCGAGCAAAGCAAGAGTGTGTCGCTAGTTAATTAAAATATTTCATTTCATTTAACCTACATATGTACAGTGGTAACGTGCTCACTTGAGAAACCGAGTGAAGCGAGTTCAAATGCCGAGTATTGTACCTCTGATATTTTTAAGTGCGAATCATTTCCAAGATCATTACCACTTTTCTTACGGTGAAGGAAAACATCGTGAGCTAACCGGCATGTCTTAGAGAATCTAGTAAGTTTTCGAAAGAATGTGAAGTCCACCAACACTCATTTGGCCAGCATGGTGGACTATGGCCAGTAAAGCCCTTGTAGTAAATAAAGGGAACCCGCGCCTAGCAGTGGGAGGTTAAAAAAAGAGCCAAATACAGACATATATATGTATGTACCTACATACATATGCTAAAACACACAAACAGCATTCCAAACATTAATACATGTCTATTACACGCCACATTGTATAGCGTAGGGTTGCTCCGTTCACGGTAGTCCCTTTGCTGGAATATTAATTACGTACATTAGTACTCAATGAATACCTTAGAACAAGAGTAAGTAGAAATGCCGTTCCTTATAAACTAAAGCATTAATTTGAATAGTGTATATGACACTGTAATTATAATACAAGTAAATGTATTTACGTATAATACAAGATTGATATTTTATGGGGTTGCAGTGGGTTTTAGGTAATTTAACCCCTAAGGGGTAAAGAAAGATGTTGAGGTTTAATTAGTAACAGGGCCGGATTTTAAATGGTAGAAACCAGGACAAATAAGGAGTGGAAGCTCCTAATAGTATTGCTATGAAATTTAAAAAGTAATTTGGACTGCCGTTTTTACTACACTTTATAGGCTTGAAATGTTAAATTAAAAAAAAAAAAAGAAAATTCAAAAATTTCTGTCATGGGGAAGTCTAGATTCCCTAAATCCGAGTCTGTCTATTTATAATACAAAACAAAAAAGGCAAGAAATAAATTTGTCTAATAAATAAAATGTATAGAACGAAATAAAGTTTTGTTACAAGCTTTAACTCAAATGCAATAGGTAATATTTAAAATTAACTATTTTTTAAAAGATATTATGTTAAATTAGATTTTAAATTTATATATTACTAGCATTTCCCGCGGCTCCGCCCGCGTTCAGATGACCAAAATCTAAATTCTAAGGTTTTACATATTAGTATATTCTTTACATATTAGTACATTGCAGTTTTTATAATTTTTTCTCAGAAATGTGATATTTTCCCGCGGTAAAAAGTATCCTATATGTTGGCCCAGATAACCAGCTTTCCCCATACCAAATTTCATCAAAATTACTCCAGTGGTTTTCCTATGATTTTCTGTTACCAACAGACAGACAGACAGACAGACAAACAAAAATTCTAAAATCTATAAATTTGGCCTCTGTATCGATAATAATGTTTATTTCAATAAGATTTTCCAAAAAATATTTAATGTACATATTCGGCTTAGTTACAATTTCATTATAAGTATGTATAGATATATGATACCACTTCCACGGTATTTCTTATGCTGTATACCTTTTATTCTGTGAAAACTTATTTGTTATTCCACGTAACGTTTAAACTGACCAACATGCTTGACCTTCAATTGAGAGGCTCATTAAAGGCAATGGAGATCTTCTAACGTAGGATGGGAGATTAATGTTAGTTAAGCTTCGATGGCTTAACGGTTAGAGTTAGTCACAAGGTTATAAGTTTGATGTTTTCATTAAAATTTTCGGTTATTTTTCTAACGTTTTTTTTTAATAATAATTTACATATTGTTATGTTATAACCCTTACGAAGTAACAGAGGGAACTTTTTTAGTGTCTAAGAATCTACTTCAATTTAAGTATTTGAGAAAACAAGATATCTTAATCTATAGGTACATGTAGCAAAATTCTGAGTCGAATCTGTACATTAAATATTTTTTGGAAAATCTTATTGAAATAGTCATTATTACCGATACAGAGGCTGAATCTACAGTTTTTAGTTTTTTGTTCGTCTGTCTGACTGACTGGGAACGCAACATGAGAAAACCACTCGATTGATTTTGATGAATTGTTACAAAACATATTTCTAAACACATCTTTTATTAAATAGAATCGTATTAATAGTGCTGTAGGCATCAATCGGCTATTTAATTAGTTATTTATATTTACTTAATTGCTATATTTAATTAATACTAAATTATATTTCAAATATCTTAAAACAGATAAGCGTTTTGTTTCCGAACGGGTTTTGTATTATCTTTCCAATTCACTCGTGTGTTTTATTATTTTGTATAAATAATTACTATTTATTACAGTTATAAATTATATGCATAATTACATATCCAATATTTAATTAATGTTAAACTTATATTCAATATTTAATAATATAACAGAATGTATTATTTCTAATAAGTTGCTTTTTGATCATTCTGGCGTGAGTGCGGGTACTTGTATTTAAAGCCGTGAAATGGTAAAATGGGGGTTGAGTTGAATTCAGGCGGTGATAATAACGTTTTGCTATAACGATCCACAAGTGCTGTTCGCCATCTTCGTCTTGCTGTCTTGCTGCGCGTTTCATCATATAGGATACTTTTTACTGCGGGAAAATATCTCATCTTAGAGAAATCTATACTAAACTTTAAAAACGTAACTAATGGCGAACCAGAGCGGAGCGAGGGTGAATCGCTAGTATTATATAAAAGTACAAAAGTCCTTCGAGGTCTTCTAATACTTCACCTTTAGGTGTATCTTCTCTTTTTAACCATTATTTCACCACTTATTCTACATTGCTGAAAATATTTCTTTTATCATTATATTTTTTCATGTACTTTTGATATTTACATTGTATATAGTTTTTTCATATGGACAAAGTGTTCAACATACGTTTCTAACGGCTAAAATAGAAAGAACCTTGTAAACATACATTATACTTATAGGTATGAGTCACGTAATATTGGTCCCTTTGTGGCTACCGTCCAAGCTACATAGAACTCTAAACCAATAGTAAATGCGATTAGTGATAGGTCAAGCATATCTGGTTTTATTAGCCTAGATAGCGATCTATGAGAGGTGTGACCTGAGTGTTAGTAATAATTATGATTGAATCGGATTTCTTTGAGAATATTAATTTTTTTTATATTATAATTCATAGGCTGGTTTGAACGAACGGTTGTTGAATTTATAAAATATTTAAGGGAAGATTAATTGGCATGGAATTTTATATATTGTCTGTGATAAGAACGATTGATCCAATTCAATTCCATTCTCTTCTTAATGGCTTCAAAGTGTGTCAGTTGAGCACAGATTACTTCGCCAATGTCACGTGGATTAAAGAAGATATAAAGAACGATTGAAAAATAAAGCCAAACATAATTAGCTTCATATTATGTAACATAATAGTAATTACCTATATTTTATTTTTGCATTACAAATTTTTTATCGTGATAATTTAAACTAAGTTTAAAGTACATATTGACAAACTACAGTTTTTAATAAGATTTTTTTAATAACTTAGATAACTACATATAAACAAGTTTAAAGTTTGTGTGAGTGAATAAGATTATAATATCTAAGCGTTGGTTTTTTCAACTTAATTAAACTAAAAAATTTATGGACTATACACATAAATAAAAAACACAAAGATTTTCTAAACACCCTAGATTCCATATAAACAAAAAATGTTTTTGACAAAATAAAATCAAACCGATCCTTTCACAAGGGTGGTGACGCCGCATACTTCCCATTATCGAAATTCGTTGCATCTGTAAAATCAATTATTTTAATTGATTCGACAAAAATAAATGGCTTCCGCTGTGAACGATTGACAGCTTTTTTGGTGTTTCCCGCTTTTATTTTGACATTTAAACTAGATTTGCGCCTGACAATTAAAAACATACGCCATTTTGAATCTTATTTCAATACGTCAAGGAAGGAAACAGATAAAATAAACAAATTTAAACGCATTTGCGTGGTAAATGAGAAGCGTGCGCGACGCGGTGACGCCTTTGTGAGTGATGCTACTAAAAATACCTTTGATCGTATCGAGAGATCTATCGATTTTATTTTAAATTCCAGTCGCACTTTATGTATAGAATTTTTATGACGTGTATTCTTTACAATCGTCTGTTGAAACACGAGCTGGCGATGTACAGATATGATAAAGGGATGTTTAATTAAAGAACTGAGCACGTGTACCTTAGTACCATGTTAGAATTAAAAATATATATTAATTATAACACATAATTAGATCTTCCCTATTTACTTATCGATATTAAATAGGAATATTTAATGCCACAATCTTTTCTAATGTTTTTAGTTGTAAGCCTGTCTAGAGTAGCTAAAATATTTAATTGGCGCTGCCTAGTGCCTACTCACATTAAACAAAAAAAACATCCAAAAAAAACCGTCAAGTATTCAAGAGTCTATTTATTATAGTGTAAAAAACGTATGTTTATTTTGTAATTTCAGTAGCGAAAAGGTGTATTATGACATCACTATTTTTATCGACTTAGAAATACACTTTGATTTAAGACAGCCCTAGTGTAAGGTTAATAACCCTTACTAAAACAATATGGGCGCAGGGAATTCGGTAATTGTTGCCAAACGTAAGGTAGTTGGTACACTGAGTTACCGCGCTTTTGCTGTATATCTTACTGGCACAAATGATTATACATACAAATACGTTTTAAAATACATTATGCAATACAAGCTAGCTAGCTAGCTAGTTAAAATTTAATCATACTTAAGTTGTTTTCCTTCTTTTGAAGTAAATTTTGTTTTCGTTTATCTATTTTTATGAAACATCTGTATGACTATTATTATTATTCCAGGCTAGAACCAAATCAGATAGGGCTGAATACAAGAACCAAATCTGGGACATACAGAATAGGTCGGTAGTACCAGATACACCACAAGGATTTCATGTTGTATGAAATATATTATAACCTAAGCATTTTAAATGTCATGATTTTACTATTCAGTTTTGTTATTTAAGGAATTTTTAGAGCTATATTTTGACTATCTTTTATTGACTGCCTTGGTGGTGGCTAGCATGTATGGCTGCACACCCGGAGGTCCTGGGTTCGAGTACCGGGTCGGGCCAAGTTTAGTTGTTGAGTCTTTCTGTATAGTAAGTTGGGAAGTTGGCGGTGTTTTTCCCCGTGCCTCGGAGAGCACGTAAAGCCGTCGGTCTTGCGCCGACACTCTCATCGGTCGTGTCGAGTAGTCCCACTGGAGTATGAGAGTGACAGGAATAGAGAGTGCACTTGTGTCTGCGCGTACACTTGTGCACTATAATATCTCCTGCGCAGTTGGCTAGTCTCAATGAGATTGGCCGCCGTGGCCGGAATCGGTCAGGAGGACATTATTTTTATATTATAGACTAAATAAAAAGATTAAATACGGATAAAGTGGCGTATGCATATTATTTATATTTCACTTAATAGATAAATGAAATGTAAACTAATAATGTATTTAAGCGCACGTGGGTTTTGAATGATGGTATTTGATTACAAACGTATATTAACGTTTTAAGTGATTTATTGTTTGATTTATGAATCATACAATTTAATTGGAAGATACAAGTTACAGAAAATTTCGTTAGGAGCAAATTAATCTTAGGAATATGTTATGACAGATCGTAGTTAGAAAATGAAAATTAAAAGCTATGGTTACGGGATTAAACTAAATTTATTATATCTTGACTATACTTAATAAGAAAAACATCTTAAAATATGTTAAGTATTGTATTATATTATATAATTTATGAAAAATTTATGTTACCTATTTAAAAATACGCAAAGAAAACACAGTTCAGTACCTTTCCTTCCCTGTTTATCAGCAACCGATGACCTTTTATTTTGACGTGTATTGATAATAAAAAAAAATTAATAATGACTATGGTCGAATTTCCATCGTTCGTTTTATTAAAAGCATAAAAGTATTTATCTATGTAATATTTCTATTAATTAAAACAAATCTTAATTACAAAACGTCATGTACGTACCTATCTGTATAAAATATACAGTACTTCTTATATTTGCAAGACCATTTTAATTTGGGTCATTTGACCTATTTTATTAAAATGTCAAAATAACAAGTCTTATATTTCAATTATTTTTTTTTAACTACTGACCCGAACTGACCCGAGCAGTTTTTTTTATAATTTATTATTCGATAAGCTTGTACAGTGTATACTCAATTTATGCAAAAAATACCTAATAAATAAATAAAATAATGATTTATTTAAACTTTTTACACTTGATTTGACTTTTTTAGTAGATCTTCATGTATTTTTAAATACAAAGCATATCTTTCTTAAGGATTATAGGAATTCCCATATTAATTTCATCAAAATCGATTTAACTGTTAAGACACGAAAATTAAGCATTTCATTATTATATTTAAACATTTTATATAAATAAAAGACAAAATATTGCCATATTTTATCTGTGTCAAAATATCTTTTTAATTATCATCTGCCAACATTTAGTGATCGGTAACGACGACACACAAATAGTATTTATCTACAAATAGTACCTAAGTCATTTAATATATTGGAACCTGTACAAAAGAAATTACGTCTAACTGAACGTTTTTAATTGCATAGATATTATTACAATTTACAATATAGAAAATTACAAATATACTTAATTATATATACAAAACAAATACACTTAGTTATAACTATACAAGTAATGTCCGCAATAGTGGCAATGCGGATTATTTGGGCGAAAAATACGCCAGCTCTCCTGTCACCAGTAGAGGCGATAAGACGAGGTGCTATGTCTTTTAAGAAGTGCTTAGCACTTTGACTCCATGAGCTTTTTACAGCAAATGGAATAAAAACATATTATATATGTCATATATTTTAAAATAATTTAGACAATAATAATAAATTTTAATATTAAAGCATTATTTCTCATACAGTTAAGTGAAAATAAATTGATAGTGTATTTTTTTATCTAATTTTAACAAATAAAAGATAAATAAATTGTCTAAGCATAGTGACGAAAATATATACAGATTTAAAATTATTATATACATATATGAAATAAAAAAAAATTAAAATATGTATTATTATATTTTTTTTTCTATATACTATATGTACTAATTAATTATTGTAGTATTCAATAAGATTTAGGGCTAAAATATTATAAAAGCGCTCGTTATGTCGTTCACTTTACAAATTCGAAACAAGAACGTGGTTAGTTCCATTTAGTGAATTTGAATTTCGAATCGGGTGGTCCACTTTTTTTAATTAAACCATGCCATGGGCTCTTTTCTTTTTAATTAGATTCCGGGCAATTTGATCCATTTAATTTTTACCTGCTTTGAAAGATTGACATCTAGGGTTTTTGACTAGATTTTTTCGAGGTTTTTAAGGTTAGATTTTATTCAGATACTTGAGGCACAAAAACAGTTTTAAAATACAAGCAATATTATGTTAAAATGAAATATCCGTATCCGTAGAAATATGAGTATTCTCGTTGTGTATATCTTTTATTTAATTATATAAAATTTCAATACATAAGCCCTTTGTAATTCTAAGCTATGCGTTAGATTAGATCTTCACGTGGGTGTATGGTTCCTTATATGGTATTATGAATTATACTCCTTTATCTCTTTTAGGCATCGGGAATGTTTTGTACTACTGGAGGGCTTACATCTTAGTATGACTGATATCTGGACGAAAGTTTCCCAGGCCTGAAAATAAATTAAAAAAATATATATTACTTTCTAGACGGACATGCCAAATGCCGTAGTAGTCACCAATTGTCTTTAAGTAACGATCATGGGTTCAAATACTATTTGGTTTAATATTTATGTGTATAGTCGACCGATTGTAAGCATTGCCTATATTTTTAATTTTAAAAATAAAAGGATTGTTTGAAATCTATTGAGCGTTTTCAAGTTATGTGCGATTAAACATATAAACATACAAAAATTTTACTGACTTGTGGCTACTCTTACATCTTTTTTTTGCAAACATTTCCAGAACATCTGTGTTAATATTATAAATTTGAAAGTCTGTGGTATGGATGTATGTTTGTTCCTCTTTCATGCCAGAACGGCTAAACGGATCTGAATGAAATTTCATACAGAGATAGATTATAATCTGAAATAACACATAGGCTACTTTTAATCCCGGAAAAATGCACGATTCCCGTGGGATAGGTTTGTTTTTGTTTTCCTAGAGGCGACTTTATATACTATACCTTAACTTCTTATTATTTCAATGGAACGACTTACTTAATTTTTAATTTCTAGAAAATATTTAAGAAAAAAACTCGAATTTTAAAAAGTGTGGTTATACTAACAACCATTGTTTCGGCACTTTATATTGATAGTGTAAATTATCGAATGTCGTAACGTTAAAGTACAAGGTAAAGTAATTAGCATTTTTAACAACTACGGGTCACTGGAGTGTAAAAAGAATATTTACTTGCTCCATATTTGACAAACAAAATACTTATAGTAAATTAAATATGCATAGAATTATTACTATTATAACTAATTTTAAATAGTAAAAAAAAAACGTGTGTATGTACTTATGTACGCACGTAAGAAGTTAACTCCTTTGGCGTAACAGAACAAAAATAGCTAAAGATTTCATCCCGTATGTCACAACCTCTGTTTGTAAAATTAATGATAAATTAATAAAATAATTAAATAAGGCATATTGGCACAACTTACAACTCTCTGTTACTAAAAATAATGCAGCTAACGTCAAAAACACAATAACGTCAAAAATAAAAAATACAATAAACTATTACTATATCATAAGTAAAGCCATAGACTAAAATTAGTGTAATATGTAGTTTAAAAGTTTTTGAGGCGTGAACTTAATTGTTATGTTTATTGAGTATTGTTGTTTAATTGAATACGGCATTGTGATTGTATCAACACTTATGTGTTGAAATTTGTAACAATTTGTTACGTCCATGCTTGAAAAAATATCATAAATGAAAAGAAATCTGTTTATTATTTTTTTACACTTAAGTGTTAACTTAGCATGGGTAAAATGATGGTAAAACTGACATAGGTTCGACGACACGTTTGACTCAGTAGTGCTACTTGCTGTGCCAGCAGTCGCGGGTTCGAGTCCCTCTGGGGGCATTCATTTGTGTGATGAGAACTAATGTTTGTACTTCAGTCATGGGTGTTTATATTTATATTTATAATATGTATGTATTTAAACTATATATGTGTAGTATATCAACTATCTGGTACCCATAACTCAGGCCTCGTAGCTTACCATGGAACTAGATTGTGCTGTGTATTAATGTCCCAACATACATAGTCTGGCCATAAATACTGTTACAATTAAAAATAAACAAAATATTATATGATTGTTCATTGTATTTTCTCGTTTTCATGCGTCTTGTCTTACGGTGAAGAAAAACATCGTGAGGAAACCACTTGTGGTACCACTTTACCACTTGTGATAATCATGTTGGAAAAATCATGTTGAAAATTAATTCAAAATAGATATCGCGTAACACTTACACACAATATACCGAAATCAATTACAGAAAGGAGGACCTTTTTCTTTGAAAGTCGATTAACAAATAGTCTTTCTGCATGAATTGGCAATACATTCTTAAAGGTAGGTGATTCACTTTCCGCCAAGCCAAATATATGTAAGAGAAGTATGTGTATTTAATCAGACTCCTCAACTAATTAGGTACTAAAGTTTCCTCTCTGTCATTTCTATTTCTGTTCTCTCTGTCATTATTTTATTTATAAATAATGAGGCAAGTGCGAGTCGGGCTAGCACACCGAGGGTTCTGTATCTTGACACGTTAATGTTTTTTTATCATACCTAATTTGTTACTCTACAAGTAAAACAAAAACCTATGTGTAATATTTATATTTTTTATCAACATAAATATTTTTATATTTCATAATATTTGTATAAAAATGAAAATTCTGTATTTCGAAAATTACTCACCGTATCTTGCACAAAATTATTATGACAGTTAAGTGCCATTTTTGCCCTTCAGCTACGGAACCCTAAAAAATAACACATAATCTATTAACGTAAGCTTACATAAACTTTTTTACGGACGTTCGTTTGTTTACATTACGTATCCGCCCGACCTAAATCCATAATACGATGATCGTGTGCCAAATTATCTCAATTTTGATGGAAAACGTACTTGACCCATAAAAATCACCTTTTAAGTGGGCGAAGACCTATATTCATACTTATGTGCAGGTTTGAACGGAATTCGCATAAATTATACTTATTTTAGTACTGGATATAGGTAACCTAGAAAAATACTTAATAATATTATTATATTATTATCAATTAAGTTGAACTTCTGACGTACTCTGTCCTCACTTATCCCAACACTACTATAGTTGAAAGTTTGTGTATGTATGTATGTTTGTTACTCTTTCACGCCTAAATTGTTGGACAGATTTGGATAAAATTGGAAGAAAAGATTTTTATTATTATATTTCGACGACATGTATGGCTTTATTTGTAGTGATCCTACTTGTTATGCCAGCGGGTGCGGGTTCGAGTCCCGCTGGGGGCACTCATTTTGTGTGATGAGCACGAATGTTTGTACGTACTTCAGTCATGGGTGTTTATATTTATAATATGTATGTATTTAAAGTTATATATGTGTGTAGTGTATCAACTATCTGGTATCCATAACACAAGCCTCTTAGCTTACCATGGAACTAGATGGTGCTGTGTGTTAATGTCCCAAGTTATATATTTATTTATTATCCTTTTAGGACAGTCCAATCTAGCTAGTCCCATCGTATTTTAATACCTACCTACAACATCACAAAACTAAGGCCACTATTAAACACGATGATAAGTATTGTAGTAAAATCTTTAACGTTCAAAGACATTGTACTTAAACTTTATAAGTGCATACAGATTATAACAAGTTATCATAATGCTAACTGATATTTGACTGTGACAATAAAAAACCCGCATATATGACGTTGAAATTCTTTCATTACACCAATTGAAAGGTTTTTGACCTGAAGGGATGATTTTAATCGGTACAATCGAATGAATTATTATTTATCGACTCCATTGAATTCATTGCCTTTGATTCTTACAATTAAATGTTTGTGTATTATAAGTAAACAAAAAAAAACTATAAATATTAGTTCCTCATTTAAAATTAGCGACTCACCCTCTTTCCGCTCCGGTTCTAGTAACGTTTTAAGTTTTAACGTTTAGTATAGATTTGTCAGGGATGAGATATTTCTCCCGCAGTAAATAGTATCCTATATGTTGACACGGATAACCAGCTATCATTATACCATATTTCATTAAATTCCCTTCAGTGATTTTTCCTTGATTCGACCATAGACAGACAGACAGATAGACTAAAATTCTAAAAACTATGGATTCGGCGTCTTAATCGATATTAATGTCTACTTTAATGGGATTTTCCAAAAAAATATTTCATGTACAGATTCGGCTTAGTTACAATTTTATTATATATATAAAAGATTAAATTCAACTCAATTCAATTTTCTTGATAATGGCTTCAAATAATGCCAGAAGAATACTTGCCAATGTCACGTAGAAGTTTAAATGAAATGAAACAAGTTTATAGTAACATCAAGTAAGACGTATGTATTTCACGTAATAGAGCTTTTTTTCTTTAAGGTGTGTAAATATAGGTATCTTGGTAGGTATGAGAGCAGAGATTATGTCACCTTTGCATCATATATCGATTAAAATAGCTTAATTTAGGTGATTATCCCCTACAAATGTATTAATGAATAAAGCTTATTATACAATCACGGAATACTTCGGAGATATCAATGTGTGGAACTAATATCTGGTTGGATCTCACGTAGGATAAATATATAATAATTATTGTATTACAATATTGTACACAGTTTTTATTTTAAAAGAGCAACTGTTGAGTTTCTCGCCGGCTCTTCTCAGCAGAGCTGCCTTCCGAGCCGGTGGTAGCTTCCTCACGGACTGACTACACTGACATTTAATTTAAATTTAAAATGTAAAATTGACGATTCAAAAGTGCTTGTAAAAGTCTATTTGAATAAAGTATATTTTGATTTGATTTGATTTGATTTGTTTTTGATTTACAATCTACATAGATTTTTTTTATATAGTGTCAGGTTATACATATATTATATAGCCCCATTCGAATATAAGCTACATTTTATTTTAAGACAATTCTTGTCTATTTATTTACCCGATTACGTCGGAGTAAAATAGGTGCGTGCCTAGGTAGGATCGTACAAGGTACAGAATAAATATGTATTTATACATACATATATTGCTTAAATTATCGTATTTTTTTATTTAACTTAAGGTAGCCTAGTGGTAACGCGCTCGCTTGGGAAACCGAGGGAAGCGGGTTCAAATCCCGGGTCTCGCACCTCTAATATTTTCATGTGCGAATCATTTTTAACATGATTACTACTTGTCTTATGGTAAAGGAAAACATCGTGAGGAAACCTGCATGTCTGAGAGAACCTAGCAAGTTTTCGAAGGATATATGCTCAGTTCGCCCGCACTTAGCTGCGTGGTGGACTATGGCCTGATCCCCCTCGTATTGTAGGGAGGCCCGTGCCCAGCAGTGGGACGTTAAAAAAGGCTGAATACATTTATTTAACATAATAAATATACATTTTTAAAAATTTTGGAAAATGAATTTCTATTTTTAAATTGTTAATACTGAGTGTGTAACGATTTTGCTTCTCAGTTGTTGACATATAGACGTCGATTAATCTGTTTTTAGGTTTAAATAAGTAAGCGAACAGAAAAACAAAAATATTTTCTTATATATTTAAAAAAAATATGAATTTATGAATCAGTATTTATAGAAAATCAAAAAGGAAATCACTAATGATAGATAAGTTTATTCAAAGTAAATTACTTCCTTATACATTTTTAAAAGCTTCAAACTATCAGTATGTTCATTCATAATACTATAAAGTAGACCGATACAAATAAAACCTTATTTTAAATACAGTTGATGGTAGTCATTTTAATTATTACAAATCAGATCTAATTAATGATCACTTAGTGGCAATAAAAGGAGCAGTAACTCAAAATGATGAAGGCGCTATAAAACATAATAGATGCTAATCATTATAAAGCTATCGTAAAATCATACTAAAATAGTTTTTGTGATATAATAATTAATAGACAAGTCTCTATTCTATTTGAATCTAGATCTGAATATTGAATTAAAAAAAAAAAACAGTATCAGACTGGCAGTTGAATATTAAAATATATATTTTTTCTTCGAATATCAGACAAAGATGTGTGTACAAAGTATATTTTAATTCATTATAAGTTCTATTCATGACATCGAGAAAAAATATATATTTTTGTACGTAGGTAAGTAATTAACTTTATTCTGAATGTATAAGATATGTACATGAATATGTAAGTAGTTTTTAATTTACCTCTCACACATTATCAAGAAAAAATAGATATAACAATATTACAATGATATAAACAACATTTAAAATATTTCTCATCTAACTAAATAAATAATAAATTATCTGTAGCGAAACGTGCGCGCCGCGAGGTCAACGCTCCCAATATGGCGCTAAAATAGACCGAAAGAAATTCCCGCCATTTCATTTAACACAGGATTGTTTCTCGAACTTTACACTTGAAACGTGCTATAAATTGTAATTTCTGTTAAAAAGTGTTTTATGTATGCACGTAAAACATATATAATTACATGTTTTATAAAATACTAGCGCTACACATTCGCTTCGCTTCGGGTTTGTTTCTAGACAAAAACAAATCTATCCCACGGGAACCGTGCATTTTTCCGGGATACAAAGTAACCTATGTGCTATTCCAGACTATAATCTTTGTGACTTTCTTCTAGATCAATTCTGGCGTTCTGGCGTGAAAGAGCAACAAACATCCGTGCATCCATTCTCACAAACTTTCATAACTATAATATTAGTATGGATCAACCAACAAATATAGATACTAAAAGAGTTACCTTTTATAAATAATTTTACGTTTATTTATTATTAACGACTTAATATTATGTACAGTACAGGCAGCGCCATCTTCTGGGAGAGCTTAATAATAACATTAGCCTATATATCATTCCAAGTCATAATCTATCTGTGTATTAAATTTCATCCCAATCCGTTCAGCCGTTTTCACGTAAACACATAATTATAAGTAGTAAAACTAAGGTTATTATGTTCGTAGCCCTTGAAAGTCTTAAGACTAAACTTTAAAAGCTTACCAACATCTGTTTAATAAAAATTGTTCCGCATGTGTGGAAGAATACATAAAATCGTGTATTATGTTGTTCACATGCGAATTTAATTCAAGGTTAAGTACTTAAAGAACAAAATTATTAACTAAATAGAACACATGAAGCAATAAGAATACTTAATATGAATGTCGAAGTTTAAAGACTATGTAACACATCTATACTATACATATAATAAAATTCTGAGTTGAATCTGTACATTAAATATTTTTTGGGAAACCTTATTGAAATAGTGATTATTATCGATACAGAGGCCGAATCTATAGTTTGAAGAATTTTCGTCTGTCTGTTTGTCTGTCTGTCTGGGAACGCATCACGAGAAAAGCACTGGACAGATTTTGATGAAATTTCGTATGAAGATAGCTGGTATCCGGTGTTACCATATAAAAGTAAATATGTATTTTATTTATCTAAGTAGATAGGTAAATTCTTTTCATATATGTTTTCCTCAAACTTTCAATGGGCGAGAAGTTTATGTCTATACATATAATAAAATACTAACTAAGCCGAATCTCCACGTTAAATATTTTTTGGAAAATCTTATTGAAATAGTCTTTATTATCGATACAGAGGCTGAATCTATAGTTTTTAGAATTTTTATCTGTCTGTCTGTCTGTTCACTCATTACGGGAAAACCACTGGATAGATTTTGATGAAATGTGGTATGATGATAGCTGGTTATCCAGGTCAACATATAGAATACTTTTCACCACGGGAAAATATCTCTGAGAAATCTATATTAAACGTTAAACTGTAAGTAGGGACGAACCCGAGCGAAGCGAGGGTGAGTCGCTAGTATATTATTTAATAAGTGCTGAAATACAAAGAATTTCCACGAGATAGCAATAATGGATAAAGAAATCAAAATAATTATAAAAATGATAGCGAAGGCTTAGAAGAAAATGGCTTTATGAACTTTTATAACTTATGAATTGCAAACAGAGGCACTTTTGATATTGTTTAATATAATAGGCATTATAATTAGATTCACAAAAAAAAATATTAAAATATAACTTATAATATTAATTAGTAGATTAATAATATTAAAACCAATTAGTCCTTTGAGGCCGTACACAAACCCAGCCTAGTCTAGACTCAATAAATTAATCTAGAACAAATATAGGTCTCAAAAGTTCATTATAATAATATTTGTGTGATGAGTATTCTAGTCCCTCACGTATACGTAAAGGTCAAATATTATTAAATAGCAATATAATATTTTTTGCTTGTACTTAATAAAACTATGAAAATTTAATATACACATACATCAAAGAAATCTAACGTAAGATACAAAAAATCTGTTAACGCGGTTAAAAAATGCGGGGTGGAGGTTGGAGGGTGAAAATTACTTTACGACCTATTCTCATACCTACCAAATATACAAAAAAATCATTAAAATCGGTCGAGCCGTTTCGGAGGAGTGCAACCACAAACACCATGACACGAGATATTTATATATTAGAAGAGTATATGTTTTCATAAACATAATATATATACATACTATAACTTTATATACATATGTACGAGTATGTAGGTCTATAGGTTCGTAGAAAAAGCAATGCAATATTCAAAGCAGCTAGTGGTGACGTAGATTGTTCAAATTTTTCATATTGACCGTCTGTTCATCAACGGGATAACAGATCATAATAGTATTTTTTTTATAATAATTACTATAAATTTTAAAAGTTTTTTTTTATTTTTTCTGTAAATATAGATTTTTTGCCTGCAATATATGATTTATTATTATTATAAGTGGTATGTATGTATTGGTTGTAGTTTTTTGTGTATATTTTTTATTAATTTAAAAATATATATATTTTGTTAAATACATTGTACGTATGGAGCAATCTATATAAATTTCAATACTACTAAGGGAGATTATTTGTAAGCGATTTTAAAGATTTTTATTAAAAACCTAGTGACTCACCCTCGCTTCGCTCGGGTTCCTAAGTGATCCTTTAAATTGACATATTTTTTTTATTTATGAACCAATTGAAATAAAACAAATACTAAATGTTAAGTGAAGCTTACCACAATACATTAGTGAAAACCGCATCCACATCGGTTTAGCCGCTTCAGAGATTAGCGCACACAAACGCACAAACAGAAAAAAATTCTAAAAATCATTGTTTTGGGTTCTATTGCGTTAATAAAGACCCCCAATAATAGTTTTTCTCAAATATCTTCCATGTACAGACAGCTATCAGTTACACTTTTATTATACATATGTTTAAAAAATAATGATGCACTTTCACCATAAATATCTATTGGCGTATAGGTTTATATAGGGTAATCTCAAGAACTACTGAACGCTTATCAACAGAAGGCTACACTACGCAAGTAGCATTGTTATCAGAAATAAATATAATAGATATCAGAAGTTCCTTTTAATTATTCAGTATCATGATTGAATCTTAACTAACTTTTATTTATGTATTAATGAATTGATTATAATTGTATAGATTAAAATATAATGACTTAGTTTAACCTACAAAATAAATATAAATTAACTGTTCATATCTATACTAATATTATAAAGCTGAAGAATTTGTTTGTTTGTTTGTTTGGTTGAACACGCTAATCTCAGGAATTACTAATCCGATTTGAAAAATTCTTTTTGCACTAGATAGCCCGTTAACTGAGGAAGGCTATAAGGCTATATATAATCCCGGAAAATTGTACGGTGGGATAGATTTGTTTTTATCTAGGGACGAACCCGAAGCGAAGCGAGGGTGAGTCGCTAGTAATTATATATGTATATCGTCATATAGTGTGTGTATTACTTGGTTTTTTGGCAGGCGTCCATTACGAGGAGGGTGTGGGTTTGATGTTTGGACAAGGCTAAAAAGCTTGTATCGACTATCGATCATACTTTTTCATCCGGCACAGCTACGTATTCATAGTGTTATATAGAGAAATATACCATAGATAGGAAGGATAGATATTATAAACAAATTGTTTTTTAATCTATATTTAATATTGGGTATAGATAATACTTTCTTAGTTTTACGCGAATATTAAATATTTTGAAATTATTGCATCTTTTCGGATTATTTCGCAGATTTATTTTGATTTTTGGTTGCCGACGTTTCGATTGCTTTACAGCAATCATGATCACGGGAGATACTAAAGTTTTAGACGTCTCAAAGGATAAAGAAGTTAATAAGTTTTCCACTTCTCTTCCTTTTAGACAATAATAGATTAATAGGTACATTTATATTTAACTGGCGACTCACCCTCGCTTCGCTTCGGGTTCATCTCTAGACAAAAACAAATTTATCCCACGGGACCCGTACACTTTTCCAGGATGCTATAAAGCCTTCCTCAGTTAACGGGCTATCAAATGCAAAAAGAAATTTTCTAATCGGATCAGAACCAAACAAACAAACTCTTCAGCTTTATAATATTAAGTATAGATTTATTTTATACCAAGATGGAACTCACGATGAGAACGTTCCTATTTATAATGTCTATTTATAATATGTAGGTATTTAAAGTTATATATGTGTAGTGTATCAACTATCTGGTATCCATAACACAAGCCTCGTAGCTTACCATGGAACTAGATGGTGCTGTGTGTTAACGTGCCGTATTTATTTACTAGCGACTAATCCTCGCTTCGCTCGGGTTTTCTTTAAGTTGACATATTTTTTTATTTATAATCGTTTGAAATAAAACAAATGTTAAATTTAAGTGAAGCTTAATCATGAAGCCCAAATCGGTTTAGCCGTTTCTAAAATAAGCGCATACAAACAGAAAAAAAAATCTAAAAATCATTGTTTTGGGTTATATTGCGTTAATAAAGACCCCCCAATCATAGTTTTTTTCTTAAATATCTTTCAGGTACAGACAGCAATCAGTTACATTTTTCTTATATGTAATAAGTATAAATGTATTTAAACGGTATTGGACTTTTTATAATATTAATATCTATCTATTCTCAAGGCTTTGAATTAGACATAATATTGAACTAAAATATATCTATTTATTTCCAGAATGTATAATACAGAGTTTTCGGTCCAATTTTAATCTTGAACTCTATATATAAGCGCCTAAGTATGAGTTGAATGTTGAGTGATTTAAAAACATATCTTTATGGCACTGGATCAACTTGTTAAAGCCTTATCAAAATACAACTGTTTATACATTTTCATATCAAAGCGTTCCGAAACAATTAATAAGAACAATTTCATCCTTTGATACCGAAAAAAATAAAAAAGGGAAGAAAAGGTTTTAATCTTGAAACTCGTCCTTTACATTGAGCCTTACTTGACCTCGTGCTATTTCTTTCACCCGTACATAATATTTATGTAAGAGTAAAAGAGATAGAGATATTGTACGTCTGGCTATAGTGTTCATTCAGATACGGAGTCACTGCGCTGCATTCTGTCGTAGTGATGTGTTGTGTTCGATATTTTCTTAATAAGTAGATTAATTAATTTTTAGTATTTTAAATTTTTTTTTTGCTCTGAAACTATGCTTATCAAGCATTTGAGCGACATTATTTCCACAGTCTATTAATCCATACAATCGTCTCACGAAGGGAATAGGGAAAATTTAAAAAGGGAATGTAAAAGTTCATGCGAGGTAAGACGCGGATGGAGCACACTCGGCTGTTCAATTAAATTGAATTTTCTTGTTAACAGATTCAAATACTAACTTTCATACGACAACTAGGAAATAGGTTTAGTATCTATGGTTATAATTACTATAATTTGTTATGCGATGACATTAAAGTGGTGCTTTGACTTCAAATTTGTTCGCCATTTCATTCAATTCTCTTGTTAATTGCTTCAAAGCTTGCCAATTAAAAACTTCGCTTAAGACATCGTTCGCCATAAACATTAATATTTTTGACAACCCTTGTTTTGATAGTATTATCGTTAAAATTAGTTAATGATCGATGTATATATGGATTTTTATATTGTGCTATTCCAATGCGAACTACTGCTTTAGTAGTGTTGTTGACAACTACGTTATGCGTAGCAATACAGAGCCCATCACACAGTTCTAATACGAGTAATGTTTGTGCCTGAGGCTTCACTCATTTATTTTATATTTTTGATTAATCTGAGTAACTTTACTTTGAAATAACTGGTCTTGATACAGACTATCTATATTATATATTATTACTTTTATTATTTAGAGATGTTTTTTATTTTCATCAATTTGCATTACATTTACTATCAATTAAATTTTTCCAAAAACACATCACTAGATGGTAAAAAGGCTTTTGTTTTATTTATCGAATAAATATCGATATGCTAGCTCTTTTAATGACGTCACTATTTAACCGGAACAGACCGGTTACCAGATTGGCAGAGCTTTTTGTCTGGATGGTCAGCTTATGTAATTTTCTATGTATGGTGGTTTCATTCATTGTGTTAACACTAGGTCTTACCTTATAAAGCCTAAACTGTACACGTGCTTGCCATTAGTAAAATAAAGTATTTATTAATGATATAATAAAGGAATTATTTTTATTTCATTTTTATTGGATACATTTTAGCTGTTAGTATAGATTTCTCAATCCTATCCTATATGTTGACCCGGACAACCATCTATCATCATACCATCTTTCATCAAAATCTGTCCAGTGGTTTTCAAGTAATGCGGTCACAGACAGACAAAAATTCTAAAAACTACAGATTCGATTCCTGTATCTATAATAATGACTATTTCTATAAGATTTTCCAAAAAATACTTAATGTATAGATGCGACTCAGTTAAAATTTTACTATATGTGTAGAATTTTAGTTTTGTTAAGCTTTTAATAAAAAAGATTTTGATCACAGATTCACCTATAAAATGGACCGAAATAGTTATAAAATATTTTGAGTAATACATATTTATGAAGTCAATAAAATTTAACAAATACAGTATCTAAATTGGGTGATATAAAGTTATATTTTTATAAAAGCACAATTTCTTTAACAAAACGTTTTATAAGATACATTCTGTGATATCAGAACCAGTGTCATTCCGAAGCTTATCTTGATAAAGTTCCCATAAAGCTCCCATACCGTGAAAGCTCTTTACAAACAGACAAGACATTATTTTTATAATATATGTACAAGCATTTACACGCGGCTTCATCCACATGGTTTTATTTGTATATAATTAATTGCTTAATAAAGAATGTTTGAAATCCGACTGATAGTTTGAGAGATTAGCGCTTACAAACAAACACAAAACAAACTAGGCAGATTTATATATAATTAATAAAGTAATAGCCTAATAGAAGTAAATAATTAAAATTAAAGATATTAAACAAAAAATTTTAAAGATAGACAATTTTATAAAAAATGAATTTATAACGAGTGTGGAATGAAAAGTGTTGAAAGTCAATTATGAATGCATCCTAAATACTTGGTGTCTTTACAGTTTCTCAGAAAACTTTCCCATACGGAGTTGCCATCCTCAATGGACGAGAAAAAATTTGCAGTCTTGTTACGAGGTCAATCGTTCAACGGGTCTTGGTTTTTGTTGGTTTAAAGATGAATTGTTAATAAAAAAAAACATGTCTGTCTGTGCGTATTAATTATAGCGACATATATATATATATATATATATATATATATATATATATATATATATATATATATATATATATATATATATATATATATATATATATATATATATATAGTAAAGTAGCCTATATATATATCTTGGCTTCACTCGAGTTTATCTATAAGCCTTTTATGAATATAATATCTTTTCGCAAGCAGTGACATGATTGACGTACTTCCGTTACGCATTGTAAATCTAATGCAAAGTTACGAGACCTTGTGCGTTTCCCAAGAGCTGTTACTATTATTTTATCTTTTAGAATAGTTTGCGAATTGAATTTATCTATACGAGAAGGTACGATCTATCTTTATTTTGTTATGATTATTAGAAAATAATAATGTATGGGCAGTGATAACGCGCTCGCTTGGGAAGCTGAGCGAAGCGGGTTCAAATCCCGGTTCTCGCAACTCTGATAATTTCATGTGCGAATATTTCCAACATGTTTTACTACTTGTTTTACTGTGAAGAAAACACTCGTGAGGAAAGCTGCACGTCTGAGAAAATATTTTTTTTTTGAAAGACATGTGCAGTTCGCCCGCACTTGGCCAGCGTGGTGTACTATGGTTTGATCCCCCCCCCCCCCCCCCTCCCGTGTTGAAGGGAGGCCCACGCCTAGCAGAGGGACGTCAAAAAGGGCTGAATACAATATATTTTCGCTGGCTTTATTACTAACAGTGTGTTTTTCCATGTTATAGTCTATATGTGTACTAAACATATAAATCCGTTTAACCGACTCATCGTGAAGGAGTAACGAATATATAAAAAGTTTTAGGTATAATGATACAATGTTTTGTTATTGTTTTGAAAGCTCGAGCTTATATTTCCCACTAGCTTTTCCCGCGACTTCGTCTGCGTGGATTAGTGACTGCTCGCAGAGCTACCAGCGCGGCGGCCAGCGCCCTCCCCCCTCACGATCGCCCCGCACTCGCCTTATATCGGGCTGAGCGCGCGCTCACCCATAGACCGCGTAAAGTTAAATATGTATATTTTAAAACTATGATATCTCCTAAGATATTCATTGAAATCAAATGATGTCAAGGGCAATTTTATTCAAAATTAAATACTTGTGATGTATAACGTATTTATTTAGATAAGGGTTAATATCATATTTTGAAAAACATCTTCGAAAGTATATCATTATTTTAGAACAAATTTGATTACCATAAAAATGGTTATATTGAGTAAGCCTTAAAAGATAGACATATGCTGTCGCGGACTTTTTTTTAGAACTTTTAAAGGGGAACAATTCCGTCATACACGATTTTTGCGTAACTTCAACCGCTTACGCAGCGCACGCAACGGAAGCTCTCAAAAGGAATTAATTTTTCCCGTTTTTGCAACATTTTTCATTTATGCTCCGCTCCTATTGGTCGTAGCGTGATGTTATATAGCCTAAAGCCTTCCTCGATAAATGGACTATCCAACACAAAAAGAATTTTTCAATTCCAACCAGTAGTTCCTGAGATTAGCGCGTTCAACCAAACAAACAAACAAACAAACAAACAAACAAACTCTTCAGCTTTATAATATTAGTATAGATATGAGCTTTATTTAAAAAAAAATTAATATTTTTTTGTCCGTATAATTTATACTTACAATTTATGAAGTTTAAAAAACGTCTATGACTATATTTTTTACAAGCGGCTCACTTTTGCTTCGCTCGGGTTCGCTTCTAGAAAAACAAACAAATCTATCCCACGGGAACCATATAATTTTCCCGGGATAAAAAGTAGCCTATATATTTTTCTGATATATGAGCTATATTATTGTAAAGTTTTATTAAAATCCATTAAATAGTTTTTGCGTGAAAGAGTAACAAACATCCATACATCATCACATCTGCACATACATACACCCTCACAAACTTTCACATTTATAATATTAAGTAGGATTATATATTTTTTAAATTAACTAGTAAATATAAATAAGTTGCTATTTTCAATTTTTACATATATTTCAATTTATACATATATACATATATATATATATATATATATATATATATATATATATATATATATATATATATATATATATATATATATATTGGCTGGCAAAATAAAATGAAAAAATGTTATCATTGAATCACAAATTGATTTGTTTACATTATATATTGACTACGCATAAAGTACCTCTATATTGGTGTCAATAAAACGATAATTCTCGCTTTGTAATTTTTTTTTTGTTTTCTCATACTACGAGTATATATAGCTTATATACTGTTGGAATTTTCCAAAAAAAAAAAAACATTTTCAGTGAAATATTTTAGTTTTTTTTTCATAATTTAATTTAAAGTCATGCTAAAGTTTACATTTGAACGGTTTAAATAAAATTAAAATAAACAGGTTGCTGTTGTATAACTCTGAGCTCCCCCTATAAAGCATAGGTCATGATGGTAAATTCTAAAAGATACCACGAAAGAGCTTTGATAATAATGCTAATAAATAATTAAGTATCGTTTTTACTACACTTTATTTTCATAGGTATTTTAATTTTTGACGACCGTTTGGCTCAGTTTGTAGTGACCCTACTCGCTGTGTCAGCGGTCGCGGGTTCGAGCCCCGCTGGGGGCATTCATTTGTGTGATTAGTATGAATAATTGTACTCCAGTCATGGGTGTTTATAGGTATAATATATATGTATTTAAAGTTGTGTATCAACTTTCTGTCTATCCATAACACAAGCCTCGTAGCTTATCATGGAACTAGATGGTGCTGTGTGTTAATGTTCCAACATAAAAAAAAAAAATGTTTTAAAAATACAAAATCTAAAGTTAATGGAAGGAATTTAAAGTTTCTTGTCAGCACTTCTCAGTAAAACATTTTAAGTTGATGCTTCCTAATTTTGAGTTTTAAAAGTAGTAATCAAATTTTAAATAAGTAAAGCTTGTGATCACCCAAAAAGATATAGACAATGGAATAAAATATTTTGAGTAAGTACAAGTTTTTATATTTAACAAATTGTCCTTTTGGATATTTTCATGGATTTATTTTGGTTTTCGACGTTTCGAATGCTTTACAGCAAGAGATTAAAGTTTGTTTTATTTAAAATATTATTATTAGGTATTATTTTTAGATTTATTCAAAGTATTATTTTATTCGCGTAAAACTAAGAAAGTATTATACATTTTTTTTAGATATTAGGTAAGTATATATTATGTTAATTCATATTTGTGTCACGGTCACCTCTAATGATTTTCATGACCTCATGACATCTGCCGCACCCAAGCTTTGGAGACTGTTATGACAATGGCGTTTGATGACTACTAATGTTGTTTGTATAAACTTGTAATTATTTGATTGAAGTGTTTATATATGGAAAATTTTTGTCATTATTTATTAACAGTTGTCATACAAGTGTTGTTATTTTGTGTGCTACACTATAATCTCAGTCAGAGGTGATGTGTATGAGCCATACAGTTATCTCCATCTGAATTTATGTCACGACGAAAAAAAAAAATCTATTCGAACTGTACAGTTTTCCGGGATAAAAAGTAATCCATGTGCTATTCCAGACTATAATCTATCTCTGTGCCAAATTTCATCCAGATTCGTTCAACCGTTCTGGCGTGATTGAGTAACAAACATACATCTATCCAAACTTGCGCATTTATAATATTAATGGGATGGGACTTTTTTATGGCTTTCTTTGGATCCTAATCATAGGGTTACCATATGAAAGCAATCACTATATTTTATGATGTCTACCTCGGAGTTTCAATAAATTAAATATTTAAAGCTATTATATTTAATTATTAAAATAATTAAAAAACTTTATAGTAAAATTTCGTTGTAATTAAAAATATCTATAATAATTAGTCTCTATCTAAATAATGAATGCATGTAAAGTATATTCTTATATTATTTTTTTGAGAAAGTGGGAGAAAAAAAATAATGTTTTCTTTCTATTAATTTTAAGTATTTAATAAGTAATATGACAAGATCAACATTATCGTAATTATTATAAATCACCTAGTGCCGGAATCGACCCCGCGACCTTTGCTGCCAGTCATCTTTTGTTGTAAAAAATCATATATAGAAAATTAATAACCGTCCAGATAAAAAAACAACCTATAAGTAATGTTAATGATATAATTAATCTTATTTAAAATTAAATTTGACATACGATCTGAAAAAAAATGTAAAACGCATATCAAATGGATACCGACATAAATATCGCATTTCAAGAAATTATAAAAATCAGTCATATCGAGATCGTCTTACAAAACTCAAGGCGACTTAAAACAGCCTTACTTACGGTTTTGAAATGGCGACATGCCATTTTTTTTATTTTCTTATCCTTTGTTATTGCTGTAAATTGATTAAATATAAAATATCGATATGATAGTTGAGATACACTATTTACCTAAGTTGATATTTAAAAAAATCAGTTGTCTGTACACATATCATTTCAAATGTTATGTTATGATGGAAAAGTCATATGGTGACCTCCTGACCGATTCGGTTACGGCTGCCAATCTCAATGAGACAAACCATTTGCGTAGGAGACACACGTGCACTCTCTATTCCTTTTACGGTAGGACGTCTATCCGATGCCTGTGGGGACAGTTCACTTCCACGGGACTCCGATCCCCAATTTTCTTACTCCAGGTCGCTATTGATAATTCTATGACAGAAATCCTAATAAATATACTTAGTTCGAACCGGGAATCGAACTAAGGACTTCCAAATCGCGGAATAACATAACGGGACAGAATAATGTCTTTAACGTATTATATTTGTCGAAAAATAGAACAGTCGACTATTTAAGTTTTGCTATCTTCTTCTTCTTCTTTTACTTCGGCAAGTATCAACGGCAAGTATTATTAAATTAAGTCAGTCTAGAATTTAGTCTATATTAAAGCTTTACTGGTAAGTTCACCGGAAGAAGTTCACAAGAATTTTGAAGTAATGTTGACGTGTAAAGCCGTTGGCAAAGCGTTGTGTTTCAAACAGAAAGGTCTGAGTAAAGGTTGTATGACAGATACAAGTGGAAGATACCTCGTCAATGATTCAGGCATGCAACATGATGAGAGGCAATTGAATACGCTTGCTGCATGAGTCGGCATCACATTGGTGTTGGTGTAAGTTATAGAATCTACGCTATCTTGTATTTAAAAAATAAAAACCATATAAGTTTTTAGAAAACCTTATTGAAACTCCATGACTGACTCCATGAAATAAACTATGTTCAATTAAAAAAAAAAGTTCGAAGTTATGTCTGTCTTAATTAGATATACTCGTATGTATCTATTCAATATCTAGTACAATTGCAAACAAAACAGTATTTAATTTAGGAGTAGGTGGTTAATACAAGGAATTCGAACTCTATGAAAAGTAATTTACCAGATTGTAAAGAAACGGCAAGGCATATTTTAATAAATAACCTTTTTTTCGTTTTGAAGCCATTAGAAATGAAATGAATTATACAGATTATTATTCATTTCAAAAGATTTGAAATGAATAATAATCTGTATAATTTAAAAGTATAAATAAACTAGCGACTCACCCTCGTTTCACTCGGGTTCGTTCTTAGGTAAATTTTAATTTTTTTGAACGGAACCCTAATTCTTTTACTGAAATAAAAGTAGCCTTAGTTACCACTTATAACATCAACTACCTACCAGTGAAATTTCCGTCGAAATCGATCCAGCCGTTTCGGAGATTAGCCGGACCAAACAGACAGACAGGCAAAAATTTTAAATATTGCGTTTTTCTTATAAATACCGTATATAATCCCATATGCATTTAGTAAAAATAAACAGATACTTCAATTTTATTTATCTGTATGGATAAAAGTAAACTCAAAATTAAGAGAAGTCACAGCCACATACAATTTAAGCTTTCTTAAATTTACGCGAATATTTGACGATATATTTGATACAGGAGACTTTCGTTACTATATTTGTTGTAGGGCATTCGAAATTCCTAGAAAAAAAAAACCGAAAAAATAATTTAATTTAAAGTAATATAGTAAATGTACACTATGCTTATAACTTGTGTCCCACAACACGCACTTCACGGAGTCACGCGTCAGTATTAAAGCTAAATTGTTTGAATAAAGTGCATCAGATACGAAAGACGTAGCGACATCTCAAAAATTAATGTGCTACGTCGATATAAATCTACTAATTCTTTATAATCCTCTTTTATTTCTACCTTTTTGTTTGTCATGTAGTAGATATTAAAAATCTCTTTATGAAAATCTTAGAATATTTTACATGAATTGAAGTTTTTCCGACCACATAACTTATCTATTTTAAAATCACTATAAATCATCAAAAGCAAATACGAAAAATCCTATAAAATAACTAAGCGTAA
Organism: Argynnis bischoffii washingtonia; assembly: GCA_033884665.1. Classification (NCBI taxonomy): domain Eukaryota; kingdom Metazoa; phylum Arthropoda; class Insecta; order Lepidoptera; family Nymphalidae; genus Argynnis; species Argynnis bischoffii. The sequence continues at coordinate 7,483,964 of JAEMGE010000029.1, forward strand.
TGTTATTAAGTTGAATATGTCATCTATATATATAATAAAATTCTGAGTTGAATCTGTACATTGAATATTTTTTGGAAAATCTTATTGAAATAGTCATAGTTATCGATACAGAGGCCGAATTTATAGTTTTTAGAATTTTCGTTTGTCTGTTTGGGAACGCATCACGAAAAAACACCTAGGCAGATTTTGATGAGATTTTGTATAATGATGCTGGTTATCCGGGTTCTCATCTCTGAGAAATCTTTACTAAACGTGAAAACGTAACTCGGGACGAACACGAGTGGTCCTTTTAAATTTTTAAATTAAAATAAATCCACGAAAAAATCCGAAAAGATAGTCATATTGAAAATTTCAAATATTGCCGTAAATCTAAAAAAGTATTAAATAAATAAACTTTTGCTAATCCGAAATCTTGATTCTGAGTTTTTAGAAAGAAAAAAAACTGCTAAGAAATATACGGTCTCAGGTTGAAAGCAGTTAAAGCCTCTTGTGAAGTTATTAAGTTACACATAAGTTAAGCTGATGTCAGCGGGATTAGTCAACGTGACTCAGATCAGCTAGACCAAGATGCTATTATATTATTCAATCTAGACTTGAATTATCATTATATTCATCCTATATGTAGTTATCAGAAGACTTAGACGTTCTACAATGACATATTCTTATCACATGACGTCTTACCACGTGAAAATTAAATTTCTATACATTTTTGTACGAGTTCACCTCTTTTTACGTCCCACTGCTGGGCACGGGCCTCCCTTCAATGTGGAGAGGATCAGGCTTTAGTAAAACAAGTAGTAATCATGTTGAAAATTATTCGCTCGTGAAAATATGAGATTTACAAGATGGATTTGAACCCGCTTCGCTTATTTTACCAAGCGGACGCATTACCACTACGCTACCACTGCCCAAACATACTTACTTTTATAATAATCATAACAAAATAAATGTATAATCGTAGCTTCTCGTATAAATAAATTCAATTCGCAAACTATATGTTCTAAAAGATAAAATAATAGTAACAGCTCTAAGGAAACGCACAAGGTCTCGTAACTTTACATTAGATTTACAATGCGTAACGGAAGTACGTCAATCATAATTGTAAAGTTGTAATTTGGTATTCTTGATTGTGACACTGTGCCCATGTTAATTAACGATCCCATTTAGTTTAAGCGAAGGGTTTAGGTTCGATTCTAGTATCTAAATATAGGTACAGCAGCTTATCATCACCCATTGCTGAATAGCCTTTTTTTATGTTAGGAAATGCATTTACGTATACCACCTGCATGCATACAGGTTATGTGAGATTCACCGGCTAGATTAGCCAGTACCAGTGGGTTTTAGTGAGTACACTAAAACCCAACAGAACCTCCCCCATCTTTATGTGGTGTCGCAGGATTGCTTACGCACTCAACCACGACATTGCTGAATAGCCTTCCTCAATGAACACCAACCACCTCGGTCTCCATCGCATCCGACACCTTTCTTAGGTCACCTATCTATCATGTTGTAGGTCTTACCCTTCTAAGTCTTATCTTAAACGCTAGACTAAATGCCTAAATTCTAGCACATGTCGACGCCATTGATCATTATTACAACTGAAAACATTCTCATTCAAACCAACCCTTTACCCTCGATAACTCCCCCCACCAAACTTAGCCATGGAATATTACTTCGTTCTTCTTTAGCGTTCTTACTGATCTATACTTTGTAGTTTATATATTCTTTTTCTTAATATCAAAACGTGATGTTAGATAGTCCATAATGTTCCACAATAAATAGATTTTGAAATGTATAATGTATTTTTCATAATAATAATGTTTTTTTTTGTTTGTTTACAGGTAAAGTGTTGAGATGTAACCTAACGCAGATTTAGTAAGTTTTTTGATTAGGCCAAGGTGTTTTTGAAAGTTTATTTCATATTTCAATTCGATAGAATATTATAAAAAAACTCGGCTTAATTTTAAGTTCAGTACGAACTTTTTGAAAGCTCATATTATGTTTATTTCTCAGAATGAATAACTAAATGTACAAAAATATAGAATTATGCAATCTGTTATATTTTTTTTCCTACACATTTTTTTTATTCATTTTTTTTTTACTGCGAAAATTTTTTTTTATTAATAGATTATTGCTTAAATATTTATCATGATAAATATTTATAATCTATATAATGATATATAAAAATACTTGATGATATACAGAAAAAGCTATAAATGAAGTAAATTTACTAGCAAATATATTAAAATAGTATTAGTATTCTCTCCACATATAGTCTAGGTCAGGCGTGCGTGACTAAGGCCTATCTTAGGTATCTCAAGCTGTACGTACTTTGAACTGAGGGAAATGATAGAATGCAAATTCCTACCAGTAGAGCCAGCAGAGTATTTGAACAGTATTGGCATAGGAAAAATAAAACAAAGTATCGTCTGAGTTATAAATGACATATATATATATATATATATATATATATATATATATATATATATATATATATATATATATATTTTAATTGTCGTGAAAATATAGGCTAGGGCTGTATAATATACTCGTAGGGACTAGAATACATATGTATTTTAAGTTAAGCGTGTGTTACAGCTTTTATTTGTTACTCATGTTGCCATTATAATAAAATAAAAAAATATATATTACTTCGACTTAAAATAAACTATTGTGTTAAAAAAATCCGTAGGTGTATAAATACATGTCAATGTCATTGTCACAAATAATGAAGGGAACAGAGAGTTTCTGTGGGATAAAGGAGAATGAATAGGATAAGGAAACGGCTTAACAATTTTAAATTAGACTTTTACTAACGGATAGAGGATTTAATAGTAGTATTCTTATTTTCCATCTTAGATGGACTTGAGTGGACACTCGGGTTTGTAATAAATATTTTATTCACATCTGCAGTTCAGTATCATTTAGATTGACACCGACGACAGTTCTATTTATTACAGTATATTTAAATTAGAATAGATAGTATTTCCACGCCTTCTAATTCATTTTTGAAACTTACTTCTCCTACCTGACTTTACTTATGTGTCACTGGTTTTTTAATTAATATACATATGAGTGTTTGTTTGTCCGTCTTTTACGCAATAACCGCGCAATTTTAAGTCATTTTTGATAAAGATTTATAAGCCATTACTATATAATATTTATTTTTTATTTAGAGCAAATTCACAGCCGTTATTCTAAAAACCATAATATATGCCTCAAACTTGTTAAAAATCTAGATTATAACTAGTGAAATAAAAACACTATCCAGTAATCTATATTTCTATAAAAGTTTCATCATAATATTACAAGTAAATTAAAAGTTAAATATAGCAGAAACAAATTACTCTCCATATAAAATGTACGCCATCGCATTACTTTAACGATTATTTTTAATCGAATATAAACTGATGTAACAGCACTTGAGTCTTGACCTCTTGCTTTCTGCCATAAAATATGACCATCTTTACTTATATAAAATTATTTAGCTTTATGTCTGTACAACGTATGGCATATTAATCTCACTTTAGTGCTTAACTAATAACTTATGTATGTGTGACAGTGACAGTTTTAGAATATATGTTTTTCTACATATAACATTTTGTATTAGCTACTTATTTTCTCTCACACGATAAAATCTATATATACATATAAAACAAAGTCAAGTTAGTTACACCATTTATAACTCAAGAACGGCTGGACCGATTTTTATGATATTTGATTTGTTGGATTTGTCTCCGTCCCAAATAGCAGAATAACTATTAAAACATCAGAAAAAAATCATGAAAAAAAAACTTAAATTTATATGGTTAACGGTGGCTAAAACTATTTATAAACATACATTACATAAATAAACATATATAATTACAGGAATAAAATAGTTCAATTATCTTGCTTTTTTATTTTGTCATATTATAAGATTCAGTGTACTTTATAAACATTATTTACTGCTAATATTATAAATACGAAAGTATTTGAATGTGAAATTATGAAATAAAAAAAATAAAAAGTAACGATATGTATACTTTATGCAAGAAAAACGTTAAGTTTTTTTTTGTTTTTGCTCTAACTAATGTAGTCACACTATTACAGCACATACAATAAAGTAAAACTGAAAAAAATGTGTGATTAGGACTAATAATCTACTACTCGGTTACTAAATAAGAATAGGAATTTAAAAAATATATGAGAATGACATATTATAAATTCTATGTGACATTGGCGATACTTCGCCATGACCTACCTTGTGGTGTTTACCGGTGGTAGGACTCTGTCAAGCCTGAGGAGTCCGACTGGATGGGTACCACCCCCTTACCTATTTCTGCCGCCAAGCAACAATGATTGCATTGTTGTGTTCCGGTTTGAAGGATAAGGTAGCCAGCGCAATCACAGGCAAGAGGCATATCATCTTAGTCCTCACAGTGACAACGCACCTGTGGTTCTGCATTTTTGTTACTTAGGTAAAACCTAAGTGCATGAACCGTAGGTGTTATGGGCGACAGGTACTATTTTCCATCAGGTAGTCTGTCTGCTCGTTTGTCACTGAATCTCATGAAAAAAAAAAAAAAAACACATTGAAGACATCAAAAAGATAACTAAATTGAATATTTATATTCAATGATTTTAGAATTACATCTTGTCCAAGTCTTTTTATTCTATATAAGGCTTTATCTTAACGTAATACTCGCACTTAACCTATTTTTCTACACAAAAGAGGTTTCAATTAGCAAAATATAATTATTCATATTGTTATTTGTCAAACGCCATTATGTGACCTAATTCGGGGCGTGAGTAAATTTGTTCTATAGCATTTGATCCAAACCAAAGTAAATAAACCTTCAATAGTGAAGAGATGTGATAATATTGAATTTAGGTCACATTTAGATTTTGTGGGAGTAATAGGTTAGTAAAGATCTAAGAATTTAATGTATTAGGCTCAAATAAATAGCCTAGGTTTTTCTAACGAGTTGGTCTATCGTTGTTAAAACTACTAAAACTTGATGTACTTTACAATAGATTTTTTTCCTCTATTTTGCAAAGACAGTTTTCTTAGATTTATAGAGACCCTCCAGAAGTGAGGAAATAAGTTAATTTAGTGCAGTGTAGGTACAGTACAGCATTAAATGATATAAACTTAATATTAAAATATAGCTAAATATTATAATTACCAAATATATATATATGTATATATATACAAATACACACATAAAAACAAACATATATACCTACGTATATACTTACATATACGTACATAGGTACTTATATACTGTAATTTATGTCTGATTTGATAAATAGTGCAATATACACATATAGTTAAAATGCATATTTTTTGCCTTTTTTTAAAGTAAAAGAAGTATTGATACCAATAGAATTGACATTTTAAAGTCAATTTGTGAATATCGTTTGGACAAATAAGCACTAAGACGACGCGACGCTATGTGATGGTAAGAAAAATTTTATATTTTTTCAGGAGGTATCTAATTCGAGCATTTGCTTTTCGGCTGAATGCATGTTACTTGTTGTGTTAGATGATATTTTTTTTACGAACAGAACAGGATGTCCCTATAATAATTAAAAAAAAAAGAAATCACTCATAAGGGTGTTTTTTTAAGTGATAATATAATTTAATATCCTCGTAATAATACTATCTTAGATTTACGCGAATATTTGACATTTTAAATAAAACTATCTTCTCGGCTTACTTCGCGGATTTATATTTATTCCAGTAATATTAAGATAACTAAAGCTATTTTGGCATTATTTTGAGAGTATCCCATATGTGGACTAGGTTTTTTTTTATAAATATATCTCTCTAATGGCGAGTTTATGTGTAGGTTTAGGTAAATTAGTATGTATGTGTATTTTATTTTATTATATTATCATTATAGATTCTTAATATTGTTGATCAATTGTTGCATACTGAATAGATTGAGTTCAACCATCGTGCTGATAAGAAAGAGAAAATGGTAGAGTTTTTTTTTTTTGGAAAGTTACTAAAGATAGAGCTTATCTATATCTATATTATAAACTAGCGACTCACCCTCGCTTCGCTTCGGGTTTGTCTCTAGACAAAAACAAATCTATCCCACGGGAACCGTAAATTTTCCGGGAAGATATATAGCCTATAGCATTCCTCAGTTAACGGGCTATCAAATGCAAAAAGAACTTTTCAAATCGGATTAGTAGTTCCTGAGATTAGCGCGTTCAACCAAACAAATTAGTATAGATAATTAATTGTTTGTTTGTATATTTTTCACAATGGTGCAAAATTTTGTTAATAGTAAAAAGCATAAGCCATTCTTTTAAAATAGATAGGTATAGTTGCTAAAGTAAAATTCTAGAAAAAAAAAATAAACTAACAAAAGCAAGTGACACAACACAATGCAGTTATATTAAAACGCCCACTAGAAGTCACCCCATAAGTACGTAAGTACATAAACCATGACCTACTTAGTCTGGGAAACTACACGTGCAGATAGTTAGGCTTCGTTTAGATTAACAAAAAATCTAGTCTTTAATATATATCCAGTATATATGTTGTAATTTTTGGGATAAAATATTATAATGTTGTATTATATTTTATCCCAAAAATTGTTAGTTTTTAAAAGGGCAACTGTTGAGTTTCTCGTCGGCTCTTCTCAGTATATCTCCTTCCCAGGGTCTCAAATTATGTTTTTACTAAATTTCATCTAAATCGGTTCAGTAGATCCAGAGATTACTCCCTACAATCTTACAAGCTCACAAACCTTACCCCTTTATAATATTAGTAAAGATAAGTGTACTTTCCATCAAAATTTGTTCAGCCCTTTCAGCGTAAAGTAACAAACGTACAAACACACAAATTTTCGCATATAAACTAATAGTCGTCCGATTATTGTAATCCAATATAAAACAACAATGTAGACGTAGCTTTCTCAATGATGTCACTTTATAGGGTCATAACGGTAATGTCACTGCGCCGTTTATTTTCTCTCCTTGTTACGGAAAATCTAGACAAACATTTCTACTTTTACATAGTAATTGGGGCTAGTTTTTCAATTAAACAATTACATCGATTTCAAAATTATCTTTAAATTAATAGATTTTACTCATGTAATAACTATACTACGGGACTTAACGCGTGAATAAGATAACTTTTCACGCGTTAAGTCCCGTAGTATAGTTATTATATAAATATGAAACGTGATAATTTAAAAAATTATATAGATTTTACTCGTCTGATAAATTTCGGGCGGTCGTACATTCCTCATGGACTTACCTTCTAATATTTAATTTATACCGCACGTTTGGCTGTTTGTAGTTGCTATGCCAGCGGTCATGGGTTCGAGTCCCGCTGGAGGAATTCATTTGCGTGATGAGCACGAATGTTTGTACTCCAGTCATGGGTGTTTATATTTATAATATGTATGTATTTAAAGTTATATATGTGTAGTGTATCAACTATCTGGTTTCCATAACATAAGCCTCGTAGCTTACCATGGAGCTTGATGGTGCTGTGTGTTAATGTCCCGATATATTTATTATTATTTATGTTAAACTTTAAATATGTAAAAATTGGCGATTCAAAAATACTTGTGTAAGTATATTTCGATTTGATTTGATTCTGAAAGGTCTTTGTATACTTTTTGTTAGGCAAAAACCCCTGTATCCAAATCCTATTAGTCATTATAAAATGAAAAAGACGCAAAATAACTAAAGTGAAAACAATTTTCAGGTGAATCACGATGTTATCGTAACAAACAAAATGTACGAGTCATATACATTATTCCAAGCTTTGAATAGGCTTAACTTAGTAAAGTGGAATGTTTAATGAACCATGTAATTCAATGAATCCATGTAAAGATGTTCGTTCGTTTGTTTGTACATTACAAACAAAAGATTGCTATAAAATCTGTTTAAAATGAAAAAAAGAAAATATTAAAATTCAAAAGTAAATTAATACTTTCTAACATTATCAACTATTTTTGGGATTTTTCTACTGTTTTATTTGTTCATGATGCTTAAAATCTTATTAACCCGAGCGGAGCGAGGTTGCATCACTAGTAATTAGTATATATTATAAAAAAAAACTATAGATGAATAATTTAAAATAATTTGTTTCATTTATTTTTATAATCGGAATTTTTTTTAGTTATTTTTTCAAAATTCAAATTCAAAATTCAAAAATTTTATTATATTATTCAAAATTATTAATAAATGAGCCTATTATAATATGCTTATACATTACTGTATAGATATGTAATGTACATACACGTATAGAATCAAAACACTGATTCACTAGTGTTGCCATATTAAACATTCTAGTTACGCCAAATATGTCTTTACGATATATTTAATTTTACTGCTATAACAGTTAAAAGAAAATAAAACTGTAAAGGAATGAAGGTTGTAATAAAAGCTATTATTATCTACTAAAATGGCGTCAGTAAGAGCCATGTGCTGGACTATGATCATGATGGTAGAGCTAAAAGGGTTTATAACTAACTTTTATTCCTTTTTGTGAATGAAATGTTGATGATTTAAATTTCAACATAATAAAATAATCATTTTCTTAACTAGATGGTGTTTTTTTAAATACCAGACGGCTAAACGGCTAAACAGATCTGTTATACATTTTTATATATTTTTCCATCAACTTTAAATTAAATTAATACAACAAAATTGGAAAAATATCTAATATGTTTAATACAAAATATCTAATAAAAGAAAAGAAATAGATAAATATCTAATATGTTTAATTGTTTACAATTTTAATTTTGCCTCTTACTCATACAAAGTCACGGTCAGCCATAAATTAATTGACGTCACGAGTTAAATTAGACGTGACAAAACATCAAAAGAATCTCTAATAACACAAACGAGCCTCCCTAAGATGTATAGCTATCGCATTTAATAGGTCAGAGGGCGTGGGATAATAAAATTATGCGCAAATGAATGTTTATAGGGAACTAGAATTTATGGGTTGGCAACACTGTAATTTGATCTATTTTATTTTGCCGCGCAATTTTGACATTTCGTTAGTGTCACGTGACTGAAACTAAGCCTATCCTCTAATATACTGTGCAATGATCAGACAAAAAAAATAACTAACACAAACATTTTTAATTCTGAACTATCGGTGTTATCTTTACTAAAAAGTTTTAAAAAATATCAAAATTTTGACAGTTTATAACATAAGAATTACACTTTATTAACGCTAATGATGTCATGCAGAAAGGCGCAACATCAGTAATTACTATTATTTAAAAGATAAAATCTTACTTAACGGGAAGCCCTAATGGCTACATAATCTTACTTTAATGAATACATCGTACTAGTGATGGTGTTGCAACTTATGGAACGAATTATAATCACTTCAAAATTTATCGATTTTAATCCACTGAGAATTTATTCGGTAGTTGATTTGATATAACTACATGGTTTAAATCGTTATCGATTTAAATTCTTATGAATAAAGTAATCTCGCATTTTTTATTATTTTTAATTTTTTTTTCCAAATATTTAATAAAGCAACAAATTTTATAACATGACTGCTGTTAGTGAGGTTTCTTAAGTGTAGCATTTTTCTATGGATATTCCAACTTTGCCTACATTTTCTACATTAATCATAACATCTCGGCTCTGGTTTGTTGCGAGACGAAAACGGACAACCAATAAACAAACAAACTGTCTCATCCTACTAATTATTATAAATGTAAAAGGTTGTGGAGATGGATACTCTTTTATGCCAGAATGGTCGAACGAATCTTGATGAAATTTGGCGCAGAGATAGATTGTAGTTTGGAATAGCACATAGGTTATTTTTTTATCCTGGAAAAAATATACGGTTCCCGTGGGATAGATTTGTTTTTAGAGACGAATCCAAAGCGAAGCGAGGGCGATTCGCCAGTTCATAATAATTTCTGTACTTGTAATTAAGGATAATGTACTTCTACACTAATGATTGTAAGGATCTTAGATCAATTAAACCCGTCACAGAAGCTAACGACGTAGCTTATAATATAGTGAAATTCCATGAAAGTATATACATGAGTCATTTCAACTCGGCTAAATAAAAACAGCATCCGCTCCCATGTTATGATCTCACTACCATAAAATATTTAATAGTCGGTGTAATGTGACCGATATTGCGGTTTCGTACATTTGTATAATTTGACACATTATGTCAATTGATTTTGACGTTTTTTGAAAATTGTACAAAAAAATAATTATTGTCTACGGCAAAAAAAAACTACGTCAGTAAAAGAACTATTATCTAAGACGTTGTTTTTTTTTTTTTGAGTAAATGGATGAAACGAAGTTATTTACTAACTCTATTACCAATATAAATTATTAGCAAGTTTGTTTAGATTCGATATATAATAGTAATACATAGTTTAGCTAAAGAATGTATTTTTCTATACTTCCATTGTACTATGATATTTTCCGCAGTAAAATAGCACATCTCCGTCTACAGAATGCAACATATATAATTTTGGCTTTCTAATTTCGTCGAAATGAGATGAATAAATCAGATATATTAGTAACCGTTACTTTGTATTTCACGTTAAGATTTAACCAAAACCGTAATAGTTGACCTAAATAATAAAAAGCAAACCGTTTCCCTAATTTCAACATCTTTATGAGTTTTTATACGACTCCCAGTGTTTAATCTACTGTAGAAAATTATAACGTAAAAGATTAATACTTTTTCTAGTAACTAGTAATACTTGTCGGTTATTCAAAGTCGTATTTTACACGGTTTGTTTATATTTGGTTTAAGTGTAACGAGAAGATTGTTGAAGTCTTAAATAGGACTCTATCTAAATATAAGGTAAAGAGGTCAAGAATTCCAGTATAAAATGGAAAACCTATAAAACCACGTCATCTCATTTAACTCAATTCATGACACGAAAATATTTTTTTTACAAATTTGTAATTTTTTTCATGATTTTGATTGGTAAAGTACTCACAAAATAACATTTTTATATATAGATTTAACAGAATTTCTATAACTTTGTATTGATGGTATGAAATACCAAAATATATGTGTCAAGAACAATCCATGTTTACGTAATGTATGGGTGCAAACAAACTTGACTAAAACGTTACCCACCTGTTGCATTCTTAAAATGGTACAAGTTAAAGATAGATGCGTTCAAAAATGAAAAAAAAAACAGTTTACATGTCTATGGGTTATAAGATGTGGGGGGAAAATCTATGCATAAAAAAGTTTAAATTCAAAATACTTTATTCAGCGTTAAATTATTACAATTTTTACTGAACATCATGGGTAGGTGAGTTAAGTCATATTTTCATGTGTCAAAAAGTAAATCTTAAGATTAACTTAGTAAAGTTTTATGTTTATTATTTAAAAATTTTATTTAAAACAGTTATAATAGAATGATTGACTAATTGTTAAAAACTTTTGTTTAGGCAACTTTAAATTAAAGAATACAGTAGATTAGATTTTATTATATATACTCACCGCGCTTTTGGATAGAAAACAGAAGATGTTAGTGCTACCATGTACAGTTGATGAAATTAAAAAAAAAAATAAAGACAGAAAGTTAAGAATATCGCGATATTTCATTAGTGAAGTTTTATGAGTATCTTAAGAAAGCAAAGGTACTTTTAAGTGGTAATAGATTGTGTGAATTACATACACATAATACAGGCAGAGTCACATGTTGTACTTAGTTTAAAACAATATTCTAGTAAAGTTATGGTCAGTCGGTAGTTATCATATATCTCTGCAAGTTATACTTAAAAGCTCATCCCAGTGTTATTGAACTCGTTTTATTTTTGATTTCGAGTGTTGCTCTTACCCTTACATTTATAGATGACCGCTCTTACTTGGGGATATTTAAATAATAGAATTTGAAGAGAACTTTGAAGCTTTTCTAAGCTCTCGTATATTACTAACAAAATATAGCTCGACAGAAGTATATTATTCTCAGCAGAGTACATAAATATAAATGCTCCAAGAACGATCATGTGATATCTGATGCAATAGGCATTAACAGTCGAATCAAACATTACATTGACTAATCAGTTAAAATCAAAAGGAAATGACCCACATAACATTTTTTTTGATAGACTAATTTAAGATGGTGTTTAAATTACGCTTTTGAATTCTATAATTAATGTATGGAAGTTGTCGAAGTGTATCAACTGAGCCGAAACTCAAATGTTTTACTAGTTTCACGTTAAAATTAATAAAACACACTTAAAAAGGCTAAAAATGTAATTACATTGTTTAATGACAATATCTATTAAAAATTCAATGACTTACAGACAAACTATTTCATAATTGTGAAACGTGTCATATAAAGTGGTCACACATAAATCATAAAGCTTCTGTTATTATAATAATATCAAATGCGTAAAGATGCCGCCTTTGCACGAACATTAATAAGCGAATTATGCCTGTTGTCCACAGCATACAAGTAGATTTAGTTTGTAATGAATAAACTAAGAATCCACTGAACTGATTTAGATGAAATTTGGTATGAAGATGATTTAAGATACTGGAAAGGACATAGGATAGTTTTTATCCCAGAAATATTCCCTTAAGGGGTTGAAAAGGGGGATGAAAATTTCTATGGAGAATCAATAATTTCTCGAGTAAGGGATATAAAACTCATCATACGTATGTATGTATATATATATATATATATATATTATAATAAGAGATTATGAGTTGATTCTTCAATGAAACAGGAGAATGAAATGTCTATCACCGCCTTGTTTTACTTTACATAGTTATTTTTTTTTAATTTTCACTTTTTTAAAATGACATTTTTGTATAACAAAAGTTTAATTTTTTTAACCTTCATGTTTAGTTAGATTATATTTTAGTTAATGGCTAAATTTGATGGATACTTTTTTTTTTGTTTACTTTACAAATAATTTTTCATAATTAACGTAAATCAAAATGGCATTTATCTTAAATTATAATTAGTTTATACGAAATATTAAAAAAAAAAGATTAATTCATATAAAAAAAATATATATTATAGCATTAGTATAGCTTTCCATAGTTTCTAAGCTAAAAAAGCGAGATAGCAATACAATAACACGTACAAAAGAAAGAGACGGTAAAAGTATTTCAACAAGGAAGAAAGTTGTAGTGGTTGTTTTTCATAAAGATTTATTTATACCATTCATAGCAGTGACGTAGATTGATGTTAACAGATTTAGTACTGAGCTTAAAATTTGTCTTCGAATAAATAAATATATTATGTGTATATAAAAAAAAAACAAATGATGCTGTCCGTTTGAACACTTCATCGTACTTTTATAAAGGTGATGTAACTAATAAAGCGCTTTAATTACCAACTAACAAAAAGGTAAAATGAATTCAAAATATATATGTATGTATATATTATCATTCTTGTTGTCTGATCGTAGGAAGTATTTATAGTTTCAATAAGATTTTCCAAATAATATTTAATGTACAGATTCGACTCAATTACAATTTTATTATATAGAGTAGCGACTCACCCTCGCTTCGCTCGGGTTCGTCCCTAGCTCGAATATAGTAAAATGGATATAGTATGTTATTCTTAAGAGATAGACATATGCCATCGCGGACTTTTTTCTAGACTTTTTTAAAGTATACAATACTGTAGTACATTATTTTGATCTATCTCGTAGGGTTCAGCCAGCGTTTGCAATGTGAGCGCAAAAAAATGTGTTTATTTACGACATCACATAAGAAACCCCTAAAATTATCAGTGTTTCTCTACTATATTATGCATGTATTATACATATAAACCTTCCTCTTGAATCACGTTATCTATTAAAAAACCGTATCGAAATCCGTCGCGTAGGTTTAAAGGTCTAAGCATAAATAGGGGCAGACAGCGGGAAACGACTTTGTTTTATACTATGTTGTGATTATCTAAAAAAATCAAAATGATCTCATCTTTTCTTTGAAGTTAGTCAAAAATTGTGTTATATTTATAACTAGTGACTTGTCCCTAGGTATGCGGATTTTGTTTACAATTTCATGAATTTTAATTTGTTTTGCTCGGAACCCTCATTATTTTTCTAAAAAGTAGTCTATATAACATGTATATGCCAGTGAAAGTCCCGTCAAAATCGGTCAAGACGTTTTGGAGATTAGCGGGAACAAGCTGACAGACAAAACTTTTAAAAAACTGTTTTTTTTTTCTTAAATGTACCGTATATACTTTCATATATATTAAATAAAAAGCTGTAATTTTGATATTACAAACAGACACTTCGATTTTATTTATCTGTATAGATGTGTAAGACTGAACGTGTATACGATCTTGATTCACTACTAAAATATTATAATTCGAAGACCATATAAATATTTATACTGAGCTTTAAGCTATTACTAAAACAATTTGATTTTCTACTCATATGTTTTTAAATGCATAGTTGTACTGTCGGGCATACATGTGTATATTTGAAAAGTGTTTCCCTTAAAAGTGATTAAGCTATTTAGAAGTAAAAATCTATCATATACATAACATATTTGTATAAGAGATGGGATGAGAAGAGCTGATTATATTAACTGTACCTAAAAGGCTAAAATTTTGACAGCCACTTCATGACTCTACATAATGTTATAGGAACGCCAAAGAAAATTTGTTTGGCATTTCAACCCCTAAAAATATATTATATACGTCCTTAGGGGTTATAGTTTGTACAAAAAGAATAATATTCTATTATTATCTATATTTCTATACTTAATATTATAAAGCTGAAGAGTTTGTTTGTTTGGTTGAACGCACTAATCTCAGGAACTGCTAATCCGATTTGAAAAATTAACTAAGGAAGGCTTTAGGCTATATATCATCCCGAAAAAATGAACGGTTCCCGTGAGATAGATTTGTTTTTGTCTAGGGACGAACCCGAAGCGAAGCGAGGTGAGTCGCTAGTTCTATTAAAAATAAATGAGTTGATTTCATGAAAGCAACACATTTTAATTCTAAGGTTATAGTAACAAAGGTAAAACGTTTATAAAAATCAATACTTTTATGAAGCAGATGAATTTTAAATATGTTAAAATATCCGTCTGTACGTTCTTATTATATCTAATAAGAAATATTTGATCAGCTGCATTGGTGAGTCATCGTAAACTATAAATAAAAGTACTTAGAAATAATTTAAATGAAATCGAATCTTAATTCTAGAGCTTAGGGTTCAATTTTTTATATTTATTATGAAATTCCATATATGTAAAGGATTAAGAGATAGGGTTTTTTTGTTTTAAAATGTATGGGGAATGTATTTTTGGATCTTCTATTATTGAGGAGCTTTTGCATACAATTTTGTACGAACTCTCTTACTGTTTAAGCTTTATTTTATTTTTTAAATTTCTGTTAAACTTTTTCTAAGTTTGGTTATAATCGTCTTTGAAAATAAATATATATGTATATAGTTATAAAAATGTCTTCATACATATCCCATCCCATATATTATAAATGCGATAGTTTGGATGGATGTTTGTTACTCAATCACGCCAGAACGACTGAACGGATCTGGGTGAAATTTGACATAAAAATAGATTATAGTCTGGAATAACACATAGGTTACATTTTATCCCGAAAAAATGTACTTTTCCGTGGGATATATCCGAGCGAAGCGAGGGTAAATCGCTAGTTAAGATTAGCAACGTATTTAAACATAGGACTAATTTAATAAAGTAATGATTTTTTATAGCATCAGAACTTGCTATTAGTTATATTAGAAAATTAATTAATTATATAAATTTAATTAAAAATAATTTCTAATTAATTTCTAATTATTTTACTTTGTGTCCTTATTTAGTAATTACTATTTGATCTAGACTTAATGTGTTTAGACCCAAGTGACCTAACGAAGTAGGTCATGGACAGTCCTTTAATCCTATTAATTAGAGCGCTTATATCTGGATATAGTGTATGGTGGAAAATTTTAGAAATTCAATCTTTGCTAGTGTAAATTCACGGTTTTGTCTACGAAATTATATATTTAATAGCTGCTTTATAGTATTTAAAATAATTGAAATAAGTTTGTTGTTTAAACTAACTAAAACTATTTGGGAATGACGAATGTAATCTATCTATATGAAACTACCTTTTGTTAACGACTTCTCACAAAAGAGTATATTCATGAAGCTCAAAACCACTAAATATATCTTGAAAATAAAATGAATAATATAATGAAAGTTTCATTGAAATATGTCCTGACAAGTTCAGTTTCTACAATCGATATCGCTAATAGAAAACAAAAAATGATGTATGAGAATGACTGAAAGTAGAAAGAAGTTTAAATTTAGCGAACTTAAGTGATACAGATTATACCTAGAAATTGTTTGTATAATAAGTTCATTTTCACAACTTCTACTTATCTTTCTTTTCTTTTCGAAGAACTTTCTCAAAGACTCGAACCTGCTATCTTCACAAAAGCTAGTAATTTAAACAAATACTCTACTGATTACTAAAGTTTCAAGCTATGTTTTTTTCTCCCAAACATAAGGCAGAAAGTCCATACGAATAACATAACATTGTATGTCCGCCTGTTAATTAGAGTTAATTGAAATGACCTGTTTCTGTCCGTACATCACTCCACTTCCTTATACTCTTTACATTGAACCAAATTGTAATATGCTTTTTTATTACATATTATTTTGTGAACAATTTAACATTTAAGTTAAAAATGAGTACTTATGTAGTAACAAGTGATTTATCCTTGCTTCGCATGGGTTCTTCGTTAGGTACCTACAGTAGCATACGTATTACTCCAGGTTACAACCTATCTGTGCACTAAATTATATACAAATCCACTAAAATATATAGGTAATTTCAGCGTGAACAAACATATTGTTACAAAACATATTTCTAAACACATCTTTTATTAAATAGAATCGTATTAATAGTGCTGTAGGCATCAATCGGCTATTTAATTCGTTATTTATATTTACCTAATTGCTATATTTAATTAATACTAAATTATATTTCAAACACCTTAAAATAGATTAGCGTTTTGTTTCCGAACGGGTTTTGTATTATCTTTCCAATTCACTCGTGTGTTTTATTATTTTGTATAAATAATTACTATTTATTACAGTCATAAATTATTTGCATAATTACATATCCAATATTTAATTAATGTTAAACTTATATTCAATATTTAATAATATAACAGAATGTATTATTTCTAATAAGTTGCTTTTTGATCATTCTGGCGTGAGTGCGGGTACTTGTATTTAAAGCCGTGTAATGGTGAAATGTTGGTTGAGTTGAATTCAGGCAGTGATAATAACGTTTTGCTATAACGATCCATAAGTGCTGTTGGCCACCTTCGTCTTGCTGTCTCGCTGCGCGTCTCAATATATACATATAAACAAACACAAATACAAACTTTCGTTTTTTAAATACTTGTCTGAATAATATATTATAATTATAACTTTTAAATTTCATTGTTCGCATTCTTTCACTCTAATAGTTGGCCAATTCCAATACCATGCGGTTGTCTGAAAGCGATCGCTACGTTAGCGATAAGACTTGATTCTTGGACATTAAATATCCATTCTATTACTTGTACAGTTATTTGTGAGTGTAAAATATTCATATAGTATTTATTATTACTAATGTTGACCCAGAGATCAAAGTTCGGTCATAATCATTGTTGATTTTTTTTATTGACAACACTAAAACTCTTTAATAGCTATTCAACACAAAAAAAAAAGAAAATCAGTTGACAGAAAGAGGAGAAATGGGCACTGAATTGTTATGTCTTTGCCTACGAACTTTCATCCCCATTTTCACTCTCTTAAGGGATGATTTTCGGGATAAAAAGTATCCTGTGTCCTTCCCAGGGTCTCAAACTATCTTCATACCAAATTTCATCTAAATCGGTTCTGTAGATCCAGAGATTACCCCCTACATCCTCACAAACTCACAAACTCACAAACTACCTCTTTATAATATTAGTATAGAGTATAGATAAGTTATACCTCCAGAATTTATTATATTATGGTATTATATTAAAAAGTTTAAAGGATTTTGAATTCGATATAACTATTTTTACCCGCGACAGCCACGGAGACGGTATGTGCGTTTAGGTTAGAGATGTTTGTGTGTCTGTTACCATTTTTCTCGAAAACTGCTAGACAGATTTTGAAACGGTTTTTTGCTTTATATAACTCTCATTTTTGAGTATGTTCTTAGCTAAATTTTATGATGTTGCAGACTTCTATATTATAAACATGTTTTTTTAAAACGGTTATTTTTGTTTTACTACTCAAGTAAAAATAAGGCAGTTTTTAGTATTTTTTTGAGCTAAAATATTGTGTATCCTGTACTTTATTCTAGAAAAAAACATTATGAATAAAAAAAAATCCTTAAAGGACCTCTTTATTTTACAACGATAATGAGTAATGCTTAATGAAATCACTTATAGTGGAAAAATCAATAATAATGTAATGGTATGTTTCAAGGCTTTTGCGGTAATTTAATGAAACTTAGCTTCTAAGTAATTGCTTTTGAGAATGTTAGTGCTATTATGTAATTACGGCGGCAGTGGATTATACATTAAATAAATAACTTAGATTTGTTAGAAAAAATAACTTATATGTGAAGCTTAGATAAAGATCTATGTTTAATTTTAAAATAACTTGAAAACGTTTTTACAAAATAACATATAAAATTTTTATCTATCTAAACTATGGAAATTTACTTATCTTAGTGTCATATGTTTTATTATGGTTTTTCCACTTTATACAAGAAAACCCCCATTAAAATTAAAACTATACTAAAATACATATACAAAACAAATTGTAGGTATGTAAATATATTTATTCGTACACACAACGTGAAATTATTGCAGGAATGCTAGGTGCATTGCATTCCTCTAGTGAATCGCAATGCTGGTCCTATGGGCGACAAACAAGTCAGCCCTCTTGTTTTCCATAAAGGCGATAATAATCACATGGAAATAGGGTAGTTGACACTTCAATCAATTGATATACTTTTTATGCGCTGTCAAAACGCAATTCTCCCATAGATTTTGTATCGCAATAACCACCTGTGACGTCACTTTCACCAAAATTCAGCTCAATTGACGAACTGTTTATTGATTTCAAAGCAACTAAAATCTAAGTTTTAAGTTAATTAAAAAATTATTCGCCCTTTTAGGGTTAAAATAAATGTTATGTAATGTAAATAACGTGTTTTGTTAACAACTCTTCAACTAGATATCTAAGCAACTATCCAACTAAGTCAACTGTCCAATTAGACATCTAAGCTTTATGAAACATGGTCAGAATATGTCATTTTTATATTATTATATGATATTTGTATATGAATCTATAAGTTTTTAATATTTGTCTGTCTGTCTGTCTGGTAACGCATCTCGAGAAAACCACTGGACAGATTTTGATGATATTCGGTATTATGATAGCTGGTTATAAGATGGATAGGGACAAACCCGAGCAGAGTGCGGGTGAGTCGCTAGTTTATTATATAAAAAAACGGGAAAAAACATTCCTAATATATAGCCTTCTGTTAAACTTTTAATACACAATAGATTAATGATTAATGGTTCTAAAATTCTAAAACGAACTTTTTTAACAGCCACAGGAAGCAATTGTTAGATCATTTCAAAAACTAAACGAAAGTATCTCATTTACCCGTCAAAGACATTCAACCCAATCAGTATGCAACGTGGGACGGATCGACCGACACGCAGTCTTTCCTCACTGTCCATAATACAAGCTTATTTAAATGCAGCACTCGCACTCATGAATATAACTAGTTATTTCTCCTTGCTTCGTTTTTACGAACAATATAATAACATCTTATGGGAACTACATACATATGTATATCAAGTGTGGGATAAAAAACAGTCCATGAGATAATTTAGAGTAGAAACTACCGCTGTGCAAAAAATGCCGTTCAAGCCTCATAAAGGATAATTTAAGACACAATTATTTGTCTAAGGTTCAATTTGGATCATAATCACTGTTGGAAATTTGAGAAAAACATATATATGTATATTAACAGAATTTACCTATCTATATAAAGAAAACTATTTCCAAAATGTATATATTGATAACACTAAAGCTCATCAATAGCTAACTAAACAAAAAAAAGACAATCGGTTGATTAGCACAGGATAAAAAGTACTGAGCTTTTTGAAGTAAAACTTCTTTACGCACGCTTAACTTGGGGGGTAAGCTGGTGAATGCGTTACGAAAAAATGTACGTACGTTCGTTGCCATGGTGACCGTTGTTATTGTCTAACAAATGATATATAATATTATATTCTGTCCTTAAATGATATTCTATAAATATTTGAGTGTAATATGCCTTATATGCGTTATTATTAGTATCTCACCTATACTAATTGTTTAAAACATACATAGAATTTCATAAAAAGTACCGATAACCTACAGAAGTTATACTTTTTACGCGTGTACATATTTATACACCCACTCTTTAAATTTTTTTGTCTTTGCATATTTATATATAGATGTAACATAAGGTTTATAATTCAATTTTCCAACTCTAAATGTTGTCCAATTCCAAATTATGTCCGCAGATACTAAACAGTATATAAAGATGACTTTATATAATAAAAGATTTTATGATTAAATTAAAAATATTTCAGTCAAGTCCCTTCAAATTAAAGACCTATGTATGTACATACATCTTAACATACCAAAATTTATATTATACTATCATATTGTATGTAGGAAGGTATTTTTTTACTAGGATAAATCTCTTAAAAATATATGATTATGGTCAAATACTGCTAAAAAGAATAACAAATATATATATATATATATATATATATATATATATATATATATATATATATATATATATATATATATATATATATATATATATATATATATATATATATATGTATCCAGTCTCTTTTTTGAAGTCGGTCAAGGAAACAAAAAACGCCTAAAGTTCCCAAAGTTCCTAAATCGATAAACATCCATCAAATCATAATATTTGTAAACATCGGGAAGCAATTTTAGAATTATTACTCGTTTGAAAGACAAGCGTAGGGTCCAAGTTATAGACTTCTTGCCACTTATCCCACGCGAACATGACTTGTACTGTAATAATGTTTTTTTTTGTGTTTTTGGTTATATTTGTGTACATTTATTTTGTATATAAATTAAGTACATTTGTGATTTTCTTTATTGTAAATTGCTTCCCCATAGAGACTTTCATGTCCATTTTACCTTCTTAAGGGATGATTTCCAGGATAAAAACTATTCTATGTCCTTCCTAGGGTCTCAAACTATCTTCTTACCAAATTTCATCTAAATCGATTCAGTAGTTTCGAAGCCTATCCGGCATAAACAAACAAATATTTCCTCTTTATAATATTTATAATAATATAGATAAAATTCGTAGTTATAGAACATATTCTAAAGTTGAAAATATTTATTCAATATTGCTTAAAATCTTTTGACATGTAATTAGTGTAGATACATATAAACCAGTAGTTCGCAAAGATGCCTCACTCCATAGAACAACTATCGTTTGTCTAATATATAATTATTTTTACATTTGTTTCAAATAATTAACTAAAGACGTAATGTTGAAAATATATATCGATAGCTAACGTGATATTGTGCTGTTAGACCATTGCTTAATCTAGACCTATACAGATAAATAAAATTAAAGTGCCTGTTTGTAATGTCAAAATAAAAGCATTTATACTAAATGCATATTTATACTAATATTATAAAGCTGAAGAGTTTGTTTGTTTGTTTGTTTGGTTGGTTGAACGCGCTTATCTCAGGAACTACTGATCCGATTTGAAAAATTCTTTTTGCATTTGATAACCCGTTAACTAAGGAAGGTTACAGGCTATATATCATCCCGGAAAAGTGTACAGTTCCCGTGGTATAGATTTGTTTTTGTCTAGGGACGAACCCGAAGCGAAGCGAGGGTGAGTCGCTAGTGTCAAATATTCGCGTAAATCTAAGTAAGTATTATTCTGTTTGTTTTTTGATAAAAACCGCTAGCTCTTATAACTTAGGTTATTATAAAATATTTGCCTAAGCAATACAGAAGTCCTAGCCATTATATCAATGACTTTTAAGGCAATGGTCTATGTTAATGCGCATTCAGACTAACATGGAGTTAAGGATATATTAAATGTTAAATGCAAACATACAGACAATAGTACTAGTTATGTGTAAACATTTTATTTAATGTTTAGAGAAGATTTATTTGACCTGAAGTAAATAAGGAAATTTAGTTTGAGATCTTACGATACTCTATTACAATGGTAAAAATTAATAAAAAATATTATAGTAATAAATAAATAGTAAATAATAAATAAATAGTATTATAATAATAAATAAATACTAAATGATACTAAAACCTAAAATAAATTAGAGCATACTACTAGCTCTATAAAATTACGTACCTATTGCGTCTGAAATTAAAACAAATGATGTTTATCAGATCTACGAAAATCTTAAAATATATATAAAAAAAACACTTTGGCTTTATGTTATACAGCGACTCACCCTCGCATAATATTGTTCATACAAAAATACTAAACTCGCGATTAAAAATAAGGGGTAAAATAGGAGGGTGAAAAATACTTTAGGATCTATTCTCATACCTACCAAATATACAAAAAAAATCATTAAAACCGGTCGAGCCGTTTCGGAAGAGTGCGACTACAAACATCTCGACACGATTTATATAAAAGAATAATTAAAACCCGCATCTATTTTAGCCTAGATATAGTAGAAAAAGTTAAATACAGTATCAAAAACCTAGAACATTTTTGCATAACTAATAATTTTTCTATTTATTGTTACAGAAGCCCGGCATTCGATGAAACGTCGCGAGATTGAAGAAGACAATTACGACGATGTGTTAGCTGATGAAGGTACTGATGATGAAGCGCAGAACGATGCAGAAGGTAACTTAATATAATAAGTAACTTATAGTATATAATAGTAATTAGCAATAAATAGTGTATCTGAGAAATATCCTCTTCAAATTGCAAGAAAATACTAGTAGTATACAATACACATCGATGCATATATAAGTAAAATTATTACAAATCACCCCCCTTATAAAGCGCATATTTAATTTAATAATTTAAATACGTACTTTGTTCAATCGTCCTAAAGTGGAGACTTGGTATGAACTTCTTAGCTATCTCAAGATCAAGAGACCCAGATTTCTTCAGCTTATATTTTGCAGATCTTTTTTTTTTTCTTTCGTATTTTGGTATGTAAATATGTGTTGCTTGATTCATAGCAAGAAATAAAGAATTTATTTATGTATTTATTATGTATGACTGACCCAACAGGCTTCGTCCTGCCCCAATTTTAATACAATTTGTTATCTTTAAGGCCATACTAAAATTGTATAGAAAAAGGCATTTTCAGATTCCCTTGAATTTGCCAATTTTACAGAAAATATCATATTTTTTTAAACCCTTATTAAATCTATTACGGGCATTTTAAAATAAAAAAAAACTATCTAAATTAGTCAAGCTATTTTTAATTGATAAAGTTAACTAACAAACAGTAATTAAGTTTATTATTATATGAAATTATTTATTTATTATATTTACAGGTAACGACGCAGACGAAGACATGGTGGAAGCTGTGATAGTAACCAAACCCACTAACTACAATGTGACTGTCGGCCGCAACGTCAGACTGGAATGCAAAGTATCACCTGATGGTAAGTTTTATCTAATTCAGCAAATCCCTGAAATCTTATTATGTAATAATTTTTTCCCGAATTCAAAAAAGGAGGAATTAATTTGGGTTCACGTATTTTTTATAAAATATTTCGCAATTCTTATTATTTGTTAGTTGTTAGCCTTAAGAATACTCTCGCAAAATCTTTGTTTGTTTGTTTGTTTGTTTGTTTGAACGCGCTAATCTCAAGAACTACTGATCTGATTTGAAAAATTCTTATATATACATATATCTCATTATGCTACTATCCAAGGGAGCGGAGCAGTAATCATAAATGTCAACAAATCGGACAGACTTCCATACATTATTGTAAAATCTGATGTTTATATCAGAATTTCGAACGCGGGCGAAGCCACGGGCACTGCTATCAATAAAATAAAATAAATTCGAACCATAAAGGAAGGCCGGTTGTCAAAATTCGACTATTATCATCATTGAAAATTTGAGGAAAACATATTCATATGAACAAAATTTACCTATCTATACAAAAAAAAATGTTTTTCACTTTTTTTTGACAACACTAAAGCTCGTCAATAGCTACTAAACAAAAAATAAGAAAATCGTTTGACAAACAGACAGAAAAAGGTACTGAACTTATTTACTTACATATATACCATTTATATTGTAAACCATAATATTGCAAGCAATTTCATTCAATTTACTTACAAAAGCATATTGATATATTCTCGTTAGTTTTGTACAAACATTACGTCTATCACTACACTCCCGTTATCCGGAAGTATGAGCGCCACCGGAACTATATTATGATGTAATATTCAAATGCGCCTGCGCAGGTGTGACCATGTCATGGTCCCTAAACATTAATTCAAGTAGATAATCGTTTTAAAGTAATTTTGGCAACGAATAGTTCAAAATTTAATTTGTATATAAATAAATTTAATTTGTTTGGATGGATGTTTGTTACTCACTCACGCCAGAACGGCTGAACCAATCTGGATGAAATTTGGCACAGAGATAGATTATAGTCTCGAATAACACATAAGCTCCTTTTTATTCCGGAAAATATACGATTCCCGCGGGATAAATTGGTTTTTGATTTTTGTATTCATAAAAGAAAGCGTTTATTTCCTACTAGCAGAACCCGCCCCGCGGCTTCGCTCATACGAAATCAAACTACGAAAAATACGAAATTTCATGCAAATATGTCCAAGGGATAAAAAGTTTCATACAAACTTTTATCCCCTATTTCACCCCTTTGGGGGTGAAATTTTGAAAAATCCTTCCTTAGTAGATGCCTTCGTCATATGAGAAATACGCGTGCGAAATTTCAATTTTCTAGCCTTAAGAGTTTGGCCTGTACGTTGATACATCAGTCAATCACTTTTGCCTTTTATATATATAGATAAATAGATGATATAATAATCTATACAGATAAATGAAATTGGAGTGTCTGTTTGTAATATTAAAATAACCGCATTTTGCTAAATGCATTTGGATATATATACGATACATATACCGAAACAACATTTTTTACTAGTTTTGTCTGTCTGTCTGTCTGTCTGTTTGTTCCGGCTAATCTCCGAAGCGGCTGGACTAATTTTGACGGGACTTTCACTGGGAGATAGCTGCTGTTATAAGGAGTAACTTAGGCTACTTTTATTTTAGAAAAAGAATCAGGGTTCCGCGAAAGTAAAATATAAAACAAAATAGCTGCTGCTTAATTATTTAGATGATACTAATACTGTTTGTTTAATTATCACTGAATTATTTCCAGAATGACTAAAACGATTTAAAAAGAACTTTTACGGCTGGATAGATTACCTTATTACGAGTACTGTTCCAAATATACCATTGAGTCTTGAATATAATACTTTCTTAGATTTACGCGAATATTTGACATTTTAAATAAAACTATCTTTTCGGATTATTACGCGGATTTATTTTGATTTTTGGTTCTCGACGTTTCGAATGCTTTACAGCAATCATAGTCACGGGAGTGTTTGTGTTTTTTTAGTTTGGTGAAAGTTTGTTTAGTTTGGTGGCCTCTGAAATTTTGCTTTGTTACCTCTACGAGTTATAAAATATAGGTGTTTATATATTATTTACGGATGTTTACAGTTTAATTGAGGAAGTATAAAATCCTAATACAAATGTTTGATGAGGACATAAAATTATGCTATCATTATAAATAATATTTATTATCTATTTAATAAAATTTAAGTGTCTCTTTGTATTGAATTAAGTACTAGCGTATATGATTGTACGTATTTAATTAAAATACGCGCCATGAAAGTACCAACAAGATTAAACTTTAAATAAAACTATCTTTTCGGATTTTTTCGCGGATTTATTTTGATTTTTGTTTCCCGACGTTTCGATTGCTTTACAGCAATCATGGTCACGGGAGAGACTAAGTAATAAATAAAGTAGATATAAAACAATAATGTGGCTTAAATAATTAATATTTTATCTACCTTTATGTTTATAAATATAATAATGGTAACACTAAAAATATAGATTATTAAACAATAATGCAATAATAAGTTTTCTAAAAAATTGAAATGATAATAGCTAAAATTATATAAATAATACTCCTTATTTCAAGTATAAAATTAAAATTATAAAATGTTTAAAATTAAAATTAACAAATATTGTAAGGTACTTTGATGCCAATTTTCAATATTTTGAATTCATTTTTGTTAATTTGTGGGTAGGCTGTCTGTAACAACTATATAATACTTTTGAGACATCTGACACCTTAGTCTCTCCCGTGACCATGATTGCTGTAAAGCAGTCGAAACGTCGGGAAACAAAAATCAAAATAAATCCGCGAAAAAATCCGAAAAGATAGTTTTATTTAAATGTCTAATTTTCGCGTAAACCTAAGAAAGTATTAAGATTAAACTTTATCACGATCGGTTTAGACGTTAGGTGATAATCGATTACAGACATACAAAGATATACAAAAAATATCAGAGATGAGAATATCAGAGATGCGTGACCCGAGATTTGAACCTTCTTCATTCGGTTTCCCAAGCAAGCGCGTTACCACTGGGCTCCTGTCTATATCAATAATGTACATCATATTTTTTTCCTATTGCAGAGAGTGTCGTAGTGCAGTGGTCTATTAATAACATCGGTCACTACATCGTGATGTCCAAACCTTTCGACTACAAGATTGATATGACGGGCGATAAATTAAGTGTGTAAGTATGAAAAAAATACCTATATGTTTTGTTATCTATACTAATATTATAAAGAGGTAAGTTTGTGAGTTTGTGAGAATATGGGGAGTAATCTCTGGATCTATTGAACCGGTTTAGATGAAATTTGGTTAGAAGATAGTTTGAGATCCTGGGAACGACATAGGATACTTTTTATCCCGGAAATCATGCCTTAAGAGGGTGAAAATGGAAATGAAAGTTTGTATGGGAAATCAACCTAGGTGAGTCGCTAGTCACTATATAATATAAAATACTGTACGAATTTTCACCAAGAGAAAGACGGATTTTCCATGAAGGTATAGTTTATGGACATGATACCCAATGTTTTATATTAAGTTAGAAAAAATGTCCTTTGTTAAAGCTTCCATAATCCTCAGGATGGAAAAAAATGATGGAATGTGGAAAAAAACTACCCTAATACTATAGTTATCAAGTTTTCTCAAAAGAAACATTGTTATTTTTTTAAGAAAAAGAACAGATAATCGAAACAACTAAAAATACAGTAAAAACCGTCACTATTTTATCGAACTAGCTTATCAGCTAGTTAAGTAAGAAAAGTTCTTCCACGTTCCATCCATTTGTTTCACCCTGTAAAGGGAGTTGTGTAAATATTAATATGACGTAAAATTCCTGTGTCACGATTTTGGTCCAAGATGAACTCCAAAACTACTTATCCGCTCTTAACGTATTTTTTAAAATGTGTGATTTGTTATAACTTAAAAGATAGGATAGTTTTTATTCCGATCATTTCCTGCTTGTATTGCAAAATTAACGATTTTCATATCCGGATAGGGATTCCGGAGAGAGAACCTGAGAAACGGATACACTAAGCTACTAATACTACCCCCAGAAGGGTAAAGAAAAAAAAAGTTATAGATGTGCCACAGCAATGCGGCCAGATCTACTAGTCTTAATATACATATGTATGTATGTATGTTCCAATATTAGTTGATATTTAATTCAATTACTGTTTTCAGTCCCGCCAACTCAACAGATCTCTTGATAACAGACGTTAAATCGTCGGACGGTGGCGCGTACAAATGTGAACTGATGCAAGATGGAAGACCTTCGATAGTACATAATTTAGCAGTTTTGGAATCTCCCAGGATTTCTAGTAAGTTTAATCTGTATAAATATTATAAATGTGCGTTTGTGTGTATGGATATTTGTTACTCTTTTACGCCAGAACGGCTGTACGGATCTGGATAAAAATAGGCACAGAGATATATTATAGTCTGGAATAATATATAGGCTACTTTTTATTTCGGAAAAAATACTAGCGGCCTACCCTCGCTCCGCTCGGGTTTGTCCCTAGTTACGTTTTAACGTTTAGCTCAGAGATGAAATATTTTCCCGTAGTAAAAAGTATCCTATATGTTGACCCGGATAACCAGCTATTATCATACCAAATTTCATCAAAATCTGTCCTGTGGTTTTCCCGTGATGCGGTAATAGACAGATAGACAGACAAAAATTCTAAAAACTATAAGATTTGGCTTCTGTATCGATAAAAAAGTCTATTTCAATAAGATTTTCTAAAAAATACTTAATATACAGATTCGGCTTAGTTACAATTTTATTATATGTATAGACTACTGGTTTAACGTCGCTTCGTTCGGGCACCCCTAGGGATCTTTTACATTTATAATAATCCCACACTAGCTTCACTTGATTTTCTTTATAATATGTCACTCTTTATTTTCTACAATATAATATACTAGCGACTCACCCTCGCTCGGCTCGATTTCGTCTTTATAAATTTATCTTTATGCATAGCATATAGCAGTAAAAACATAGGACTTTTATACTTTAACTTCATACCATTCCAGTTTTATTTTCATGACATAAAGTAGCATATTATATCTTTCTTCAAGGCCCCATTTACCCCTATACCAAAATCTATTAAAACTAGTTCAGTGGTTTAGGTGTGAAAAAGTAACAGACAGACATACTTTCATATTTATAATTAAAAAAAAATAGTATAGATGACAAATATTTGCAAAAATGTAAGAAAGTACTAGCGTAACTGTCAACAGACATGCCCGCATGTGGCTGGTGTGGTGTATTAGGGCTTACTCCCCTTCGCTTTATACAAAGGCTCGTGTTAAATATTAGAATGTTTTAAGACTGGAATATTATTATTTAAAATATGTGATTTAAGCAATATTTAAATGGATAGGGACTAAAAATACTAATTTTAACCGTGATCCACAGAAGAGGTGGTTATTTTATCATATTGTATCCATATGTGACCCGAATTATCTATTTTAAAATGACTGCTTCGATAGTTCAGTGGCTAGTATGTCCAATCAGTAGTTTTTGTGTACTAAGCTGTATAAGTAACTATAGCTTTTTAACCATCCCACGGGAACTCTTTAATTTTCCGGGATAAAAAATATCTAAGATGCTGACCGGGGATATAAGGTACCACTACACTAAATTTCATTTAAATCGGTCCAACAGTTTCAGAGATTAGCCTGTTCAAAGAGACAAACAGACAGAGAAACAAAAAAATTGAAAAAAATCTGGATTTGTTCTATTTCTCTTCTTACATCCCCCTGACTAGGTTTTTAGCATTTTATTTTTCTATGTACAGACATTCGACCTCTACAGTTTTATTATATGTATAGATAGATCTTTAATATTTTATTATAATTTTCTTTCAGAATTCTCCGCGAACAACGATGGACAAGTAATAGAAGGCAGCGACCTACTACTAACTTGTGAAGTATCTGGATCACCACCACCAAAAATCGTCTTCTCTAAGGGCGCTCAGAATGGAGTAAGTATATATATACAGCCACGTTAAAAAGGTCTAAATACTGATATAACTATTAAAACCCCAAATTATATGGGATTCCTTACGTATAAGAAGAGAATTCAAAAATGAAGTGCTTGAAGTTAATTTTTTTAATTAACTTTAAAAAAACTTAAAATATTTTTTTATATACAAAAAGTTTAAAAATAAAATAAAAGATTTCTTTGATTAAAAAATAATAATAATAAATTTTGAGAATTAAAAAAATCAAACATTAGTCAACGTCAAAAAACGTCGTGAGTTTATATATTACGTAACTCTAATTGTAAGCCTGTTATCCCAACGTCAAGTTCAAGTGATTTCCTCTAACAAACAAACATACATCAATTGCTTTGACATGTTGATATGTCACTTCAACCCAGTTAGAATGAGGAAACATGTATCGGAAACTTGGCGCCATGTTGTAAATTCAATTAATAATGAATTATTTATATACTGTTTTCCCCCGTGGTTTTGCGGTTTTTGACTTTGATTTAAAGCCACTAATGGATGAAATTTTAAAACTTAAATAGTTTAAATAAATTTGTAAACTTTGTAAATGTACATTATAGTATTATTCCTACCAAACTAACATTTGATCGCGGTTTCTCTCGCATAAAATATTTTTTTTACTTGAATATGTACCATGTGTATTTATGAATAGTGTGCATTTTTGTAATGATTTAATGTACGGTGAAGAAATAGGAACACTTAAGAGCTATCTACTGGCGAGTTTTAGCAAAATAGATCACATAAAAAACTTTTCCCTTAGACAGAGAGAATAGGCTGAGTGTTTTCTATCCAGCTGTAAAGTAATGCGGACAAAAAAGTGCAAGAGAGACGAAGCGATCGTGCGGCCAATATTTGAAGTTAAATGTTATAGTTTGGTTATGTTGAATATTTTCTGTTTGTATGTGAGGTATTTATATATTTAAATTGATTGATATGAACTTTATTAGTAAATTCCTATATCACTTATTTTATTTTTATATAGGTCTAAAAGAGACAGGTATTGGCCGTACATTCGTTTTCTCTCCTTCTACAGAGTGTCAATTTCATGAAAGTATTACTCATCCATTCTCTATGTCTATGGTTTTTCAATGTAAAAACTTACACGCATCAAATTTCATAACAATTACTGAAGTTCGTAAATATCCGGTTTTTTATTTCTTTATTTTTATATTATTTCATTTTAATATTTTTTTATGTTTTAATTATTGTTTTATTTATATGAAAATTGTAATGGTATCATCAAAATCTACATACATCCTTCTCACTCATTACAGAACTATCGTTTGACAGAAAAGGACGGAGAGTTTTCACTAAACACAGTGGAGATTAAGAACGTGAAACGAGAACATTCCGGGAAATATTATTGTTACGCATTCAATGGCGTTGGTACCCATCAGGCTGAAGTCGAAGTGGTGGTCAAAGGTTCGTGAAAGTAATGATTGTTCTGAAACCGACTTTATAAGAAAGTGGTTAAATATATGTCTATATGTTTGTCCGCTTGTTACGTATAATTACCGATTTTACTCAATGTATTTTTTGAATTGGTTATTTTCAGAGGCAGCTACTTCATATATAATGTTAAAATGTAAAGAAAAATATCAATCCCTTAGAACAGAAGAATTATTTTTTTGATTATTGTGAAATCGCTTTTATTTTTATAACAAACTATACTTTTTTTAATCAAAAAAAAACTTAAACTATAAATATTCATCCTAATTGTAGTATTGGTTTGAAGAATTCCTAATTAAATTACAACTGTTATTAGTCTACATTTTACACAATTTCAAGATGTCGATTTTTTCCAAACGTTATTCAAACATCATCAATTTCGTTTATCTATCTTTCTTTATACATAAATAATAGAAAAAATATCTATTTCAAATAATTATCTACATCACAGGTAAGCCCCACGTGCACGTGCACAGGACTGTTGTTAACTCCGCCCTCAACATGGAAGCTGTGTTGCAGTGTGCCGTACACGATGAACCTGCGTGAGTTTCTTAGATTAAGATAATACTTTCTTACATTTACGAGAATTTGACATTTTGAATAAAACAATCTTTTTTGGGTTTAGGACTTATTGTTTTTAAGTTGGGGCATTAGCATATAGCACTATCTAGTTCCATGATAAGCTACGAGGCTTGTGTTATGGATATCAGATAGTTGATACACTACACATATATAACTTTAAATACATATGCATTATAAATATAAACACCCATGTCTGGAGTACAAACATTCGTGATCATCACACAAATGAATGCTCCCAGCGGGACTCGAACCCGCGAGTAAGATCACTACAAACTATATAAATAAAGGTACTTCCAGAAACATGTATAAAAACAAGCAATCTCTTAAACTAATATTAATAGTATACATTATATTATTATGTATACTTCATCAAGCTTTTTAATCTGTACAGCGAGTGGAAGGGAAAACATAATATTTACGTATAGGTACATATACATTTAAAAAACACCTCATTCTACTTTTACATAGTTGTCTAAAAATATAATATATATAATATATATAAAATTAAAGAGTGCGAGAGTAAAACTTCTGTACTCTTTATGAAATTCAATTTATGTTTTAAATAATTAGGATAGGTGAGATACTAAAAATAACGCATATTTGGCATATTACAATCATATATTCATAAAATATCATTTAAGGAAAGAATATAATATTATTATATATCATTTGTCAGACAATAACAACGGTTACCATGGCAACAGATGTACGTACATTTTTTCGTAACGCATTCACCAGCTTAGCCCCCAAGTCAAGCGTGCGTAAAGAAGTTTTACTTCAAAAAATCCATTTGTGTATCCGTCACTCGTTTAAGCAGTTACATTAAATATATTATATACATACATGTATATAATATATTTAATATACATACATGTATATAATATATAATGAACAGAAACCACTTGTGTGTCGTTCGCAGCGCTCACATCCGCTGGTACAAAGACGGACAGCTGATATCGAGCGCGTCCCGTCAGTACGTGCTCAGTACCAGCGGGCAGCACTCCAACCTGACCGTCACGCCCGCTGTGGACGAGGACTTCGGTACTTTCACTTGTGAGGCGAGTTTCATGCTAAATCTATACATATAATAAAATTGTAACTGATCGCTGTCCGTACAGGGAAGATATTTGAGAATAACTATTATTTGGGGATTTTTATTAACGCAATAAAACCCAAAACAATGGTTTTTAGTTTTTTGTGTTTGTCGGTTTGTCTGTGCGTTTGTGCGCGCTGATCTTAGAAACGGCTTAACCGATTTGGATGCGGTTTTCATTAATGTATTGTGGTAAGCTTCACTTAACATTTAGTATTTGTTTTATTTCAATCGGTTTCTAAATAAAAAAGTTGTGTCAATTTAAAGAGTCATCTAGAGGCGAACCCGAGCGAAACGAGGGTGAGCCGCTAGTATAATAATAATGTCCTCCTGACCGATTTCGCCAACGGTAATTAAACTTGGCCCGACCTGGCACTCGAACCCAGGACCTTTGGATCTGCAGCCGAATAGTACATGCTAGCCACTAGATCACCAAAGCAGTTAAGGCTAGTTATATTATCTATACATATACATACATATAAAAAAATAAAAATAAAGCGAAGCTGTACATAAAATATTTTATATAAACTTAATTCTATTCGTTAAAAGGTTCCAATGGGTTACAAACATAATCAAATTTGTTTCAGGCTGAAAACGAGCAAGGCAAACATAACCGTTCTATTGAACTAGTTCAAAGACCAGTTGTTGAAAATTTAGAAGCAGAAGGATCAAAACTCTCGTGGACAGTTCACTCCCATCAACCTCTAGAAGAGATTGAGATCCAAATAAGAGAACTTACTGGGGTGAGTTACTTCTTACTATATCTCTTTCTTTAACTCATTCTGTCTCTCTTTTTTAATGTTGGAGGTTATAAGTTTGATGTTATTGTTTGTATGGACCATACATGTTCAAACAAATAATATGAAATTTTATTTGTATTAAAAATGAATTATTACTTTATGTTAATACAATAGAGTTAAGTTAGTAAAGTCCGGCCCGCACTTGACCAGCGTGGTGGACTATGGCCTGATCCCTCTCGTATTGAAGCCCACTCCCAGCAGTGGGAAGTTAAAAAAGGTCGAATACAATAAAAGAGAGTTGAAAACCAAGAGTTTGTGAATTTGGACGTATGAAGTAAAGGACGAACATTTAAAGTACGGAAGGGTCTTTACAAATTCAATACACAAAAATCAACATAGCAGTAGCTTATTTTGGTAATACGCTCAAAAATTAGTCTTCTATACATATAATAAAATTGTAACTAAACCGAATCTGTACATTAAATATTTTTTTGAAAATCTTATTGAAATAGACATTATTATCGCTACAGAAGCCGAATATATAGTTTTAAGAATTTTTGTCTGTCTGTTACCGCATAACAGAAAACCCACTGGAGGGATTTTGATGAAATTTGGTATGGTGATAGCTGGTTATCCGAGTTAACATATAGGATACTTTTTATTGCGGGAAAATGTCTCATCTCTGAGAAATCTATACTAAGCTTTAAAACGTAAGCAGCAGCCGAGCAGAGCGAGGATGAGTCGCTAGTCCTAAATCTAGATTATAACTAGAAAATCAAAACTGAATTCCCGAATATTTATAATTAATTAAATTATTATTTCTATATAAATAGGCAGGCGAATGGTATGCAATTCAAGTGCCTGTACCAAAAGCGAGGCAACACGAGTACAACCTAACTTACGCGCTCGATATCGACAACGGTAAATATGAAGCGACAGTCAAAGTGAAGAACGATAAGAGCTGGAGTGAACACAGCAATACCATCGTAGTGGATATTGGTAAGATTTTATTATTAATTAATTATCTATAAGTATTAGATTTTCTTAGATTTTTGCTATTTTTTGATGTTTTGAATGAAACTTTATTTTTTTTCTAAAGCATTCGGAACGTCAGAAATATATAATAAAAATGCATCCGCGAAAAATAGGTTTATTTCTAATATCTATACGTAATAAATTCGTAGAAACAGCTTATAATTTTTTTTTTATTTTTGTTTTTTTTTTATCACTTACGAGTAAGTAGTAAAAATTATTCCATAGATTTGAAAAGCTCTTCATGAGATAAAGTGAGATAAAGCTTAATTAAAAGTTTTAATAAAAATCATATTTATATTATAGTGAAACTACTGTATAATTTGTATACAATTAGACATAATATATTAGGGAAAGAATGTGTTTTAAATCCCGCGAGAGAAAAGGTTCCCATGGGTTCCCATGAAATTATATGAATTTAGTAATATACGTAAATAGTAAAGAATTTTTTTTATACACAATTACTTTCTTTTTATAATGGCACTTTTTATCCGACTTCCAAAATGGAGGTTCTGTCTTAATAACAATTTTATATATTTTTCGAAATGTAAATTTTTCAATAATTAACATTGTAATTGAATTTAGATTAATTTTTTAATGAAATTATTTTAAAATGTTGTTAAACAATTTTATTTCTGTACTTTTTAACTAATTATGTATATAAATTATTTTGTCGTGCATGTTTTTAATTGTTTTATTTTTATTTTGCTTTTTTGTAGACGTAGAACCACAGTTGATCCAGCACGCCTCAGGTAAGAATTAAAAAAAAAGACTTTGTTTTGTTTGCTAAAGCATTTATTTATTTTTATTATTTTTTAAAAAAGTGTATATAAAATATCTTTATATTCTCAAAAATAAGCATATTATAATGTTTATCGTAACAACTATAATTTAGAACATATCTATTTTTATTCTATTTCATAATAATAATTATTAAAAAAATGAAAAACAACTTTTGAACAATAAAAATATACAAAGAAGGCTGAAAAAACATGTTTTACCCAAAAGTAAATGTTAAGGCTTGTTGATGAACAAACCAACATATGTTTAATTAATTATTATATATTTATAACTAATATAATTTTTCCTTCTATTTCCAGTGTACCGAGCTAGCGCCCATTCCTTCGTTTCGTCTTCACTTACTATTTTAACGGCACTCATTTATGTTTTCGTGCGAATGTAAATTAAATAGCCTAATTATTTATTATTAGTAACAAGTGTAAGACATTTTATTATTCACCGCTTATTGATGTATAAATGTTGGTAATTATACATTTTAAAATTCAAAAATTTGCATTTCTCATACACCTTAGAGGCTTTTCAACGTTAGTATTAAATTTAAAGAAGTACAAACTCCTTCAAAAGACGTTACGAAGCCAAGTTACTTAAACCAACATAATTTTTCGATTAAAATTACTAACTGATTTATAAAATATTATCTGTATTTAATTATTTTATTGTAAATATTATACAATTATTTTTTAAATAAATTAATCGAAAAATTGAATAAGTTCGTTTATTAATGAAACAATTGTATGTCCTTTTTATGTAAGCTTTCTCACAAGTAATTTAGTTTTATGTATTAAAAATATAGGTAATTATTACCAAAGTGTAAGTTTAATTGCATTAAGTGTTTATGTTTATTTTCCGTTCTTTCATAATTAATTGATTAATTAATGCTTTTATATTTTAAAACTCCCGGTTGATTACGGTCACTGATTATTTTAGTAATTTTTTAATCAATTGTTATACTAATACCAGTAAAGTCTAGTTATAAATAATGTGCCTAATAATACAATAGTTCCAAAAGGTGCTAAACCTTTTTTTAACATAATCGTAATCTTCCAATAACAATGTATTTTAATAGATAAAAGTTATTGCACTTTCAAGAGTCTTTGTGAAATATTAAATGATATAATACTTATGTAACTGTAATAAATAATAATAATTATTTTTCAAAAAAAATTCTCTGTGTTTCTTTATTAAATGTTTAGGTACAGAAAATAATTTTTGTTTTACTTTTTTATAGCAAATTAAAAATAAACAAAGATTTTTGATGGTACAGTAACTTAATTATTACCAGCTAGTCTTTAATATTAAAATCGCTTTTAAATAATAAGTGAATTGTTTAAGAATCAAATATTACATTGCTTTTTATAGACATTATATGTCATTGTATGTCTTAACAGAGATTATAACAAGGACAGTACAATTTAATTTAAAAAATATCATGGGTTAATGGTTTGATATATGTAATTTTTTTTACAGATAATTAAATTGCAAAATAAAAAATATCGTCTATATTTTTATAATGGCAGCATTTTTATTATTTAATTACTATATGTAAAATCTTTTTTTTTTTTATTAATCGTAATATTATGCTTTATAATGAAATTTATCTATTAATTAGTATTACGTGTGTACCATTAGCCTATGATTTATTTGTATAGTTTTAATGTTACTAAAATGTAGAGAAAATTTAATTGAAAAATGATATGAAAATTCCGATATAACTAAGACCTATTTAATGAAGAATTATAGTGTGAAATAAGCTTTACAAATATTTCCAATTCCTTTCATCGTTATATTCAACATTCAATTACGACGGAATAACATTTTATTTAACAATTAATCAATAATTGTAATAAATTAATTAATTATTTCATCAAATCATATTAATTTATTCTCACCGTCATAAAATTACAGAATCAATAATATAATTACAATTGTAATAATGTATTCCGTAATGCTACGTGTAATTCTGTAATTTATGGTTATTTACATACTAGCTGTTTGTGCCTTCTAAGGATAC
The DNA here is from genome assembly GCA_033884665.1 of Argynnis bischoffii washingtonia. Taxonomy (NCBI): domain Eukaryota; kingdom Metazoa; phylum Arthropoda; class Insecta; order Lepidoptera; family Nymphalidae; genus Argynnis; species Argynnis bischoffii. The sequence goes on from JAEMGE010000029.1 coordinate 7,521,370, forward strand.
AGAAGGTGATATTTTTGGTCTTAAATAAACGATTAATGTTTGTAAATAATTATACACATACAATTTGTTTTATTTATTCCTAGTGATTTACATAATTAACAATAATAACATACGTATGTTATGTATGGTATATTCAAGATAAACAAAAAATATAATCTTTTGGATGTCATCATTTTTCTAACAATTTTATTTAATATTATTAATGCAGAAACATGTTTGTCTGTCTGTCTGTTTGTTTGTTAAAACCACAGATTATTCTAATACAGGTGACCATCTCATATATAAAAACGTTGGATAATGGACAGCTTTTTCGGGCTATTTTTTTCTTAAAGAGGATATTTTAATAATAACTATAATTATTAGTTAAGTTAATAACTGTAATTGTTGTAAACGACTCATAGAATCTAAACATATCCCTCTATAAACTCATTAACCTAAGTGGCGACTTTGAAATAACTAGAAAAGTTACAAAAATTGGATTTAGGAACGCATTGTTTCATTTTTCTTTACCTACAATATACTAAAAATTAGAATATACCTTTTTGGGGGCGTACTTTTTTATTGATATTACACAAACAAATCTATACATGTAACGCCATCTATTGACATTAATAATTAAATTTATTTTTCTTGTGTCTAATGAGATCGATCATCACAGAGATATCTTTTGCTGTGAAGACGGACTTATACTAATTAAGATACATTTTATTAAAAAAAACGTGTGTGTACTTATGTACGCACGTAAGAAGTTATACTTCTTTGGCGTAACAGAACGAAAATAGCTAAAGATATCATCCCGTATGTCACAACTCTCTGTTTGTGAAAGGAATGCAGCTAACTTCATCATGTAGATTTTTAGTTGTCGATGTGCGCGCGCATTGTAAAAATGTTACTCTCATAAATTTTTCCAAACGTGCCATTTTATATAACTTCAAAAATACTACTTACTCACAGTTTCGGTTTTTCTAATTTTTCTTCCTTACATTCTTTGCGGATCACGCAACGCAACAAAACACACATTTACTAATAATCTTAGATAAAAAAGTATCAAAAAGGTTTTTATGTGCGAAAATTCTTCTTATGTCACTAAAAGTCTATCAGTCCATAAAATAAATAAGTCTATATCATTATTTATATTGAAGAAGAAATTTTAGTTATTTATTATTGGCATATAATTACAAAAAAATGGTGCGAGCACCGGTAAGTGTTGCAAAAATATTTTCAATAACTAAATATAAGGAAAAGCTTCATAATTGTCAGATAACTTATAGTTACTTTATGTGAGGAAAAAATAACTTAAAACTTAGAAAAGTTACATTTTTTATATATATTATATTACTAGCGACTCACCTTCGCTTCGGGTTCGTCCCTAGATAGAAACAAATCTATCCCACGGGAACCGTACATTTTCCGGGATGATATAAAGCCTGTAGCCTTCCTCAGTTAACGGGCTATCTAATGCAAAAAGAATTTTTCAAATCGGATTAGTAGTTCCTAAGATTAGCGCATTCAACCAAACAAACAAACTCTTCAGCTTTATAATATTAATTATAATTATAATATTAGTATAGATACTAGCGGCTCACCATTGTTTCGGTCGGTTTCGTCCCTAGTGAAAAACAAAAACAAATCCCACAGAAACCGTGAATATTTCCCGGATAAAAAGCATTTGTGCTATTCCAGACTATAATCTATCTCTGTGCCAAATTTCATCGAGATCCGTTCAGCCGTTCTGGCGAGAAAGAGTAACAAACATCCATACATCGAAACTTTCGCATTTATATAATAGTAACATAAGATTTGGTGTCCTACGATTACATATGCACATTTTTCTTTTGTATGGCAACATATTGTTACAAAAAGGTCATCTAATTAATATGGATGTTAGAAAATCTTGTTGTTATAGGTATTCATAAAGTATTAATTTTACACCATATTATTACGGCTTTGCTTTATATACTAATGTAGTACGTGGACGACCGAGCTTGGCTTGGAGTTCTTTTTTGTTACATCGTATTTTTTTGATAGAAAAAAAAAAAACTAAAAATTTGAATCAATACAAAAAAAACAAAAGTAAAAACTATAGTATCCGATATGAAATTCGAACTCCTGTAATTGTTATTCTTGCACTTTGGTCGCTTGACCACGATGCTTATGCCTGAGGGTAAGAAATTATCGACCATATTCTGCGTGGAATAATGCGAAAGAAAACCGCATGAAAACTCGAAAATACGCGTTTTCCCAAACATAAGACTAATCTAGACCGATTTTTCGCCCCCGAAAACCCTCACATGCCAAATTTTAGCGAAATCGTTAGAGCCGTTTCCGAGGTCGCCGGCATAAATAAATATATAAATAAATAAATATACAAGAATTGCTCGTTTAAATATATTAGATATAATAACGTACATAGAAACTAATAATAAAATATTTTCCTTTCAGAACAGAAGATTTAGTGAGGTAATGAAATCTTATTAAATAAACCATATCATATGATATAGTTTGTATTAAAATTAAGTATACTGGCATAAAAAGTTAAAACATTTGATAATATTTTGTAAATGGTCTTGAAATATGTATGTTATACTTATGTATGTAATATGTATGTATGTAATATCTATGTGAGTATTTATATATGTATATTTAAATATGTGTATGTTTATATAATATAGATATAATTGATGTTTGTAGTTTGTACCTACAGTCTACACCGCACCTTATTATTATTATACTTTCTCACGCTCGAGGGTTTCTGGTAGAGATCTCTTAAAGAGATAAGTCATCCTTTGTACACATGGTTACTGTTTTCTATTTTATATGTATTTTTTTTTTTGGTACATGAAGAAATAAATATATATAGATAAAGGCTAAACAGTTCAGTACTTTTTTCTCGCATGTTTGTCAATTTTGGAAACAGTTCGTTTTTTTTTAAATAGATAGGAAAATTCTACTCATATAGGGTATATATATTTTCTTCAAATTTTCAATAATAATTATAGTTAAACTTCAACCACTAGGCCAGCACTAGAAACAATATTTCGGTTAGCAAATGTTTGAAAATGGATTCTAGTTTCGTTTTTAGATTGTTTTTATATCAGACTAGCGACTCACCCTCGCTCCGCTCGAGTCCGTCCCTGGTTACGTTTTAACTTCTAGTAGGTATAGATTACTCAGAGATGAGATATTTTCCCGCAGTAAAAATCATCCTATATGTTGACCCGAATGCCAAGCTATCATCATACTAAATTTCATCAAAATCTGTCCAGTGGATTCTCGTGATGCGTTCCCAGACAGATAGACAGACAGACAAAAATTCTAAAAACTATAGATTCGACCTTATCGATAATAAAGACTATTTCAATAAGATTTTCCTAAAAAATATTTAATGTACAGATTTGACTCAGAATTTTATTATATGTATAGATTGTGATAAATTATAAATAACGCGAATTAATTTGTCTTGATAATTGTATTGCATACTGTAATCCTAGTTAATAATATTTAATATATTTTTTCATAGAGTACAAGTATTGTTACTACACGAGATAACCTTCAAATAAATGAAGTAAGTTTAATTTTATTTACTAATTAGACACTTAATAACTATTAACTAAGATATTTTGTATTTATAGTAGTACCTTTTTTTTAACGTTGGGAAATTAGCAAATCCGTTTTTAAATTTTATTAAAAACATGAGTTTTCCTCGCTTCGCTCTATCCCACTTAGGCTTTTGTGATTTGATCCAAAAACATCGACTTTTCTATATAATATAATAAAAATGTTTGTGTCCGTCTTTTGACAAACTAACTGACTGGCAAATACTACATGTAGTAATTCATGTGTTCTGGACTACCTACTCCAGATTTATCTGTGTTCTAAATTTCATCTAAATTTGTCCAGCCGATGATTGAAGCGTGAAGAAGTGACGAGCAAACATATATTGTGTTCACATTTATAATAGGAACTAGCGACTCACTCTCGCTCCGCTCGGGTTCGTTCCTAGTTTCGTTTTAACGCTTAGTATAGATTTCTCAGAGATAAGATATTTTACCGCAATAAAAAGTATCCTATATGTTGACCCGTATAACCAGCTATCATTATACCAAATTTCATCAAAATCTGTCAAGTGGTTTTCTCGTGACGCGTTCCCAGATAGAGACAAAAATTCTAAAAAGTAGAAATTCGGCCTCTATCGAAAATAATGACTATTCAATAAGATTTTCCAAAAAATATTTAATGTACAGATTTGACTCAGTTATAATTTTATTATATGTATAGATAATTCGATAATTATAGATATTAAAGTAAATAAAATTTTAAAGAGCGACGAAAACAGAAATTTTGTAAGACATCGTGGTCACCACAAGTTTGAGATCAAGGCGACAGGCGATGAGGCGAAGTCTTACGACTTTTTAAGCGCACGGCCTCCTGGAAAAAGAACTAAGTATACTCGTATTTTATTCTTACATTTACTATTTTACACCATATCTTTTGTCAGAACCTGTCAGGTTATCTGATGACTTCTGATGTGAGGATGTTGCATGACTGTATCACAGATCACATGCAGCACAGATAGGCATGTGTAGGCCGACGAGGTGAGGACGAGGTCATTTTATCAAGTGTCAATAAAAAAAAATACCTCATCCCATACAAAGATGTATGTGTGTATGTATGTTTATTCCTATGTGGCGTTCTAGAGGCCAAAGGCGAGGGCCGATTTTGATGATTCATACATCGTTAGATTCGTCTTGATAACGCGAGTGTCATAGGCTATATAAAAATAGTTAAAAATGAAAATGGCGGATTTCAGACGCCAATTTGTGTCTTTAAAAAATTTTGTATGGGATGAGGTATCTGTACTAGTATAGTATTATATAGTATAGTCTGTGCTGTAAATAAATGTAAATGAGTAAAAGTCTCCTTATTGGTCTAGTAGCTAGCATGTGTATTCAGCCATTTTTAACGTCCCACTGTTGGGGGTGGGCCTCCCTCCAATACGAAGGGGATCAGGCCATAGTCCATCACGCTGGCCAAGTACGGGCGGACTTCATATGTCTTTCGAAAGCTTATTAAGTTCTCTCAGACATGCAGGTTTCCTTATGATGTTTTACTTCACTGTAAAACAAGTGGTAATCATGTTGAAAATGATTCACGAGTTGCTAGCATGTACAATTGCTGATCCAGAGATCCTGGTTTCAAGTTTCAGTTCAGTTTTAGCACACTTATTGGGTTTTTCTGTCAAGATATTCTTAGTAACTGTCTGGAGTTGAAAAGTTGATTTCGTACCCGTGCCTTGGAAAGTACTTTATGAGATTAACCTTTTTGTCCGGTATCGATCAGGAGGATTTTATAAATAAATAAAAAAATATGTTTTTTTTTATTTGAAATTAAAAAGTTAATAAACCATGTTTTTTAAATTTAAATGTTTATTTCACAGTGTAATAGAGTCCATCGGTCATTTAGTGAAGAGTTGTCTAGGAGGAGGGGTGATGGCTATACACGAGTCGTACAAACAGTGTGGCCTGTGGACATCCGTCGTCTTGACCATTTTACTGGGCATGTTTGTCAGTTACTGTATGCTAGTAAGAGAATTTTATTTTTCTTGACTTCAATATCAATTCTATTATAAACTAGCGACTCACCCTCGCTTCGTTCAGATTCTTCATCCCCATACCCACCCCCTTAAGGGATGATTTCCGGGATAAAAACTATTTCATTCACTCACTTTTCATATCATGATATTTAAAAAAAAATCTTATTTTAGTAAAAAAAAAAAATTTCCCTTTTATTGTCTTCTATACAAAGCTTGTCCTGATAATAACAAACACAAAAAAAAAAGAAATATTCAATTTGGTGCAGTCGATCGGTTAATCGCGTTGAAGTTATGCGCGTGCATACATTTCGGTGATTCATTTTTATTTATATTATAAATTGAAAGTATAGACACAAATAATTAACATGGAATCAATAAAGAAACTAAATGGATTACATTATTATTAGAGAAATTTCTATAAAAATCCCTGAAAATATGAATTTAGGGGGTTTCCTGTGATATGTTAACAGATAACCAAAGATAAAATTCCGATTCTTTTTTAAATAGTTTATTAGTACCAAATATCTATACCAAATTATTTATGTTTAAAACCCGTCAATCTCTTAAAAACATGCATTGGCCATCTAAGCCCGATATTAAATTATATGTCAATATATCATAGATGTAGATTAAAAACATATACTTAAAGCATTCTCGAGGCTTGAAGTAACCATTAGGAAACACAAATAAAATAAAATCATTATAATCGATTCATAAGAATCAAAACGAGTATGGTACCTAGAACATGCGCGCAAAAAATTGTTTAGTTATAAAATATACCTAAATAGTATTTTTTTAAAATAATATTGCAGATTTTGGCTCAATCAGCTCAAAAAATTTATGGTAGAGTGAAAGTACCCGCCATGTCATACCCAGATTTAGCTCAAGCAGCTTTGGAGACTGGGCCATTTACTAGTCTTAAAAAATTTAGCAAATGTTTTAGGTGAGACAAAAATAATAAGTAAAACCTGTTATATAGTAAATATAAAAGTAAAATTGGTTAGGTTGAGTTGGTTGTTTAATAGAGTAATGTAGACGGAGTGTGTAGATAAAAACGATTGAAGCCTGAAATGGTATTATAATGAAAAGGTTTGAAGCGTTCTTTAAATTATTAGTAACAGTAACCCCAATATTTTATACAACGATCTTAACCGATCTTTGTTCTATACTCCTAAGAACAAATAGACGATATCGATTCCTGTAAAGGGCAAAGTTTTAGCACAGTATCTTACTATTTTTGTATAAATATATATTATTGTGTATATTAGTTATGTATCAAAAAAAAATTGGAAACCGCTACAGAAAACGTTTTCCAATTTTTCAATTAATACTATTTTAATCAGGTCAAATATATGTGTGATCAATACAAATAAAAGTCCCCGAACTCTGTACCTACTATTCAAATTCAATCAAGAATATAACTAAGCAAATGCCCACAGATACGCGGTAGATTTCACAATTTGCGTGGACCTGTTCGGATCGTGTTGCGTCTACCAAATCATGATATCCCGCACCATAAAGCAACTAGTGGAAGGTACAGATGATATATCTACAGAAGGCAACCCCCCTTTGCGAGTTTACATCGCGTGCTTATTGATTCCTTGCATTCTCATTTGTATGATTACTACGTTGAAATATCTAGCTCCTTTTTCTATAGTTGCTGATGTTTTTATAGGTAAGTATTTTTTTTTTTTTTTACATTCAAGCATTCATAATAAATTCTTAGGATTTAAAACAATATTTAAAATGATCATTGTCCGTCCGTAATCGATATAGTCATTAAGCTTAGGTTAGTTCTGCATATTTAAAAGCTTATGGGCTATATATATCCCTCTGTGACCCCGAAATTCTCACAATACCAAGAACTGTGGATACATGAAAGAGTTAAAGGGATACAACATACACATTTTCTCTTTGTGATCAGTGATGTACAAGATACTTTAAATAAAGTATCTGGAATACAAAATGCAAAATACTTTTAAATGAAGTATTTCAGATACCAGATGCAAATAACTTTCTGAAATAGCATCTGAAATACTAGATATAAAATACGTATCTTTTAAATACTTTTTATAGATAAAATACTTTTGTAAAAAGCAACATTTTTTTTAATGAAAGTTAATTTTTTACATGTAAATCGCGTTGAACGCTCAAACGTGACACAACCTAATTTTATAGTTTAAAGATTTTATTTGAGACTTAAGTAAAACCCGTTCTGTGGGCTTAGTGTGAGTTTTTCTTACTACTCGATCGCGTTAAAGTAAACTCAAATTTGTATGGAGTTGGATCAGCGCTGCCTAGCGGAAAGATTGTAAAACATATTTTGTGAGTGCGAGATTGTTCGTTAATAATATAGTAATTATTACCATAGATCACATAATACTACTAGTACTTATACGGTCATTTTCGCAGCTAAAAAGAATAAGCAATTTAATATGAGTGAAATATAAAAAAAATGCTTCTTTGATATTTAACCCTTTTTATTAATTACCCACTGCACTGCTGGGCACGGGTCTCCATTCAATACGAGGGGATCATGCCATAGTCCACCACGCTACCCAAGTGCGGATTGACGAAATTAGACATGCATTCCTCACGAAGTTTTCCGTCACTGTAAGACAAGTGGTAATCATGTTAGAAATGATTCGCAAATGAAAATATTAGAGGTGCGAAAAACGGGATTCGTATCCGCTTCATTCGGTTTCCTAAGAGAGCTCGTTATCTTTTGTGATAAAATTATGCATAGTGAACAGCATGACTTCCCAAAAGGTCAATGAGTTACAATGCTTGGGACACATCGCAAAATCCTATAGGACTTTTTGACATTCCTTTGATTGTGTTGATCAACAAACCTTCTTGCTTGTACTGAATCACTATGGCACATAGAGCGCTGCGTTTGATCTTGTTGCTCCCTACCTCAATCAAAGAATCTAAAGGGTTAAAATAAATAATGTGAGAATGGATCTTCTTTAAGGATGGGTGTTCCACAAGCATCTCCTCTTAGTCCTTTCTTATATGTACTATGTACGTTTTAACTATGTAATGATGATGACATTTCGTAAATTTTTGAAGTCGAACGTAGTAAAATAATAACGAAATAGTCAGTGCATTGTCGCACATATTTCGCTAGTTTTAAGTTGGACTTATTCAAAGTTAGCCAAAAAAAGCTAAACTTGACAGTAAAGGCCAAGAAAAAAATCATCTCGAATTTACATTACCTAACGTAACAAATATTGCAGTATTTTTAGGCATGATAGATTCTAAGCTCCAGTGAAATTGTCATCTCTTGACACTAGCGGATAAAATTAGCTATACTTTTTGCAATAAGAAAAGTTAGTCGCCTAACGGACAGCTACACTGCCTGACTCGTATATTTTACTTATTATTAATTACTTACTTTACGTACTTTCTTAAATTTTGTTTTCGGATCTTTTTATTATAATTATCTTTTTATTTTGATTTTTCCGCGAAATTTATCTTGTGGGATACTTTTTTGGGGCAGCAAAATAGAGGACTAAACCCCCTCCCTTCTGCATGATGATGGTGTCTTGATGACAGTGTCGCTGAAAGTGTCGCTGAAAAGTGTCACTGAAAAAAGTGTCGCTGAAAGTGTCGCTGAAAAGTGTCGCTGAAAAGTGTCGCTGAAAAAAGTGTCGCTGAAAAAAGGGTCGCTGAAAAGTATCGCTGAAAAGTGTCGCTGAAAAAAGTGTCGGTGAAAAAAGTGTTGCTGAAAAGTGTCGCTGAAAAAAGTGTCGCTGAAAAGTGTCGCTGAAAAGTGTCGCTGAAAAAAGGGTCGTTGAAAAAAGTGTCGCTGAAAAGTGTCGCTGAAAAAAGTGTCGCTGAAAAGTGTCGCTGAAAAAAGTGTCGCTGAAAAGTGTCGCTGAAAAAAGTGTCGCTGAAAAAAGTGTTGCTGAAAAGTGTCGCTGAAAAAAGTGTCGCTGAAAAAAGTGTCGCTGAAAAGTGTCGCTGAAAAGTGTCGCTGAAAAGTGTCGCTGAAAAGTGTCGCTGAAAAGTGTCGCTGAAAAGTGTCGCTGAAAAGTGTCGCTGAAAAGTGTCACTGAAAAGTGTCGCTGAAAAGTGTTGCTGAAAAAAGTGTCGCTGAAAAGTGTCGCTGAAAAGTGTCGCTGAAAAAAGTGTCGCTGAAAAGTGTCGCTGAAAAGTGTCGCTGAAAAAAGTGTCGCTGAAAAAAGTGTCGCTGAAAAAAGTGTCGCTGAAAAGTGTCGCTGAAAACTTACACTAAGCCCACTGGTTAACATAATACTTTCTTGGATTTACGCGAATATTAGACATTTAAATAAAACTATCTTTTCGGTTTTTTTCGCGGATTTATTTTGATTTTTAGTTCTAACACCTTAGCCTCTCCCGTGACCATGATGATGGCTGTAAAGCAATCGAAACGTCGGGAACCAAAATTCAAAATAAATCCCCGAAAAGATCCGAAAAGATAGTTTTATTTAAAACCCGTTTATCACATTTGTCAAGTGTTAAACCATAACTATATTAGTCTATACATATAATAAAATTCTAACTAAGCTGAATCTGTACCTTAAATATTTTTTGGAAATTCTTATTGAAATTATTATCGCTGCAGAGGCCGAATCTATAGTTTTTAGAATTTTTGTCTGTCTGTCTGTCTGTTACCGCATCACAGAAAAACCACTGGAGGGATTTTGATGAAATTTGGTATGATGATAGCTGGATATCCGGGTCATCATATAGGATACTTTTTATTGCGGGAAAATATCTCATATCTGAGAAAACTATACTAAACGTTAAAACGTAAGTAGAGACGGACCGAGCGGTGCGAGGGTGAGTCGCTAGTCTATTACTAAAAGTATTTTAACAAACATAGTATCTACAAAGTACTAAGATACCAAACAAAAGGTATTTAAATACAAGATACGAAATGAATTTAAAAAAAAAATATTGTTACAAGATGAAAATACGTATTTTGTATCTTGTATCTGTATTTCAGATACTTGTATCTTAGATAAGTTACATCTCTGATTATGATATAATCGTGACGATCAACAGTAGTGAAATTTTGCTTTGTGTTGTCAAATACTGTATCTGCTGTATAAAAATGTGAAGTTATGAGTTCTGTTATTCCATTTAGTCAATCCATAAAATTATGCAGGGAATATAAAACAGTGTGTTAATAAACCTTTGCTAATATCATAGGCTATTAATGAAAATATATAGTAATTATAATAATATTGAATAACCATTTGTTAATCATTTCCAGTTTTTTTTTTTTTTTTTTTTTTTTTTTTTTTTTTTTTTTTTTTTTTTTTTTTTTATACTACGACGGTGGGCAATCAAGCATACGGCCCGCCTGATGGTAAGCGGTTACCGCAGCCTATGGACGCCTGCAACACCAAGGGCATCACATGCGCGTTGCCGACCCTTTAAGAACCTACTTACTCCCCTTTTGAAGGACCCCATACTGTAGTCCTCTGGGAAAACCTCGGCAGGGAGTTCATTCCACAGCGGGATGGTCCGTGGGAGGAAATTTCTCTTAAATCGAACTGTACGGGACCATTTGGGATGCAGTGTGTGGGCATGAACTCTCTGTCGATGGCGAGCGGTGCGATGATAAAAAGTGGCCGTGGGCATCATCTCAAACAATTCTTCGGAACACAACCCATTATACAGACGATAGAGCACACAGAGGGACGCAAAATCTCTCCTTAGACTTAGGGGCTCTATAGCGCTAGTGAGTACTGGATCGTCGACAATTCTCACAGCTCTCCTTTGAACCGAGTCAAAAGGCCCAAGCTGGTATGCCGGTGCTCCCGCCCAGAGATGAGAGCAGTACTCCATATGGGGACGGACTTGCGATTTATACAAAAGCAGTCTTTGCCCCGGTGTGAAGTACCGCTTCGCTCTGTTAAGCACCCCGAGTTTTTTGGATGCCAGCTTGGCCTTTTCTTCCAGGTGACTTCGGAACTGGACGTCGCTGGAGATGTCGACACCAAGGATACCAATACTGTTGGAGATGGTTAGGGGTGTGCCCTGGAATTGAGGGGCCACAGTAAATGGGGTTTTCTTAGCGGTGAACGCACAGACTTGTGTCTTGGAGGGGTTAAATCGGACTAAGTTGTCCCGACCCCAATCGGAGACTCTGGAAAGAATACTCTCGATTTGAGACACAAGTTGTTCGCGACTTTCTACCACAGCGGAACGAGGGATGTTTGCACGGCCTGTGTAGAAGGCGTCTCCAGTGCTATCATCCGCATAGCAATGAATACCATCAATCGACAGCAAGTCATTGATATGCAAAAGAAAAAGCGTTGGAGACAGTACAGAACCTTGCGGGACGCCAGCGTTTATACTTAGTTTTTCGGAGCAGCAGCCATCTACGACGACTCTAATGCTTCGACCAGATAAAAAACTGGCAACCCATTTGCACAAGCCCTCGGGTAGTCCGTACGATGGCAATTTCGAGAGAAGACCCCGGTGCCAGACCCGATCGAACGCCTTCGCTATATCAAGGCTGACTGCCAATGCCTCACCTTGACTCTCGATGGCTGAAGCCCATCGGTGTGTCAGATACACTAGAAGGTCACCAGTCGAGCGACCGTGGCGAAAGCCGTATTGCCGGTCGCTGATCAAATCGTGTTCCTCTAGGTATCTGAGGAGCTTGGTATTAATAACACGCTCCATAACCTTGGAGAGAAGAGAGGTAATAGCGATAGGCCTGTAATTCGATGGATCTGATCTATCGCCCTTTTTGGGTACCGGATGCACATGGGCGGTCTTCCACGAAGACGGTACTTGCCTAGAGTGGTAGGAAAGCGCAAAAAGTCGCGTTAATACAGGGCACAACTCAGGAGCACACTGTTTGAGCACCACTGCTGGTATGCCGTCGGGCCCACTCGACTTATGAACATCAAGACTAAGCAGCTCCCGCCGGACATCTCTTTGTGAGAAATTTATTTCCGGCATGGAGTGTCCGCATCGCGGGATGGTTGGCGGTGCGGTGTCTTCATCGACGTTCAAAGTCGAGTTTGTGGCAAAGAGTGTACCTAGTAGATCGGCTTTCTCTTTGGCGCTATGGACCAGGTTGCCGTCGGCATTTTTCAGTGGTGGTAAGGACGACAGACAAAAGTTCCCCTCGGCAGCTTTGGCGAGCGACCAGAAGGCTCGACTCCCGGAAGGGTAACTAGCCAGCTTTTCGCCAATTCTTCCGATGAACTCGAACATAGCTCTGGCAATTGTTCTTTTACTGGACCTCGAAGCAGCATTCAGTGTGCGTTTCACATCGGATACATTTGGATCCTTATCTCTCCGAGCCGTGGTCCAAGCCATGAACGCAGCTTGCTTGTGGTGTCTCGCTTCCTTACATGGCCGATTAAACCACGGTCGTTTCTTTGTCCCCGCAGGCACTAGCGAGTTTGGAATGAAACATTCCATACCCGCCAGTATCGTCTCAGAGATAGCAGCTGCGCAGGTGTCGGGATCTTTTGATGTGAAACACAGCTGATTCCACGGGTACGATGCATAGTATTCTCGCAATCCATCCCAATCTGCTGACTTATACTGCCACATTCGCCGCAAGCTAGTTGGCCGAGGTGGATCTGGGCATGCGCCTGGTGCAAGAGTCCGGATAAGGCAGTGGTCGGACGAGCCGAGTGGTGCATCCACTGAGATGGAATATCCATCCGTACGTTGAGTCAGCAGAAGGTCCAGTATAGAGCTAGTATGATCCTCAATATCTGGTATTCTTGTTGGAGAATGTACCAGTTGTGAGTAACCATAGGCCAGAGCAAATTCGTGAGCACACCTCCCCGCGTAGTCAGTGGACCGAGAACTAAGCCATTCAGTGTGGTGGGCGTTAAAGTCTCCTAAAATCACCAACTCCGTAGAGGGGTATTGCTCAAGAACTTTGTCCGTCGTCAATTGCAGGTGTTCGAAGAGTCGTTTTGTTTCCCTGTCACCGCTATGAGACCTGTATAGGCACGCGTAAACACGGGTGTGGCCACCGTAGTCCACGCGCACCCACAATATTGACAGGTCCCTGTCCTCTAAATGAAGGAGACGGTGACAGCAGATATCCTCCCGAACGAACATGCATACACCGGCACGTCTTAGAAATTTATGTTCCAGTTTGTAGCCGGGATAGTGTAAGTATGATGTGTCGGCCGGGCAAGATATCTGCGTCTCCGTAAGGAATAGTAAGGTCGGCTGCGCAGTCTCCAGATGATGATGGACTGCGCTAAGGTTTGCATGGAGCCCCCTGATGTTGCAGAAGTCCACTTGTGTGGAGATGGGAGCCGCTGTGTAAAACTTACTTTTTTCCTTTTTCTTCATTTTTTTTCTTTTGGGGGGAGAGGTTGTAGGTTGTTGAGAAGATTTGTTGTGTTGATAGCTAAAAGGGCAAATTTGCAATGCAGACCAGCCACAGACTAGCATAGGTAGTGCGGATTGTCGGCACAGCGTACGAGAGGGCCCCCAGTCCCCCCCCACTGCAACAGCCGGGTCCACCCCGGTCTCCTTCTCCGGCACGACTGCTACAGCAGGGATTTTTCGCGAGTTGGCAGTTCAGCCTCCCAGGGCGGAGATTAAGTGATCCCTGGGTTCGGGAACTCTACTGACCCGCGGGCGGCCAGCGACGAACCGTTTCACTGGGTCTCACTGACCGCTGCGCCCACACTTCGTACCTACACCTGCCGATGAGTGTATCGTTTGCATTACCGGCCCCTCGCTATCAACACAACAAGTCCTCCGGAGCTCTGGATACCTTACTCACCGCAGGAACACAACACCGTCAAGGAGCAGTGTTATTTGGCTGCGATTTTCTGTAAGGCGGAGGTACTAACCCAGTCGGGCTGCTCCAATTTGAGTAGGGTATATACCCCACTGTGCCCTACCTCCTAAGAAAGTTTCTAGTTGTAGTTGAAAAATATACTGAGCGCTACCTAAATATTATATACTTAGAAGCTAAACTCATGAGTCTCTTTTACATAACGTAACAATAAGATGATCAGGTCGTTTTTTTGTATCATTCTTACATTTTAAACTTTTTAGTAACTTGCGCGGGAGCAACAATTTACTATGCAGTGAAAACGGCAACAATGTCACCTCTGGATTTCCCAATATTCAAAACTGTGCCAGGTCTATTTGAGTTTATGGGGGTTTGCGTGTTCAGTATGGAAGGCGTTGGTGTCACGCTTGCTATTGAAAATTCTATGGCAGAACCAAAGAAAATACCCATAGTGTTGGCTGGAGGTATAGTTGCTGATATTTAATCATCTGTGATTATCAGATAAAACTGGTTAAACAATCAACCTCGTGATCTAAAAACCATAAAACTAAACAACGAGTTCGTTATTATTTTTAAATGTCATACTTTGTTCCAAATAAATCAACACAGTAGAAATAAATTAGATATATTTATAGAAGATTTAGATCTTTATAGTTTATATATTTTTAAAACAAAAATAATCTTAATAATTACTTAATTACTCTATCTGTGATGTAACTACGTCTGCATAATGTCAAGAAATATTTTGAAGAGCAGTTTTGTATTCTAATGAATTGCAGTGCTGACACTTAAGGCGAATATGAATATAAATATGTTGGGACATTAACACACAGCACCATCTAGTTCCAATGTAAGCTACGAGGCTGTGTTATGGATACCAGATACTTGATACACTACACGTATATAGCTGTAAATACATACATATTATAAATATAAACACCCATGACTGGAGCACAAACATTCGTGCTCATCACACAGATGGATTCCCCCAGCGGGACTCGAACCCGTGACCGCTGGCGTAGTAAGTAGGGTCACTACAAACTCAGCCAATGTGTCGTCAGATAAACATAATAACAATGTTTATACGCTATCCATAAAATCTTCCTTTCCGGAATCGAATATATTACCTCTATTTTATACTGTCTCTTAGAAACATGATGATATTATCATAAATTTTAATTAAAGCTCATTTCAGGTATGTCAATTGTTGTCTGTATTGTATTGACTGTTGGTTTCTTTGGATACTGGGGTTTCGGAGAAAAATCAAAGTCACCAGTCACTCTGAACTTCCCTTTGGATCCGTAAGTTACTGAAACATCTATTAGACTATACTTTAGGTATATAAATAGTTTCAAATAAATTGACTTAACTAAGAATTATGTTTTAACCAACAAGGTACAGGCAACCTTACAAGTATTTTTTACTTTATTGGTGGTGGAGTTTTTCATACACTTATTAATATTACACCAACCTGTAGGAATAACAAATTCTTTAAAAATGAATTATAAGAAGCAGTTTACAATTTTCTAAAAAATCGCCTATCATATATTGAATACCCTCTTTTTAAAGTCATCAAAAATAATTTGTTTTAAATATTATGTTTTATTTCCCTTTCCAGATTCCCGATAGTGTTAAAAGTCCTGATGGCACTTATGATTTATGTGACGTTTGCTCTCAACTTCTGGGTGCCTTTCGATCTAGTCTGGTTCTACATCAGACAACGATATGATGCATCCAAATATTGGTTGTGGGAAAGAGTTTATAGAGCTATATTTGTGACCGTCATCACCATAATCGCTGTTATTTTTCCAGCCGTGACCAAGTTTATTGGTCTGGTAAAATTCATATTCTTTTTTATATTTACATTGTAATATCACGTTCATATTTTGTACATTGATTTTCCTGGGTGTTTCATCAAAGTAAATCATCCTGTAATAAATATTTTTGAAATGTATCCCCAAATAAGTAGGGGTGAAAAAGGATAGCAAAGTGTATGGGTGACAACATCGTTCTGAATTAACATTATCTGACTGCTTATTTAGGCTTGAGTATTTACTCATTCTTAAAATCACTAGTTTTAAGTTTTACCATGTCAAAATAGGATCAGTTAATTTTTTAAAGGCTTTGTTAAGCTGCGACTGTGGCTTTATTATTATATACTATAAACACCATTAAGTACATGAAAATATTATGAAAATTATTGGACTATGTTATTAATAAGAGAATGTTAAGAAGTTGGTCTCTCGTAGATACATATATAGTTATTTATGCAATGTACAAGTAATTATCCTACTCAGAAATCGGATCCGTGACTTCCGCTTTCCTTATTATCTCTGTCATAATGACTGACACTCTTCCTGTTTTGCTCACAGCGCAACTACATTCACATTACACTTAGAAGCTATTAGCAATTTATATTGAAAGGAACTCATAAACCATTTTAAAACAGAGAAATTTATAATTCCCCCATTTTTTTCGGGATAAATAGTAGCTTATGTGCTATTCCAGACTATAATCTATCTCTGTCCTAAATTTCATCCAGATCCGTTCAGCCGTTCTGGTGTGATTGAGTAACAAACGTCCATCCAAACTTTCGTATTTATAATATTAATTAAATATATATATTATTCTAAGCTATTTTTTACAGCTGGGTTCATTCTGTCTGTCCAACATGGGTTTCATCTATCCAGCCTTTATAGAACTGTGCCTGGACTGGGACGACCCCGGGCTAGGGATCATGATGTGGCGGTTATGGAAGTTCATAGCTATTTTGATTTTTGGCACCATTCTATGTATTGTCGGTACATATAGCAATGCTAAAGAGCTTATTTCTGAAGTTTTTTGATGGATTCGCCTTTTACTTAAAGATTTATTCTAATTTGAATTTTCAAATGTATTTCAGAAATGCTAAATTTAAAATGGATACTGTTTGTTAACTTGTGGTATTTGAATATGTGAATGTCATTTTTATTGTCATTGCTGTTTTATTTTTATTGTCAATATAGTTTTATTGTGACTTTATATTTTTTATTATCAATAATTATACAGGTTTTTATTACATAAATATATACATACATATGTGTATAATATAATAATATAGAAATATAGTCTATTTGATAGATCCATTTTGTATATTTTTATTAACAAATAAAGTGTACATAAAATATTTGGAAGAAATTATTAAGAAACAAGTAAGTTTGTTGACATGCCTGCTATATTTTAAACATTTACTTAACTTTTTTTTTAAGTTTTTACATTTGTTTTGCGTGAGTTGTTTTTAATATCAATGTAGCAACATTGTTTAAAAAAAAAAAAAAACAGTTATAATTTTAGGGCTGTGCTTATATTTTTTGTGGTTGGCGAATATTGAATAAAACTGTTTTATATTATGTTGTTTATATTATGTCGTTGTGTACAGCATATTTTCAGTCCAATATTGCAAAAAACTTCAATGTTTACGCAATTATTCTCTGCTACTCGCTCCTTTGGGTATGATGAATATAATATGCTTGATAATAAACTTTCACTGTATTCATGTTTGATTACACTGTTTTGTTATCTAGGTAGCCTATATAAGATGGATTATCTCACGATGCTCTAACGCAATTCATTTGTAATTACACTATGCCATGGAGAAATTTTGAGATTTAGAAGATTCTCTACCGGCAGGTCACATCACTAGCTTATGTCAAATAGTCACTGTTTTGACTAAATCTATACATATAAAATTCTTACTGAGTCAAATCTGTACATCAAATATTTTTTGGAAAATCTTATTAATATATTTTTTGGGAAATCTTATTGATATAGTCATTATTATCGATACAGAATCTATAGTTTTTAGAATTTTTGTCTTGTCTTTTTTCTGTCTGTCTGGGAACGCATTACGAGAAAACCACTCAACATATTTTGATGAAATTTGGTGTGCTGACAGCTGGTTAACAGGGTCAAAATATAGGACAATTTAAATTGCGGGAAAATATCTCATCTCTGAGAAATCTATACTAAACTTTAAAACGTAACTAGGGACTTACACGAGCGGAGCGAGAGTGAGTCGCTAGTAAAATTTAAATTAATAATTTATTATGGCTACACTAGAAACTCCCTACGTTAGATCAAAGTATCCATAGACGATAAAATACCCGAATGAAGTTAGTTCCGGTAATAGACAATAGGGAAATCCAATCACCGCTATACTTCTTAGACCCCTCGCGTATTGATTTGAATAACTTATGGATAAAAGAGAAAGAAATACTCGAGATATACTATATCTTATATTTATAACAGTAATATATAATGTTAATAAAATTTTATAAATGCGTAAGCTTTTTCTTGTTAAAGTTGATGATTAAAAATTTTTTCAATTTATTTATAGGTACATGTAGGTATAAAAAAGAATATTATTAATTTAATATTATGCGATTATATAATACCAGCGTGGTTAGTACCTATGTAAAAGCTGTAATGGGTTGATTCCCCATACAAACTCCCCCATTTTCACCCCCTTGAGAGATGATTTCCGGGGTAAAAATTATCCTATGTCCTTCCCAGGGTGTTAAACTATCTTCATACCAAAATTCATCTAACTCGGTTCAGTAGTTCCAGAAATTATTTCTTACAAACAAACTCACAAACTTACAAACTTTACCTTTTCATAATATTAGTATTAGATAATTTATTGTCATATAAAAAACGAATACAAGTGTGGGTTCATTGTTAGTGAACTGTCAATGAATACTTTTTACTATTCAAATGTCATCTGGCCTGAAATAAAAGAAAATATAATAATAACATTTTTGGACGTAAAAGGTTTTTTTTGAATTGTTTCAATTAAAGTTTTTTGATATGTAATAATGTTTTTACTTTGTTATATTACATACAAGTGTTTACAGCGACGGTTCAAGTTTAAATAAAATAGAAAAAAAATGGAGCGATTTACAGTTAGTATGTTATACATAAGTTATATATAGTTATACATACTCGCAAGTTCTCTAAAGATTTGTGAAGTCCGCCAACTCGCACTTGGCCAGCGTGGTGGACTATGACCTGATCCCCCTCGTATTGAAGGGAGGCCTGTTCCCAGCAGTGGGAAGTATAAAGGGCTTAATACATACATACATACATACACACATACATGTTAGCTACTAATCACTATCAGTACATGAATCATATGGCAAAACTCTAAAACATAATATGTACTAAATAATTTTTTTTTAAATAGAGTTCATCAGCAACATTCGGTAGTTGGAGATCAACTCACTCCCCGCATAATCGTGGTCACCAAAAGTATGAAATCAAAGCTGAAGGAGAAGCAGCTAGAAGCTATGACTTTAAAGCTGCTAGACCACCTAAAAAAAGAACTAAGTATATATTTTTGAATTTGAAACCCTTATTCTAAACCGGATCTATTTGTCTGAATGTAACATTCTCGCCGTTATAGAAACCCCATAAAAACGACTTTTATTTGATCAGTTGTTATAACTATTATTGTTTTAGTTTAGAATTTGTACAGTTACTGTATTATACAGTATGTATAATGTATATAATATAAAAGGGAGTAACCATGAAGCGAAAACTTGACCGAAATCGCGAATGAACATTTATTACAGAAAAAGGGGGAAAACAGATATTCTTAAATGACTAGGTTTCACTTCGGTTGATTTTTTATTACAGTATATTAGGCGATATTTTAGAAATGTACTTACTAAGATTTTTTTTTTGGATATGTCTCATTAAAAAAATACCAATTTCAAAACGAATGACGGAGTAACAATACTTTTGTTATCCTTAAATTAAGTTTATTATAACAATATTTAAAATGTTACAGTTTGATAGAAACTATAGGCAATTTGGCGAAAAGCTGTCTGGGTGGCGGTGTGGTAGCAATACATGAGTCATACAAAATGTGTGGTCTTTGGACCTCTTTAGTACTCACTATTGTTTTTGGTTTCTGTATAAGCTATGCTATGTATGTAAGTATGTATCAACTTTAATTATTTTAATAATTACTTAATTTACACCCTAAATATTAAAAACCCTATAGATAAGAAATACTAGGTATAGTTTTAATTTTTTTTTTTGTTAATCCATGATAATATCCTCTTGACCGATTTTGACCTTGATGGCCAATCTCATTGAGACTAGCCAAAAGTGTGCGCGTCACCAGTGCACTCCGTATTCCTTTCACTCTCAAATTCCGATGAGACGATAGTTCGACTGGTCCATTATGGAAATCCATCCTACATCATTCTACCTTTTATCTACGCTTAACATTGTATAGTGACATAAAGCCGCGGGCAAAAACTAAGTGTTTAAATACATCAATTTTTTAGATGATAGCGCATTCCGCCCAAAGAATTTATGGTAGAGTGCAAGTGCCTCAGATGAGTTACCCGGACTTAGCGGAAGCAACTTTGGAAACTGGTCCTTTTGAATCTATGAGGAAATATAGTAAATGCTTTAGGTGACTCAGTAAAATTCTATAGTTTTACGATTAATGTTTGTTTATTAGATAAATATATTTATTTATGAAAAAACTTGATATTACCTAATCTTTTAAGCCATCAAATCTAGATGACTAATCTATCATTTAGATAAAATTTGGTAGAGTATCTTGCACAGGACACCTTATTTTTACCTTTTACAACCCTTATATATTATTTCTTTCAAATGCGTTCAATCAAATCTTTTCCTACCCTCCCATAATGTAAATGGAATATTGTCCTTGCAGATCAAGTACTTTCCGCTAAAACCCAACTGTCTGGCCTAAAATGATCAAATACGACACCAAAAAAATAGCCCAAAATTTTTTGCTTAGCTTTAAATATTATACTTACATATTGTTATTTATTCCTTACATTTATATCCAATATATTTTCTAGACATCTAGTAGACTTCACGATATGTTTCAATTTATTTGGGTCTTGCTGCGTTTACCAGATTGTGATAGCTCGTACCATCAAGCAGCTTGTTGAAGGGACCGATGAGGTTACTCTCGGAGGTACACCCATGAGAGTATACATTGCTGTCCTCGTCGTACCATGTGTACTGATTGGAATGATAACCACTTTGAAGTATTTGGCACCGTTTTCGATTGTGGCTGATTTTATTATATGTAAGTTTGGTACATTTGCTTTGCACTTAACTAGCCAATTATATCGTTATATTTTACTTTTGCATTTATTATATGTATACATATAATATAAAAACTTTTTTTAAAAAAAAAAAAACCGACTTCCAGGCACTGAAAAGTAAAAAATAACTAAACGGGGGTTTTCATTTAGAATAGATACTTAATCAGATATTTTCGAAGTCGGTGTGCTTTGATTTGTATCGGCTGGCACCGACTTCGAAAAAATCTGATTAATTATCTATTCTAAATGAAAACCCCCGTTTAGTTATTTTTTACTTTTCAGTGCCTGGAAGTCGGTTTTTTTTTTTAAAAAAAAGTTTTTATTTTTCCATTTTTAGTGTAGACGTATCATCAATACAAATTAATCAAGCCCAAACACCAGGTAATTGCTGTAAATCGTTGAGGAGTTCCCTCGACTATCTTTCGGGTCCATCATCAGATCGACTCCAGACCTTCATTAAATAGTAGTGCTTTAAAATACCTAATGAAAATGTTAACAAACGCACTAGTCGCCGCTACAATTTTAGAAAGTTCCCCTCGATTTCTCTGGGATCCCATCATCAGATCCTGGTTTCCTTATCATGGTACAACTCTTGGGATATCTCCTTTCCAACAAAAAAAGAATTATCAAAATCGGTTCATAAACGACGAATAAATGCCCGAACAAACATAAAAAAAAAAAAAGAAAAAAAAAACATATATACGGTCGAATTGAGAACCTCCTCCTTTTTTTGGAAGTCGGTTAAAAACTGTAGAGGTCAAATGTCTGTACATAGAAAAAAGAAATGCTAAAAACTGAATCAGGGGATGTAAGATGAGGTATAGAACAAATCCTGATTTTTTTCGTTTTTTTTTTGTTTCTCTGTCTGTTTGTATGTTTGTCTGTTTGTACGGGCTAATCTCCGAAACTATCTGACCGATTTAAATGAAATTTTGCAAGGGTGTACCTTATATCCCCGGTCAACATTTTAGATACTTTTCATCCCGGACAATTCAAGAGTTCCCGTGGAATAGTAAAAAAACTATAGTAAATTATACAGCTTAGTGCACAAAAACTACTGATTGGATTTTAATGAAACTTTACAATAATATAGTTCATATATTAGAATAACAAATAGGCTACTTTTAATCCCGGATAAAATTTACGGTTCCCGGATAGATTTGTTTTTGTTTAATAATAAATAGTATTGTAATAAAAGGTTTAACAAAAAATAGCCTTAAGCTCAAAAACTATTCAAGAAAAAAAAATATTTTACTAAATTACTTATTCACACTATTTACTACACTCACTAATTGATACTAATTTGTTTTTTTACTTTCTTCTTTTACTTTTTATATGAAGTTTCTCCTCTTTTGACATACAACGAAGCGGACAGACGGACATGTCGAAATTATAATTGTCACTTATTTCATTTTAGCTATAGAAACCTGAAAATCTAGATATTTTTGAGTAGCAAAGATCTGTATCAAAATAATATTATTATTATATAAATTTTCAGTTATGGTGGCGTGTGCAACAGTGTACTATGCAGTAAAATTAGCAGACGTTAGCCCTTTAGATAGGCCAGTATTCAAAACCGTGGCCGGCTTATTTGAATTTATGGGAGTCTGCATATTTAGTATGGAAGGTATAGGGGCTGTCATGGCAATCGAAAATAACATGGAAGAGCCTAAGAATATGGGGCTTGCTTTATTTGGAGGTAATTGTATGGTAACAAATATTTCCAAATGTTCTGTAAGATATATGTATATTTAAGTGTCAAACAGCCAACTTGGCGTGTCTATAGTACCTACCTAAAAATAAATAATAAAAAAATGTTTCCAATTAATGACTGCATAGTAAACTACTAACATAAATAATATTATAAAAGATCAGCAATTCACCCTCGCTTCACTCGGGTTCGGTCCTACCTTGCTTCCCGATACAAACTTTGATCCTAATTTTCGCCCCCTTAAGAGGTGATTTCCGGGATAAAAAGTATCCTACGTCTTTTTCAGGGTCCCAAACTATCTTCTTACCAAACTTCATCTCAATCGGTTCAATAGATCCAGAGATTACCCCCTACAACCTCACAACTCACAAACTTTACGTCTTTATGATATGATAGTATCAGATAATATTTGTAAGTCTGTATGTAGGGATTTATAAACTACTGATACAATACTAAAAATTCTATAACTAATATGATGCAATATTACTGCCGAGTACTATAGGCTATTTTTATTATATATTTTCGAATAAATAATGCGTTTACTGTCTGGAATCATAATAAGTTTTATTGGAGTCGGATAAAATACTTTATCGGCTTCTAGCGACTCACCCTCGCTTCGCTCGGGTTTGTCCCTAGGTACGTTTTAACGGTTAGTATGAAATACAAATCTTTGAATTTCTCGACTTTTCTGTACTATATTATGCATGTATTATATATATAAATTATAAACCTTCCTCTTAAATCACTCTTTCTATTAATAAAACCTGCATCAAAATCCATTGCGTATTTTTAAAGATCTAAGCATACATAGGGACAGACAGCGGGAAGCGACTTTGTTTTATACTATGTAGTGATTTTAATCAACTAGAGACCTACCAAAACAAAGCGAGTGTAAGTCTCTAATCCTTACTATTAATATAAATGTAAAAGTTTGTGAGGATGTATGGATGTCTGGATGTATAAATGTATGGATGTTTGTCACTCTTTCACGCAAAAACTACTGAATAGATTTTAATGAAACTTTACAATAATATAGCTCATATATCAGAATAACACATAGATTACTTTTTATCGCGAAAAAATGTACGGTTTCCGTGGGATAAATTTGTTTTTGTTTTTCTAGAGGCAAACTCGAGCGAAGTGAGGGTGAACCGCTAGTATCTTATAAAAGTAAAATTAGAACCCAAGCAGAGACATCATACAACATACATCTTTTGATATCGAAATACTAAGAATAATTTTTTTTTCTTTTTTTTTTTTTTGAACATTACTTATAATGGTATCCCATAGTGATATAATTTTAAAATATTTTTCAGGCATGTCAATTGTAGTAAGTATTGTAGTTACAATCGGATTTTTTGGATATTGGGGTTTTGGTGAAGACTCTAGATCTCCTGTAACGTTGAATTTTCCTTTAGAGCCGTTAGTATTCAATGTATTTAAATTTAAACCATTTTTTATATTGTATTTGTAATTTTGATAGAATTTTCTTAGCTAAACTCTTTAACCCTTACTATGTATCTAGGTTAAAAGTAATATCTCCATTAAAGACTAATTAAAAGTCACACGAGTACTTATCTCTTGGAGTAATCATAGGAGACTGTATGTTAAGCGCTATAATGTATAGCGCTTCTCTTATTTTGTATCGTTCTTCTACTTTTCATATTATAATTCTCTCTTTCCTAAAAATTTTATCTGCTTTACAAACGAAAAAAATATAAAAAAACATGGATTTTTAATATAAATATGTTGGGACATTAACACACAGCACCATCTAGTTCCATTGTAAGCTACGAGACTTGCGTTATGGATACCAGATAGTTGACACACTACACATGTATAACTTTAAATATATACACATTATATAAATATAAAAACCCATGACTGGAGTACAAACATTCATGCTCATCACACAAATGAATGCCTAGCGGGATTCGAACCCACGACCGCTGGCACAGCAAGAAGGGTCACGCAAACTGAGCCAAACGTGTCATCAAATAAATAATATTCAAATTCTCCTTTTCAGATTTCCTATAGCCCTCAAAGTATTACTAGGAGTTATGATATACGTCACATTCGCTCTAAACTTTTGGTTCCCTTTCGATTTAATGTGGCATTACATAAAAAAAGGATATGATCCATCAAAATATTGGCTTTGGGAGAGAGTGTACAGGGCTATTTTTATATGTGGTATCACCACCATAGCTGTTACATTTCCAAATGTATCCAAATTTATTGGTGTGGTAAGTTTTCAATTAGTTGGATTGTTTCATATGTTTTTTTTTTAAATTAATACTTTAACGTTATTCTCAGGGTTTGAATCGTAAAGAGGTTAAAGTGGTGACCTTTTTACAGTTCAAACTTTGTGTCAATATTGTATATATATATATATATATATATAAACATGTTTTGTCTCTAAGATAAAACAAAATAGAGCATTGATAACTGCTATCATTCAAGCAATGTCTAATATTATTAATAGACAGCTAAGGATGGAGTAAGAGCTTATGTTTTTGACGCTTTCACACACCTTGTAAAATGGAACTACTATTATGAGTCTGTTTATTACTACAAAGTTTATTGAAAGTACAAAAGAAACCTTATATCAACACTAACGGCTCACCCTCGATTCGTTAGGGTTCGCCTCTAGAAAAACAAGAACAAATCTATTCCACGGGAACCGTACATTTTTCGGAGATAAAAATAGCTTATATGTTATTCTGATGTATGAGCTATATTATTGTAAAGTTTCATTAAAATCCATTCAGTAGTTTTTGCGTTAAAGAGTAACTAACATACATAATACATATTAATAGGATTATTATACTATCTATACCTCGTATCCAAGTAACGTGAATTTTTCTCAGACTTAAACACTTACTCTCGATACTAGAACTACTTAGAAAGATTGTTTTTTTTTTAGTTTTTCTTCTTTTATCAGCTTGACGTGGTTTTTATCGACTTCAAAAAGGGAAAGGTTCTCAAATATATGTGTGTTTGAATGTTACACAATATATTCGCAAAATCGAAATCGCTTTTCATAGTTCTTTTTTTAATCAAGACATTATACCCATTTAAATGTCAAAGAACTAACAGCCCTTAGGCGTTAAATAATTGCTTATATTATTTTTTATTTTGAAATGAATTTGAAGTCGATGCACCTCCTTTTTTGTTTGCATATAGATTGTAAAGAATAATTAATTATTGAGAGTACCATAGAATACTATTTTCTACGTTACGTTCAAAGATATATGTTACATATCTTTATGTATGTATGTATGTATGAATGTATGAATATGTATATACTACAAATACCTTTAAATACTTTTCATTTTCAACAGCTAGGTTCTTTTTGTATATCAAACATGGGTTTCATCTACCCAGCGTTCATCGAACTATGCCTGGACTGGACAGACCCAGGGCTTGGCTTCATGAAGTGGAGGTTCTGGAGGTGTCTCATGATCATAGCCTTTGGCCTTACTCTATGCATCGTTGGTACTATTACTAATGTTAGAGGACTTATTCAGGAATCGTTTTGAATATTTAAAATTTTCATATTGAAATTTGTCTTCAATATCTTCTTAAGGTTTATGAAATAAAAATCAAAGTTTTAAAAATATTCCAAAATGCTGAATTTATTGCTGGAAATGCCTTTGATAATTTAAGAAAATGTTCAAAAAGTAACTTTATGTATAGTGACCGACTTGAAAATAAGGAGTTCTTTTAATTTTATAATTATTTTTAAGAATAGTACTTTAACATTTTAAAGTTAATCCTTATGAATTTTAAAAAAATCGCCTGGGTGGAATAATAATTACCAAAGTAATCAGTTATTGTAACTTCTTAATTAAAAGGTAGTTTATTGCAATAACAGCTTAATTTTATGGTTTTTTACTATTAATTAAAAAAAAATCTAGTCAATCATTTCACATAAATCTTTTTTACATAAATTAGACATAGATCTAGTCACAAATTAACTCACACAGGTAATATTTCCTGCTGTCATGTTTCAAAATACGATTGAATATTGTAGGGTAAGTATATTACTCTTAAAAAAATATACCTTTAAAATGAGGCTTTAAAACTTATTCTGGTAGTAATGAATTCTAGACTACCTCCGTAGTCTAGGGGTTAGCAGGTGTAGCCGCAGATCCGAAGGACCTGGGTTTGAGTTCCGGGTTGAGTCAAGTTCAGTTATTGAGTTTCTCTGTCAAATAATTCTCAGTAACAGCTCGGAGTTGGGAAGTTGGTGGCGTTTCACCCCCGTGCCACGGAGAGCACGTAAAGCAGTCGTGCCTGCGCC
Organism: Argynnis bischoffii washingtonia; assembly: GCA_033884665.1. NCBI lineage: Eukaryota > Metazoa > Arthropoda > Insecta > Lepidoptera > Nymphalidae > Argynnis > Argynnis bischoffii. The sequence goes on from JAEMGE010000029.1 coordinate 7,548,877, forward strand.
TTAACTCTCACTGGTTGTCTCGAGTAGTCGTCCCACCGGAGTATGAGAGTGACAGGAATAGAGAGTGCACTTGTGTCTGCGCGTACACTTGTGCACTATAATATCTCCTGCGCAGTTGGCTAGTCTCAATGAGATTGGCCGCCGTGGCCGGAATCGGTTGGAAGGACATTATTATTCTAGGCTGGCACCGTTTGAATACAAATATACATACATCAATATATAAGTAATATCGAAGACAAGTAAATAAGTACGTCGACTACTAGTTAATAGCGAGGTGCAGAGATATTTTTACAAGCTTTTATTTAACTTGCAATATTTGTTTGTGGGTATGTTTGTGTGGATCAAATCTTGCAAACTGAATTAGAGCCACGTTCTCTTATCCTACAGAGTTGAAATTTTGTATGTTGGTTCAGTCCCGATGACAATAATTATGATAATTATGACGTGATTCTCAATCTAAGATTGACTCCAGACGAAGTAACTCCTTAACGTTCAACAGTACAGACATAAAATTTTATATACACATTCAATATTAATTTACACTATATCTCTTTGCTTAAGTTAAATAAAAGAAATAAAAAAATATATGAACAAGTTATTTTAATGTACATTTTGAAGACATGTAGTCGGATTGAAGCTGCACCACGCCGGCCAAATCGGTTGGACTTTTATACCATGACGGAGCATCCGGGACCTGGTAATAAATTAAATAATTAAATAATAAAATTAATAAAATTTATCATTTTTTGACTAAGCTATATATATATATATATATATATATATATATATATATATATATATATATATATATATATAAATAATATCTATATTAGAATAATATAGAAATATAAATTAAATCAAAATAATAGCTTTTTACTAAATTCATATGGAATTATATACGGTATTTATATACGGCATTTATAAGAAAAACACAATTTTTTAAATTTTTGTCTGTCTATTCCGGCTAATCTCCAAAACGGCTGGGCCGATTTTGACGGGACCTTCACTGGCAGGTAGTTGATGTTATAAGGAGTAATTTAGGCTACTTTTATTTTCGTAAAAGAATTAGGGTTCCGCTCAAATAAATTAAAATATACCTAGGAACGAGCCCGAGCGAAGCGAGAGTGAGTCGCTAGTTATGAGATAAAATAACATACCTATGCGCGTCCAAACGTACATAAACTGATTTATCAACACTCGTATTAGCGACTACATCAGACCAGAGTCGTTCTGCTACCGTCGCGGCTCGAGGCCACACGTGGTAGTCTAGGTTACCTGTAGTAATTTACTTTTACTTTTAAAACGTTTAAAAACGTGTCAAATTGTCATTGACATGACATTTGACATGACATTGACATCTAAAGTAATGACAATTTGGCACGTTTTTAAACGTTTTTCATTTAACTTGGTTTATTTAATTTCTTTTTATTGACCGATTGTTATTGGAAAGGGAGTTTATGTGTTTGATCTACAATATATAATATTATGTAATGGACAACAGAATTAATGAACGAATTTTAATGACTTTTTTTGAATTTTTATTTCTCCAATTCTTTTTGAATTATTGAAAATATTAATCATAAATTTTTAGTTTAAGAATATGAAGTTTAAGAAATGAATTCACCACAAATATAAAAAGTGTTATTTGAATACTTTATTTATCAAACTTAACATCTTTGAAAAAGCTCAATCAAACTTTATGCCATAATACAGGTCTCTTATTACGGAAACAGAGGTTACCATATGTTTTGTGTTGACAATATCCTAACTTATTTATAATTGTTTGTATCAATAATATGTTTGTTTTTGTATGTAATATTGTTTACTGTTTATGTATTGTTTTGGTCAATAAAAATATATATTTAAAGAACAATGATTATTATATAAGTACGAAGTAAGACCAATTGGAAAAAACGAAGTATACCTAAATAAATTTAAAATTCATTATAAATTATGAATAAAACTAAATAAAGCTGTACTTATAATAGTTTTAAAAGCTAAACATTGAAAGGACTAACTCACTAGAATCGACTAAGTCCGTCCAAAGTATAGCTTCTCCTCCCTCTATTGTTAAAGCTTCAATATTTCGCCAAGATATCCATGAATACATTTGTTGCCAAGTTCTAGCAAAGACAGTAAAAACTTAATGTTATTAGTGACATAAATTAAGCTTTTTTCGTAATATGTACTTTTGGTCTAAATAAAAAACCATCTTGATCTAAGTCAATTTTAAAATGTTATGAAACCACATGAGGTAAAAATTAGTAACATCCATAGGTCACTGGTTCATATCCGGCTCGAAGGTCCATCGAGTTTCGAGTAAAACGCTGAATTGTAATATATTACGGTTGCATCGTACACCACAATTGACATACTACTGGTATATGAAAATTTGATTTGGCTAACTCAAATCATAATGTTAATATAGTACAGTAGTCCAGTGGTAACGCGCTCGCTTAGGAAACCGAGTGAAACAGGTTCAAATCCTCCGTCAGAAATCATTTACAACATGATTCCCATGTTTTATGGTGAAGGAAAGTGTCTGAATAGTGGGACTTTATACTATTTTATTGTTTTTATTCCTTAATCCAAAGTTTTACTCAAAGTATATTCAGTAAAACTTTATTAGTGACCAATGACTTACGACTTACGTGCTTCCTTTGCTCTTGTGCATCTTTTGGTACCTAATAACAGTGTCTCTGCGTTATTCCAGGTTATATCTGTGGCCTATATTTAATCTAAATCCATCCAGTCGATTCCGCGCGAAGATGTAATAAACATACTGACATCCATGCAGACTTTCCCATTTAAATTAAAAATCCTTTGTCTAGTAAGCTTACCTATATTTGGTACACCTTTGATTTCTTATCTCACAAGATAAATCCCATTTCGTTGAATGTATGACTTTAAATTTGCTTAAATTTGGATTTGTTAAATCTTTGTAGTGCACTCCAAATCTTGGCCACGTCTCCTCAAAGTATCTTATTATGTTAGCCTCATACCAAATAATAGGTAACTTCGGCAAGAACCCTTTATTCGCCATCTTTAAGTGTTCTAACGCTTTATCAAAGTAGTCTATATCTGTTATTCCATAACAATTCTTTGGCGGAAAAATATTCTGACCCAAATGAAAGATATCATCAACTTTGGTTATTTCCAATACTAACGAATACATTTTTTGAAGAATATTAAAAATCTCTTGTGTAGATACTGGGTTAGATGTCAAGTTATTTTTCGGACAAGTCGATTCATTGATCCAAGCCCAAGGTGACCCTATAATACCCGGAACAGCAATTTCTATTAATACACGAATTCCTCGAACCCCCGCTCTTTTGACCATATAACTTATGTCCTTCTTTGAATATACCATTGATTTATCACATGGTCCATATTGAAAAACAGCATTATTTTCTATGGGAAAACTTGTCATGTCTATTCTCCAGTGAAGAGTGTTCAATTTACATGTAGACATGGCGTCTATTGTTCGTACTAGATCAACAACTGGTATATAATTATGTACAGTATCAATCATCAATCCCCTATACTTATATGTGGGATTATCGTTTATGAGTATATTTGATAATGTTATTAGATATCCTGTACTTTGGTCAACTAAAATTAATTGAATCAAAGTTTCAAGCGCATGACGTGTTCCACAAAAAGATACTGATCTAATTTTGATGAAAACGTCATTATTCACTAAATCAATTCTCAAAATGTATGACTCATCTGTATTTAGTCTTAATCTGGCATCAGAATCGCCTTCTATATCAATTTGCACAATCATTCTCTTTACTGACAAATCTTGCTTTTGATGGAAGATTGAATTATTTCTTTCCATTTTAGCTAAATCTTTTACAAACAATTTAAAAGCTTCAGCTAGATATTGCCTTACTTCTTCTGATGGTACTGATTTAAATTTATATTCCATCTTTTTTGTTGATATTGTTACAATAGTTTTACTAAAATAAGTATAACCTATTGGATAGGGCCAGAGCTGGGGACCCGTACACAAAAGTGTACATTGACTTTGGGAATTATATGTACTTACATTTATGGCTGGATTTGTTACTCTGTGACATAAGTTATTTTTACACTGCCACATCCAATGCAGAATATCTTGACTAAAATTAAAATTAGGAAATTGCTATAAACTGCTATTACACGTTGATGAAAAGTCAATAAGATTGATCAATTATAAAAAAACACCTTCTCTCAATCCTTTTTTCAGCGTTTGAAACACACAAGTTATCTTTGTTCAACCAAAGTGGCATAGTTGATAAAAATATTATTAACGCCAATAATAATATTGAACCTATTATAGTATAATAAACCCAATTATGTCTATTAGATCTATAAAAAAAAGTCAAAACAATATTAAGAAAAATAATGGGCTGATTAGATAATAAGTAGGCTAGTATACAAAAAAGATATGGACATTGACTTAAGAAACTATTCAAAGTTATTTCACCCTTGGATTGAACTCGTGGATTCTTTTTAAAATGTGTATAAAACCATCGATAACTGGCGAATATATCGACAAAAGTTCTCTTTTTGAAATCTATTCAAAAAAAGCCAAATAAATGCTGTGTTAATAAAGATATTAATATAAATCTATACTAATATTATAAAGCTGAAGAGTTTATTTGTTTGTTTGTTTGGTTGAACGCGATAATTTCAGGAATTATTAATCCGATTTGAAAAATTCATTTTGCATTAGATAGCCCTTTAACTGAGGAAGATTGTAGGCTATATATCATCCTGGAAAAATGTACAGTTTTATCTTGGAACGAACCCGAAGCGAAGCGAGGGTGAGTCGCTAGTATTACATACAAAGTGACCTAGAAGATATTAATTCTCATAATAAAAAAAGTCACCTGTCCTTTTCGCCGTTTTTGCTCCACGTAATTTTAGTAAATATTCGTTTAAATATACTTCTTTTTTTATTATCGCACATCTCCTTAGTACACCCAGGGTCTCCGCAGCAGGGACCAGTGAGGCTGCACCTTGTGCATGCGCAGTCAGGTTGACAGAAATGACTTGAAGAATCTTTGAAATCTGAAGATTGGTCTTGTATTTGATGTGATTGTCCATAAATGTTAGGATTGATTGTGGTTTCTGTACACAAATGCTTGTGTTGACTATAAAGATATATGTATACAAACTTATCAATTTACTCTAAATAAATAAAATTAAAGCCTTTTTTGAAATAAAATGGAACTTGAAAAAAATCGTATCAAATATGGTTATATGTCACATGCATCTATTATTTTTTATAATGTTTAAAGCTGTGTGTATTTTCAAAACAAAATAATATGCATAGCGAAGATGGTAATATTTTTTTCACAAAATGTTCAATTTACAGAGATTTTTATACAATCTAAGGCATTCATTTATACTTGATCGAAGGATTTCAAGATGACCCCGAGATCAAAACACCTCACCAATATCTTGAAATAATACTAAATAGAATACTTTTAAGAGCATTTGTTCATTACCCACCCATTAGGTTTAGTGCGGATTATGTTACTTAGAGGAACTAGGATGGCCCGATAGGTTCTAATGAATTAAAACGTGACTAAATCACCAATTATTTGACAATCACGTGGCGTAAAATAACAAGTTCAGATTCCGCTTGAGACAAGTATTTATATTATTCAGGCTCTTGAGCTTAAGACCTCCATCACAGCGCACTCTATTGTGGATTGCTAACTCTACACTTAAATGAACATTAAATACGAGATATTACATACTCCCTTGATAAAACTCTTCCGAACTTTCTTTCACAGTATTTTCTCTTAACATATCTTTTTCAGAACAAACAGCTTGATTCATCATGAGGTAAGCATTTAAACGAGAATCATCAGAAAAATCTAAGGATCTAGAAGTTTCGTCAACAACTGATGGCAAAACTGTTATAGACGATTTGAACTGTATTTTCGCATGAATTGTATTACTTTTTAATTTCGATAAAGAATCCACTAAAATATCAGATTCTGTTAAATCTGAGTCAGTTTCATTTAGTTTTTTTTCCAAATTTACTTTCTCTTGGTGTATAGATGTATAAGCGCCTGAAATAGTAAAATTTACATTTGTTATAAAAGTAATTGCTAAAAGTAATAATAAAAAAGTAATACTAAAGTAAAATATAAATTAATTAAAAAACCAGTCAAGTGCGAGTTGGACTCGCACACGAATATTTCCGTACAATAATCGATATATATATTTTTTATTTGCATGATGGCCATTTTGAAATTCGCCGTCTTGATTTTTTATTATATGTTGTTATAGCGGCAATAGCACACTCTGTGATAATTTCAACTCTCTACGTATTACGGGTCATGAGATACGGCCCGCTGACCGACAGACGGACGGAAAGCATAGTAATAGGATCTCGTTGGCACTCTACGGTTACGGAACCCTAAAAATGAATATAACAAAATGTTATAATGAAAGAAATATCATCAGAGGCGATGATGACTAATAACCCTGCCATAGTTACTAACGTGACTTCACTTGATTGGACTAACTAGATCCGACTTTACTACCAAAACTCCACCCTAACAGCTTGCACGAGGGAATTATTTTTAGTGATCATTTTATCTTTCTATCTATATAAATAAAAATGAATGTCCCTATGTTTAACCTCTATGTGTTCTCAAACCATTGATCCGATTGTGATGAAACTCTTGCGGGTTATTCTGGATATGCCGGCGAAAGTTGCTGGTCCAAAAAAAAAAACAATTTTTCTTTAGACGTTTGTCTTTTACGCGTTCCTAAACCATTCAAGCTTAAGGACACACGTAAATTGCTAGTCTATACTCTATACAGATAAATAAAAATTAAGTGTCTGTTTGTAATGTCAAAATAACAGTTTTATACTAAATGCATTTGGAATTATATACGGTACTTATAAGAAAAACACAATTTTTAAATTTTTTGTCTGTCTGCTTATTCCGGCTAATCTCCGAAAAGGCTGGACCAATTTTGACGGAAATTTCACTGGCAGATAGTTGATGTTATAAGAAGTAACAATGTTTATTTTATGAAAAAACATATGTTTGTAAATATTTTATATAGGGACATTTGAAAATAGAGTTAGTTCTACGTACATTCTGTCGAAAGACAAAATGAGAGAGTCTTTGTTTAACTGACCTTCAATAGCCGCCTTAACATTATTGATTGTCACTTCCATAGTAGACAATATCTCACAAAATTTTATTATCATAATCTGCTCTGTTTCGCTGATGTTAGTACAAATGTCAGCATAAACTTGCCCTTTTGTGTTGGTACAGCAATAGTAGAGTAAGACAGATGTCAGTATGTATAATTTTTGATTACCCTCATCTAAAATGCTATAAAGGCAAATGTATTTTAAAAAATAAAAATTACGGCATTTAGATAATCGTGCATTTTATCGGGAATCAAACTAGTGTGCCAAATTTCAGCTCAATCGGATACTGGGAAGTGGGTCTAACTTGCAAGATTCCACACACTATAGGTGAAACTAAATAAAAGCTTGTATAAAATCAAAAAACAAGTTGACAAAGCAACATATTACAAACATCCTATTTACTCGTTTAGAGGTTGAATTCTTAGAATAGATTAGCGTCTCACCCTCACTCCGCTCGGTTCGTCCCTTCTTACTTTTTAAAGTTTAGTATATATTTCTCAGAGATGAGATATTTTCCTGCAGTAAAAAGTATCCTATGTGTTAGCCCGGATGACCAGCTATTATCATACCAAATTTCATTTAAATTCCTTCAGTGGTTTTTCCGTGATGCGGTAACATATAGACAGACAGACAGGCAAAAATTCTAAATATCTATTTCAATAAGATTTTCCAAAAAATATTCAATGTACAGATTCGGCTTAGTTACAATTTTATTATATGTATAGACTATAACGATTTTCTACAAATCCATCAGCTTAGTTGGAACAATGACCAATCAAGATAGATAAGAACATATAAAAAAAAGGATATTTGTGTTATCGTTTAAGACAAAAGTATTTTTTCTCGCAGGTCTATATTATAAAGTTCAAAAAAGAAAAATAAGCTACAAAGGCAAAGAATAACTTTGAAACTCAAGTTAGCGCTAAATGAAAGCTATAAATAAGTTTTAAAATGACATATGTCATGAGGACGCCAGTAGATCACATGACCAGGAAAGTGCTTGATCATAAGTCGGGACCAAAACAGCGCGGAAGACCCCGACTTACGTAGGTGTCTGTAATGAGTATGGAAAACAACAATGTTGACCCGAGAATGACCCAGGAAAGATATCTTTGGCGAAGAATGATTAGGAGAACAGACCCCAAAGAAAGAAGGAATGGCCAGGAGAAAAAGAAGTTTTAAAATATAAAAACATATTTAACAGCCATTTTCCCCCAAGTAGCTGTCAGTGGGATAGGCTACTTTTGCGCTGACGGCTTTATTTTAATGGTTATGATAGCTCGTATGACACACGCAGTATAATAGATTCTTACCTTAGCCGTAATATTGGAAATTTGTATTTCATAAATTCGTCCAAATTAGAAGCAAACAAAGCTTTATCAAAATCATCACAGCAAACATCGTCTTTATATTTATTTACAATATACTCTAAACTGTTTATGTCCAATGGCTTCTCATCACCGATTACACAATTATTTAACTAGAAGCAAACGAGCAGATGAATTCTTTTATCACTTACTAATAACCTTAGACATCCTTCACACCTTCATATGGCTTTCCTAAATAGATCTCTATTAAAAAAGGTTCTATATTACATTTTGCTATTTATTTTATTAAGGCGCTAAACTCAAACATTTTTATTTAAATATAGTGAAGTCCTCCAACGCGTATCAAATACATATTTAAAACTTTAGTAATAAAACCAAGTATTTTTAGACACTGAAGTCGAATACCTGAACTGATTTCCATTACAATCTAAAGAAGCTAAGACATTAACAAATTTCTGTAAAAGAACCTTTTTTATCAGTTTTTTTTTTGCAGCGCACGCCAAATAAGGACTATTATAGGCAAATGTTTGATACCTCGAGTTACAATACTGCAATTTCATGGGGATCTTTGATTTTTTCGAAAATAAAAGGAAAGGTGAAATAATTTTTAAACTAGTCCAGTAGTTTTTTAGTTTATCCATTACAAACAAACACACAAATATTTTTTTTCTCTTTATAATATTAGACATATGCTATTGTCCATATTTAAATATTATATTTCATCATTCGTTGCTTTTAGATTTAGATTATAGATTTTCTATAGTGATAATTCTAGTGAAGGCTATCGAATGTAGAATTAACAGTTACTTACCCAGTTTAATAACATTTCAGCCCAAATTGTTTCAATAATTTCAATTCTACAATCAGAGCATGATTCCTCATCCGCCATTACAACAAAATACGTTCTTAGACAATATTTTATGATTTATTTTTTATTGTTTTTGAATCTGTTAAAATTGGCATGTTCAATTCATTATGTTCAAATGTATAATATAGATTAAAAATAAAAAATCAGTTTTTTATTACAGATATAAAAAACATCTTCCATTACACCTCATGATGAAAGAAATTAACATGAAAAATTACTTACGCGAAAAGGCAATTCGAATGAAACTAAATTTTCGCGGATTTTTTCGTTGTTTTATTGTTATTTAAATTTTTTACCACACTACACACATCTAATGGGGTGAAAAAGTAATTTTGTACGCGAATATATTTTAAAGATGTCATTAATCTGTCACGGTGCCAAGAAGTGATCCTGTGACGCCCATATAAGACAGGGGAGGTTTTGTTGAGTTTAGTGGGTAGTACTTGCTTTTTAGCCAGTAGTCCCACATAGCTATCTGTATGGTACAGGTAGTATGCGTAAATGGGTTTCCCAAAATAAAAACAACACGCTTACATAAAAACTAAGTAAAATATGTTCAAATCTCGGGTCTCGTGCCTCTGAAATTTTCATGTGTGAATCATTTTCAACAACAACCCAATGGTAAATGGTAATAACCTCACGATGAAGGAAAACATCGTGAGGAAACTTGCATGTCAGAACAAACTGTTTTCGAAAGACATGTCCACCAACCCACATTTGGCCAGCGTGGTGGAATTTAGCCTAGCCACCCCTAGCAGTAGGATATTAAAAAAGGGCTGAATAAGGTAAGAATGATAATAGATATCATTAAAATTCACTCCCATACATGGACATCTAAATGTGCGCTAAAGATTACAATGTACATTTGGTAATTTTTTTAAGTTAATACAACCACAAAGTATCTCGATTAAAAACCGCAAATCAAAGTTTATCATTTGCCGTAATCAAATCGTACTTAAACATTACACAGGATTGTTGTGGCTTAGATAATATTTCCATATGCTTCATAATATAATATCGTAAATACATAATAACAAACTATCAACCACATACTAAAGTATTTAACTCGCAAGAAATATTTTATTTTTATTTTAAACTAATTGAACTGATAGAACAAGATTTGAAAAGATCTGAGACATAAAAAAATTTCATTGTTATTTATGAGCTTTGAGATCATACAAAAATTGTATATAAAAACCCTTGGTTTTAAAAAAAAACCGAATCCCAAAAATTTTTTTCCTAAGAAGCCTTGTTTGAACTATTGTATTATTAGCCCAATAGGTCCAGCCGTTCTCAAATGTTGCGCTACCCACATTTTTGCTAAGAACCATTTACATCAAAATTTATTATGGTTGAAGTCGATATTTTCACCAATTTTAAAGATTACAATGTACATTTGGTAATTTTTTTAAGTTAATACAACCACAAAGTATCTCGATTAAAAACCGCAAATCAAAGTTTATCATTTGCCGTAATCAAATCGTACTTAAACATTACACAGGATTGTTGTGGCTTAGATAATATTTCCATATGCTTCATAATATAATATCGTAAATACATAATAACAAACTATCAACCACATACTAAAGTATTTAACTCGCAAGAAATATTTTATTTTTATTTTAAACTAATTGAACTGATAGAACAAGATTTGAAAAGATCTGAGACATAAAAAAATTTCATTGTTATTTATGAGCTTTGAGATCATACAAAAATTGTATATAAAAACCCTTGGTTTTAAAAAAAAACCGAATCCCAAAAATTTTTTTCCTAAGAAGCCTTGTTTGAACTATTGTATTATTAGCCCAATAGGTCCAGCCGTTCTCAAATGTTGCGCTACCCACATTTTTGCTAAGAACCATTTACATCAAAATTTATTATGGTTGAAGTCGATATTTTCACCAATTTTAAAACGTCTCCTCCTGAATCCTTCACTCAATTCGAGTGTATGTTTTTTTTCTGTTATATGTTTTGTTTTTAATATATCAATAACATCAAGAAATGAAAATCTACATCTCAGAGTAGAAAGTCTACGTTTAAAATTTTGATATCGCTATATATTTAAAGTTAATATTAATAATATATTTTTTCCAATCAAAATATAAAAAATCAAATATTCAAGTCAATAAAAATTGTTAAAAGCAATTTTAAATTCCAAATTAAAGGTAAATGTTTGTTCAATTAGACTATTTTAATAGCCATTTCTTAAGGAAGCTCTCACAGGCTCGATGAATCAACAAGGAACTCAAACTATTAATATAAAGTTAAAGTAACGTTAAGTTTACAATAATTAGTACGACAGTATCTTCTTCTATATATGTAATAAAATTGTATCTTATCACTGTCTGTACATGGAAAACATTTGAGAAAAACTATTATTTGGAGTCTTTATTCACGCAGTGGAACCCACAACATTGATTTATAGAATTTATGCCTGTTTATCTGTGCTTTTGAGCGCTAAATTCAGAAACGGCTTAACCGATTTGGGTGTGGTTTTAAGTGGTAAGCTTCACTTAACATTTAGTATTTCTTTTATTTAAATCGGTTTATAAATAAAAAAAATTAAAGAGTGCGTGTATGAATCTGTACCTACACGCGCAAGAAGTAAAACTTCTGTAGGTTATCCGGTACTCTTTATGAAATTCAATTTATGTTTTAAATAATTAGGATAGGTGAGATACTAAAAGTAACGCATATTAGGCATATTACAATCATATATTTCAAGAATATCATTTAAGGAAAGAATATGATATTCTATATCATTTGTCAGACAATAACAACGGTTACTATGGCAACAAACGTTCGCCTCGCCCGATTTACACTTTTCGTAACGCATTCACCAGCTTACTCCTGAAGTCAAGCGTGCGTAAAGGAGTTTTACTTTAAAAGTTTTCTCAATTTAAAGAACGAACCTAAGGGACGAACCCAAACGATGCGAGATTGAGTCGCTAGTAACAATAAAATTATACATACCTACATAAACTTAACAAATATCAGAATCAAAAGTTAGTTAATTGTTAGGTTATTAACAATTATATTTTAACTGTTTTATAGCATTTTGAAGAATAATTTAATTATAAACATAATTATATCAATTCAGAAAATAATAGCATTTTAACGACGCTTTAATTCGTCTGAGTTAAATCGTTTGAACTTAATTGTATTACTTTAAATTGCCAGATTAACTGAGAATGTGGTGCAATATCGTAAAACTTTTTTCTTATTTTTGAAGTTATACTTCTTTCAACATGTTTGGAAAAAAATATGAGAGTAAAATTTTTACGATGCGCGCGCATGCAACAGACAAAAAGTGACATGATGAAGTTAGCTGCATTCCTTTTACAAACAGAGAGTTGTGATATACGGGATGAAGTCTTTAGCTATTTTTGTTCTGTTGCCACAAAGAAGAATAACTTCTTACGTGTGTACATAAGTACACACACACGTTTCTTTTTTTACATCAGAAATAGGGATGTCTGTTGTAGGAGTATGAATTATATAGAACTTTTTCTTTTATTTATAGGATTACTATTATGCAAAAGTTGGTATGTGAGCGGTAGTGTGCGTGCGTCCTTACTTGCGTGCGTACTTGACTAACTTAATAAACGCTACTGTTAGCACCTAGGATGGTGAGATGCAAGAGATGCAAGAGAGATCCTGAGCGATGCAAGAGTAAGCCACCAGTGAATATTGCAAAACTGTGCACATAAGTACAAGGGCACTAATCATTTTGGGTTGTTGCTAATAATTCCGTGACAGAAAAACTCAAAAACTATACTTGGCCCGATTCTGGACTTGAAGCCAAGACCGCTGTATCTGCTCCCATATATGTTAGCCAGCAAACCTATAGAACTGAAAATAGTGTTATAGATTTAAGGGTTAGGACATGAAAGAGAAAGGGGTAAATGATGACATGACGAGTAATAGGGGAGAGTGTAAAAGGAAAAATTACTGCGCCGACCTCAGTTGTTTAGGAAATGGGCAGGGAGATGATGATGATGAAAGGTTCGGTCTTTTTTGTATTAATTCTTATTTAATATAATAAACATTCAAATAAAACTATCTTTTCGGATTTTTTCGCGGATTTATTTTGATTTTTGGTTCCCGACGCGACGTTTCGATTGCTTTACAGAAAAAAATATATATTTTTGTTACTTTGTGGGTAGGCTGTCTGTAACAACTATATAATGCTTTTGCGACATCTAACACCTTAGTCTCTCCCGTGACCATAATTGTTGTAAAGCAATCGAAACGTCGGGAACCAAAAATCATAATAAATCCGCGAAAAAATCCGAAAAGATAGTTTTATTTAAATGTCTAATATTCGCGTAAATCTAAGAAAGTATTTAATATAATAAATGCGAAAATATATTGGTTTTCACTTTGACCTACGGAATTTTTGCATTCGAATAGTTTATTAACCGAAAAGTGACAAGTTCTCTTTTTATCTTGACACTTCAAGCGATTTCTGTAGGATAATACGAGAACCCCTCCAACGTATTAGTACTCGTATGTGTTAATACGTGAAGCAAAAACTTTGTACCGCTTTTTAGTAAAATTGCGCAGACGGCGGAGTATGAAATCTCCCATACTTAGTTTATATAGAGAAGGAGTGCAGAATGCTAATATTTTTTTTTAATTATGCATAAACAAGACATTAAAGCAATAAAAAAAACATTATACACACTACCATGTATTTGAAACACATACGCCTATATACTCTTTTGTTTATTGTTGAAATCTGTGGTCAAATTAAGAATAGATTAATATTGTAATGTACGCAAGACAATAAATATATAACTTAATGAATTATGGTTGATTTTAAACAACGCGGCGATCACTAGTTTATATAAATCTATAATATCAAAATTCGAGCCTATTTCTAACGCTTCTCCTACAGAAGGCCAAAGCCATAACCGAGGTCTGACATTATGTAACTTGCCAATGACATTAACTCTGGCTTGTAACTGTTACAATCACTTTTTGTATATTGTTTATTTTCCACGGTCAATTATATAATAATAAATATAAGATATAATACTTAGAGGTTAAATAATGTTTTAGATTCAGGGTTATCAATACTGTGATAAGAGTTTAAGCGATAAATTTCACCCTTCCTTCCTTATGTATTTACACTTTTATATATTATTTAGCTAAGTTTTATATTTTGATTATAATAACTTATTGCTTATGGCTTTGCGTAGTAGATACAATGAAAAAATACGAATAAGTATGTATATACTTATTAGCACTTTTTTGGTAATATTACAAATTTACCAGTTACTCGCCAACTTTCGCATAATATTTGTGTGATTGGTTACAATGGTTACCTTTTTTTTAAGTCGGGAAATGTATTTACGCATACCACCTGTAAAAGAGATGGTTATGTGGCGATTCACTACACTACGCTAGAAGAGTTATTACAACCCACTTAAGCCCAACAAAACCTTCCTCATCTTAATGGGGCGCCGTAGGACCACTTACTGCCAACCAAGGTAAACGTCCTCCCATATCCTTTTCCTGGAGATTGCTCTCACGGTCCACTCTGCTATCAGAGCAGCATCAGAAGCAACCCACCCATCACCTCCGTACTCTTGGCAAGACGACAAGACCGACACGCGTTCGTTGGACAACAGGTAAATGGGATTGATATCAATAATATATTTTAAAACGTTTCTCACGTAAAACTAATGTTTTTCTGTAATTGAATTATATACTTTTGGAGAAATAAACGAATCTTTAATCTATACTAATATTATATATTTCCTTATATCAATTGCACTCTTTTAGGTCCGTTGTATGTATTTTGTATTCAGCCTTCTTTTAACGTCCCACAGCTGGGCAAGGACCTCCCTTCAATACGAGGGGGATCAGGCCATAGTCCTCCATGTTGGCCAAGTGTGGATTGGCGGACTTCACATATCTTTCGAAAACTTGTTAGGTTCTCTAAGACATGCAGGTTTCTTCATGATGTTTTCCTTCACTATAAGGCAAGCGGTAATCATGTTAGAAATGATTCGCACATGAAAATATCAGAGGTGAGAGATCCGGGATTTGAACTCATTTCACTCCGATTGCCAAGCGAGCGCATTGCCACTGGGCTACCACTGCCTTCTTAGGCCCGTTATATAACACTATTTCTCACTCCCATAGGTTGGCTAGAAGAAATCTCTTCCAGAGATAAGTACACCTTTGCCCACATTGGTCTCAGTATTATCTACGTTATATTGTTACGTTATATTGGTCTGGCACCGAGGTCTTCTCTCGAAATTGCCATCGTACGGACTACCCGAGGGCTTGTGCAAATGGGTTGCCAGTTTTTTATCTGGTCGAAGCATTAGAGTCGTCGTAGGTGGCTGCTGCTCCGAAAAACTAGGTATAAACGCTGGCGTCCCGCAAAGTTCTGTACTGTCCCCAACGCTTTTTCTTCTGCATATCAATGACTTGCTGTCGATTGATGGCATTCATTGCTATGCGGACGACAGCACTGGAGACGCCTCCTACACAGGCCGTGCAAACATCCCTCGTTCCGCTGTGGTAGAAAGTCGCGAACAACTTGTGTCTCAAATCGAGAGTATTCTTTCCAGAGTCTCCGATTGGGGTCGGGACAACTTAGTCCGATTTAACCCCTCCAAGACACAAGTCTGTGCGTTCACCGCTAAGAAAACCCCATTTACTGTGGCCCCTCAATTCCAGGGCACACCCCTAACCATCTCCAACAGTATTGGTATCCTTGGTGTCGACATCTCCAGCGACATCCAGTTCCGAAGTTACCTGGAAGAAAAGGCCAAGCTGGCATCCAAAAAACTCGGGGTGCTTAACAGAGCGAAGCGGTACTTCACACCGGGGCAAAGACTGCTTTTATATAAATCGCAAGTCCGTCCCCATATGGAGTACTGCTCTCATCTCTGGGCGGGAGCACCGGCATACCAGCTTGGGCCTTTTGACTCGGTTCAAAGGAGAGCTGTGAGAATTGTCGACGATCCAGTACTCACAAGCGCTATAGAGCCCCTAAGTCTAAGGAGAGATTTTGCGTCCCTCTGTGTGCTCTATCGTTTGTATAATGGGTTGTGTTCCGAAAAATTGCTTGAAATGATGCCCACGGCCACTTTTTATCATCGCACCGCTCGCCATCGACAGAGAGTTCATGCCCACACACTGCATCCCAAATGGTCCCGTACAGTTCGATTTCAGAGAAATTTCCTCCCACGGACCATCCCGCTGTGGAATGAACTCCCTGCCGAGGTTTTCCCAGAGGGCTACAGTATGGGGTCCTTCAAAAGGGGAGTAAGTAAGTTCTTAAAGGGTCGGCAACGCGCATGTGATGCCCTTGGTGTTGCAGGCGTCCATAGGCTACGGTAACCGCTTACCATCAGGCGGGCCGTATGCTTGATTGCCACCGTTGTAGTATAAAAAAAAAATAATATGCAATAAAGGATATATATAAGGAGGAAATATTTTTTTTGTTTGTTTATACCGAATAAGCTCCAAAACTACTAGAACAATTTATATGAAATTTGGTAAGATAGTTTGAGACCCTGGGAAGGATATAGGATACTTTTTATCCCGGAAATCATCCCTTAAGGGGGTGAAAATGTAGATGAAAGTTTGTATGGGGAAATAACCTAGGAACGAACCCGAGCAATGCGAGTGTGAGTCGCTAATCTAATATAAATTTAAAGAAATTTTACCATAGTCATTATCGAGATATGTTGGGACATTAACACACAGCACCATCTAGTTCCATGGTAAGCTACGAGGCTTGTGTTATGGATACCAGATAGTTGATACACTACAAATATATAACTTTAAATACATGCATATTATAAATATAAACACCCATGACTGGAGCACAAACATTCGTGCTTATCATATAAATGAATGCCCCCAGCGGGACTCGAACCCGCGACCGCTGGCACAGATAGTAGGGTCACTACAAACTGAGCCAAACCAAAGGAAAACATACATGAATATAATTTTTTTTTTATGTGATTCAGTGACAAACGAGCAGCCAGACCACCTGATGGAAAGCAGTACCTGTCGCCCATAACACCTACGGTTCATGCACTTAGGTTTTAAGTAACAAAAATGCAGAACCACAGGTGCGTTGTCACTGTGAGGACTAAGATGATATGCCTCTTGCCTGTAATTGCGCTGACTTTTTTGAATTTACCTAACTATATAAAAAACAACTTACTGTTCTCATTTTTTTTTATTTATGAACAAACAGAAGGAAAAAAGGTACTGAACTGTTTGTATTTATATATAGATAATTTATTATACCAATAAATAATTTATATAAGAATACGTTAATAATACTTATGGTGACTAGACAACGTAGTCAAGGTAGAGAACATTTCATTTCAATAGATATCCTGTCTCGCCGTTTCGAAGAAAAATGCCTTTAATTAGCTATTGCAGTATTTGTTGTTGTTAGAGCCTCTAACCTTTGTTTCAAATGTATTATTTAGCCCTTTTTAACATCCCACTGCTGGGCATGGACCTCCCTTCAATACTGGGATCAAGCTATAGTCCACCACGCAAACTAAGTATGAATAGCGGTCTTAACACGCTCTTCAAAAACAGGTTATGTCGAATATATAAGTTTAATTATTATGTTTTCCTCTATCGTTAATTAACTTTATATTAAAAGGATTTACACATGAGAATATCAGGCGTGCAAAACCCAGAATTTGAACACGCTTCTTCTTATAGACTATACTGCCATTGCCATTAATCTAATATATATATATATATATATATATATATATATATATATATATATATATATATATATATATATTCTTATTGGACTATTGTTAAGTTAGAACGTATTGATTTATAAAAAAATATCATAGATAACGAATAACAATTCATTATTTAAAATGACCAACTTTAAATAATAAAATAAAAAAAAATAAAGACAGCACACATTTTTTCCTTCACAGTCGAGCAACAATTCAAATAAACAAGCGACTTAGACCTTAATTATTCAATAGCGTTAACCCAAATCTGGGCAATTAATTTTTTCATTGCTTGAGAATAAGATACTTTTCATTTAAAAGTGTAATCATTGCGGTTTTCCTTTGAATTAAAATAAATTGCGTTTCTGAGAAATAAATAAAACCCTGTCGTATGGAATTTTTGCTGTTTGTATGCGACAGTATTTTACGTATTATATGGTATGGGGAAGTTTTGGACTAGACAGTTTATTTTAATCAACAACTTTGCAATGATGAATCACTACAACACGGAATTAATAATATTTATCTATAGGTACATATAATAAAATTCTAACTGAGTCGAAACTGTACCTTAAATATTTTTTTTGAAAATCTTATTGAAATAGATTTTATTATCGATACAAAGACAGAATTTATAGTTTTTAGAATTTTTGTCTGTCTGTCTGTTACCGCATCACATAAAAACCACTGGACATATTTTGATGAAATTTGGTATGGTGATGGCTGGTTAAACGTAAAACGTAACGTAAAAACGTAACTAGGGACGATAGGATATTTTTTTTTTTTTATTTCTTTCTTGCGGCTATGGTGTCACTGCGACCATTTCTGGTCTATTGTGATCGCCACATTCTTCATTAGAGTGAACCGTTGAACCCTGCAGAATTTAAAAATTGCAGGATTTTCTTAGGTTTGCACTCTTTTATTTCATCTAGGCCTATAAACTGTTTTCCTAGATGAATGCTACGTTTGTACATGAGCGGACCGCATTCCCATAGAAGATGAAGTGGCGTTTCATCTGCCTCCATGCATATTCTACAGGTTCGCGTTTCGCTCAGTCCCATATTGAACATGTGCTTGTTCAAGCAGCAGTGTCCAGTAAAAGTCCTTACCAGTAATCGTAAGGTTTTCCTGTTTAGCGCTAGCAAAAGGTTGTTAAACCTTTTGTCATAGGCTTTAATCAGTGTCTTGGAGTGAATCATTCCATTTGACTCATTCCAGTCCTTTTTTGCAGTCTTGAGACATGCTATCATTAGGGTTCTTTGAGCTAAGCTCTTGGGTATTCCGCAGAAAGGCTCAGGACCCTGCTGCGAGCCAAGAGCTCCCTCTCTAGCAAGCTTATCGGCACATTCGTTGCCAACTATCCCTGCATGACCCGGTACCCATCTTAGTACTACTTTGTTTCTTTTTGCTAAGAAGTTTAATCGGTCCATGCACTGTTCTACTAGCTTCGATGAGACTATGTTTGAGTCTAGTGCTAGTAGTGCGGCTTGGCTGTCCGAATTTATATAAATAGTTTGATTTGTGTAGTGCTTACATAGATTGGCTTCTACACATTCTAGGATGGCATAGACTTCTGCTTGGAAGATGGAGGCGAATTGTCCGAGATGTACGCTTTTGCTGAACCTCGGTCGCTCTCCATGTATCCCGCAGCCAGTCTTTGCTCCTATTTTAGAACCGTCTGTATACCAGACTAGAGATCCGTTTTTATAGGATATCTGGCTATTGGTCCAGTCCTCCCTTGACGGAAATTCAATTATGTAATATTTATCAAATAAGTGCCGCTTTTGCATGGCATCAGATGTCATACCAAGTAGCGGCATCTCTTGCAGAGAGTCCTGTAAAGTCCTCATTTTCCGTGAGAGCCATTGAGTTCTGCCTTGGATTTTAGCTCTGTACATGCTGGCTTGTGCCTCCTTCTGTATAAATAGGTGTAGAGGTGGCAAACCAAGTAATGCATTTAGTGCTTGACCAGGGCATGTAGTCATGGCTCCTGTTGTCATTAGACAGGCTGTTCTTTGTAGGCTATCTAATTTTTTAATTACTGTTGTCTGTTTAGTCTTATTAGACCAGGCTACCGATGCGTAGGTGATAATTGGCCTCACAATGGCAGTATATGTCCAAAGGGTGGTTTTGGGGCTTAAACCCCAGTTACTGCCCAGCATGCGGCCACTCGCTCCTAGTGCCATCTTAGCCTTACTTACAACTGTAGCTAGGTGAGGGTTCCACGTCAGTTTTTGGTCCAGTGTTAGTCCCAGATATTTGACTTGTGTGGAGAATGTGATCTGTTTGCCATTAAGCTTTGGCATGACTAGTTTGTCTAGCCGTCGCTTATTTGTAAAGGGCACAATAACCGTTTTGTCTGCGTTTACTGATAGGTCACTTTTAACACACCAGTCACTGACAGTATTTAGTCCCTTTTGTAGTATACTTGAGATTGAAGATTGGCAAAAACCCCTCACTGTGATTACCAAGACGATAGGATAACTAGGGGCTGAGCTAGGGTGAGTCGCTAGTATCTTATATATAATATATAAATGAATGTTCGTATGTTTGCGTTCTCCATGCGTTCCTAAACCATTGGTCCGATTGTGATGAAACTCTGGTGGGTTATTCTGTACGCCTGTGACGGTTTCTGTCGCCAAAAAAGATGTTTCTTTTGGACATTTTTCTTTAATGCGTTCCTAAACCATGCTGTAATATGTACCTTAGGGACGTACCCGGTCGAAACGAAGGTAAATCGTTAGTGGGTAATAAATGTCATATGTAAATATAATTTTCAACAGGATTACCACTTGGTAATACGGTGAAAGTAAACATTGTGAGAAAATCTGTATATGTAAGAGTACACTATTGGCATCGCTCTTCTTCGCCTTATCCTTATTGCATTGACCCCACTGCTGAGAGTGGGGTGTTAAAAGGGATGAATTGTTATTATTTTCTAAAGTAAAATAAGCATTCCGATTAACTTATACTGTAAGAAAAAATAAATTGTCTTAAAAGTAAAAAAATCACAGTTTCTTAAATACATATTCATACTTATATTATTAATATCAAAGTTTGTGAGGATGGATGGATGTTTGTTGCTCGATCACGCCAGAACGGCTGAACGGATTTAGATGAAATTTGGCACTGAGATAGATTATAGTCTGGAATAACACATAGGTGACATAGCGAGGGTGAGTCGCTAGTATCTATACTAATATTATAAACCTGAAGGGTTTGTTTGTTTGTTTGTTTGGTTGAACGCGCTAATCTCAGGAACTAACTACTGGTTGGAATTAAAAAAATCTTTTTGTGTTGGATAGTTCATTTATCGAGGAAGGCTTTAGGCTATATATCATCCTGGAAAAATGTACGGTTCCCGTGGGATAGATTTGTTTTTGTCCTTCATACAAACAAACTGTCTACCTTCAAACAAAAGAATATTCTTATTATATTCTTTTGTTTGAAGGTTAAACTTACACTGTAAGTTTTTTTAATTAATTGAGACTTATGTAATCAAGTGTAAATCCACAGCATCAACCTAATATATGAAAATTAAGCATGATGTTAGGTTAGTTCAACACCTATTTTATATAATACTAAAAACAAGAAAAAAACCACCCCCTAAGGGAGAAATATATTTTTTTAATATGCTGGGACATTAACACACAGGACCATCTAGTTCCATGGTAAGCTACGAGGCTTATGTTATGGATATCAGATAGTTGATACACTATACATATATTACTTTAAATACATACATATTATAAATATAAACACCCATGATGAATATAAACATTCGTACTCATCACATAAATAAGTACCCCCAGCGGGACTCGAACCCGCGACCGCTGGCACAGCAAGTAGAGTCACTACAAACTGAGCCAAACGTGTCGTCATTTAATTTCAATTATTTTTAAAAGTACCTACACTAGGTATATAAAAACTTCTTTAATTTTTGTATTTTACCTCTTCAGATATAATGGATAATAAAAGGCTTATTCCATCGAGAATCGAGTCACTAAACTGTTACAGGGCTATTCAATTAATAAGCAGCCGAGATCGTTAAATATACATTTCTAAGTTAATTGCTTATAAAAAAAATTGTTTTTTTTTTAAAACGTTACCTCAGAAGTATATGAACATTTGGATGTATACAGATAGAATATAATCTTTTTATTTATCGTTGGGAAATGCATTTACGCATACCACTTGCATACAAGTCTTTAGGTGGAGCCTTTAGGTTTTTCCCGGTGGTAGGACTCTGTCAAGCCTGAGGAGTCCGACTGGATGGGTACCACCCCCTTATCTATTTCTGCCGCCAAGCAACAATGATTGCATTGTTGTGTTCCGGTTTTAAGGATAAGGTAGCCAGCGCAATTACAGGCAAGAGGCATATCATCTTAGTCCTCACAGTGATAACGTACCGACGGTTCTGTATTTTTGTTACCTAAAACCTAAGTGCATGAACTGTAGGTGTTATGGGCGACAGGTACTGCTTTTCATCAGGTGGTCTGTCTGCTCGTTTGTCACTGAATCTCATAAAGAAAAAGAGCTCACTGTCTAGAAAAATCCAAAGGAGCCTACCCCTTCTTAACGGGGCGTAGCAGGATTGCTTACGGTTGGATAGACTATGGCCTTTTTTTTATGTCGGGAAATGTATTTACGCATACCACTTGCAAATATATAGGTGGTTATGTGGGACACACCCACTAGCTAACCATTAAAACCCAACAGAACCTCTCCCGTGTTAATGGGGCGTCACATTATCGCTTACGCACTCAACTTCAAAGAAGATCAGTACGGGCTATTTATGATCTAAGAGCTCGTGATTCCCTGCGAGATGTTTTCAAAAAAATTGGTATTCTTACGGTTGCGTCACAATATATACTGTGTAATATACTTGTTCGCTTACTTACTTGTTCGCAAAAATTTAAATAATTATGAAAAAAGCAGTGATAGACACACAATAAACACTAGGAATAGAAATAAGCTTGTTACGCCTAGATTTCGGCTCCAAAAGGTGAATAAATCCTTCGTGGGCCTGAGTATACGCATATATAATAAGATTCCACAAAATATCCTAGATTTACCTCTTCAAAAGTTTTAAGATAAAATTTAAAATGTTTTATTGAGCAAAGCGTTTTACACTGTTCAAGAGTTTCTTGTTGATGAAAATGTGTGGAATTGAGTATTATTGACTCACATGCTGGCTATCTACATTGTTATGTTAATAAAATAAATGTAATTTCGATATTTAAAAGAGCATAATACGAGATAAATGCCTATATTATACGATAACCCGTGAAAAGATAAAATAATAGACAAACTTAAATAATTACGTTATGATAGAGCATGCAAAGAAAACATGCCTAAAATTATCTAATCATACTCCTGATTGAATATATAATTATTTTTATGAAATCCATATTAAACAAATACAAAAAATTCTTGTTACATTATCTCTTTCTTTCGAAGCAACGTGAACAATATTTCATGCGTTGAAATATTTTGTAGGCCAGAGGATAACAGATCATTGTACGTAATAGCAACGTTGCATATATTTTGTCTTTTGCCAACTAATATATTATCCAGCAATGTTTAGACATTACTGAATAATAGACCAGCAATTACACCTATTAGAAAAACACTAGATACGTAGGCATACAACTATTGTTTTTCTAATAGAGCCAATAAGGCAATAGGGCTAATATTTCTTTTGTTGTATTTGTGCCCTATGATTGAGATAGAGAATCTCATTTAGAAGAGAATGAAAAGAAATGAGATACCATAATTCCGGCTTCCGTTATCTGTTACGTAATTACGGGCAATTAAGGGCAATCCCCTACCAAAACGTGTTTTACGACGATATTTAGAAGCGAATGTGCAAGTATTTAATAAATGTAAAATAATAAAAAAAACAATTTCATTTTATATATAATAATATAGTTTTTTAGGTCATCACTACTAAAGAAATAAAATTCTAAAGTATTGCTGTAATCATGTTTTTTTTTTCTTATTCTTTGCATCAACACATGAATTTACAACTCATATAAAAGTATGGTTAACACCATTTGATAGATCATTTCAAAATAGATGTTTTACACGTTTATTTATTTTTTAAGATAAATTTCAATTCTGTTTTGGTCCAATATTCAGAAATTATAAGAAAAGTTTCGAGTGATATATTGCGCGGGGGCCGGGCGGCAGTCGGTAGCCGCCTTTCGTACGGGGAACTCGCGTCGTTCGTGTTCGCCTCCGGCGGTTATGACATTTCGCTTATGAAAAAAGAATGCTTGTAAACTTTAGTACATGTAATAGAAGTGACATACACAATAAATAATATAATAAATAAATTAAATATTATACATATACAATAAATAATGTTATAAAATAAAAAAACAATATTATATAATAGGTATAAGCAGCTACTTTCAATAACTTGTGACTCAGTTATTCATTGGCATTAAATAACAGTAATGTTCAAAGAACGCCTGGTCAGTACCGGCATTACTGTAATTTGGCTATTTTTCGTTGTATAAAAATATTATAACTATTTATAGTTTTATTTAATTTTTTAATAGAAAATTCTATAATAGAGAGCATTCTCTAATGACAAATATTGTTAGAGCATAAATATTATATCATTTGTGTGTGATTGACATGATCTAGCCGAGGTACTAAATAAATAAATAAAATAATAATAAAATGTTTCTGTTTCGGTTCAACGCTGAATATTACACTACCGCCTCTATAAATTCTATGGTCTGTATTTTATGACATGTTCAATATTGTTTTAACTATTATTCCGTAGATGTCGCTAGTATTTTTTCTAGAGGTGAGGTGGGGAAGGAAAGAGCCGAATGTTGAAGGTCGTTTGCTCAGGGTATGGCCTTAAGTTCAACCTCAATGGCTAATGTTAAAAATAGCTCTATGCAAAAATCGAACTTGTGACTTTCCACGCAATAGGAAACACATATCAGTTGTATGCCATATGTTAACGTCAGTCGTCTAAAAAATTGTTACAATACTTAGAAATCACATCACAACTAGTCCTTTCCAATGAGTTATAGGAATACCCGTATTTATGCAAAATATTTTCCTATGCACCGATTACTAATGTTTAAATTTATTTTCGTATACCAACTTCAATAATAATTAAAAATCGATTATCTAAAATCACTGTATCGATTCTAGTAATTGATTAAAAATTTTTTGTTTTTTATCCACATTAACTACTTCTAAAGTATAAAAATCCCATCAAACTTATCTATTTGCTTTCAAAAAAAAATTAATGACTATTGCCACCCAAACATACTCCAAATACCTACCTCTTTTCATTAAAAAATATATTACTTTTATCATTTTTACTGCAATACTAATTTAAAAATTATGCTCGCTTATTTTAATTCGATAAGGATCTATTGGACTAATATTATTCATATAAAAGTTTGTAGGTTGTATGTTTGTATGATGTTTGTTACTTCTTCACCCTGAAACAGCTGAATAGATTTTAATGTTTAGTACACATGTAGGCTATGACCTAGACTAGGTCCTAGGCCGTTGTTAGAGACGTATTCGAGCGAAACGAGAGTAAGTCGATATTAGTTTATAATAACGTCAATGAAATTTATTTCACCGAGACCCAATATAGTTTAAAACCTTGACTCAAAGTGCGCGAATGACGTACAATTTTAAGTACAATTATAATTTATACGTAACGTTAACTGGTGCAGTAGTGGCATACCACGATATGCCGAAGGTCATGGATTCGACTTATACGCAACATTTAACCAACTTTACATAATAAAATGGATAATAGCAATAGAAAACTTATAAAAATATATATTACTGTATGTAACTTTAAATGACGGTTTAAAAACTGGCTTTGACAGACGCATAACAATATTTATTTATGTCCGATATGCTAATCTAACGATGGATTATATATGTGACCTTGATTACTTATTATATATATTAATATTATTCATTTGATACATACCGCAGCCTGAACGATCCCCATCTTACGGTGCCCCTGACGGCTGGTCTACCGAAGTAGACCACAACAACCGGCGGGTTGCTCCCTCGGTTCCCTCTACTGTCAGAGAAGTACCAGGAGCAACCCACCTAGTGCCTTCACGCCCGACTGGATGGAAGAGGAGGGGAGGGGAGGGTTATGAGGAGGGGGAGGGGAGGGGTATGAGGAGGGGGAGGGTAGGGGGGGGGGGCAAATAAAACATTAAACTACCTAAATATAATCATCATAAATTTAGTAATCATCTGTAATAAAACATTTAACTTATTGTATTTGCTACTTAAATAGATGGAATCTAAAAGTAGAAACACAATTATTTTATATACAATAACTAGTACGTAGCATAACATACATATATGCATAACAAATAATCCTCAATTATCCCAACTTGATCGATTATGAAAACAACAAAATAATAAAATAACGGCCATTCTTATTATTAAAGAAGTTATCAAAAAGATCATATTTTAAACTAGCGACTTACCCTCGCTTCGCTCGGGTTCATCCCTAGCTAGCATATAGTAACATAGTTATTTTTTTAAGTATTAAAACCTTTCGTGGACCTTAGGGAACATACAAAAAAATTAATAAGCCGAATTTGTCCAACCATTCTTGAGTTATGCGCTTACCAACATTCATTTTTATTTATATAGATATGATATACTTCTGCGCGCTTTAGTTAATATACGAGTATTTTCTTATCAGTTAATGTCCAGCAGTAACACTTTAGGCTATCGGTTATCTAATTTTTTTTCGTTCATTAATATATCCTATCTATAGTATATTAACTTGTTTCTTGTATATTTTCTCATATGATTCTTAGATTTAACTTAAAACTGAATAGGTATTCTAAGTCTTGATTAACAAAAAAAATATGATGCAATAACTCACATATTTTCCTACATACACACACTAATCACTATGACAATTATCATTGTAAAATTAAATTGATTTATATAACTAATATTACACAATATTGAACAACAAAAAATTACAACGCTTATATATAAATAAGCGAAAATTAACTGTTAGCGCCATTTTTATTTCAACTGCTGTCATAGACGCTGTATAAAAAAAATATATAAGCGAAGAGTATAAATACATTCGTCCAAGTTATTTTTATTTCATTGTTAAAACAATTTAACAAAGTTAAGCCTAGGCATAGGTAAATCTAGTTTTTTTATTGCGATCGAGCTTACCTTGGCCGTAACATAAACGGTTCCCCGCTCCGATTGCTGCCATTGCCACTTGTAGTGTCAAAGTGACGTTGTAAAGCGCGCGAAACGAGCGCCTTTTTTATTGTTTTTTTTTTTAATTTCTAACTGTGATAATGAAGGAGCTTGTAGCTGGATGCTTGGAGAACGGAAACGGAAACGGTTCCATGATTGTCGCCAAAAATGGGAAGAAAGTTGAAAAAAGTAAGTAATTTTATTTTTATTTTTTTATATTCATATTGATCTGATAATTATCAGAATTTAGGTAACATAAAATTCTGATGAATAAATAATTGAAATTTTTAAAGTTATGCTATTTAGCTATAATATTTTTATGTTATAGTGGCTTAAAACTTTTAACTAATTTGAAACGTGTACAATATACGTTCTAAGTTAACAGTATGTATTTCCATAGTAATATGTACATTTAATTTATAAGTACATTATTTAATTATTTCTTAAATTTTTAGTCGTACTAAACGATATAATATTTTTATTACTTTATATGATTATGACCCAGCATGACTCAGAAATCAAGTGTTAATTTATTGTATGGAAAAAAACTTTATTTATTAAAATTACATTTAAAATTAAATTACGTGTACATAAAGCCATTACTATTTCCATGAGGGATTTTATTTAATACTTATGGCGTACTGATGACTAAAACAGGAAATATCCGTAATTAAATTATTTTGATACATAAAGTTTATATATTATACTAGCATTGCCCGCGGCTCCGCCCGCGTTCAGATGACCAAAAACCAAATTCTTAGGTTTTACATATTAGTATAGGTACTCTTACATTGCAGTGTTTTTATTTTTTCTCAGAAATGAGATATTTTCCCGCGGTTAAAAGTATCCTATGTGTTGACCCGGATAACTTTCATCAAAATCCCTCCAGTGGTTTTCCTGTGAGGCGGTAACAGACAGACACAAAAATTCTAAAAACTGTAGATTTGGCCTCTGTATCGATAATAATGTTTATTTCAATAAAATTTTCCAAAAAATATTCAATGTACAGATTCGGCTTAGTTGCGGAATACACTTTATAACACAACCCAAAAAATATTTATGATCAGAATTTCTTGAAACTTGGTATTAATGCTCTTTAATACAATTAAATAAATACGTGTTTTAGTGTTTTTTGAAATTCATCCTATAAGGATGGATGGAAATAAGTGATGAAAATTCGTATGAAAACTACCTTTTTAAAGTTTTTTTGGCGTAGTTTTAGCGCGAGCGAAGCCGCGGGTTTTACTAGTTTTAAATATTATTGTTTGGATTCATTAAGTAATATGACATTCTATCTATATGATTACTTGGTCTAACATATTTTTGTATTAGAAAAGATTCCTTCCATAGCCATTTTGAATCAACTCATACAAAATGTGGTATACAAAGCTCCCAAAACTTTTTTAATCAGGTAATTTGTATTGATTGAAGTGTTGACTTTGACACTTAACATGATTAGATATATATGCTATTACGCAATCATTCCGGTACGTTGAATCAGATTTAGATTTTAAATGTATTATTCTTTTTGACCTTACAATTAATCTTTTTATAGCCTTTCTCTAATATAAATAATGAATTAGTCTTACATGGCCTTGTTTTGTTTCACTTACGAGTAATAACAACGTGATTATTAACGTTAATTTAAAGTTAATAATCTCTAAATACATATAATGAGGCAGTGGTAGCCCAGTGGTAACGCGCTCGCTTGGGAAACCGAGTGAAGCGGGTTCATATCCCGGGTCTCGCACCTCTGATATTTTCATGTGCGAATCATTTCTAACAGGATTACCACTTGCCTTTTAGGTGAAGGAAAACATCGTGAGGAAACCTGCATGTCTGAGAAAATTTAGCAAGTTTTCGAAAGACATGTGAAGTCCGCCAATCCGCACTTGGCCAGCGTGGTGGACTATGGCCTGATTCCCCTCGTATTGAAGGGAGGCCCGTGCCCAGCAGTGGGACATTAAAAAGGGCTGAATACACAAATACATATAATAAAATTCTAACCGAATCGAATCTGTACATTATATATTTTTTGGAAAATCTTATTGAAATAGTCCTTATTATCGATGCAGAGGCCGAATCTATAGTTTTTAGAATTTTTGTCTGTCTGTGACCGCATCACGGAAAAACCACTAGAGGAATGTTGATAAAATTTGGTATGATGATAGCTGGTTATTCGGGTCAACATATAGAATACTTTTTACTGCGGAAAAATGTCTCGTCTTTGAGAATTCCATACCAAACGTTAAAAAGTAACTAGAGACGAACCCAAGCAGAGCGAGGGAGAGTCGCTAGTAATTTTTATATAGAAATGTCAAATGTCATGCTATAATACTTTTAGCGTTGCGATTTTTACATATGTATGAAAATTAAAATCTGGTAGCTGAGAAACATGTCTTTCTATTAATCTCTCAAGAATAGATATCTAAAAAATATCTAGGAATGATTTATAATGCCTTAAAGACATAACGTTAAACTATTTCATTTCAATACAATTTGTAAAATTTTATAATCTTTGAACGATTGTATAATGAAGCCCTATATAATCCCCATATTTTGATCTCAATAAAAAAAAAGGTATTTTTTATTGTAATTTAAAAAATAGGTACTAATGGTATTAGCAAAGGTGAATTTATCCCTACAAAAAAATTCTTCCAGACTAAAAAAATATTTTGTATCGCACAATAGTGCTGTTACTATTTTACTACAATTAAAACAATGACTAGGTATATCTTATTAAATTGTTTTAAATAAAACTATCTTTTCGCATTTTTGACGGATTTATTTTACAAAAAATGTGTGTGTTTTTGAATTAATTTTGTAATTTTGTGTAAAGGCTGTCGGTAATAACTATATAATGCCTTTAAGACATCTGAAACCTTAGTCTCTTCCGAGACCATGATTGCTGTAAATCATTCGAAACGTCGGGAACCAAAAATTAAAATAAACCCGCGAAAAAAATCAAAAAGATAGTTTTATTTAAAATGTCAAATATTCGCGTAAATATAAGAAAGTGTTACCTATTTTTTTGATTTCTTCACCGATTATAAAATCTTTCTTTGTAGAATTAAACGCCTCGAGGTTCATATTATTGACATATTATGACTTGATTTATATTATAGTACCTGGGCGACCGAGCTTCGCTCGGAGTTCTTGAAAGATTGTATATTTTACATTAAGTGACTAAGTGTTACCGAGAAAGTTGTATAGATGTCGCGATAAGAACAATTTTCTTTTTAATTTGGCTTAAAAATAATTTGACATTAAGTGACTAAGTGGTACTGAGACAATTGTATAGATGTCGCTATTTAATTTTGCGTAGAATAATGCATAAGAAAAACGCATGAAAACTCGAAAACACGCGTTTTCCCAGACATGTGACTAATCTAGATCAATTTTCCGCCCCCGAAAGCCCCCATATACAAAATTTCAGCAAAATCGTTAGAGCCGTTCCCGAGATCGCTGGTATAAATAAATAAATAAATAAACAAGAATTGCTCGTTTAAATATATAAGATATCTGACGATACGTTTCACTCAGTTTGTTGTGAGCCTACTTGCTGTGCTAGCAGTCACGGGTTCGAGTCCCGCTAAGGGCATTCATTTGTGTGATCATGAATGTTTGTACTCCGGTCATGGATGTTTATCATTTATAATTTTATTAATTTATGTATGTATCTAAAGTTATATATGTGTAGTGTATCAACTATCTGGTATCCATAACACAAGCCGTAGCCGTAGCTTACCATGGAACTAGATGGTGCTGTATGTATGTCCCAATATATAACATATATTCTTATTTTTTTCTAATATACCCGCTACAGGAGAGTTAATTTTGCAAAAGATCGATTCTGATTAACGACACTATGTGTGACTAATAAATTATTAAAAAAAAAACAATTAAACCTAGAAATATTTGCACATATTATTCAATTAGTATGTCAACAACGTTATAGTCTATAATAATGTAAATTGTTTTAACCAGGTTAATTAGTGATGTATTTGAGTTAGGGCTTAAGTCTTAGGACTTAGCTGTATCATGTTTCACGCATTCATGCAAGTTGAACTAAAAGACCACATAAGTTCAGTAAAAAAGGGATTTCAAACTGCGTTTTTGTCTGGTGGTGTCGCTGCCTGAATATCTATACTAATATTGTAAATGCGAAAGTAACTCTGTCTGTTACCTTTTCATACTTAATCCACTGAACCGATTTAGATGAAATTTGGTATAGAGATAGTTTGAGATCCTGGGAAGTATATAGAACAGTTTTTATCCCGGAAATCATCCCTTAAGGGGGGGAATTTTGTATGAGGAATTAATCATTTTTCGAGTAAGAGTTATAACACTCCTCGCACCTATGTACATATATATAGTCTATCTTACCGGTGGTAGGACTCTGTCAAGCCTGAGGAGTCCCAACTGGATGGGTACCACCCCCTTATCTATTTCTGCTGCCAAGCAACAATGATTGCATTGTTGTGTTCCGGTTTGAAGGATAAGGTAGCCAGCGCAATTACAGGCAAAAGGCATAACATCTTAGTCCTCACAGTGACAACGTACCGGCGGTTCTGCAGTATTGTTACATAAAACTTAAGTGCATGGACCGTAGGTGTTATGGGCGACAGGTATCGCTTTCCATCAGGTGGACTGTCTGCTCGTTTATCACTGAGTACCATAAAAAAAAAACTATATCCATACTAAGCGTTAAAACGTACCTCGGGACGAACCCGAGCGAAGTTGAATGCGCGAGCGAAATGTTGATTCGCTACTAATAATATAAATTTACAAAAGACACCCGAGCAAAGCAAGTTTGAGTCACTAGCTTAAAATAAATATAAGGTTTAAGATAATAAATCATTTCAAATAATGAATTATCTGAAACAAACGTTGTGATTCGCAAGTTTCTGCTTCGTTAGATCTCCGCGATACGGTCTAATTACCATCAAGGATTTATTAAATAATGTTTGTAATACCTATTCTTTGATGACTTCATAACACCATACCATAAGTTTTTTAGAGACAGTCCCTTTTAAAAATATAATGGTGTTACCAAATTATGTACTTTTTTAAATATGAAAGTTTGTATGTGTGTGTGTATTTTAAATAAAACTATGTTTTCTACTTTAAACTAAAAATAAATGCGAAAAAATCCGAAAAAAAAAGTTGTATTTAAAACTAGCGTCTTCTCCTCAACATCCTCGCTTCACTAGACAAACAAAAACAAATTATCCCACGGGAACCGTACATTTTTGTACAGAAAATTTGAAAAAAATCTGGATTTGTTCTATTTCTCGTCTTACATCCCCCTGACTCTGTTTTTCTATGTACAGACATTCGACCTCTACAGTTTTATTATATGTATAGATGATAAAATTTCACGTAAATCTAAGAAAGTATTATGTATGTGTATTTGTTTGTTACTCTATCATGCTGAAACCGCTATGTGAATTTGGATGAAATAAAAATAGACCTGGAGTAAAACATTGGCTCCTATATAAATAAAATTAGTAAGCTTATTATTTATAGGTTATTGTATGTATGTATTCAGCCCTTTTTAACGCCCCACTGCTAAGTCTTCATACTGGCTTAGTTCGGGTTGGAACTTCACATGCCTTTTGAAAACTTGCTAGGTGCTCTCAGACACGCAGTTTTCCTCACGATATTCTCCTTCACCGTAAGACAAGTTGTAATCATATTGAAAATGATGCAGATTAAAATATCAGAGGTGCGAGACCCGGGATTTGAACCCGTTTCACTCGTTTTCCTGAGCCAGCAAATTACCACCGGGCTGCCATTGTCTTATAGTTTAATAGATAGAAATATCCAATACAAAAAAAACAGCCCTTAAGCTAATACTTTCTTAGATTTACGCGAATATTTGACATTTAAATAAAACTATCTTTTCGGATTTTTTCGCGGATTTATTTTGATTTTTGTTTCCCGACGTTTCGATTGCTTTACAGCAATCATGGTCACGGGAGAGACTAAGGTGTTAGATGTCTCAATGGCATTATACAGTTGTTACAGACAGCCTACCTACTATTTTACAAAAATGATTTTAAAAATTCAAAAATGGCATCAAAGTACCTTACAATATTGGTTGATTTTAATTCTAAACATTTTAAAGTTTAAGTTTTTAATAAGTATTATAATTAAATATTTGCTAGTATAATAAATATTACAATTTTCTTTATTAATTACTAATCTTATTTAGTGTTGCTATTATTATATTATCTGTAACCATAAAGATTATTAAACATTTTTTAAAATATCAATTATTTATTTAAGCAATATAATTGTTTTATATGTAGTTTAAAAAAGAAGTTTAATATTAATTTAGATTGTTATTATTTAAAGTTAAAATATTAAGCAACACTATTGTTAACTTTATAGATAAAAAATGTTAATTAGAATTACTACTATTATTGCGATCCACACAGTATGAACTAACTACATCTACTGGTCTGTTATATTTGTTTTTGTTGTTTGTTTTTACTATGTTTATTACAGGATCCCATGATGATGGTAGTACCCAGCCATCTTCCCTATTGAAGTTTGGATATTTTTTAATTTCAATAGCTTCGCGAATCATCCTGGGGCGATAACGGTTTTCTTTCGCTAGTATTTGTGGATTATCAAAGCGAATGTAGTGGCTTGGGCGATCCTGGCTATGTTTACAGACTGCAGATGTTGTATTGCGACGGTGCTTCACATCAGCTATGTGTTCTTTGACCCGAGTTCTAATGGATCTCTTTGTTTGTCCAATGTAAGAGAGCCCACAATCACAATCAAGTTTGTATACCCCTGCATCTTGGAGAGGGATGTTGCACTTGACTGGTGGTAAAAACTGACTAATTTTCTTTGGCGGCTTGAAGTAAGTTTTGATTGAAGCACGCTTTAAGATGTAGCCAATCTTGTCAGTGACTCCTCTCATGTATGGCAGGACAGCAGGGACTCGCTCAACTGTGGCTGGTTTCACTCGATCACTGTGACGCAGGCGCGGCACTTGCAGCTTGTTGTCTCGCAGGACTTGCTTAACATGCTGCAGTTCTCCGGCCAGATGTTGCTCGTCACAGATCCCTTGTGCTCTCTGAAACAAAGATTTTCCCACGGTAGCTAACTGTGAAGGATGGTGGTGAGATTCACCGTTCAGGTACCTATCAGTATGGGTCTTCTTTCTATACACAGTATGACTCAAGGTGTTATCTGGGTTGCGTTTTACTAAGACATCTAAGAAAGCTAAGGCATTGTCAGATTCTAATTCCATAGTAAATTGTATTTTAGGATTTATAGAATTAAGATGTTCTAAGAATACATTTATTTTATCATCTGATAAAGAGAGCACAAGGGATCTGTGACGAGCAACATCTGGCCGGAGAACTGCAGCATGTTAAGCAAGTCCTGCGAGACAACAAGCTGCAAGTGCCGCGCCTGCGTCACAGTGATCGAGTGAAACCAGCCACAGTTGAGCGAGTCCCTGCTGTCCTGCCATACATGAGAGGAGTCACTGACAAGATTGGCTACATCTTAAAGCGTGCTTCAATCAAAACTTACTTCAAGCCGCCAAAGAAAATTAGTCAGTTTTTACCACCAGTCAAGTGCAACATCCCTCTCCAAGATGCAGGGGTATACAAACTTGATTGTGATTGTGGGCTCTCTTACATTGGACAAACAAAGAGATCCATTAGAACTCGGGTCAAAGAACACATAGCTGATGTGAAGCACCGTCGCAATACAACATCTGCAGTCTGTAAACATAGCCAGGATCGCCCAAGCCACTACATTCGCTTTGATAATCCACAAATACTAGCGAAAGAAAACCGTTATCGCCCCAGGATGATTCGCGAAGCTATTGAAATTAAAAAATATCCAAACTTCAATAGGGAAGATGGCTGGGTACTACCATCATCATGGGATCCTGTAATAAACATAATAAAAACAAACAACAAAAACAAATATAACAGACCAGTAGATGTAGTTAGTTCATACTGTGTGGATCGCAATAATAGTAGTAATTCTAATTAACATTTTTTATCTATAAAGTTAACAATAGTGTTGCTTAATATTTTAACTTTAAATAATAACAATCTAAATTAATATTAAACTTCTTTTTTAAACTACATATAAAACAATTATATTGCTTAAATAAATAATTGATATTTTAAAAAATGTTTAATAATCTTTATGGTTACAGATAATATAATAATAGCAACACTAAATAAGATTAGTAATTAATAAAGAAAATTGTAATATTTATTATACTAGCAAATATTTAATTATAATACTTATTAAAAACTTAAACTTTAAAATGTTTAGAATTAAAATCAACCAATATTGTAAGGTACTTTGATGCCATTTTTGAATTTTTAAAATCATTTTTGTAAAATAGTAGGTAGGCTGTCTGTAACAACTGTATAATGCCATTGAGACATCTAACACCTTAGTCTCTCCCGTGACCATGATTGCTGTAAAGCAATCGAAACGTCGGGAAACAAAAATCAAAATAAATCCGCGAAAAAATCCGAAAAGATAGTTTTATTTAAAAGCCCTTAAGCTAGTTCACGTTTACTTTTCTTAGTTAGAATGTTGTCATTTCTATTCTAAATATATTCCTAATGCTATATTTTTCGTGTTTAGACGATAAAATATGTAAATCAATGTACTAAGTACATTCGTATATCAACTAATACGATGTAACCAAGTAAATAATATGTAACCTACATTTTAGCCGTTATTTGAATTTAAAACCATTTCACCTAGTTAATAAGTCATTATTAACTATTTTATATATATTCTAAGTCTAGGATTTATCTGCAGCTATCCTCATGGTAAAAATAACCTTTTCACAACTTATGAAGCAATCTTTTAGTGAACAATATATTAAAAAGTATAAATTTTTTTGTGAAAAAAATATATCTAGAATCTGCCCAAATAACAGACCGACAGACAAACAATAACCATTTTACCCAAATAATAAGTTAGTTTAAACAAGGATCCGCCTGCAGCCATCGTCGTGGTAAAAATAACCTATGATTATTAGAACTTATAAAACAATATAGTAGTGAAAAAATATTTAAAAGTATCAATTTTTTAGTGCTTAGGACTCAAAACTATCAAAAAAACATACTAAACTTCAATAAAAATAAAACTTTATAAATAATAAATTTTCATAGAATATTCTTCGCTATATTACAATTTACAATGTATTTAATAATTATTTAATCATTGAATCACGTAATGAAGACATAAAATCATTAGGTCAACTAAGATAAGTTTCATTTCTTCGCCATTAAATGGGTTGTACAAAAGTTATCATATTTTTAAACTAGCGGCTCACCCTGGCTTCGTTTGGGTTCGCTTCCAAACAAAAACTAATCTATCCCATAGGAACCGTACATATTTTCGGGATAAAAAGTAGCCTATTTGTTATTCTGATGTATGAACTATTTTATTTTAGTTTCATTAAAACCCAATCAATAGTTTTTGTGTACTAAGCTGTATAAGTTACTATAGTTTTCTAACTATTGCACGGGAACTCTTTAATTTTCCGGGATGAAAAGTATCTAAGGTGTTGATCGGGAATGTAAGGAATCACCATATTAAATTCCATTTATATCGGTCCAACAGTTTCGGAGATAAGCCCGTACAAACAGACAAACAGACAGAGAAACAAAAAATTTGAAAAAAAAAATGGATTTGTTCTATTTCTCTCCTTACATCCCCCTGACTCGGTTTTTAGCATTTTTTTCTATGTACAGACATTCGACCTCTACAGTTTTATTATATGTATAGATTAGAATTTACAAAAACACGTGTCAAAATGCTGCCTCTTACGCTGAAGGTCTCGAGTTCATTGCCTGATAATATTTATTGATGATACTATTTATCCGGACGTTAATAATATAATAATAGTCAAAATAATATGTTTATACATTTGTTTGTCCTTATTTTTATGTCAAAATTATGCCAAAAATTGTTTAGAAATAGTTGTATGGTTAGAGAATGATATAAGTTACTTTTGCTGTTGGAAAATATGTTATTTCTATGATAAGAGACTTAATATTTTATAACTGATTAAGAACAATTAATTAATTCCACAACCACTCTGTGGAACCAGCTGTCGCCGGCGGTCTTTCCGAACCGTTACGACCTGGCTACCTTCAAGAAGACAGCGTATTCATTTTTGAAAGGCCGGCAACGCATTTGCAAGCCTTGCGGTGTTGCAGATGTCCATGGGCGGCGGTAATCACTTTCCATCAGGTGAGCCTCCTGCTCGTTTGCCCCCTTGTTGACATAAAATAAAAAAACTGATTAAGAATCATGAGCGCAAAATAACATTTTACAAGAGTTAACTAGGCTACTTTCAATACACAAGGTAATTGCCGAAGTTTGAACTTTTTTTAAACCACATACAGACATGTCAAACGTATGCCATGGGCTAGTATAAAAGTTAATATTGGGCTCAATTTGAACCCCTGAACTCCGGCATAGCGCACCACCACTAGCAGCTAATATAAGTACCATGCGAACATCACCAAAATCGACATAATATTTTTGTTTCTTAGGACCTAGTAATGGACAAATTAATCAATAAATCTGATTAAAAACCAATTTAAAATCGACCCTCAGAAATAAATAAACGTGATCATAAAGATAATTAAATTTTTATCAAACCTACTCTTATTGACGTCACTCTTACATATTTACTGTATGACCTCTCTAACCTGTCAAACCTGTAAAGTTAACAGAATATTAAAGTATGGAAACCGTTGTAACTCAGTCTGTTGCGCAGGAAACCTATGACTTCTTTGATTTCAAATAAAACCTTTTCGGATTTTTTTGCGGATTTACTTTGGTCTCTTCTCGATCGATCTTGGTTATCGTTTTTTCGAATGTTTTACAGCTATCATGGTCACGAGAGAGACTAAGGTTTTAGATGTCTCAAAAGTTATTATGTAGTTGATACAATCAGTATATATCTATCTACCCACAAATTTTAAAATAATATTTTTTGAAGTAAAACTTCTTTACACACGCTTGACTCGGGGGGTAAGCGGGTGAATGCGTTACGAAGAAATATACGTGCGTTTGTTGACATGGTAACCGTTGTTATTGTCTGACAAATGATATATCCCAATTATTTAAAACATAAATTGAATTTCATAAAGAATACCGATAACCTACAGAAGTTTTAATTCTTGCGCGTGTACACATTCATACACGCACTCTTAAATTTTTTTTTAAATGTCAAATATTCGCGCAAATCTAAAGAAAAAGGATTCTTCCATTTGAGTATTATTATCATACTACTATTAGAAATTCTAAATTTTGTTTGTGTGACTGTTTGTTTCTCCTTCAGGCTGAAACTGCTTCAGGCTGAACTACCTGTAGAGCTAATCTGTACTAATATTTTAAAGGGGCAGAGTTTGTTTGTTTGTTTCTTTGTTTGCTTAAACGCGCTAATCTCAGGAACTACTGATCTGATTTGTAAAATTATTTTTGCATTAGATGACCCGTTTATTCTCTATCTATTCCATACTAACAATTAAAACGTATTTAGGGACGAACCCAAGCGAAGCGAGGGTAAATCGCTAGTGGTAAATAAATGATGTTTGTGACAGTTGTATAAAGAAACCCCAAATTTATCTCCTACTGTCTGAAATTGAAAAAAAATTGAAGATAAAGTGAATCAAAATCAAGGTCTCACTGTCTATCTCTCATTTGACATCTCAATTTTTTTTGTTTCTTTATTTGTCTGTTTGTTCGAGCTAATCTCTGAAACTGTTGGACCGATTTAAATGAAACTTTGCAAGGTAGTAGTACCTTATATCCCCGGTCAACATTTTAAATACTTTTCATCCCTGAAAATTAAAGAGTTCCCGTGGGATAGTTAAAAACTATAGTAACTTATACAGCTTAGTACACAAAAACTACTAATTATATTATAATGAAACTTTACAATAATATAGTTCATACATCAGAGTAACAAATAGGCTACTTTTTATTCCGAAAAAATGTACGGTTCTCGTGGGATACATTTGTTTTTGTTTGTCTAGAGGCGAACCCGAGCGAAGCGAGGGTGAGCCGCTAGTTAAATAATATATTTATTTAAAAAAGTCGTAACCTTGATACATAATAAGTTCCTTTCTTGAGATCGCAATCTTCCGTTTTAATTTTTTAATCATGCAAGGTTATTCTAAGGTCATAGGTATTTTGAAAATTATAAAACGACCTCTAATTGTTAATTCAATGTTACAATT
Organism: Argynnis bischoffii washingtonia; assembly: GCA_033884665.1. Taxonomy (NCBI): domain Eukaryota; kingdom Metazoa; phylum Arthropoda; class Insecta; order Lepidoptera; family Nymphalidae; genus Argynnis; species Argynnis bischoffii. The sequence goes on from JAEMGE010000029.1 coordinate 7,588,500, forward strand.
GATATATAACATTAGTTCGAAATTGTTATTAAATATAGTGACTTATCCTGACTTCACTCTAGAAGAAGCTCTTAAAGTATCAGTGTACTAAATTTCATCAAAACGCTTCAGCTTGTAAAGTAATAAATCTATGTATATATGCACAAAACACATACAAAATTTCGTATTTATAGGTACTATTAGGTACGTTTTGACGTTTATTATGCCATAGATCGACTATATATACATAGGTATGATATCCCTTATTTGAGAAATGATTGATTTCCTATACAAAATTTTACCCCCCTTTTCACCACCTTAAGAGATGACTTCCAGGATAAAAACTATCCTATGTCCTTCCCAGGGTCTCAAACTATCCCTATACCAAATATCATCTAAATCTCTTCAGTCGATAAGCGTGAAAGGTAACAGACATACAGACAGAGATACTTTCGCATTTATAATATTAGTATAGATAATGGATATATCTCAATCAAGATTTCTCTCTTTAAGTTGGTCATTTTCTGTTTAGAATCTTTATTTCTCATTAAGAATAACAAATTCACTTACATGAGAAAACACATTAAATATTATAACATTCACTAAATGCGAGTACGTACAAGTTGCATTAATTGCAAGAAATGCATAGTATGTGGGTAATCTTTAAAAATAATATTTAAAGCGACAAACAAGTTAACAAGTCAGTTCATAGCAAAGCACTAAGAAATAAAGAAATCATGGAAATGGCAAAGACTGCATTTTACTTCATATTTTTTTAAATATAATATTTGAGCATTTTTTTAAATGTTGTAATTGTTTTTGATTCCTTTATATCTGTTGGTAATTTATTATATTACTGTGCTCCTTCAAACATAAGATTCCTTTTGCCGTAGTTAGTTCTCGGGGCATATAAGACTAAGTTGTTTGCGTTTCTTAGGAAATGCTTTTGAATGAATGTACCTACATCTAATTTTAAAGTTAAATTAGATGTAGGTACATACATTTTACTGAAAAAGTAATTTTATTTTTTAATTATCAATTACATAACTAAGTAAATGTAAGAGGTGCAAAATATGCGCCGTTAATTAATAATTGCAAAACGCAACACCATTGTTTACAGCTAAATGTGACGTCAGAAGCTGTCAACAATTCTATAATTGACATTTCAAGTGTTTGATGATTTGCTTTACTTAAAATATTTATGTATCTATCTATGGGTTTATACTAGCTGTAGGAATTTGACATCCATATCTATACTAATATTATAAATGTTAAAGTGTTTGTTAGTTTGTTTGTCCTTCTTTCACGTTGAAACGAAGTGACGGATTGGCGTCATTTTTTATACGGAGATAGGTGGAGGGTTGGAGAGTGACAAAGGCTACATTTTACGGCGGGAAATTATCTAATTTCCACGAATAAACACGTTATAATACAACCCAAAAAAATATTTATGATCAGTATTACTTGAATTACTTGAAATGCTATTCATTCAATATAATTAAATAAATACGTGTTTTAATTTTTTTTAATTCATACCGTAAGAGGGTAAAATTGGGGATGAAAGTTTGTATGAAATCTACCTATATCTACCTTACCTTTGAAAAAATAAATAAAACAATACGTATATCAGATTTTTTGCGCGAGCGAAGCCGCGGGTTCTGCGAGTAATTTATATAGAGCTATGTCAAAGTATCACTAGTAAGTAAAACTTCAAATAAATACTTTACTGAGAACCAATTTTAATTACGACACTACGATTCTAATTAGTCGACACGTTTGGCTGTTTGTAGTGACCCTACTTGCTGTGTCAGCGAGTTCGAGTCCCGCTGGGTGCATTCATTTGTGTGATGAGCACGAATGTTTGTACTCCAGTCATGGGTGTTTATATTTATAATATGTATGTTTTTAAGTTATACAGAATGGATTTTTGAGGCGTACAGTAAGGGCAGGTAACTTAACTGTTATAGTTACAGGAAAACCCAAAAAGTTATGGATGGTTTCCTAGGAACGTTTTCCTATAATTATAGCAGTTAAGGTAACTGCCCTTACTGTTCCGTCTCAAAAATCGACCTTCTATATGTGTAGTGTATCAACTATCTGGTATCCATAATACAAGCCTCGTAGCTTACCATGGAACTAGATGGTGCTGTCTCGAGTCCTTTAGACTTTGACACGATTTCAATAATTACCATTAATAGAATACTTAAATTATTGTTGTCAACCGGTTTTTTATATAGACAGATATAGACCAGATATAGGAGGATAATGTGTTTATTCTCCTTTATCAGCCGATTCTCTTCTTTTTTCTTGTTTAACAGAAACATAACATGTTGGAAAAATATAAATTCATATGTATTTTCCTCACTTTTAATATTAATCAAGTTAAAATTTCGACCACCAGACGAACACTACACACTACACTACAGACGAACACTACACTAGTTAAACTGATTAACTCGATTAATTAAAAATTAACTAGTTAAGTTAGCTTTTCGTTAACAAGTTTAGTTGCAAGTTAATAAAATAACTCAATTCTTCCAATAAACCCAATAATTTATAGTCACTCTACTTTTATTCGTAGTAACACTAAATTATAAATAATAATTATATTTAAATTAACAACTTTGTTGTATATAAAGTTTGTGAGTAACCTTCATTTTTAATCGTTTTAAATAATAAACTTTTGGTTAAATATAGGTACAAGGGTATTTTCTTTTTAGCGTTTGAACCAGTTTTGGTGTAAAATGAACACACGTCGTTGATCTAAAGGCCTTATTGCATAACTAGAGGTTACTGAGTGATTAAACGAAATAAACTGTAGATTATAAATTAAAAGTTAAACCCAAGTTACCCAACAGGATTGTACAATAACATTTACTTTTTTAACTGAAAAGATATAAAAACTTAAAACTACGTACTTAATTCGGGAGCTAAAAAAATAATTAAAAAAATAAACAATTAAAGCCCTCGCGGGACGCCTGACAGATGTGAAACATCGAAACTATATTGTATAGAAAATATTCATAACATGATGATTTTTTAAAGGCAGTAAATATGACATAATTAAAAACGAAACATTCTGGTTTTTTCAAAAAAAAAATTAATAAAAAAAAATAAAGAGTGTATACAAGTGGTAAACATGTCAAGTATGCTATAGTCATATGGAAACATTACGCAACTCACACAGAGGAGCGACAAGTGTATAATAAACGTAGGCGCATTAACAAAAGAGTCGAGGGTGGTGGTGTAGAAGTAAAAGAGCGTCATGTCGTTTGCCGTCATGACATACGAGTCGGTTTTACTGCCAAGGCGCGCCAACAGATGTTTCACATCAACATTTAACAATCCATCACAAACGTAGAATAGTTGTAAAACGATTTTGCACTTTCTATCAGCGATAACGATTATAGAACCAATGCCAACTTAGTGAGACCTCTAAACGATCTATCTTTCTATCACAACTTTATTCATTAGTGTAAAATGCAGTTTTAGAAAGACATATTTTATGGCACGATATAGCAAAGGCTGTCTTTAAAGCAGTAATCATACGAACCCACGCTGGCTAAGTGCGGGGTGGCGGACTTCACATGTCTTTCGAAAAGTAGTTAGATTTTCTCAAACATGTTATCTCACCATGTATACCTTCACCGGCTAGTGCTAAGGCTAGTGGTAATCATCTTGAAATTGGTTCATACATGAAACTATCAAATAGATAAATCAATATTATTAACAATAGAAAAATCAATATATGAAAGGTGTAATGGGGTTTCTAATTCATTTCACTTGGTTTCATGTCACGTCAATTGATTGAATATCACTCTGTTGGAATAGTTGCTTAAGGACGCCACTGAGGCAAACGAGAGCAATAAATTAGTAATTTATGCAATATTCATAAATCATAACATTGAAAGAAACTTAAAATATAAATAAAACATTTATCGTAATTGAATAATAATTATCATAATACCTAAGCATGATATCTGAATGCATAATGTTTTTGCTTAATTATGTCTAATTTTTAATATATTTTTTATCTTTGAACTACCCTCTTATGTCATCTTTGCTTATGCTTCTGTGCAAAAATATTTCGGTTTTTTTAAAAAAATCTTATAACTATTTTTTTTTTATTTTTCGCATATTTTGCCTAGAGTGGTAATCATTCGTATCAAAGTGCTTAGTCAAGATAGCGTATAGAATTTAATAGTGTTTAATCGATTTCAACATATTTAATTTATTAGGCAGTGGTAGCCCAGTAATAACGCGCTCGCTTGGGAAACCGAGTAAAGCGGGTTCAAATCCCGAGTCTCGCACCTCTGATGTTTTCATGTGAGAATTATTTCTAACATGATTACCATTTACCTTACGGTGAAAGAAAATATCGTGAGGAAACCTGCATGTCTGAGAGAACTTAGCAAGTTTTCGAAAGACATGTGAAGTCCACCAACCCGCACTAGGCCAGCGTGGTGCACTATGGCCTAATCCCACTCGTATTAAAGGGAGGCATGTGCCCAGCGGTTGGACGTTAAAAAGAACTGAATATAATTTAATTTAGATAGACGTTTCCAATGGTTTATTAAAACATGGTCACAGTACTGAGATGTATGACGTTTGTTATTAGAAGTCAAAATATCAGTTTTTAGGATATTTACTTGTATGTCTGTTTGTCCATCCATAAAATATACATATGTACTAGGAATAGACCGAAATTCGTTTTACATTCGGTTTAACCGAATTTCAACAGCTTCAGGCTTCGGCGTTCGGCTAAAATTTGGTTTGAATGACGAACTAAAAAAATTTATTTTAGTTAGGAACATGTAAACCTTAACTCGTGTGCGATAAAAAAATTAAACAGTGCGTGTATGAATATGTACACGCACAAGAAGTAAAACTACTGTAGGTTATCGGTACTCTTTATGAAATTCAATTTATGTTTTAAATAATAGAGATAGGTGAGATACTAAAAATAATGCATATTAGGTATACTACAATCATATATTTATAGTATATCATTTAAGGAAAGAATATAATATTATATATCATTAGTCAGAGAATAACAACGGTTACCATGGCAACAAACGTATGTACATTTTTCCGTAAAGCTGGTGAATACCAGCTTACTCCCCGGGTCAAGCGTGCGTAAAGAAGTTTTACTTCAAAAAATAAATGAAGTAGTTCTTCTTAATTTAACAGTCTAAAAAATCTTTGCTTATTTAAACAGACAAAATGAAATAAACTTAGTATTCTACTAACAAACATCTTAATTACAATTTGTAAATTGAATTAAAAAATCACATTTTTGGTTCACAAACTATACACTCAGAAACATTAGATATTTTTAATAATTATTAAAAGGTGTTTTTCACAATCTCTTCTTATCTATCTACTAATATTTAAAATTTACTAGAGGCAGGTTATGGTGTTAAAACACCAAAGACTGTCTTATCTAGCAGAAGTTACGTTTTCGTTCTTATATATTTCCTGCCTCTGAGAAAAATCGAAATTAAACCAAAACTCGGCCGAATTTCGGCAGATTTTTTTTTCTAACCGAATATTCGTCCAAAGCTCGTATTCGGTTCAAGCCACATTCGATCCATCTCATTTTTTTTAATGGCTTCAACTCTTCACAGTACGTGCTCCCATAAAAAACATAGGTCACCATCAGCTTTCATGATCACAGTATTCATAGACTAAATAATAACTCAAGCAGACAAAGCTAGAGACATTAACTAGTTAAAAATAAGCATGTCAGTGAACAATATCATATAACTATTTCTCAATACGACATATGATACAGTTGGTTTGTTTACCACAATTTAGGTCTTTTGCTTTCGTAATATCTAATTCACTTACGTTTCATTTTAAGGCTTTTCATACTGGTATATTCGTATGTTAATTTATTTTTATATATCTATCTATATCTATACATATAATAAAATTGTAAGAAAGCCGAATCTGTACATTAAATATTCTTCGTAAAAATCTAATTGAAATAGACATTACTATCGATGCAGAGGCCGAATCTATAGTTTTTAGAATTTTTGTCTGTCTGTCTGTTTTTCTATCTGTCTGTCTGTGTCCGCGTCACGGAAAAATCACTGGAGAGAATTTGATGAAATTTGATACGATGATAGCTGATTATCCAGGTCAACATATAGGATACTTTTTACTGCGGAAAAATATCTCATCTCTGAGAAATCTATACTGGCATACGTTAAAACGTAAGTAGGGATGAACCCGAGCAGAGCGGGGGTTAATCGCTAGTACAATAAATACTGGTTAAATTGAAGGATTTCATGATATAAGAGTAGATAAGAATGCTTGCAAAGTATATTTGTTACTAGCAGACCTGAGTGACCTAAGTCCTCACAGACGTCCTGACCCAATAAATTATTGTGTAATCTTTGAAATATATGGAAAACACTTTCAGTTTCCCCTGAATTTTCCATTTTCTGGGAAATAAAATTTTGCCTAACATCCTTATTTAAAGTGTTACAAACATTTCAAAAAAATAGCCAACTCAATCCAGCCGTTACACGTGATGCGCTTACATTTTCACTTTTAGTTTTATTTTAGTTATTAAAAGCAGACTAACTATAGTATATACATAGTATATTTATGTCCTTATTTCACGCATCAGTTTTTACATAGAGTCCTGTTCATCACACTCTTTGTTCTAAAAAAACTTTCTCTATATCTCATTTCACTAACTTAAAAACTATTATACTTATTGTTTTAACGTTTGTTTGTTTAAAATAAACAGTATTTGGGCGACCGAACTTTCCTCGCCTTTTTTTAATTCTTAAATAGTCTTTATTTGGAAAAAATATAAAAATTGCGTTATTTTTCAGAAAAGACAACTATACAGATAAACTTAAAAAGCAACACCTTATCTTAACACGAAATTTGATCCAAATCGTTAGAGCCGTTTCTGAGATACACGAGCTAAATTTATACATATACAATTGCTTAATATTATAAGATTAATAGAGCTATTTATATTTGAGTATTTATTAATTTTTCTTCTATTTATTTTTACACACAGTTTATTATGTATTGCTTATTAATTTGGGGGCACACGTGTAGCGGTGACTCGTGACGGTGCGCGACGTCAGCGATTCTTTTCTAAGCAACGCATGTAAGGAAGCGGCTCTACCTTGCTTTGCTCGAGTTCGCCTAAAATACCTTAAAACCATAACGAATCTATCCCATTGGACCCGTACGTTTTTTCGGGATAAAAAGTAGTCTATGTATCATTCCAATGTATGAGCTATTTTATTTTAAAGTTAGATTAAAATCCACTCAGTAATTTTTGAGTGAAAGAGTAACAAACATCCATACCATATTTAACCGGTGGTAGGACTCTGTCAAGCCTGAGGAGTCCGACTGGATGGGTACCACCCCCTTATCTATTTCTGCCGCCAAGCAACAATGATTGCATTGTTGTGTTCCGGTTTGAAGGATAAGGTAGCCAGCGCAATTACAGGCAAGAGGCATAACATCTTAGTCCTCACAGTGATAACGTACCGGCGGTTCTGCAGTTTTGTTATATAAAACTTAAGTGCATGAACCGTAGGTGTTATGGGTGACAGGTATCGCTTTCCATCAGGTGGACTGTCTGCTCGTTTATCACTGAATACCATAAAAAAAAAAAAAAACATCTGTATATTCAGACCTCCATACATCCTCACAAACTTTCACATTTATAATATTAGTAGGATTTAAAGAATTACAAGGTTTTCTAAAGTTTCACTAAATATATATAAAAAAACGTTGTCATTTCTTGTTAACCATGCAAAGAAAATCGGATGTAAGTAGTAGTATATAATAAGCTTAAAAATATATAGTTTTAAGGTAATTTCATACATAAAACATTGCTATAAACTGCGATACTAGGATTTGATCTTTGCCATACAAAAGATGTTATTTTTAGTAAATTTTATTATACTTATATTATATATATATATATATGTATATACTGACCAATACTGAATAATTCTTTTTTTTGTCATGGGTGGTTTAAGTATAAAAACAATAGTGAAAACCCATAAAATGATTCAGAAAAAAAACACGAAAGTTCAGAGTTATTTATTTTTACGTTTATTTTGTATGTGTTATGATATATCATTCCATACTTTTACATCTATACATATAATAAAATTGTAACGAAGCCGAATCTGTACATTAAATATTTTTTTGGAAAATCTTATTGAAATAGTCATTATTATCGATACAGAGGCCAAATCTATAGCTTTTAGAACTTTTGTCTATCTGTCTGTCTGTCTGTTATCGTATCACGGAAAAACCACTGGAGGGATTTTGATAAAATTTAGTATGATGATAGCTGATTATCCAAGTCATCATATAGGATACTTTTTACTGCGGAAAAATATCTCATCTCTGACATTCTCAACATTAAAACGTAATTTAGGGGCGAACCCGAACGGAGCGCGGGTGAGTCGCTAGGAATATATAAATTTTAATCATGGCGCAGTCTGTGATATTAAATAGCCTTTTTTAACGTTGGGACATGGATTTACGCATACCATACCTAAACGTACATACAGGTGGTTATGTGGGAATCACCAACCAGAAAAGCCAGTACTACCAATCAAAACTATAATTAGTAAAGTATTACAGAATACATGTATTACAAAGTAAGTTACTTTGTAATATACGCCCCTACATACTTTATGGCGATTAGTATGGATATAATTCCCCATACAACGTTCCACCCCCATTTTCACCCTCTTAAGGGATGATTTCCGTGGTAAAAACTATCCTATGTCCTTCCTATGGTCTCAAACTATCTCCATACTAAATTTCGTCTAAATCAGTTCAGCAGATTAAGCGTGAAAAGAAGACAGACACAGTTACTTTCACATTTATAATATTAGTATGGGTAATAACTCAATAACTTTAATCAACAATATTCATTCATCAATTGACAGGGAATGCCTACCTTTTAATATGGTTTCGATAATAATTCCGTTATCTTTCCATTACACAGTTAATTTCTTTTTAATGAAGTCTTAATATTTATACTGTATTTATTATATAATAACTGTTAAAGTTTATAGATTAAGTAGTAGGCATTCCACAGGCACTACTTTTATTAATTCATCGATCTTTGCTACTTAGAAAGATTATTTATTAATCTAGTTTTTACTACTTAGAAAAAACTAGAATGTTTTTTCTATTATGAAAAGATTTTTATATATTAGTTTAGTATTATGACAAAAATTCCTGCGTTTTTTTGAAATTTGTGTCCACTACTAATCTATACAATCTATACATATAATGAAACTCTGAATTGACTCTGTACATTTTATATTATTTGAAAATCTTATTGAAATAGTCATTATTATCGATACAGAAACCGAATCTGTAGTTTTTAGAATGTTTGTCTGTCTCTCTGGAAACGCATCACGAAAACCACTGGACTGATTTTGAAGAAATTAAGTATGATGATAGCTGGTTATCCGGGTCAACATATAGTATACTTTTTACTGTGGGAAAATATCTCATCTCTGAGAAATTTTTACTAACCATTTAAAAGTATCTAGGGGCGAATCTGAGCGGGGCGAAGGTGAGTCGCTAGTATCAGCTATAAAGCTAGCGTTTTTATTGTTTTACCCCATTCCACACGTATTATGATTCATGCCAAACGTGAAATTTTAATATATTTTAAATTATTAAAATATAGCTTTACATAGCACTTTAACTACTTGTACTGGACTACAATCTTATCATTCCCAGTTGAAGTGGCTTAAAAGCCTTCGTCTGTAATTTCATCCTACCACTAGTAGCGTATTATTCTAGTTTTCAAGAGACCTTACAGTGCTTTTATAGGCTTATAGTAAAACTTTTTTATATACTTATATTAAAATTTCAAATCTTTTTTAATTACAATATAAGAGATGATAGGAACACGCAATCTTTTGAAGTGAAACTTCTTTAGAATATTTGTGATTTAAAAATCGATGAAACGAAATAGCGACACTAGAAAGGGACAAACGCATAAATATATAGGATTAAACCGGCGAGAGAGTGAGATAGAATAAATTGATATGTTGCCATGGTAACCGTTGTTATTGTCTGACAAATGTAAAGTGCAATATTCTTTCCCTATATGATATTCTATAAATATATGATTGTAATATGCCTTATTTAATTATTGATTTGTTTTAATTAAATTGCAATATTTTCCAAAGAAGTTTTACTTCAACCGCGCGTAAAGGTTACATGCACCCAATTTTTTTGTTATCCTTATTTCCAACGAACCAATAGAATATTCCATGGGGGTACTAGGATATGAACCAGAATAAAAACACCTTATGTCACTCTCCTTCCCATAAATTATGTCTGCATAAAACGGACCGACAAACAATCACTTTAAGTGAATTTATTTTTTTTAGAACGAACCGAGAAATAAGCAATTCCAATTTTAATTTTAGCTGTTATTATAACAATTACGCCCTGTCTGCACTGTGATATTTCACCGCACGTTTTTTTTTTCGCAATTCTGTAACACATTGAATCATATAGGAGTAGCCGCACTGGCGGTTAAAAATTCGCGCGGGAATAAAATCTGTGATTTGATGCAAATTGAACGCGATGCGGTGCGGATTTCTCAAGGCCGTAAATGGGTGAATACAATGTTCATGATATGTTTTGATAAGTCTGTCACGCCGCTGCCGCCACCGTAGTATCAGGTATTTAGACGTTTGTGTCAGTCGGGAACTGCATGCAACTAACAAAAATCGTAGAAAATTTTATTTCCAGTGCGTAATAAGTGTAATTTCGATTACGGAATATAATACGCGAGAATAAAAATCGCACGGTGAAATATCGCAGTGCGGACAGGGCCTTATAATAATAACAGCTAAATTATAATAATCATAGCTACAATTTAATAAAAAAAAATATATTCCATATTCAATTATAAACTTTATTGAAATTATAAAAATGTTTAAAATTAAAATTTACAAATATCGTAAGGTACTTTGGAGCAATTTTTGTATTTTTTAAATTCGCTTTAGTTTATTTGTGGGTAGGTTGTCTGTAACAACTACATAATGCCTTCAAGACGTCTAAAACGTTAGTCTCTCCCGTGACCATGATTACTGTAAAACATTCGAAACGTCGGGAACCAAAAATTAAAATAAATCCGCGAAAATTTTGAAAAGATATTTTTTTAAATGTCAAATATTCGCGTAAATGTAAGAAATTATTATATTATTTATATTGGTGTTTAGCTTAACTATTAGCAAGAAATATAAAATCGATTCCAATTTTAAATAAAGTAAACCAAAGAAAATATTAATCGACTACCAATTGGCAAAGATATGGTGCAACGTACTCACATAGTAACATACCTACAACTAAATATCTCCTTTTCGATTCGTCAATTCAGTTAGATAATTCTTATCTTATTCTAAACATAAATTATTTACATAAAATAAAATTTGTTAATAAGAATACTTTTGTTTCTACGTAAGCTTTATATCTACTGTAATTACCAAAAATCACTAAAAAAAATAGTGATAGCCCGGTAACACGCTTGCTTGGAAAACCGAGTGAAGCGGGTTCCAATCCCGGATCTCACACCTCTGTTATTTTCATGCGTGAATCATTCCCAATATGATTATTTGTGAACGGTGAAGAAAACTATCGTGAAGAAACCTACTTGTCTGAGAGAACCTAGCAAGTTTTTGAAAGACATTGGAAGTCCGCCAATCTGCACTTAGCCGGCGTGGTGGAATGTGGCCTGATTCCCCTCGTTTTGAAGGAAAGCCCGTGCCCAGCAGTGGGAAGTTAAAAAGGGCTAAATACATACATACTAAAAATTACCTAACCGATCTAAATAATTTTTATCTTGTTACTGTATCCCGGAGAATTAAAGGACTTTTTTATCATCCATTACGAGCAAACGAACGGAAATTCATAAAATAATTTTATATACTTATATGTAAAAGCAAAGAGCTTTTTGAAAGCTCAAATGAAACTAAAAACCGAATTTAATGATTCCTTCCTTATTGTATAACCTTAGTACCTTCAAGGCAAGAGTGAAGGCATCTTCTAGGCAAGCACGCTCCAACCTAGACCTCATCAGTGATTTCCAGCATTGATTGTCGTCAAGCGCAAGCCTTTTTAACAATAAAAAAAAACTTGCCACCCATTCTTCGCCTAGATACCAAACAGTGGTTTTATGTACCACTCCAAGTTGTAATCTATACTAATATTATAAAGAGGTAAAGTTTGTGAGTTTATGAGGTTGTAGGGGGTAATCTCTGAATCTACTGAACCGATTTAGATAAAATTTGGTAAGAAGATAGTTTGAGACCCTGGGAAGGATATAGAATACTTTTTATCCCGGATATCATCTCATAAGAGGGTGAAAATGGGGATAAAAGTGTGTATGGGATATCAACCCGAGAGAAGCGAGGGTGAGTCGCTAGTCTTTACTAAATTTAATTAAAATCAAGATAGCTATTTTATTGTGGAGGAGTAATAACAAACATATATACACTCATACAAAACTTTTGCATTTTTTGTCGACGACACGTTTGGCTCAGTTTGTAGTGACTCTACTTAGCCAGCGGTCTCGGGTTCGAGTCCCGCTAGGGCCATTTATTTGTGTGATGAGCACGAATGTTTGTACTCCAGTCATGGGTGTATATATTTATAATATGTATGTATTTAAAGTATATGTATAGTGTACCAACTATCTCGTATCCATAACACAAGCATCGTAGCTTATCATGGAACTAGATGGCGCTATGTGTTAATGTCCCAACATTTATAAAAATAGTCCAATTTATCAGGGAAGACTACTCTTACATCACTTTACGATATATAGGAACGGAGAAATCATATCCAAATATACAATGCAAGCGGAGCCAAGGGCTAAAACTAGTTTAAACATAATATTCAGCAGTTACTCGTATACAAAATATAACCTAATCACTAGTACATCAATCAATATTGTGATTTCAATGATAAAATAACTAGGTTTTGAGCGAAAACCCATTTATTTATAGGCGTCATTATTGTAATGTCATCAGGCAAATATATAATCAAAAAGATATTAATATTACATTTAGTTACTGGAAGACATCCATACTAATTAATGACGTGCATATATCAGTATCTTAATAAAACGCCTCGGTGGCGTAGTGAGAAGCATGAACGGATACAGATTTTAAGTCCTGGGTTCAAGTAACAGCCCGGACTTGTGGTGTAGGAGTGACAGGAATAGAGAGTGCGCTTGTTTTTGGCGTACACTCGTATACTAACTCGTGGCAACTTTATATAATAACACATCTAAATTATATGAAAGTTATATCAAAGAACACATATATTTTACATTGTACGTATAATATATACATATATAAAGGCATATTATATTTTTGGTATAGTATCAAGATCAATAACCTTATAAGGCAATATTTGAAAACGAGTTTTGTTAAAACAGCCTATGAAATAACCCAATTATGAAATATTAAGTTAGCTGATATTTTTCTGACAAAACAAATATTTTTCGACGCAAGCGCATATAATGAATAAATTAGGTTTGACGTCAAACCGGCTTTTAGCAATGTTGGTTTTTTTTTTGGTTTTTGGAATTGTGGGTGCTAACATAAATGTTTGTTAGTCACCTCTTTACGCCTTAACGCGATTTTTTTGTCCTTGGGTATATACATAGGCATCTTTGACCGACTTTAAAAAAGAGGAGTACTCAGTTTGATTGTATGTTTTTTGTACTGATTTTGACCTCACTTTTAGTACTGATAGTATCAGTATCAGCCTCTTGAGTCCATAAAACATATTTTTCTCGGAAATAGCTAAACATTTTAATTTTTTTTATTTTTACATATATTTCGAAGATTACATTCCCTTAGTTTCATGAAAATCAAAAGATTATTCTAGAAATTAAAAATAAAAAACCAAGAAAAAATTAAAAACTGAGTTTTTTTGCAAATATCTCAAAAACTTTCGAGGTTATTGTAAAAAGTGTTATCTATAAAAATTATAGATTTTTACTAGACCTACAATTTTTATACAAAATATTTTTCGATAGAACGTCACAGTAAGGCGGAAATTAAAAAAAACTATTTTTCAACGCTCTACGTCCCCCCATTTCTCGGGACTACTTAGTGTTTGTTCTTTTATAAAATATGTTTATGCTGTCGTTAAAGTGCCTATTTTTTATTTAATTAACATTGTTCATTTAGTTCAATTATTATTCAGATAGGTATTTGTGTAGCGCATAGGACAATTTTATTTTTCACGAGTGCGAATGTAGTAAAATATATTTAATAACTAGCGGATCACCCTCGCTTCGCTCGGGTTCGCCTCTAGACAAACAAAAACAAATCTATCCCACGGCAACCGTACATTTTTCCGGAATAAAAAGTAGCCTATTGGTAATTCTAATGTATGAACTATATTACTGTAAAGTTTCATTAAAATCCAATCAGTATTTTTTGTGTACTAAGCTGTATAAGTTACTATCGTTTTTTAACTATCCCACGGGAACTCTTTGATTTTCCGGGATAAAAAGTATTCTAAATGTTGACCGGGGATATAAGGTACCACCATGCAAAGTTTTATTTAAATCGGTCTAGCAGCTTCAGAGATTAGCCCGTACAAACAGACAAGCAGACATACAGACAGAGAAACAAAAAAATGGAAAAAAACTGGATTTGTTCTATTCTTACACCCTTCTTACACCCCCCTGACTCGGTTTTTATCATTTTTTTTCTATGTACAGACATTCGACCTCTACAGTTTGATTATAGTATAGAAGATAGATATCGCTCCCTATTGTAATAACTATTATAACGTTAATGTTTTCAAAATAAAGCTTATGATAGACGTTATTAATAACATTTTCCTGTGAATTCGAAACTCTCAACTTAAAACTTCAAATGCTAACATAGACTGTCCGCCATGCAACTGCGACCATCGCTGAAGAAATCCGCTGTTTATAGTCCAAGAGCTTATAATTCATTTTCAGGTTGTATTCTACTTGATGGTATTGAAAGGATAGTTCTGTTTAGATTTTCTACCACAAAAAATTTTTGCATCAGAAGCCAACAAAAAGTATTAGACAGTTGAGTTAGTTTAAAATAAAAAAATATATAAGGCAGACACTTTCGATTGGGTTACATTAACCAAAAAAAAATCGTTCCTTACAGCTTCCGAAATTTAATGAAAAAAATAGCAGGCGCAAGGTGGGTAAAGCGAGGGTGGGTCACTATTAAAATAATAAATCATCTATCTCAATATAAAAAAATTAACAAACGAAAATACAAAAAAAAAAACTTTATTGTCAAATTGACGTAAATATTTAAAGATAAATATACAGTGGGTAACAGATAACATAATTATATGCAATAAATTTTTTCACCATAGTTACATTTTTCAATAACATATTATACAAAAGTAAATGACTGTATCATTCTTTATAAGGATAATATGTTAATACAACTTACATAGATAAAGAAGACCTGAAACCTGTTTTACAGCTCGCCTAATTAGGTATATATTAGCTAGTCACTTAAATATTTTGTACAGTCTAAAGTATAAAATAAAACTCACTCAACCATAGTGAGGAAGAAATATGAAGAAAGAAATTTTATGTAAGTACTAGCGACTCACCCTCGCTTCGCTTCGGGTTCGTCGCTAGACAAAAACAAATCTATCCCACGGGACCCGTACACTTTTCCGGGATGATATATAGCCTATAACCTTCCTCAGTTAACGGGCTATCGAATGCAAAAAGAATTTTTCAAATCGGATTAGTATTTCCTGAGATTAGCGCGTTCAACCAAACAAACAAACAAACCAACAAACAAACAAACAAACTCTTCAGCTTTATAATATTAGTATAGATAAACGTTTTGTCTCAATCATATTATTCCGGAAATTAAATATTTCCGGAATAGGGTATGTTTTATTATATAATTAAATAAATAAAATTGGAGTGTCTGTTTGTAATATTAAAATAACCGTTTTTTACTAAATGCATATGGATGTATACACGGTACATATACCAAAACAACATTTTTTACAATTTTTGTCTGTCTATCTGTCTGTCTGTCTGTGTGTCTGTCTGTTTGTTCCGGCTAATCTCCGAAACGGCTGGACCGATTTTGACGGGACTTTCACTGGCAGATAGCTGATGTTATAAGGAGTAACTTAGGTTACTTTTATTTTAGAAAAAGACTTAGGGTTCCGCGTAAAAAAATTAAAACCCACGAAATTGTGAACAAAATCCGGGTACGGCGTACGCACGCGAGCAAAACAAGGATAAATCGCTATATAATTTAAATGAACATCTGAGAAGTAGCAAGCTACTATTTATTATTACCTAAACATAGCTAACCGTGAAAAAGTACCTAGGGACGAACGCGAGCGAAGCGAAGCGAAGGTGAATCGTTAGTATAATATGTAAGTACAGTCATGGTAAGAAACTACTTATTTTAAATAATTATATAACACTTATCAGTCAGAAAACTAACAAGACTTTCTTCGCAATGCGCCTACGCATTATGGGGTTTTACCCTTACCTGTTCTGTTGCCGTAGGGGAATCCCACATATACGCGAAATAACTCTCTCAAAATACCCTAGTATATGACAATTTTAATATGACACCCGCATGTATGTTGGATTTACCATTATTTGTGTAATTTTGTAAATAGAAAAATATGAATGTCATATTTCAAAAGTTTATTTCTATATCGATGTTAAAAGTGAGCTGAAAAATGTTTAGGATGCGATGTGTATTACATGAGAAGGTAGTGAGTTTGATTTTCGTATGGGGTTAAAACTAAAAATCTATATTAATGAAGATGTTTTAAGTTCCGATTTAAAAAATATCCTTTATATGGTTGGATAAAGGACAAACAAACAAAGAGATTTTCACGTTTACAATATTAATAAGACTATGGGAAAAATATCTAAATTTTTTCACGTCCTATTTATTAGGGACTTACAGTAAATGTGTGGTATCATGGCAACGTCTCAGAGAAGGGAGTGAAATTTTTAATGTTTTTTAGGAATATCTTATGTGATGTTATACTAAAATATTCCTTTCATCTATACATATAATAAAATTCTGAGTCGAATCTGTACATTAAATATTTTTAGGAAAATCTTATTGAAATAGACTTTATCATCGATACAGAGTCCGAATCTGTAGTTTTTAGAACTTTATATATGTAAGTATAAAGTTATATACGTGCGTATCAACTATCTGGTATCCACAACACAAGCCTCGTAGCTTACCATGGAACTAGATAATGCTGTGTGTTAATGTCCCAACATATTTATTTATTATTTATTTGTGAGTGTATGTTTGTTTCTCCTCCACGCTAAAACGGCTAAACAGATTTAGATAAAATTTTGTACACAGATAGACTATGACCTGAAGTAGGTATATAGGCTACTGTCAGGCATCTAGGACACACAAACAAAGATAGGGTAAGTCTCTAGTTATATATAAACAAGCTATGCAAGCAGAGCTGCGTGCAAAAACTATGATATAAAAAACCTGACCTATCCAAATATATAGAAAAAATGTATACTACATAATTATCATATAAATAGCATTTTCGGTCAGTGCATTTGTGCGCGCTAAACTCAGAAACGGCTTAACCGATTTAGGTGCGGTTTTCATTGTTATATTGTGGTAAACTTCACTTAATATTTAGTATTTGTTTCATTTCAATCGCTTCATAAATAAAAAAGTTATGTCTATTTAAAGAAGGGACGAACGAGTCGCTAGTTATATATGCAATTATATTCTACCTCTTTGCTATATTTACACTTTAAGAGACTAACTTATAAAGAATACTGACTGACTTTAAAAGAGAGAAAAGCAAAAAATAAAGGTTTTTATTCACGAAAGGATCTAGGAGGATAATTAAAAAATACAAGTCTTCGCCCAGTGGTCGAAGTTCGACCGTATGGTATATAATCATTTTTGAAAATTTGAGGAAAACATATATGAATAGAATTTACCTATCCATATAAGAAAATTATTTTCATTTTTTATTATTAACTAGCGGCTTACCCTCGCTTCACTCGGGTTCGTCGCTATGTACATTTTACATAGGTATTTAAAATAGTTATTTTACTATATTTTTTTTTCATTTCTCTGATGTTTTAATACTTATTAACCTATTCAGGACTAAGAGAAATCCAAAAAATCAAATATCATAAAAATTGGTCCAACCGTTCTTGAGTTATAAATGGTGTTACTAACAAAACTTTGTTTTATATATATAGATAACACTAAAACTCGTAAATAGCTATTTAAAACAAAAAAAATCGATTAACAAACAGAGGAGAGAAAGGCACTTAACTGTTTTGTCTTTGCCTATTTAAATGAATACACAATAAACCATAGACTATCAAATATAAACAATTCAGATATGACGTAAATAAAACCGCGAAACTCAACAGGTCCTATTGATTTTCCACTTTTCACATGCGCAAGGTTTTTATAGTCATCTGTTGCTCGCTTCACGCTCAGTCAGCCATAACACGTCTTAGCGTGTACACGTACATCTTAAATTTATCCTTTTGATATAAGTGAGGATTGCTGTTATTTTTTTGTGTCTGAAGTGAATGAAGTAAGTAGGAAATATACTTAACCTTGGTTTAGTGAACTGCGGACTCACAAATTTCCGTATTCAAATAATTAATATGTAAAATAAATTAAAAAAAAAACGATTAAATAACGTGAAAAGATAAAAAATTAAAGCAATGTTGTTATAAATAAACAGATTAAATATTTATGTTGAATGTAAACAAAACAAATAAAGTTATTGATAGTGATAGTGTAGAAAGGTAAAAATTAAACCAATGGTATTCTAAATAAAAATAGATAATTAGATGATTCTTTAAATTGACATAACTTTTTTTATGTATGAACCGATTGAAATAAAATAAATACTAAATGTTAAGTGAAGTTTACCACAATACATTAGTAAAAACACCACCCAAATCGGTTAAGCCGTTTCTGAGATTATCGCGCACAAACGCACAGACAAACAGACAAAAATTCTAAAAATCATTGTTTTGGTTTTGGATCCATTGCTTTAATAAAGACTCCCAAAAATAGTTTTTCTCAAATATCTTCCATGTACAGACTGCGATCAGTTATAATTTTGTTATATGTATTGATTTAAAATTTTGTTTTTATTAATCTTGCCAAATAATTATTGATCTGTAAGAAGATTTTAATGAAATTCATTTAAAATAAGGTTATAAACAAATCAAACTAACAAATTAAAAAAAAATTAATAACAATAGACAATAGAATAAACAGTTTATAGAAAACACGCAAGACTAAACTTCAACTGTAAGCATTGCAATTTTTAAATAAACAATATATGTATGTACATGATATATGACAGCTTTTGGTAAAACATCAAATAAATAAACAAACAAACAGAAAAAACCTAATATGCAATCAATTTCTTTAGTTAATACTTAATATATATAGTTATTTCATTTTGTATTCTCGTATGAAAAAAATATTATTTAGGGATGTCAATATTTCGAGCACTAAGCCTTTTGTTTGGGTCATACATTTTTGGGAGTGTCAAATTTAGGAAAGTACCTGAAAAAATTGAAGGATTTCAATAGTTTGTTTACATTATTTAGTTATATTTAACTAATAATTTAATTGTATTGTTAAAAATATCCTTTAACTAATTTGAATTGATTCATTTTTATTATTTTTCAAAAGCACTAAAAGTAATGTCTATATTAAACTACAACAACATACGTACATATGTATATGTACTCGTAAATGCAATTATGGAAACAGCCAATTACAAAAAGAACACTTGAGGGTTTTTTTGGTTTATTTTAGTGTAATTCAGACTATATAAGAATCGACCATGCATTTTAAAATTGTAAAACATTCGTGTTTTATTCTTTCTTGAGCAATAATTACTGTGAAAAACGTAAAATAAAATATCATATATTATCATTTTACTGTATGTAGCCATTTTTAAGATCCCATTACTGGGCACGGGCATACCTTCAATACGAGGGGGATCAGGCCATACTCCACCACGCTGGCTAAGTGCAGATTGGCAGACAGCACATGTCTTTTGAAAACTTGCTAGGTTCTCTCAGACATGTAGGTTTCCTCACGATGTTTTCCTTCACCATAAGACAAGTGGTAATCATGTTGGAAATGATTAGCACATGAGAACATCAGAAGTACGAGACCCGGGATTTGAACCCGCTATACGCTACTTTTTGCTATCTTTTCATAATTAATATAGAATACTAGTACTTTGTCTTGACTTCGTTTTTACTACAATGTATATATTATGACCATTGAAGTCATATAATAATATATTAATTCAATAATTTGTATGACATTAATAAAAAGCCTTCATATATATGTAGATTATATACAACCAATAATTAATTAATTAAATAAGTATCAAAAGTAAACAGACAGATTTTACCATTTACGTATATACGTTAAGGGTGATATTGATAAACATTACCTCTTTTTTTATTATTACCGACTTAAAAGAAAGAGGTACTTAATTCGTCTGTATGTTTGTGAGTGTGTTCACAAATAGTGAATTGATTTTCATATTTTTAAAGAATAAATTATAATAATAAGGTAGAAATATTAATTTAATGTCTAGAGTACCTTTATTCTGAAGTGGACTAAAATATACAATATATGTATACCAGCAACTCTATAATTGTATGTAGAGATCTTTTTTCTCCAATTGCTGTAACCAAACATTTTTAGTATAGTTTTGTTTACAATTATTCAATGTTTGTTTAAATATTGCTTACCCACATTTAATTCATATAATAGTACCCAAACAGCCATTAAAATTGTTAGTCTTCACGTATCCAAAATAGCTAGATCAATTTTAGTGTAATTCATTGGCGTAAAGAGGATTTATATATAAGTGACATAAGCTTTATACAAATAAAAAAAAAGTTTTCCACGGTATATAAGATAGAAGAAAGCTTAACCGACTCAGACATAAGTTTTTTTTCCTAATATTTAAGCGACATCTCGTGTCTTAACTAGTATTACATAAATTCATTTCCTTAAAGTAAATTGCCAATAAAATTACAAAAAAAAATTATATCAAAAACAATAAAAATGAGTTCCGCAAAACGAAAAAGCGCATTGAAATTTTGGAAAAAAAAAACACTTGCAATATGACCTCGTAAATTTCAAGGTGGTATTGAAAATATTAAATTTAAATCGTAAAAATGTTTATATATCAAATAATACTTTGGAGTTGGGTCCACTACTAGCGTAAGGACAAGCATTCACTTTATCTAAAGGTCATTTGGTACTTAGAATTAATTACAATATACTAATGTATACGGATAGTTGAAATTTTACACATTTTGGTTATAACACTTTGACGACACGTTTGACTCAGTTTGTAGTGACTCTACTTGCTGTGTCATCGGTCGCGGGTTTGAGTCCCGCTGGTAGCATTCTTTTGTGTGATGAGCACGAATGTTTGTACTCCAGTCATGGGTGTTTATATTTATAATATGTATATATTTAAAGTTATATATGTGTAGTGTATCAACTATCTGGTATCTATAACACAGGCCTCGTAGCTTACCATGGAACTAGATGGTGCTTTGCTAATGTCCCAACATATTTATATTTAATATTTGTTAATTACCTGCTTAATTAAATTAATACTTTCAATTCTTCATTATAACCTAGTAATTAACAAAATAATCAGAACAATTAATATTTTTCAACAATAAAATTAAAGATATCCTTTCTGATAGCAAATCCTTTCACTGCATACTTCAACTGCATTATTGTTATAAAGTTCATTAACCTTAAATCTAACTCGCAACTTACCTCAGTTTTAAACACTTAACAAAATACATAGAAACAAACATAGAACCTCCTTTTTAGAAATCGGCTAAAAAGAGGATATATAGAAATATATTAATTCAGTAATCATGTATACAAACAAACAAACAAACAAACAGACAATCAAACAAAAAAATAACTCTGCCTCTTTACAATATAGATAAAGTAAAAACGACATTATAAAATTACAGGGCATATAATTACGATTAAAATATATTTCATTTTATGTGTCTGTTATTACTTTATACTCACATTATTAGCAAATGCGGTCTTATTTTATTTGTTTTTCTAACACCGTATGTAACAATTATTTTTTTTCTATATATATATATATATATATATATATATATATATATATATCCATGATACGGTTACAAACTGACATACAAACAAATATTCTAAAAACTATAGATTCGGCCTCTGTATCGATAATAATGACTATTTCAATAAGTTTTTCCAAAAAATATTTAATGTACAACTTTGTTATTATATGTATAGTTATGTATGTATTTAAAGTTATATAGTGTAGTGTATCAAATATCTAGTATCCATAACACGAGCCTCGTAGCTTACCATAGAACTAGATGGTGCTGTGTTAATGTCTTAACATATTTATTTATTTATTATTTTATCTATATGGTACAGTTATTTTTCATAATCTAATGGTCATTTCGCTTTCTATTTAGAGAAAATATTTTAAACGATGTTCTTGTATTAATATATGAAAATGATAATAATAAGTATGGATGTCATTTTTGTGATCTTTTTGACTTTACATCGGTTGAGTGAAAATCTACTTTATAATAGCTGTGAAAGAGTCTAATATAACCTTCCATCTATACAGATAAATAAAATTGGAGTGTCTGTTTGTAATATTAAAATAACCGCTTTTTACTAAATGCATATGGATGTATACACGGTACACATACCAAAACAACATTTTTTACAATTTTTGTCTGTTTGTCTGTCTGCTTGTTCCAGCTAATATCCGAAACAGCTGGACCGTTTTGACGGGACTTTCACTGACAGATAGCTACTGTTATAAGGAGTAACTTAGGCTACTTTTATTTTAGAAAAAGAATCAGGGTTCCGCGAAAAAAAATTAAAACCCATAAAATTGTGAACAAAATCCGCGTACGGCGAGCGAAGCGAGGGTAAATCGCAATATAATTTAAATGAATATCTTAAGAGTAACAAGCTACTATTTATATAAACATAAACATAGCTAACCGCGAAAACGTACCTAGTCGCTAGTTTTAAATAAAACTGTCTTTTCGGATTATTTCGCGGATTTATTTTGATTTTTGGTTCCCGACGTTTCGATTGCTTTACAGCAATCATGGTCACGGTGGAAACTAGAATTTTAGACGTCTTAAAGGCGTATAGTTGTTATAGACCGTGCAATGACAAGTATATAATGACCTTTAAGATGTCTAAAACTTGAGTCTCTCCCGTGACTATGATTACTGTAAAGCATTCGAAGCACCGGGAACCAAAAATCGAAATAAATCCGCGAAAAAATCCAAAAACATAGTTTTATTTAAAATGTCCAGTTCCATCATAATGAGTATCAAATCCCAAACAAAATTAATTTTGGCCACGTTTAAGATCAATTCGTATTCTAAACTAGATGTCACCTTTGCTTAATAACAGTATGCTCTACTTTCCATACACTTTCTCTTTTAAATAAGCATATTCTACAAAAAGGTCCAATAAATTAAAATAATCTTCTTTTATTATAAAAATAATTATTTTATACCGTTAATACTTTCAAATTCGAAATTTACTTTCAAAACTAACATTTTTCTAAGGTTTACTTATAGAGAGCTACTCGTAAGTATGAAAAATTTGCTTGAAGATCCAATTGGGAAAAATTTGGGAAAAACTAGTAATGCAGTATAAGTGTCCTTTATAACCAATATGCTACAGAATTCACATGAACGTATCGTCTTTGTTGTTTAATATCTGAAGTAGAGTCAGCAAAAATGGTTAAGAATAATTTATATAATACATTATAAATGTGAAAGTGTGTTTGCTTGTCCTTCTTTCTCTCTTTTAAAATATGTTAATAATTTCGCACAGTTGTGTATAAACATCGTGATCAAGCGGCCAAGGCGCGAGATTGACTATCACAGATGTGCTCGAATCCCGGTCGGATACAAAGATTTTACTTTTATTTTATTTTTATATTTATTCAAGTTTTTAGTTTTTTTTATCTTTAAGCCAAATTAAAAAAAAAAACTTTTAACCAAAAACTCCGAGCGAAGCTCGGTCGCCCAGGTACTGTACATAATATGTAGTCTATAAATTCCATACTAACCGTTAAAACGTAAAAATAATTAAGTCCTGCTATAGTCTCACTACAATAAAACAATAGTCCAGACCAAATACAGATCCTAGGCATGCTAGGATTGAAATTGTCAAATAAAAATCTTATAGAGTCTAAAGACATAGATAGAGCACTGAACGAAAATTCTCCAATAATTTAATATTTATATTATTTAAAAATATTTTCAATTTTCCATTTTAAATTATAATTGATAATATTATAAACTAGCGACTCACCCACATTCCGCTAGGGTTCGTCTCTACTTACGTTTTAACGTTTAGTAAAGATTACTCAGAGATGAGATATTTTCCCGCGGTAAAAAGTATCCTATATGTTGACCCGGATAACCAGCTATCATTAAACCAAATTTCATCAAAATCCCTCCAGTGAATTTTCGGTGATGCGGTAACAGATAAACAGAAAGACAGACAAAAATTCTAAAAACTATAGAATCGGTCTCTGTAACGATAATAATGGCTATTACAATAGGATTAGAAAAAAATATTTAATGTACAGATTCGGTTTAGTTACAATTTTATTATATAAATTGATTTCTTGTACAGTAACGATTTGCTTTGAATTTAATTACTATTGATAAATGTTATTAACACAGTAAACTGTACGTGACTGGCTTTCATAAAACAACTAATTTGATCGACTTGAATACTTATTTACCAGTAATTATAATACTACTTCTATAAATATTATTATGATATACGGCCGTATGTATATCCGTGACCATTGCGCTCGTAAAAGTGCCGAAGTATCGGGAACTCTCAAAATCTTATTGAAATAGTCATTATTATCGATACAGAGGCCGAATATATAATTTTTAGAATTTTTGTCTGTCTGTATGTCTATCTGTGACCGCATCTAAAGAAAACCACTGGACAGATTTTGATGAAATTTGGTATGATGACACGTGTGCGTGTGTATGTATGTTTGTTACTCATTGACACTGCAACTGCTGGACGAAATTAGATGAAATTTAGTACACAAATAGACTATTACTTGGAATAATACATTAACTACTATTAGTAATAATATTTGCATTTACATTTACGTATTAATTTAGCCTTAAATATATTTAAAACAAACATTTGTTTTTCTATCTCTACCTAAGTCGTTGAAAGGTCAACCATCAATTTACTCTGATATTGTTATAGTTACAGCATACTAGCTTAAGTTTTAACCTTGAAAAATAGCTTCTATTTTGCTGGGATTGGGTCTAAATTTGTTTGTATCATTCATAACCTCACTTTTCATAAGGAGGTCAATATCAATATCATGGTATGAGAAACCGGATAAGTTTTTAAATTTTATAATATTAAACGATGTTTATCTAATAAAGAACATGTGTTAATTAACAGCTTTTACTTGTAATAAGCCATTTTAATTTTTTTTTAAATGAGTTTATTTCAAACTAGGTTTTAATATTTTTAAGCGGAATCCTAATCTTTTTTCTATATATATTCATATATATTCATATATATATATATATATATATATATATATATATATATATACATATATATGTATATATATATGTGTGTGTGTGTGTGTGATATGACAGCCAATTAAATAATTTAAACGTGTTGTTGGAATTTTAATTTAATTTTTTTAATGTCATTCGTTAAAATTTTTACCCGCAATTTTACTTCCACTAAATATATGTATAATTAAAAACGACTCACTCTCGCTCCGCTCGGGTTCGTCCCTAGTTACCTTTTAACATTTCCTCAGATACGAGGTATTTCCCGCAGTAAAAAGTATCCTATATGTTGATCCGAATAACCAGCTATCATCATACTAAATTTCATTAAAATATGTCCAGTGGTTTTCTCGTGATGCGATCACAGACAGACAGATAGACAAAAATTCTAAAAACTATAGATTGGGCCTCGGTATCGATAATAATGACTATTTCAATAAGATTTTCCAAAAAAATATTCAATGTACAGATTCGACTCAGAATTTTATCATATGTATTTATACGTTTGATTCGACCTCACTTTTTGAAGAGATATTTTTTAGAAAATGTGTATTTATGATTTATATATCAATGATACAAACAAACAGATTTGGTCCTTTAATAATATAGTGAAATAACATTAATACATTTAATACAACACAAGTCATGAATAACCACAGAAACCGAAAGTATAGTCTATTTATAGTCGAGTCACATTTAAGTTCACTCTCTATAACATTACAGCAAGTATTACGACACTTGATCTATATTTTGATCAATTGTAAAGTTTACATTTATTACTTAAATTAGTTTGTCCAGTGATAAAAATTTGATCATAATCATTATTGAAAACTAGCGACTTACCCTCGCTTCGCTCGGGTGCGTCCTTTGATACGATTTTTTTTGAGCGGAACCCTAATTCTTTTCTAAAATAAAAGTAGCCTAAGTTACTCCTTATAACATCACCTATCTGCTAGTGAAAGTTCTATGAAAATCAATCCAGTCTTTTCCGAGATTTGCCGGTACAAACAGAGAGACAGACAAAAATTTGAAAAGCTATGTTTTTCTTATATGTACATCACGTAAATGATTTCATATGCATTTAGTAAAAAGCTGTTACATTGACATTATAAATAGACACTTTAATTTTATTTATCTGTATATATTTGAGGAAAATATATATGAATAGATATATAAAAAAAAATATTTTTTTATTATTGATAACACTAAAACTCGTCAATACCTACTAAACAAACAGAGACAAAAAAGGCACTGAACTATTTTGTCCTTGCCTATTTAGATATAAATAATTACATACATTTTTTTTTAATTATTCAAAATAAAAATAATTATATAAAAAATACAATGCTATTGTTATATAAATTACAATAACAACAACAAAAAAAATATTTTTTTAAATTGCTTCTTGCCATTTTTTGTATGTCACTATCGTAGATAAAAAAATATAGTTTTAATTATATTGTGTTTTTAATTATATAAAAGTTACAAAAAAAGCGTGTGTGTGTAATTATGTACGCACGCAAGAAGTTATACTCCTTTGGCGTAACAGAACAAAAATAGCTAAAGATTTCATCCCGTATGTCACAACTCTCTGTTTGTAAAAGGAATGCAGCTAACTTCATCATGTCGTTTTCGACTAACTTCATCGTGTCATCGTAAAAATTTAACTGTCATATTTCTTTCTAAATGTGCCAAAAGAAATATAACTTCAAAAAAATATTCTAAAACTTAATTTATAATTGGTAGTTTCGCTATAGTTTCTATTTATAATATTACTTTTAACTGTTTAAGTACTTAATTAATTAATTTGTTTAATTATAAGTACCATGTGGTTATTTTTTTATTTATATATTCTAAATTTTTATATATCATATTGTGGTATGTATTAAATATCTGTGGAAACTTGGTTGTTTTTAGGATAATTTAAAAAAAAAAATTTTTTTTGACATTAACACACAACAATATCTAATTCAATAAGCTACGAGGCTTATGTTATGGATACCAGACACACTACATATATATAACTTTAAATAGATACATATAAATATAAATAATTAAATATAAATATAAATAACATTCGTTTTAGTCACAAATTAATGCCCCCAGCGGAACTAATAAATTATAGTGTAATTATTTATTGTACTAAATGTTTACCTAGAAAAGCAAATAAATCGTTTAAATGTCTAGTTACTTAGGTTGTAATAGGGTTTTGAAAGGCAATAGTAGTCCGGTGTAGTAGTAACGCGCTTGCTTGAAAAACTTCCAACATATCTTACGGTGAAGGAAAACATCGCAAGGAAACCTGCATGTCTGAGAGAACCTTAGTAAGTTTTCGAAATGAACGTGAAATCCGCCAACCCGCACTTGGCCAGCGTGGTGTATGTATGGCCTGATCCCCCTCGTATTAAAATCAGGCCCACCCCCAACAGTGGGACATATATGTTGCACGTTGTACGCTAAGTCTGTCAGTCAATTAAGTCACAGCACTGTTTTATAGGTATATATTATTAGGGCAAGGTAGATTGGTTAGACATAATATATTGATAGCTTCGACCTAGAAACTTAAGTTAACAAGAGAACAGTCACGAACTGTATCAAGATTTTATTTAAATATGAGGCTGTTAATCTCATCTTAAATAATCTCATCATCAATACATAACATAATATTGCAGAAAAGTCAAGGTTAGAAAATAGAAATATATCCATATTAATATTATAAATGTGAAAGTTTGTGAGTATGTATGTATGGATGTTTGTTACTCTTTCACGCCAGAACGGCTAAACGGATCAGGATGAAATTTGAGATAGATATGGATTATAATCTGGAATAGCACATAGATTACTTTTTATCCCGGAAAAATACACAATTCTTGTGAAATAGATTTGTTATTGTCTAGGACGAACCGGAAGTGAAGCTAAGGTTCCTAGTATATTATATACATATACTAGCGACTCACCCTCGCTTCGCTTTGGATTCGTCCGTAGACAAAAACAAATCTACCCCACGGGAACCGTACCTTTTTTCGGGATGATATATAGCCTATAGCCTTCCTCAC
The DNA here is from genome assembly GCA_033884665.1 of Argynnis bischoffii washingtonia. Classification (NCBI taxonomy): domain Eukaryota; kingdom Metazoa; phylum Arthropoda; class Insecta; order Lepidoptera; family Nymphalidae; genus Argynnis; species Argynnis bischoffii. Next base: position 7,617,267 of record JAEMGE010000029.1, read on the forward strand.
TTAACGAGCTATCTAATGCAAAAAGAATTTTTCAACTCGAATTAGTAATTCCTGAGATTAGCGCGTTCAAACAAACAAACTCAAATATTAGTATAGATAGTATAGATTTTTAGCATTTGGAATAAAATGAAAATCAAATCATCAGTTATAAAACTTTTTGCTTGCTTTCATATCTTTGCGTGTCACTTAAATTATCAAACACCCAAACCCATTTAGCAAAAGAAACAATATCAATAATGTAACGTTTAACCTCAAAAACCATAATCTTTTCCGTGGCTGTTTGCAGAAAAGCATTCGAAACATTGGACACAAAAAATTATAAATAAAACTTATAAAAAAAAAACAAAAATTCTCAAATCATCAAAAAATATATTAAAACACAAAACAAAAATGTAAAACATAAGAAAGTATTAATATAAATAAAAATTAATATCATTATGAAACTATTCACATTTAAAAATAAATTTATTTAGTCTAATACTCGATTATATGGCAAAAGTTTGAACAAGTAAATAAAATTACCAAAAAAAAAACAAATAAAGATTACATAATTTAAATAATAAAAAAAATTAAAAGACAATGACCAAGGAAGAGTATGGGGTTATCATACAACATGTAACAGATAACCTATTTCGCATTTAATTTTAAGACGCTGACACAAACGGACGTATTAAAATAACCGCAATCCATAGCAGAATAATAATTTAAAAAAAATATTTTAGAATATATGAAAACAAAATGGCAGTAAACGGCAAAGATTTAAACGATGTAGTTCCACCTTCGTCTTTGATACGTCGCGTAAGTTCACGATCAATAAGAAATTCTATATCTGAGGATAAAGAAAATGGAGATATATCAAAATCGTTTGTAAGTAAATATAAGAAAGTTCCAGAAGCTTTGAAAAGCTTTCACAATGACGATAGCGAATTGGAAGTGCCCGGAACACCCATGACACCAAGGACGTCCACCACACCTGGTTAGTTTCTTCATATATTATACTTAACTTAGTTACTAATAATAATAATCAGTATTTACCCGCGATTCTGTCCAAATATACAAACTCTTTCTTTTCTATTGAATTTCTGATCTGCGCCATCTATTGTTAACTTTTTGAACTAAATATGTGTTTTAAATCATATTTATCTACTGTTCCATTTACATATCCTGGTTATATAATGGGTACTACATGCTTTAGCTTAAGACATAATATATGTGCCTAATTTCATCAAAATCTGCACATTAGTTATTGAGTAACAAACACCTGCATGTCTTTAGTTATTATTATTAATATTATCCTTAGATAGTGGTCACGTTCTTTAAAAAAATTATATACGTGTATTTTTCCGTTCCAAAAGGTTATATAGTATGTAGTATATATTATAATATTTTTATGTTATTCCATATTAATTATTAATTAATTAATTAATCCATATTAATTAATTAATTTCCGTATTATATATAAAATGACGAATTTTTATAAAAACTTTTGTCCCTTCAAATCCTATTAGCCCTTTTAAACGACCTGTATTATGTGTCAATGATTCAGTGAATTTTAAGATATACTCATACTTTAAAGTACATTTTCCAGAAAGTGAGTGTTTTTTATAATTTATTATAATTACTGGTTGTTTTATCTTTAATTGTATTGATTATTATAATTTTTTTTTCATTTAAATTTAATTTTATTTAAATCAGTAATTATAATAATTAGCCTTTCTTAGGCCTACTATAAGACATTTTTTTACTTTTTTAATACCTTTACTTTATTTATAAGTATTTCAAGAAAAAAATCGCTCCCTAAGTGAGGAATTACAGGATTTTTCAATGCGACTTTGATAAATTTTGTTAATGTCATACCAATATTAGACTCTACCAAGAGGACTTTCTAGTTTTTTGCCAAAAGTAGGTTTATGCCATATAGTAAGCGACTATCCGAGGCGTTTTTACTAAATTCCACGTGCACATGTGCCTAATTCCTTTATATTCTTGTAAGCAAAATATATTATAATGTTAACAACTTCATTTTGTAATTTTAAAATTGTAAATTGCTGTAATTAAATTTCATTTAAAGATTTCATAAATTGACCTTTTACGATCCCATCTTTTAAAGCTTTTTCTGTTTTTTTCCTCAGTCATTTAGGAGTAATAAATTATAAAATTGTAATCTATTACATGTACATTAAATATTTTTTGGAAAATCTCATTGATGTTGTCATTATTATCGATACAGAGGCCGAACAGAATGTTTGTCTGTCTGTCTGTCTGGGAACGTATTACGAGAAAACCACTGGACAGATTTTGATAAAATTTCATATAAGATACTTTTTTCTGCGAGAAAATATCTCATCTCTGAGAAATCTATACTAATCATTAAAACGTAGATACCTGGGGACAAACTCGAGCTGGGTGGCGCCATATAAATTATCGTGCCATATAATAAAGCTAGTATCGTCAAAAATTTAAATTAACACAAAAATGCTGACGTGAACTTTCAAACGACTTTGAAATTCTTCTCATCATTGCATCAGAACTAATCAACTCGTTGGTTTAAAATAACAAACCATGATTGGCCAATTTAATATATTATTTTTTGTATATGAATAACTTATAAGGGTTATTAACGTTAATTATTACGTTTTAACCGATTTCAAAATTAGACTGATTTAAAAAAGTGGTTTTTTTTTGGCGTTTTTTACGTTATATTTTTTCATATTTTTTTTTTAAATAACATAATAAGATGTAGGTCTTCATCCTATACATAATTACAAAAAAAAAAACATTTCAGCCTTAAGAATTGAATAATAATTTTAAAAATTGCTTTTTATTTTAAACTATTTTGTTATGAAATATGAACATTGTTTGTCGATCGATCACAGATTTCTTCGCCATCTATTATTAAGGATTTGATTTTATTTCAGATGCTTTTATTTACTTAATAGTGCGTCAATCCGAAACGTTTTTTTATTTTTTATTTATGGGTACAATATTATTTCTGAAGGCAGTTCTACTAGAGTCAGTGAGAAACTCAACAGTTGTTGATTCTATCAACTTATACAAGAAATCTTAAATAAAGTAATAAGCTTTACTAAGTAATATATTTTTAAATTTTACCTTCAAATTTTTGAAAAGGTCTGAGACAAAGAAGAAATCTAGACACCTAGTGGAGTTTTAATATATTATAGATGTAATGCGTGTACCCCCAGACTCAGGAAAGATTAATTAGAAGTAACGAAATACGAGCTTATTTTTATTTGTAATTAAATATTGATGATGAAGATGATTAAAATGTATTAGTTACACTAGTATATTACATATGCCACTTAAAGTCACAGGTTCGATTCCTCCAGATGATGGTTTCAATCTAGAAATCGTCCGACGGCCAAGTCATTCTATTTATTAAAGAAATAAAGATATCTTATTTAGAGTATAGAGTATACAGTCTCTATAAAATATTGCTATTTAACTAATAATTAGGTAACATTTTATAAAAAAGTTGTTTCATAGTGCTTTTATATATACATAGGTACTGAATAAATTAATAATTAATCTAATTTTACATTAGATCTAATTTTACATTAGATCTCAAAACTTTTTGCAGTAGAAGAACTTTGTTGCGAGAAATGGATTTTTTTACATGTTAAGTTTTTTTTAAGATAAAGTTTCACTAATTATGTCAAGTACTGGATGTAATAATACTGGGGTAAAACTAAATCAATGTACTTTAACTCACAATTATCATGTTCTTATTAGTAATATTAATGTTAATTTAAAATCTTTATACTCATACTAGCGACTCACCCTCACTTCGCTCGGATTCATCCCTAGGTTGAATCTCCATACATAGTTTCACCCCCATTTTCACCCCTTTGAGGTATGATTTCCGGGATAAAAACTATCCTATATCCTTTCCAGTGTCTCAAACTATCTTCTTATCAAATTTCATCTAAATTGGTTCTGTAGTTTCGGTGCCTATTCGGTACAAACAAACAAACAAAAAAACAATTTTTTTCCTCTTTATAAAATTAGAATAGATATAATATTTCTATATTTTATTAACAAGTCATCGGTGATGATTGAGGCATATTTTCGCAAAACACTTATTGTAGGTAAACAATATTAGTTAACGTTTTCATTATATGTAACATAAACATATAACACAAACAAAAACTATTTATTGCTGATAAAGTCTATTTGATGTTATTTTAAAGTAAATGGGTTTCTTGACTTTTGTAGGAAGTGAGTATAATTTGATAATCCTTGAATATAATAATAAATTATAGTTGTTTTTAATATTTGCCTCAAGAAACACTGATACAAGGTTTCAAATAATCAGAAAAAGTTTGTTTAAATAATAACAAAGCTACTGGCACATACTACTTATGTACAGTCTGTCTATAACATAGGTTACGGCTGAATTGACGGTGAAACTTCGTGGGTTTTTGAAATTTTTCATTAAATTTTTTTTTTCATGTCACTATCATCTGTCGTGGGTTTTTTTTAATTTATGTTTTATAAGTGTTTTTTTTTTAATTTTAATAGTAAATGAAATACATTTATTTAAATATTAAATTGCCTTATTTTTACTTGAGTAGTTAAACAAAAGTAACCGTTTTGGAGAAATATATGTAAGTATGTTTCTCCAAAACGGTTACTTGCTACTATGCTACTGTAGCATATAAAACTTTGCTAAGAATATGTTCATGAACGAGACTTATACAAAGCAAAATACCGTTTGAAAATCGGCCAAGCTGTTTCCAAGAAAAATGGTAACAGACACACAAACACCTTACTCCATACAACTCTAAACTCTGTAGCTGTCGTGGGTAAAATATACTCAATTGGCTATTTGACAATTCTAACGATATAATATTTAATCTGTTGGAGACAGTAGCTTATGGGTCCACAATAATTATACAATATGTTTTTTGCATTAAAATAAATTGTAAATATTTCATTTTTGAAAAATAAATTTGAATTTTTTTATCTGTGGATTACAAATACTGAAACGCTGGCGGCCATGTTTGTGCAGCGTGTGACGTCACATCTCACATAACAAAACATCGTGTGTTTTATCGTTTGCAGTTTGCTGAGATGATCACTCTAAAATATTTTAATTAGTGCTTGTGAGAAGTTTAACGAAATGGAGCCGGGTTACACAAAAGCTGATAGTGCAAATTTACCAAAAATAGATTCATTTATGGTTGCAAATTTTTTTGCATGTAATCCTGACTTTTGCTCAGCCGAGTTTCGGAATGTAAAAACTTCCGTGTAAGTACCGAAATGAACAAAGTAATTATGTATAATTTATTGGTAAAAGTTAATGTGTATAGTTCTTAAGTCAAGTAGTAAAAATTTTATAAAATAATTTTAAATTACTTAAAGGTTATGTTGATAATTTTAGATCTTCGCGACAGTCGTATGGTGAATAATAAAAATAATACTTTTAAAATTAATAAAAATAATGTCATAAAAAGAATTGTTTTTATGACATGTTTTATGTACAAAATACTGGATTAAGTTTAATTTATTTTCAGTAAATCAGAGGCTAAATTGATTGCTTTTAAATACTTACATCGAAGTGATCTTCACAAAAAAAAATTGCAGATTTATCAGATGTAAAATTCAACTCTCAGCGTGCTAATTGTAACCACTGCTTTACTAAAAGATTAATATATTTTTTTCCGAATAAATAACGCTTTTTTCAGAAAAAAATAATTGTAAGAGGTATAAAATGAACCTACGTATGTTTTAAAATATCTTTCCGAAAACTGTCAAATAGCCAATTCCACCATACATTGCAATCACTAGTTAAGAAAAATAATGGGTCCTAAATACCTTTATATACCAACTTAAAATAATATGTCTCGAGAAATAATTGAATCCGGTCCTCATGAATTTGTTGATAAATAGGAATAATAATAGTAACTTTGACACGTTTGGCTCAGTTTGTAGTGACCCTACCTGCTGTGCCAGCGGTCGCGGGTTCGAGTCCCGCTGTGGGCAATCATTTGTGTGATAAGCACGAATGCTTGTACTCCATTCATGGCTGTTTATATTTATAATATCAACTATCTGGTATCCATAACACAAGCCCTGTAGCTTACCATGGAACTAGATGGTGTTGTGTGGTACAATATTCCAACATTTTTATATTTATATATAACTTTGTAATAATCAATAAAAATAGGGGCTAATTAATTATATTGTTTATCAGTATCTGGCAATAACATAAGATGTTGACATTTTTCAACTAATTATGTTGTACTCGTAATGTTTCATAACATTCAGCATATCACATTACTATTTACTATCTATACAGATAAATAAAATTGAAGTGTCTGTTTGTAATGTCAAAATAACAGCTTTATATGAAATGCATATGAAATTATATACGGTACTTCTAAGAAAAACAAATTTATTAATTTTTTTTGTCTGTCTGTCTGTTTGTTCCAACTAACCTCCGAAACAGCTAAGCTGAATTAAGCGGGACTTTCACTAGCAGATAGCTGATGTTATAAGGAGTAACTTAGGCTAATTTTAGGGTTCCGCTTAAAAATACTAGGAACGCACCTGAGTGAAACGAGGGTGTGTGTGTTTGTGTATGTATATTTATCGTTCTCTTCAGTTTATCAGGATTTTATTAGATAATAGATTTTAATGAAACTTTACAATAATACAGCTCATACATCAGAATAACACATAGGCTACTTTTAAAAGCCGCGGTTAATAATTAGACCTATGTGTTTATACATACATATTATAAAATTCTAACTAAGCCGAATCTGTACATTAAATATTTTTTGGAAAATCTTATTAAAATAGACATTATTATCGATGCAGAGGCCGAATCTATAGTTTTTAGAATTTTTGTCTGTCTGTCTGTCTGTCTGTTACCGCATCACAGGAAAACCACTGGAGCGATTTTGATGAAATTTGGTATAATGATAGCTGATTATCCGGGTCAACATGTAGGATACATTTTACCGCGGGAAAATATCTCATTTCTGAGTAAAAATACAAAAACTGGTGGTGGAACAAAATCACGATGATACTATCTGTAAACAGTTTAGCAAGGTAACTTACTAAATATGGTAAAAACTATTAAAAATAGCTTATCTTTAAAATCAAATTATCCATAGTGCTATTTTATCCATTAAAATAGTTATTTTAATGAAAATTTATTTATGTGTTATTTAGATATTTGACAATAGATGTCGCCATGTGTTTTTAAAATACATAGTTTTAATCCAAAAAAAATAATGTACAGATATGACCTTTTTAAGACTTTATTAGAATTACTACTAACTTATCCGCGGCCCCGCCCGTGTTCAAATTTTCAATAAAATCAACTTTTTGCTTTATAAATTAGTAACATATTAGTAATATTTTGTTGGCCTAAACAATTTTCAAATTAAAATATTTGTAAATTTTTATTGTTTAGTAAATAATATTAAAAAAAATTAATCTTTTAATGTAAAAATTAGGCGAATGCAAATCCAACTCGCGCATTATAGGTTTCGTATAGCAAAATGCTGTGTTGTTTTTCTTACTTACGTGTTTTGTTAGGTTAACACTAAAATAAATACGAATAATATTTACTATATATATACTTATTTACAATATCGACTCATTTTATCAACCGTAAAAATAAGTTCGATTCATATTATTTTATAACATTTTATGGAAAACAAGTTTATGGCTGTTAAACTGACAAAGCGGGTAACTAAAAATATTCCATATCTCAAAAACTATGAAAAAGTATTTTAGGAACTGTTCTATAAAAAAAAAGATTCCAAGAAATGGTGTCAAAAAAAATTGAAACTTTTTCAGTTTTTTTTTTTTTTACACCATTTCTTGGATGGTAAAGGCTTAAAGGACACAATAAAATGTTAACGACTTTAATCGTATTAGCAGAGCCATATGAAATAATAAAAAGTATTTGCTTAGAATTGTTTACTTATTACACTTTCTTTTAAAAATCGTTTTGGAAAATATTACTAACTAGCGCTAACACATCCCTGACAAATTAACATTAAGAAAAGTTGTCATTATGTAATTTAAATAATCAGCTACATATCAAATTAATCAATATCTGTCTATTAGTAAATAAATGATTAAAATTAATTCCGAAGTTTGAAAGTTTATCGCCCAAAACTAAATAAACAAACAAAACAGCATTATAGACATATGTACATTAATGTTATTGCTTAAACAAAAAGTGCAATATTACTAAATCAAATATGAGATTAACGGAGGAACCTTTGTGGCATTGTCAATCACTGCCAATTTTTACCAACCATACGAAAGTGGTATATGTATGTGTAAAACCTAAGAATTTGGCTCTTGATCATCTGAACGCGGGCGGAGCCGCGGGCAATGTTAGTATAATTACTATATAATAAAAAACTATATATAATTACTATATATAACTATATATAATTTATAATAAAATAAACATACGAATATTTTCATTCATTCTGTCACCTTGAGAATAAAAAGGTGTTTTAGCGAACAAATTATACTTACTTCCAGCTACAAAAAATATAAAATACTTAATATGTGTCTAGTTTATATATTTTTTATTAAATTGTGCTTTGTAATACTTATTATTATACCTATAGCTGACCCGACAAGCTGTCCTGGCCCAATTTTAAATTTTACTTAAGTGGTTTTTCTAGACGAAATTTAAATACAATCATTGTAATAAAAAAACTAACTGTTTCCAAATTTATTTTATTGATAACATTACAACTTGTCAATAGCAACTAAACAAAAAAATAAATTAAAATCCTTATTAAAACGATAACGAATATTTAAAAAAATAACCAAGTCAGTTTAGCGGTTCCCAAGTGAACGCTTAACAACTAACAGCATTTAATTTTTATTATATTATAGACTAGCGACTCACGCTCGCTTCGCTCGCGTTCGTTCCTAGGTACGTTTTCACGGTTAGCTATGTTTAGGTATACATAAACAGTAGCTTGCTACTCCTAAGATATTCATTTAATTTAAATTATATAGCGATTTACCCTCGTTTTGCTCGGGTGTGTACGCCGTACGCGTATTTTCTTCACAATTTCATGGGTTTTAATTTTTTTCGCGGAACCCTAAATTCTTTTTCTAAAATAAAAGTAGCCTAAGTTACTCCCTATAACATCAGCTATCTGCCAGTGAAAGTCCTGTCAAAATCGGTCCAGCCGTTTCAGAGATTAGCCGGAACAAACAGACAGAAGAACAAAAGACAAAAATTGTAAAAAATGTTGTTTTAGTATGTGTACCGTGTATACATCCATATGCGTTTAGTAAAAAGCGATTATTTTAATATTACAAACAGACACTCCAATTTTATTTATCTGTATAGATTATTTTCTTTACATTGTAAGTTGAAATAAATAACATATCTCTCTTTTTATAATAAACACATTTGGGTCAAGGATTGATCTTTTTATCCTTTGATTGAAAAGAATAGTTTAATAGGGTTAAAAACAATATGGCTTTTGCCAACTTGTTTTTGGGGGTCATACCCGAAAGGTGCCTACGGAACCCTACACCCTACCCCAACACCTTAGTCTCTCCCGTGACCATGATTACTGTAAAGCATTCGAAATGTCAGGTACCAAAAATCAAAATAAATCCGCGAAAAAATCCGAAAAGATAGTTTTATTTAAACTGTATTATATGTATGTATGTATATTATGTGTATATATGTGTGTATATATGTGTGTCTATACATGGTACTATATATTAATTATATAAGAAATATTTTTTTAAATTTGCTAACATAAATATTCTTTTGTCCACAGGTCATGAAAACTGTACATTCCACCATGACTTGGAGTTGGACCACAGACCACCGACCAGAGAGGCGTTACTCCCTGACATGGCTAACTCATATAGACTACTACTAACAGGTAACTAAAGTAAATCTTATATAATGAATATTAACCAAGTTTTCATTCCAGTAACAAATATGATGTTGCAAAGATTAATGTACGAAAGAGATAGTGATACAGTGCATGCACTTTGTGAGTCTGAATAGTCTGAACCCAACCCAGGATTCGAACCTAAATCCGTCATTATATAGGTATAGACGACTACTACTAGATGACTAGGACTACAGAGAAATTGAGCCTGCGATCTCCAATAAATCTTTATTTTTATATGTATTATTAACCCCTTAATGACCGCATAAACGCCGGCGTGTACGATAACAATTGAATTCTCGGATATTCGCACGGATTTCTTAGAAATTATCCTGGAGAGATTAAAAAAGCCTTTATATATGCATATTTTTTATCATAAAATGCGAAAATATTTATTGATATTGTAACAGCGAAGCGATATTGATTAATTTGGAAATCCAACAGTAATACAAGGCCTATTCTATCAAACGGGATATTAGACAAGAACAAAACGTTAGTTAGTAACTAGTGGCACGTTAAACCTCAGTTACTGTAACAGTTTATATATAGATTTTTTTACATTCAATAACAAAAGATTGCCTACAAAAACATTGACGCAATGTCACTACGATAACTGGGACCTGTTGTTGTATCACGTTAGAAAATAAGAAACGGATTTTCATACGAACTTCCAATCCCTTTTGACCCTTTTAGGGGCTTATTACTAAAAATCATTTCTTAGTGGATATCTTCTACCTATGAAAAATCTACTTTCAAGTTTGTAATATTTATACTTAATCTAAGAATTTGGGATCGGGCTAAATATAATCATTAGACTTTGCCGTCATGAAAGCATGTTTCACTATATATTGCCTTTTATATTATACTTAAGTTGATACATTTAGTATAGATTTCTCGGAGATTATTTTCCCGCAGTAAAAAGTATCCTATATGTTGACCTGGAAAACCAGCTATCATCATAATAAATTTTTCCCATAGATTATATAAAATAGACCTATAATGTCAAATAGCAACATTTTTATTTACATCATCATCATATCTGGTTTGCGTTAATTTTTTTTTTTTATTTCTAGGCTTAGGCGAAGATCCTGAGAGACAAGGACTTTTAAAGACTCCAGAACGCGCCGCCAAAGCCATGTTATTCTTTACCAAAGGATACGACCAGAGTTTAGAAGGTAATTTAATAACTATATTATTTACAAAACAATATTTTTTTATTATCCTCTAAAAGTTATAAACATTGATAAACAATCATTAATAGATATTTATTTGCACTAGTAACCCTTTCGCCGAATGGTCGAAATTCAATCAAAATCATTAATAATTACATGAAACAAAACATATATGAATAGAATTTACATATTTATATAAAAAAGTATTTCCAATTTTTTTTATTGATGACAACACTATATCTTATTAATAGCTATAGCAGCAAACAGTTGAAAAGAGACAGAGAGAGGTACTGAAGTGTTTTGTCTTTGTCTATTTATTTATAGTTACACAATAATTACTCTTTAAGTAAAAGGGAACACTCTACTTCGAAATCGCAAATCCCTTTAACTTGTATTTTTTTCTTTTTCAATTTATCATTTGTATCCTGCCTTGAGATATTAAATATAATTTATTATTGAGTAGATAAAATCATAAAAATCAATTCACCACTGCCAAAAATATTGCTTAAAAAATTGAATTGCTCCTTTTTTGAAATCGATCAAAATATACAGCCCATATTTTTGTATGCATACTACAAAAGCCCATATAACGATTAAAATAAATAATTTATCTGTTTATCTGTTTGTTAACCAAATCCCTGGAATAGCGTTATCGTTGATAGAGATGAGAGCTTCAAAAGCCACTTTTACAATCTTGAAAAACAAGGATCGCGACCTTATTTAAATACTAAAATATTTAAAATACAATATTATTTATAACATAAAAAAATATTAATAAATGCACCATCAGAAATGGAACCCGCAACGAGACCTTATTAAAATACTAAAATATTTAAAATACAATATTATTTATAATATAAATAAAATATATTAATAAATGCACCATCAGAAATGGAACCCGCAATTTTCAGCATGGTTGATTGTGCTAGACCATTTTCAGTGAACGATATGCATTCAAACATTATTCTCAGTTACTAAGTCAACTCACTGTAAACGCCATATAGGTCAAGAGACCTATTTAAATAACATGAAACTTTCTTACTTTCGAATAGGAATTTTTCAGCCATTCTAACCTTTTTTTTTATAAAATCGGCTAGGCGCGAGTCGAACTCACGCGATAAGGGTTCCGTGCCAATAAAATTGATCTTTATTCAATTAGACATATAATAATAATAATGTTCTCCTGATCGATTCCGGCCACAGTGGCCAATCTCATTGAGACTAGCCAACTGCGCAGGAGATATTATAGTGTACAAGTGTACACGCAGACACAAGTGCACTCTCTATTCCTGTCACTCTCATACTCCGGTGGGACGACTACTCGACACGACCGGTGAGAGTTAAGGCGCAGGACCGACGGCTTTACGTGCTCTCCGAGGCACGGGGGTGAAACACCGCCAACTTCCCAACTCCGGGCTATTACTGAGGCTTCCTATACAGAAAGACTCAATAACTAAACTTGGCCCGACCCAGGACTTGAACCCAGGACTTCAAAACGTGCAGCGGTACATGCTAGCCACTACACCACCGAGGCAGTAAATAATACAGCCTAATATTTACAATCAGACTACTATTATATATTCATAAATGAGTAAGTTTGTATGTGCTGTTGTTACTTCTTTACGCCGAAACGACTGGACGGATTTTGATGAAATTTAGTACACTGGTAGACTATAACCTGAAGTAATTAGACGACACGTTTGGCTCAGTTAGTAGTGACCCTAGTTGCTGTGCTAGCGGTCGCGGGTTCGAGTCCCGCTAGGGGCATTCATTTGTGTGAAGAGCACGAATGCTTGTGCTCCAGTCATGGGTGTTTATATTTATAATATTTATGTATTTTAAATTATATATGTCTAATTATAATTATATAGTGTATCAATTATCTAATAACCATAACACAAGCCTCGTAGCTTACCTTGGAACTATATGGTGCTGCGTGTTAACATCCCAACGTATTTATTTATATTTATAATAATATATCATAAAAAATATTCTCAGAAATCAGTCAATTTTCTTTAACCAAAGACAAAGCATGAAAGCTTAGATAAATAACAAAGTACATACATTCAACATTTTATTAAACATTTTTAGAGGTCCTAAACAACGCGATATTTGATGAAGACACTGATGAAATGGTGGTAGTGAAAGATATAGAAATGTTCTCTATGTGCGAACACCATCTTGTACCTTTCTATGGGAAAGTGTCTATCGGATACTTACCGCAAGGAAAAATCCTGGGACTTAGCAAATTGGCTCGGTGAGAACTTTTTTTTTTATTACTTTTTTTTTCGTTTTTTTTTTTATTGATACGCTTATATAGATACTTGTATTCAGCCCTTTTTAACGTCCCACTGCTGGGCGCGGGCCTCCCTCAATACGAGGGGAATCAGGTCATAGTCCACCACGCTGGCCAAGTGCGGGTTGGCGGACTTCACATGTCTTTCGAAAACTTGCTAGGTTTCCTCAGACATGCAGGTTTCCTCACGATGTTTTCCTTCACCGTAAGGCAAGTGGTAATCATGTTAGAAATGATTCGCACATGAAAATATCAGAGGTGCGAGACCCGGGATTTGAACCCGCTTCACTCGGTTGTCCAAGCGAGCGCGTTACCACTGGGCTACCACTGCCTTATATATACTTAAATATTTATATTATGCATATATTATAATCAACCTTCTATTCCATATTAATGTTACACCACAACAAGTAAAAAGCGCGGGAAATACCCAATGACGGTCATTTTTCCTTCTTTTTTATTCCTTATGGACAAGGTTAACATTCATCATTTTTAAAATAAAAATATATATAAAACTTTACATTTACTACCTTGTAATTTTTCATTATCTATAAGTATATACACTTTAAAAAAAACATTCAAATTTCATCGTTACATTTATTATTAACCAACTCTTAAAAAAAAATTATAAAGAACAAAAATGTTCAGAAAATAAAACAAAAAAAATAATAATAAAAACTTTTATAAAAAAAGGCTATTAACAAATAAACATGTTTTACAGAATCGTAGAAATCTACTCCCGTCGCCTTCAAGTGCAGGAACGCTTAACAAAACAGATAGCTGTGGCCGTCACTCAGGCGGTCAGACCCGCGGGAGTTGCTGTAGTCATTGAGGGAGTGTAAGTATATATTACTCAAACTAAGGAACAATATAGATAGAGTGTCATAGTGTCATTTACCGGTAGTAGGACTCTGTCAAGCCTGAGGAGTCCGACTGGATGGGTACCACCCCCTTATCTATTTCTGCCGCCAAGCAACAATGGTTGCATTGTTGTGTTCCGGTTTGAAGGATAAGGTAGCCAGCGCAATTACAGGCAAGAGGCATATCATCTTAGTCTTCACAGTGATAACGTACCTGCGGTTCTGCAGTTTTGTTACGTAAAAGTGCAAGAACCGTAGGTGTTATGGGCGACAGGTATCGCTTTCCATCGGGTGGGCTGTCTGCACGTTTATCACTAAATACCATAAAAAAAAATTAAAAAAAAATTGTACTAAATATGAAACCATACAATAATGTTTACAATAGCAAAGGTTGTCCCAAAATTCTAACAAGATTTGAATTTGCCGCCATTTGCACGACAAGTGTTGGCAACCAAAAAAAAAAAAGATCGGTTGTATAGCTGAGATTATATGGTTAGTAAAAATGAAGCACTCTACCAAAAAAACATGCGTTTTCATTTTTGAACAATGTTTGAATGCTGTTGCATGTGACGTTTTCTCTTCGTGTACAGGGAGTACACGTTTCGGTGTTCAGAATCGGTCTCCTAGATCATGTGATTTAACACAATAGGATTACTTTCTATCGTTTTTTTTGAATTCAAAGTATTTTTTTAACAAATACAGATATGTATAGAATATTCATTGCTGTGATAAGTAAATAACTGATAATACATAAAAAAGCGAACAGATTTTATTATAATAAAGAAAAAAATAATAAGCTAAATTATAAGAGAACTAATACTTAAAAAATACAAAAAAATTAAAAAAAAATATTTTTGTTATTCAACTTTTCTACTCAATAATTGTAAATTAACTAATAATACTTATATATCACTTATTCTTTGAAGATACTAAGAATATACGTGTATGTATACTACATAAAGAGAAAAACACGCTAATTTAGAAATTTAAATTTCAATAAAAAACATTACATTGAAATCAAAGAAACTGGTCTCAAACTATGTGCTTCCTTAACAGAGAAATAAATACTTTTGATTCAACAAAATACTCTTATGTACATTATAAAGTATAAAAACTATTAATTTGACATTTTTTCATTAATTTCTTCCAAACAAAAGACAATGAAAATAATATTTTAATACACTTTTAGTATGTCAAAGGCTACCAGTTAAATTACTTAAGCTCTTATTTTTCTTTTTTTTTTCAAAGAAACGTACGTATAGATTAAATATTTATAATAATGTTTCAGACACATGTGTATGGTGATGAGAGGAGTCCAGAAAATAAACAGCAAGACTGTTACTTCCACAATGTTAGGAGTCTTCCGCGATGATCCCAAGACCAGAGAAGAGTTTCTTAATCTCGTCCATTCAAAGTAGGAGATTTTATATTAATTTCCAATAAACATTGTTATTTTTTCCATTTGCTTCTTTTTTTGCAATAAACGTTACTTAAAGATTTTTTTTTTGTTTTGCAAAATTTTGTTGTTGTAAACTTTTTTTTTTAAACGTTTAATATTTTAGTTGAAAGTACAAAATTTAAGTAAAACGGCGATAATTGTTTAAAATAAGGTTCCTTATTCCTTAGTTTTTTAAGGTTTACTATTTTTAAGTTCAAAAAATGAATCAGCAAGATTTTGGGAGTAACAGATAAGAGTTTTTAACAATCTTCACGAATCGCTGCGAATATTATGTTAAACTATAATATTAATAAAAAAAAAATTTTTTGTTTGCTTTTTTATTTATTTTTATTCTCAACTCAAAAATGTGTTTTTCTTATTTATTTTATTTTAATAATTTTCTTTACATGCTTTTTGCTGATTCATTTATTGCAATTACTTATACGCTTTGAATGTTTGCTTTGAATTTGGAATGATAAAATTTGTGTTGAAAAGTTTATTGTTTTAATTTTCATCAAACAGACGAAAGCGAAAACGTATAAGTACTAAAATAGACTTTGTGTAGTTTTACTATTTTTGAAATCATTTACACATAAATATGTTTAAGTATATTTTTATAGCACAACACATTTTAATTCTTTTGTTAGTTAACAATTCGTGCCAAAATGTATGTGTGGATGCTTTTTACTTGATTGTTATATAATTAATTTCTTTAATAGTACTAATTTTCAAATCTCAAATCAAAACTGCCTTATGTTACATTTTATTAAGCTTAGGTTATTTGGATAAAAATAACTTATCAATCATTAATTCATTATAATTTAACATTTTTGGGAGATGCGATGAATAATAATTGCCCAAATCATCGGTTTTCTCAAAAAAAAAAAAAACTCATTTTATTTGGAAACTGTGGACCAATGTAAAAATCTCAAGGTGTAAAATGGCTGACACTTGACATTTTTACTAATTTATGTTATTGTTTTATAATAAATATCAATCCATGACGTTGCCTTAAATTGAATGTGAATATACGAATTTTATATTATAATATATTGTGAGCATTTGATTTTACAAATAAATTTTTACTTTAAGTTGGATATTTGTTTTTCATTTTTTTTATTTAAATAAGCTTAAATTATAAAATGGCTGTCGCTATTATTAGGGGAAAAAGATCCTTGTTGTTGGCTACTCTAGCCTCTTCCCCACAATATCTCCTCTAGAATGGCAGGAGAAGATGCGCATACCGACACCTCGACGGCGACAAAAATAATAATATTGGTAATAATTTCCAAGAGATTGCTTTGTATTTGGTGTAAATTTTGTTAAATATTGCCGGCTGTAATTACTGAACGTGTAAATTCTTGATTTAATGACAAATTTCGTAACTCTTGCTGCACCGTATTCAAAGACCCATATATAGTAGACCCATAATAGACCCATATATAGTTTAAATATTTGTTTATATATTTATGCTGTTTTTCAATTGTTGACTCGGTAGGTTTTAATAGATTGTATTCGACTTCTACTACCGACGTTTGATTCTTCATTAAATTTAAAAAGTATTCAGAATGCTTTGGAGCTCCTTTTCTTGCTGCCATACGACGGAGAGCTGATAAAAATGCTGCACTGCTCAGATCTGACACGAGTTCTAAGTGCACAGCCTTTGTCACCATACAAATAAATATTGCAATATAACTTTTACACGTTTTTATTCCTTTTCCTTTGTTTACCTTAACCTCCACATAACCAGTAAAATCCACGCCAGTGTGATGAAATGGGAGAGCATCTCTGAAATGGAAAATCTCTGCCATTAACTGATAATTTGTTTTAGTATTGTGTTTTCGGCATATAACACAATTGCTAATGAACTTTTTTGTTAAACGATTCCCTCCAATGATCCAGTATTTTTGTCTTAAAGTTGATAATGTTAAACGGGGTCCACCGTGAAAAGTGAGTAAGTGTGCTTGACTTATCAATAGCTTCCTTAACTGACTGTCATGTGGAATGAAAATTGGATGCTTCATATCATGATGAATATTTGCGTGACGCAGTCTTCCCCCGACGCGTAAGATACCAAAACTATCTAAAAATGGATTAAAGTTTAAGAGTTTGCTTTTTGTCTGAACTGTTTTATGTTTCTTTAAATATTCAATATCCGGTGCAAATTGAGTGCATTGAACATACTTAATAATTAAATGACTTTGCATATCGTAACTCCGGTAATGTGAGATAATCACTCGATTGTTTATGTTTTCCTTTAATAAAACGCAAGACTCATGCTAATACTCTTGTTACAGTAATATATGAACTGTACTTATTTAACAAATATTATTAATAATGTTTTCATTACTGTTATTTTGAATAATGCAAGTTAGATTGATTTTTAATTCATGATCCGTATTAAACTTTTGAACCGAGTTTTCTTTAATATTCATAGCTGACAGCCAGGGTGGTCCTTGCCACCACAAATTATTTTTTAATAATTCTGAAGCTATTAACCCTCTGCTTGCTGTATCCGCAGGATTTTCACCTGATTTCACCTGAATACTGTACACCCTCGTAAAGAAACTTTTTTTTTCGAATTTTATTCTCATTTTAGGTAAAACAAACAAACTTGCACGACGCAAGCGCATGGAACGTTTTGTTATTTGCTTTAGCTTTATAAAAGATAAGTTAGTATGGAGTGAGCTATTTAATATTTTCCTGACTAGAATGCAGGTATTGTATATGTATAATTGTTTTACAATAATTAGTTTTTTTGAATATTTGAGAAGTTGGGGTTAAAAAGTTGTAATTGAATAATATTTTGATAATTTTTGTTATTAAATAATAATTATTATTATTTTGAGGTAATCTATTTTAGTTTTGGTAGCGTTATACTTCTATCATGTAAAGTAGGTAAGATTTTACAAGAGAATTATATAGCATATCTGACGTGGAATACACCGGACAATTCGTCAAAGGGAGCCAGTTAAAGATGATAATTTAGTTCATATGTATTCGATCTAAGCATTCCACGTTAGACGACTATCCATTCCTAGAAATTTTTCACAATTTTTTTACTATAAAACTATTTTATTAGTTTTTAGTGGGCCATGAGGAGGGATAATTTTTTTTTTAGATTTAAAAATGACATAGTATGATTTCGATATATTAATTGTAAGGAGATTACATTGAAACCAAGAAAATAATTTGTTTAGATCGTCTTGTGCATTTGACATTATTTGTTGTATAGTGGAGCTGAAGTAAAACAAACATGTGTCATTCGCATATAAAGGTACATGACCATGCAAGCTTATTTCATGAATATTATTAATATTCACTAAAAATAGCAAAGGTCCTATTATTGCGCCCTGGGGAACCCCACACGTGATTAGACGCTTTGAGCCTTGGGTGTCATCGATATTGACTTTATTTATTTACTTACTGCTCTACTCCAAATATAAAATTCGAAAAATAATAATATTTTAAATAGACTTAGCAAACATTTTAAAGTGTGGTCTCAAATATGGTTTTGCTGAAAAAGTATAGGTTTATTATTTTGATGATTTTATCTTAAATACTCTTCTTTTAATGTAGGAACTTTCCTGCTTACTTTAACTAAGAATAATAACCTATAGCATGATGATAGATAGCCTATATAACCTTCTTCAATAATAAACAGCAAAAATATTTTTTAGAGATAAGCGCATTCTAACAAACAACTAATGAACAATCTAGTCATTTAAATAAAACTATCTTTTCGGATTTTTCGCGGATTTATTTTGATTTTTGTTTCCCGACGTTTCGATTGCTTTGCAGCAATCATGGTCACGGGAGAGACTAAGGTGTTAGATGTCTCAGTGGCATTATACATACATGGCATTATACAAACATATGTAAGGTACTTTGATGCCATTTTTGAATTTTAAAATCATTTTTGTAAAATAGTAGGTAGGCTGTCTGTAACAACTGTATAATGCCACTGAGACATCTAACACCTTAGTCTCTCCCGTGACCATGATTGCTGCAAAGCAATCGAAACGTCGGGAAACAAAAATCAAAATAAATCCGCGAAAAAATCCGAAAAGATAGTTTTATTTAAATGTCAAATATTCGCGTAAATCTAAGAAAGAACAATCTAGTCAGTTTTGTAATCTGTTATAAGCGCGAAACTTTATGTATGTGTGTGTGTTGTATGTGTGTATGCTTGTGTGTATGTTTGTTACTCCTGCATGCTGTAAGAGCTAGACTGATTTCGATAAAATTTAGTATACAGATAAACCAAATCTTTAGTAAAATAGTATATACAGTATCAATAGCTCACAATTATAATTTAAAATATTAGGAAGGTCCTTGCCCATAAAATTGACTTAACAAAATCGCAATTTAAAGTAATATATATGCTAATTATATGTAAATAAATATCTCCATCCTATACCATAGTGACCGTCTTTTACTTGTGCGCTCGTACCAAAAAATTCGTCATCAAATATGAAATTGTTACCGTTCTTCTTCTGACAAAACCATGTTTGTATTGCTTTATCAAAAACATTCTGCCTTAGACATACCCAAAGCCATTATAAATAATTAAGTGACGATAAAGACACATGAGCAAACCAAAAAATATTCTCATTAATCTCATCTTAAAGCAAATCTGTCAAACTTTTAGTATACAGGTGTACTGTTTTTGTTATAAAACCACATGTGACTTTAATCTCGAAATAAAATAATTTTGTTATTCACGGAATAAAAATTAATAATTGTTTTGAGTGTTAACAAATCCATTGAGGATCGTTTCCACCAATAGTATCTATATATTTATATTTTTTATTTCCAACCCGCTTTCTTGCTTTTATGCACGCCTGTAATTTTAATATACGCTAATGAACATAACCGTAACATAACGTACATAATCGTTATAAACCACTTGAGTCTCGAGATGTAAACCCGCGCGCGCCTCCTATAATTTGCATTATTCGGGTGTTTTGTGATGTGTGTCTCCATGTGTACTATCACCACCATCAGTATCTAACCGCTGCTGCCATCATCATCGTCGCTGAAGCTGAGAGAGAACCTTACGCTGAGCTCCAGCAAGGTAGGCGAGCTTTCTATTCCCGCTATCCGCAACCTTTGATCATAAATACAGTTCTGAGTTCACTTAAATTTTACTCCTGACTTGTACCAGCCCTATCGGTATTAAGCATATTTTGTTTATATTGAACATTATTTTCATTACAATATGTACGAGTATATAATATAAGCTAAGCTGTCATATCCATAATTCTGCAATATGTCGTCGACGAGTAAGGTGGATCATAAATTTTATTTTTTTTCTTTCAAAATTCAGCTAGGACGTTTTTGCTTTCGGCTGTTATTTAAAATTTAAAAAAATATTCATGAATATTGAATATTTTTTTATTCTTCAAAAATATTTTTATAATGAATAATTAAATGAAATAAACATAATTATTATGTCACTTATATTTTGTCAGTTATTATTTAGTTTAATATTAATTTAAATATTAAAATTTATACCTACGTCCCTTTTTTTGCAGAATATAATTTATTCATTTATAAATAATATCATTGAGGATATAAGTTTAAATATTCATTTTTCATTTATATTCTAATCACTAATGTATAAACCTAGAGCATAAACCTAAACGAACAATTTTTATTTTATTTTATTTTTTTAAGTAAAATACGAAAACGATCAATTAGTTGAAAGAGAGATAAAGCGAAGAGACGAACGATTATAAAAAGCAAGAGGTATTCAGCTCGAATGTGCTTTTTTGTGTGTATATCATTCGATATATTCGCCAATTGTATCACCCTATATTTATGGTAAAAATCTATCATACATAACGATTTCTTTGTAAGCAGTTCAGATCTCACCGAAACCAATTCTAAACGCTAATACGAAATTTTGATTTATGCCTTAAATATTAAAACTAAAAAAAATAAGACATTTATTTACAGTTTCTGTTTAATTCTATTTCTAACTTATTAACAACACGCTTCCAGGATATACCAAGTGGAGTGGTTTCACCACAGATCTCGCACTTCTGAGATTTTCATGTGCGAATCTCATTTTCAACATCACTATTTTTACGATAAAAAAAACATCATGAGAAAAGCTGCATGTCTGATAAAACATCACATTTATATCATGTAATAACGTTTTCATCAAGATGTCATTTAGCCAGCGTGGCAGACTATCGCCTAATCGAATTAAACAAGACCTACCCAGCAGTGGGACGTTAAAAGAGAATATTATTAAACAAAACTTTAAAAAGTATGTTTAATCTAAAACTAAAACATTTATTTTTCTTTATTTTCAGAAGCCAGAATAAAGAATTTAAAGAGTTTCTTAGTTATTTTGCTTGCTGGTCTCTGCCACACCGCTCCCAGCTTTAACCCAAATGACGATAGATTAATTATTACTAAGGATGACAATATAAAAGATTTTATCAAGTACAAAGGAAGACATGACATTGTCAAATTACTTTTACCTTTAAACTCACTTAATTTCGACGAAGGGGGCTCATCCTCATCATCATCCTCAAGTGAAGAAACAGATTTGTATCTATTCTTTGTAGAAGCTGATGTAGACGATGGTGGTAATCGTGATTATAAAGACTTGTACTCTAATTTATTATAATTCTAAGGAAAAGCAAAAAAATGATAGAAAATGGTAGAGATATGGCTGCCTCTGGTAACGATAGCAAATTAGTCTTCTTCGGAGCTTCAGATGGTATCTACGTATACGATCAAAAATATAATTCAGCTAAAAATACGGTACAGTAGATGATAGTATCATAGCTATTGCTAATGAGAGATCTGGTGGTGTTATCTACATTTTAACTGAAGATAAAATTGTACACAAAGTTTCTGAATGTTTTCATTACTGTTATTTTGAATAATGCAAGTTAGATTGATTTTTAATTCATGATCCGTATTAAACTTTTGAACCGAGTTTTCTTTAATATTCATAGCTGACAGCCAGGGTGGTCCTTGAACACCACAAATTATTTTTTAATAATTCTGCAGCTATTAACCCTCTGCTTGCTGTATCCG
Source organism: Argynnis bischoffii washingtonia (assembly GCA_033884665.1). Classification (NCBI taxonomy): domain Eukaryota; kingdom Metazoa; phylum Arthropoda; class Insecta; order Lepidoptera; family Nymphalidae; genus Argynnis; species Argynnis bischoffii. The sequence continues at coordinate 7,640,015 of JAEMGE010000029.1, forward strand.
CAGGATTTTCACCTGATTTCACCTGAATACTGTACACCCTCGTAAAAAAACTTTTTTTTTCGAATTTTATTCTCATTTTAGGTAAAACTAAAAAACTTACACGACGCAAGCGCATGGAACGTTTTGTTATTTGCTTTAGCTTTATAAAAGGTAAGTTAGTATGGAGTGAGCTATTTAATATTTTCCTGACTAGAATGCAGCTATTGTATATGTATAATTGTTTTACAATAATTAGTTTTTTTGAATATTTGTGAGGTTGGGGTTAAAAAGTTGCAATTGAATAATATTTTGATAATTTTTTATTATTTAATAATTATTATTATTATTTTGAGATAGTTTAGTTTAGTTTTGGTAGCGTTATACTTCTATCATGTAAAGTAGGTGAGATTTTACAAGAGAATTATAGATTGTATAGCATATCTGACGTGGAATACACCGGACAATTCGTCGAAGGGAGCCAGTTAAAGATGATAATTTAGTTCATATGTATTCGATCTAAAACATTCCACGTTAGACGACTATCCATTCTAAGTCCTAGAAATCTTTCACAATTTTTTTACTATAAAACTATTTTATTAGTTTTTAGTGCGCCGTGAGGAGGGATAATTTTGTTTTTAGATTTAAAAATGACATAGTATGATTTCGATATATTAATTATAAGGAGATTACATTGAAACCAAGAAAATAATTTGTTTAGATTGTCTTGTGCATTTGACATTATTTGTTGTATAGTGGAGCTGAACTAAAATAAACATGTGTCATTCGCATATAAAGGTACATGACCATGCAAGCTTATTTCATAAATATTATTGATATTCACTAAAAATAGCAAAGGTCCTATTATTGCGCCCTGGGGAACCCCACACGTGATTAGACGCTTTAAGCCTTGGGTGCCATCGATATTGACTTTATTTATTTACTTACTGCTCTAGTCCAAATATAAAATTCGAAAAATAATAATATTTTAAATAGACTTAGCAAACATTTTAAAGTGTGGTATTTATTATTTTAATGATTTTATCTTAAATACTCTTCTTTTAATGTAGGAACTTTCCTGCTTACTTTAACTAAGAATAATAACCTATAGCATGATGATAGATAGCCTATATAACCTTCTTCAATAATAAACAGCAAAAATATTTTTAGAGATAAGCGCATCCTAACAAACAACTAATGAACAATCTAGTCAGTTTTGTAATCTATTATAAACGCGAAACTTTATGTATGTGTGTGTGTTTGTATGTGTGTATGCTTGTGTGTATGTTTGTTACTCCTGCATGCTATAAGAGCTAGACTGATTTCGATCAAATTTAGTGTACAGATAAACCAAATCTCTAGTAAAATAGTATATACAGTATCAATAGCTCACAATTATAATTTAAAATATTAGGAAAGGTCCTTGCCCATAAAATTGACTTAACAAAATCGCAATTTAAAATAATATATATGCTAATTATATGTACATAAATATCTCCATCCTATACAATAGTGATCGTCCTTTACTTGTGCGCTCGTACCAAAAAATTCGTCATCAAATATGAAATTGTTACCGTTCTTCTTCTGACAAAACCATGTTTGTATTGCTTTATCAAAAACATTCTGCCTTAGACATACCCAAAGCCACTATAAATAATTAAGTGACGATAAAGACACATGAGCAAACCAAAAAATATTCTCATTAATCTCATCTTGAAGCAAATCTGTCAAACTTTTAGTATACAGGTGTACTGTTTTTGTTATAAAACCACATGTGACTTCAATCTCGAAATAAAATAAATTTGTTATTCACGGAATAAAAATAAATAATTGTTTTGAGCGTTAACAAATCCATTGAGGATCGTTTCCACCAATAGTATCTATATATTTATATTTTTTATTTCCAACCCGCTTTCTTGCTTTTATGCACGCCTGTAATTTTAATATACGCTAATGAACATAACCGTAACATAACGTACATAATCGTAATTAACCACTTGAGTCTCTAGATGTAAACCCGTGCGCACCTGCTATAATTTCTATGGAACATTATTCGGGTGTTTTGTGATGTGTGTCTCCATGTGTACTATCACCACCATCAGTATCTAACCGCTGCTGTCATCATCATCTTCGCTGAAGCTGAGAACCTAACACTGAACTCCAGCAAGGTAGGCGAGCTTTCTATTCCCGCTATTCGCACCCTTTGATCATAAATACAGTTCACTTAAATTTTACTCCTGACTTGTATCAGCCCTATCGCTATTAAGAATATTTTAATTATATCGACCATTATTTTCATTACAATATGTACGAGTATATAATATAAACTAAGCTGTCATATCCATAATTCTGCAATATGTCGTCGACGCGTAAGGTGGATCATAAATTTTATTTTATTCTTTCAAAATTCAGTTAGGACGTTTTTGCTTTCGGCTGATATTTAAAATTTAAAAAAATATTCATGAATATTGAATATTTTTTGTTATTCTTCAAAAATATTTTTAAAATAAATAATTAAATGAAATAAACATATGTCACATATATTTTGTCAGTTGTTATTTAGTTTAATATTAATTTAAATATTGAAAGGAGAATGGGCAATTTTGTATGGGATCCGTCCCCAGAGTGTATCAAGTTAAGACATATGTCATTTTAAAGATCGGAAGAATAGCTTCAATATATTGTATGACACCAACACTGAGACTCGTGCAGGGAAAGAACTATGAATAATTTAATTTTATTAAATTCGTGAAAGTAAAACAGTATGATTTAGATTGTACAATATTTTCATACATATTATTTTATATCGTACCGTGCCGTCAGTGTTTCCACACCTTCGCATATATTGCGATTTTTGCAGCCCTGTACAGGATAGCTGAATGAATAAATGAGGAAGAATTGAGCAGGTTAAGATGGGACATTATATGGTTATTGGAAGTTCGAAGAAAAAGGAACAACTCGTTAACGCTCAAATCTGGTAACCTATTCTATTTCCGGGTGATCAATAGCCCCAAGGTAAAGGAGTCCCTCAAGGCGGACCAATAACTTGGTCAAGAACGCTGGAGCCCACTGGAAGGCTTATATTTTTTTTTGGGGAAGGCTTATATCAGCAGTGGATGTGTTTCGGTTGGAATGACGTTACAAACTAGCCACAGTCAAAGTAAAAAAATTAAGTCCTTTGAGTGTTTTGTCAATTTCTGTAAATACAAGGAAATGTATGAAAAAGTGTGAATAACCTAAAAGTAATCTTATCTTCATGAAATAAAATAATTCATAGTTCTTCCATCATCCATGCAACTGTCTCACTTTTAGCGACATACAATGAAATATAGCTATTATTATGACCTTTAAAGTGATGTACATACGTCATACTGTTCTAGACTCATGGGTTTAATAAAATTAAATGATTCCTAGTTCTTTCCCTGCACGAGTCTCAGTGTTGGTGTCTTACAATAAATTGAAGCTATTCTTCTGCTCTTCAAAATGACATATGTCTCAACTTGATACACTCTGGGGACGGAATTCCCATTGTCCTTTATACCTACGTCCCTTTTTTTGCAAAAAATAATTTATTCATTTATAAATAATATTATTGAGGATATAAGTTTAAATTTTTATTTTTCATTTATATTCTAATCACTAATGTATAAACCTAGAGCATAAACCTAAACTAGCTATTTTTTTTATTTTTTTTTAAGTAAAATACGAAAACGATCAATTAGTTGAAAGAGAGATAAAGCGAAGAGACGAACGATTATAAAAAGCCAGAGGTATTCAGCTTGAATGTGCTTTTTTGTGTGTATATCATTCGATAATCGCCAATTGTATCACCCTATATTTATGGTAAAAATCTATCATACATAACGATTTCTTTGTAAGCAGTTCAGATCTCACCGAAACCAATTCTAAACGCTAATACCAAATTTTGATTTAGGTATGCCTTAAATATTAAAACTAAAAAAAATTAAGACATTTATTTACAGTTTCTGTTTAATTCTATTTCTAACTTATTAACAACACGCTTCCAGGATATACCAAGTGGAGTGGTTTCACCACAGATCTCGCACTTCTGAGATTTTCATGTGCGAATCTCATTTTCAACATTACTATTTTTACAATAAAAAAAACATCATGAGAAAAGCTGCATGTCTGATAAAACATCACATTTATATCATGTAATAACGTTTTCATCAAGATGTCATTTAGCCAGCGTGGCAGACTATCGCCTAATCGAATTAAACAAGACCTACCCAGCAGTGGGACGTTAAAAGAGAATATTATTAAACAAAACTTTAAAAAGTATGTTTAATCTAAAACTAAAACATTTATTTTTCTTTATTTTCAGAAGCCAGAATAAAGAATTTAAAGAGTTTCTTAGTTATTTTGCTTGCTGGTCTCTGCCACACCGCTCCCAGCTTTAACCCAAATGACGATAGATTAATTATTACTAAGGATGACAATATAAAAGATTTTATCAAGTACAAAGGAAGACATGACATTGTCAAATTACTTTTACCTTTAAACTCACTTAATTTCGACGAAGGGGGCTCATCCTCATCATCATCCTCAAGTGAAGAAACAGATTTGTATCTATTCTTTGTAGAAGCTGATGTAGACGATGGTGGTAATCGTGATTATAAAGACTAATACTCTCTATTCTGAGGAAAAGCAAAAAAATTGATAGAAAATGGTAGAGATATGGCTGCCTCTGGTAACGATAGCAAATTAGTCTTCTTCGGAGCTTCAGACGGTATCTACGTATACGATCAAAAACATAATTCAGCTTAAAAATACGGTACAGTCGATGATAGTATCATAGCTATTGCCAATGAGAGATCTGGTGGTGTTATCTACATTTTAACTGAAGATAAAATTGTACACAAAGTTTCTGAAAGTGGAACGAAAAAACAGAAATTAGACGACATTGTGAACACACAACAATTTGCTGTAGACTATTCTAACAATATTTTCTTCTTGTCCGACGATAAGGTACCTTTTGTACGTACAGGAGGTGTAAAAAAAGTAGTTCCTGAAAATCTATCAAGTGTGGACTTAGTCCACCTTAGACCACCATGGATTATTCATCATGGACGATGGTGTACTTACTATTAGCGCAAGATACAATCATGTACGCCATATACGCTAATGGAACAAGTAAAAGCATTGGATTTGACTTTGAACCCAACGCAAACCAAGTAGCAGCGGTGCTGAAGAAAAGATGGCGGTTCGTAAAAACTGTTCAACGTGCACATTAAATGCTCAAACAAATAGTGTTGTAGCTGTCGAGAAAAACTATGAATTGAGAGCCCACAATTTTGCTTTGCTTGTGATTTTAATGAGATTTTTTTCGAAGTTCACTGTTTATTGAAATTTTGAAAAAGGTTAAATAAACTTCTTTTTTTTTGTATGTATATTGTTTAATTTATATAGATCACATTTTCCAAATATGTTCGTTTGTAATCCTAATATAAGAGATATTGACAATTATTAGAAATTAGATACAAAGTAATGTTGATTTTCATGCACCTTTTTTTTTTTAAATAAAGAGTTTAATATGTTTTAAAAATTACTTTTAATTAATAACAAACTCTTTCTTTACCATTTTTTACAATAATAAATAATTTAATCCGGGGTCCTACAGACGTTTATTAGGTGGTTGTGTGTCAAAAATATGTGGTAGGTAGTTAAGTGTTAAACGGCTAAACCGATTTTGACGGTTAGATTCCTGTCCTGAGTGTCATTGGGTATATAGATATGATTAAAAATAAAAGTGGCGGTTCTTAGGCGCCAATTTGTGCTTAACTTTTTTTTCACCCGAATCAATAGTGTGCGATATCAAAATACAAGTTTTTATAATGCGATTACAAAATATATACTATAAGTTGTTAAAAAAAGGGTGTATGTATTTATATACGCATTTAAGAAGTTATACTTCTTCCTTTTCTTTTTGGAGCATTTAAGTAAAAGCTTGTAATTTTTATAATGTATACCTTTTAATAAAATTTATATATTTAAGTACCTTTTAAATAAAACTGTCTTTTCGGATTTTTTCGCAAATTTATTTTGAGTTTTGGTCCCGCAATCATGGTAACGGAAGAGACTAGTTGTTACAGACAGCCTATCCACACAAAATAACAAAATGATGAAATTGAAAAATATTTCACTCTTTTTACTGTTTTTTTTTTCTTCTCAGAAAACCCTTTCATTTGATATTCATATCATGAGGGTGCATAAAAAAAAAGTCCGCCATTTTTAGAAGTCTGGCATATTGGATTTACAATGACGTCACTTTGCTTAATGTTTCGCTCATCAAGTCCTTTTATGTAATATCCATATCATAGGGGTGCATAAAAAATACAGTCCGTTATCTTTGAGAGTCCGCCATATTGGAATTATAATGACGTCACTTTGCTTATTGTGTTTCACTCATCAAGTTGTGTAGATAGAAATTTCTAAATAAATATCTTGAATATAGACATTTGTAGGATGACACTAATAAAACTATATATATATATATATATATATAATGCATTTGGTACTTTTGTAACATTACCTTAATTCTTTTATAATTGTCAGTATGTCTGTCCGTATGGAAGCTACCACCGACTCAGAAAGCAGTTCAACCGAAAACAGCCGGCGAGAAACTCAACAGTTATCTTTTAAATAATAAGTTACATAATTTATAATAATAATTTAAAGTATTACAAACAATTTATCACTACAAGTTGGTCCCGATATCTCTGTTAAAAAATGCGGGAAAACAAATTAATATCCGCGTCCTTTTTATTCTTTTATTTTTGTTTAATTTTAGTTTTTTTAATCATTATTAATTATTGATTATATTATTGTCAAAACACTTTTGCCGTTATAATGATAATTCCTTAAAGTCTCTGAACTCCTGGGGGTGTTCCTAAAAAAATAGACATGACTCAAAAAGAAGGAGAGGACTCACTAGGTCGCTAATTATCTATCCTTATTCTATATCCCTTATGAGTTAGTCAAGTTAGTCTAATTTTAAGTCAACGCCCTTTCCACACGTCAATCATCAAATGTGAGATTTCTATCGTTTTGCTTTTGACAAAATCATATCTGTATTGCTTTAACCAAAACATTTTTTGGCCTTAGATATTCTTAATATCACTAAATAATTAAATGACGACCAAGGCACATGGGCGAATAAGTCAAACTTTTAGTACGCAGGTGTACTGTTATGGTTAATTTCCAACCAAGATGTAAAGTCTCCAATAAAACATATGTGATTATAATTCCAAATAAAACATTTTCTTTTTATTTACCAAACACCTACTTCACGGAATAGAAATAAATTATTGTGTAACATAACTGTTTTGAGCGTTGAAGAATCCATAAACGATAATGATAAGAGTAATAATATTATAATAATGTAAACTAAGTGTCATATCCATCATTCTGCAATATTTCGTCGACGGGTAAGTTGGATCATAAATTTTATTTTATTCCTTAAATATTCACTTAGGACGTTTTTGTTTTCGACTGTTATTCAATATATTAAATATTATTCATGAATATTGAAACTACTTTTTTAAAAATATATGTAACTTTTTTTATTAATCTTCAAAAATATTTTCATAATAAATTAATTAAATATTTTTGATTATTTATATATTATTGTTTATTTTAATATTTGTTTAAATATTGAAATTTATACTCACGTCCCTTTTTTTCGAAATGTAATTTATTTATGTAAAAATAATATCATCGAGGATATAAATTAAAACATTCATTTTTCATTTTAAATAAAACTATCTTTACGGATTTTTTCGCGGATTTATTTCGATTTTTGGTTCCCAACGTTTCGAATGCTTTACAGCAATCATGGTCACGGGAGAGACTGTCTAGTCTAATCCGAAAAGACAGTTTTATTTAAAATGTCAAATATTCGCGTAAATCTAAGAAAGTATCATTCATTTTTCATTTATATTCTAACGTATAATATAAACTTTAAATTCATATAATTATACAATTAAGACAATGTCATGTTTGTATGTACATAGAATATCTATACTAATATTATAAAGCTGAAGAATTTTTTTTTGTTTGTTTGTTTGATTAAACACGCTAATCTCGGGAACTACTAATCCGATTTGAAAAATTCTTTTTACATTAGATAGCCCGTTAAGTGAGGAAGGCTATATCATCCCGGAAAAATGTACGGTTCCCGTGGGATAGGTTTGTTTTTGTTTAGGGACGAACCCGAAGCGAAGCGAGGGTGAGTCGCTAGTCTAGTATATTTATTATTTAGTAAAATATAAAAAATATTCCATCAATCCGTTGAGAGATAGGCAAACCGTCCAACATACTTTTTTTGACATATTTGTTTTCAAAAAGGAAGAGGTACTTGGTTCGGTTGTGTATTAACCCATTAATAACACACTGGGAATAACAAGTGGAAAGAGCTTAAACCCCGGGTCTCGCACTTCTGATATTTTCATGAGCCATTCTTATGTTTGACATAACCACTCAATGGTCCAACCACAACGTTTGTTTCGTCTTTACGATAAACGTGAAGAAAGTTACATACATATCTTAGGGCGGTCCCTCACCGGAGCATTTGCCTGTAATGTAACAATTCAGATTGGACCATTATGTAAGTGAGGGAGAAGAACTGAGCATTAATATTAGTAATTACTTCAGAAGATTCGCGGGTAAAAGAAAGTTTTCAGTCCTCGCGCGGCGCACCTTAAGCTCAGCTTCGCATTTGTGTGAGTGCACACGCATAGTGTACGGAGAGGTACGGTTTGTGGCGTTGCGCGTCCCGCGCATGGTTTAAATCGGTTTATACTGGTTTTTAAAGCGCGGACTGAGGCGCGGCGCGTCCCTTACGTGTCATCTATGCACTTCCCGAATTTCACCTCTTGTACCGCTTGCAGCTTAACGTATAATATTATTTTGTTGTTGTGTTTGAATTATTATCATTATTATATAATTATGACTATATTATTATTATCATTAGTGAAATGGCTTCTACTGTAACTAAATTGACTAAACGAAAACCATTAAGCAGCAAGAAAGAAATTTTGTGCAAATTGTACGAATATTTTAAATACGTAAACGAAAAAGATATGTCAAAGATATTAAAATGTCAGCACTTCCTTTTGATAAAATATTGATTTAATTTTTATGTGATTTTTTGACTAACCTTACTTTGGCTATCACTCACACAAATGCAAAGCTGAGCTTACGCCTCGAGAACTATAACTTCCTGCAGTCCTTCTCTATATAAACTTTAAATCTGCCTATAAATTCCATTTAAATTCTACTTTATTCTTTTTTTTATATTATAGCCTTTGAAATTTCTGATCTAAAAATAACAGTTCTTTAATTTTAGGTGGAAGGTGTTGGTTATTACTAGTGTTCTATACCTTTATTCACTCATGTAATTTATTTGCATAGCTATGCTCTTAATCATTTTTCAAAGAATGGCAGTTCTAAAAATTGACGTATGTAAAGAAACACTTCAGTATAATATTCATGTTACTAACTTAACTTTCCAATACAAATAAGGTATATCGAAAAGCTTTAATATTAAATTACAAACGTTACGATTTACGAAAAGTAATATTGAATTATTGAAGTGGTATGATGGAGCTTTCAAATAATCAACTTCTAGGAAAATAAAATGTTTCACATTTAGCTTTTCATAATGTATGATCATAAGAGTCTTAAAACGGAGTTTAATCTTAGAAAAAAGCTTTAATTTGACTACTCAACTCTGATAACAGAAAATTATGAATATAACTTTAGATGTATGATAAACTAACGGCTCACACTTACTTTACTTCTTTAATGCCAAAGCTCGTACGTGTAATATGCATAAAGGGGGTTCAAAGTTTTTTCTTCACGTATTAATATATAGATAAACTAAATTTCACGTTACACATAAAGTATTAATATTTTAAATATTGTCAATATCATATAATATTAGCCAGCTACATGTTATCTTTATTTCTTATCACCAGTAACATTTGACTTGACTTTTGATTATTTACCTAACAGAAGTATACCTACACATTAAAATATATGTTCTTAAAGCAATGGATATCCATTACTAGATTTTCCTAGAAATATAACAATACAACTGTGAAACTTGCTTTGTTAGTTAAATGATTTTTTTTAAAATAAGAAATGATTTATGTAAATATAGCATAACATGACAAGTTTTTCAAAATCTGTCCAGATCTTTTCGAAAGATGCACGCATTAACAACTAAAGTGATTCAATTTACAAAAGCATCTATGGAGAAATATACAATTATTTTTATTATATAAAATTATTTTTTTTATTTTCAGAAGCCAGAATGAAGACTTTAACGAGCTTCTTAGTTATTTTGCTTGCTGGTCTCTGCCACGCCGCCCCCACTTTTAACCCAAATGACGACAGATTAATCATTACTAAGGATTTTTATATGAAAGATTTTGTCAAGTACAAAGGAAAGCATGACATTGTCAAAATACTTTTACCTATAAACTCACTCAATTTCGACGAAGACGACTCGTCCTCATCATCATCCTCAAGTGAAGAAGTAGATTTCTACGTATTCTTTGTAGAAGCTGATGTGAACAGTAATGGTGATCTTAATTATAAAGGCTTATACTCTCTATTCCAAGGAAAAGCAAAGAAATTGTTAGAAAATGGTAGAGATATGGCTGCTTCTGGTGACGACAGCAAATTAGTCTTCTTCGGAGCCTCAGACGGTATCTACGTATATGATCAAAAACATAATTCAGCTAAAAAATACGGTACAGTCGATGATAGCATCATAGCTATTACCAAAGAGAGATCCGGTGATATTATGTACATTTTAACTGAAGACAAAATTGTATACAAAGTTTCTGAAAGTGGAACGAAGAAAGAGAAGTTAGACGATGTTGTGAACGCAAAACAAATTGTTGTAGACTATTCTGATAATCTTTTCTTCGTGTCCGACGATAAGATACCGTATGTACGTACAAGTAAAGGTGTAAAAAAAATTGAGGGAGTTCCTGAAAATCCATCAAGTGTGGACTTAGTTAGACCACCATTCATTATGGACGATGGTGTACTAATTGTACAAGATACAATCACGTATGCCCTATATCCCAATGGAACGAGTGAAAGTATTGGATTTGACTTTAAACCCAAAGCAGTACCAACTGCTTACTCTCCGGAAGCAGCACTGATACAATACTACGCATACGATAAGAAAATTTATGAATTTAATATTATGGAATTAATTATTGGATCCGCTTTAGAAGAGCTAAACAATTACCTCAGTGACAAAGCTGAAAATATTCGTACTATGTCTAAGACATCAAGAGTTAATGTCCGCCGCCATTAAAATAATGTTATCGATAAATAAAATTTACTAAACGTTGTTGATTTATTTATTACATAAGACTAGGTTTTTTTAAGATATTTATTACGAAAACAATGAATCTTAAGAGAGTTCCAATCGTTGTTAATGGAAGCTTTTAATGAAGTTAAAACAATGCTTCCTTTCATTAGTTTCATATTATAGTCTGTCTATATGAGCTCAGAATGCCATGTTTTAAAATACTTCAAACAATATGAGATCCAAAATTAAAAAAAATGTCAAACAAATTTATAGAGCTTCTATTACGTAAAATTTTAAGTTCTTTAACTTTTATTTTCACCGTAACTTATTATTCAGAAAACCTCTCCTTTGCCTCAATCCTAACTGGGGCTGGAAACATTATCTCTTTTAGAAATAAATAACTTCTGTCAATTAGTAAGTATAAACCAAAAAATCAGTCTTTTTAGTAAAATTTCAATTTTAGAGTTTATTGAGTTTGACTATTAGTTACAGGCTAGTTAACGTTTTTCCCTTTAATATCAAATACTTGCATTTTTTTTAAATTATAATGAAAAGCATTAGTGTGTAATCCTATATGGATTAAAAAAACGATTGTATTTAAGTGGATATTTAACAAACTATGATGTTATTATGCTTTGCTTTTATTATACTTTATAGTATATGCTACTTCTTATTGAGAACCAAGTATTGAACCCCAATCCTTATAAAAACCATCTCTAGAAGTATCTATGATGGACATAACAATTTTAGTAAGATCGATGGGAAAACTAGAAAATCCAAACATTGATTTTAACATAACTTCCATAACGTTAAATTCATATATTTTTCCATCTAATGCTGCCACCAGGTATAATGCCGCATCTATACTGTAAGCTGTGGGGGCTTCTTTAAGTGTGAAATCTTTTTTCTCACTCGTACCATTCGAATGTAACATATACAAATTATTATCGCCCAAAAACGGTACACAGTTCTCCATAATAAAAGCAGGTCTTAAAAGCTTAACATCATTAAAATCTTCAGAAACATTTGGCGTATATGTTAGTAAATTTCCATCAGATTTAACTATACGAGGTAAACCATCATCACATGAAATAAAATATATTATATCCGACGTATCCAAAACGAATTCTGTAGCACAAATGACTGCTTTCACTTTGCTTCGAGAAGTGCCATTGTTATCAAGTTTATATAAAATGTTGCTTGAAGTTAAATAATAAATAGTACCGTTGGTAGCTTTCTGTATCTGAATTATATCGTCGCGAAATTTCCCAAATTTCTTCGCTGATAACGTATCTGGATCGTATTTGTAAACACCGTCCTTTGCACCAAAATAAACCACCATATCAGTACTATAATCTGATGTAGAATCTCGACCTCCTTCTAAAATTTCATATGCTGCCAATTCTTCTAGCACATAAATACAGCTCCCTCCTTCCAGTTTTGGATCGGATATAGTAAAGAATATTGATGGTATATCTGAAATTCGTTCGTGGATATATGAATTGCCTGCAGGAACCAATAATTTAGTAATATTATGGTTTGAGGAAAAAATTATTTGCTCTGTTCGGAACATTGTTTTGTTTGAATCTTCAAATATTATGAACTTAGAAAGCGCTAATGATAAATAGTTCAGCAGAATTAAAAAGCAGAGTAGATCCATTGTATCTGAAACAAAATAAATACATTTGTCTGTTATGTAGTTTAACGATATACTTAAAAGCATAAGAACGACAATTTAATATTCTGAAATAAGAACTAACAAGAATGATTAAATGAATGAATGGACACTTGATACTTTAATAGGTCATTAAGTACGCTCCTTCCTTTTTGACGAGAGCCTTTTTAAATAGTCGACAAACAAATAAAATTGATTAATTATGGTGGACCTAAGTGTAGTCTTCTTTATAATGCACTAGCGACTCACCCTCGCTTCGCTCGGGTTCGTCCCTAGGTTAATACCCCATACAAACTTTCATCCCCATTTTCACCCCCTTAAGGGATGATTTTCGCTATAAAAACTATCCTATGTCCTTCCCAGGGTCACAAACTTTTTACTGAATTTCATCTAAATCGGTCCAGTAGTTTCGGAGCTTAATCGGTACAAACAAGGAAACAAATTTTTTTTTCTCTTTATAATATTAGTATAGACTAGTTACTTCAGAAAGGACGGTATTCTTTGATTTAATTCACAAATACTGTATGTATAATATTCCATGTACATGGAAATCCCTCTTAATTAATCCCTCTTTCTATAGATGAAAACCTTATGAAAATTTGAACAATGGTTTTCGAGATAAGTCGAAACAAACACAAACTTAGCGTGAGGAATGTAGCGATAAGTTTTTATAGCAATCACAGATATTCATCAGCACTACGGTCAATGCTTTATATAACAACATAACTTGCATTGATTTCAAGGTTGGCATCACACATACAACATATAATAAAACTGTAGAGGTCGAATGTCTGTACATAGAAAAAAAATGTCAAAAAACGAGTCAGGGGTAGTAAGAAGAGAAATAGAACAAATCCAGATTTTTTTCGATTTTTTTGTTTCTCTGTCTGTTTGTCTGTTTGTACGGGCTAATCTCCGAAACTATTGATTTTCTTTTCATCCCAGAAAATTCAAGAGTACCCGTGGGATAGTTAAAAAACTATAGTAACATACAGCTTAGTACATAAAAACCACTGATTGGATTTTAATGAAACATTTCAATAATATGGTTCATACATCAGAATAACAAATGGGCTACTTTTTAACCCGAAAAAATGTGCGGTTCCCGTGGGATAGATTTGTTTTTGTGTGTCTAGAAGCGAACCCCAGCGAAGCAAGAGTGAGCCACTAATAAAAAATATATTTGTATTTTAATGTACGGTGCCAATTAAAATTAGCCTCAAATTATTCTATGAGATCTATGTACATATATAAAATAATATAAGAACCTGTTTTTTACCCGACTGCGGCGAAGATCAAAGGAGGATTATGTATTTAACCTGTATGTATGTCCAATCCTATGTTCCCTAGTGATTATTTAACAGCTTAACCGATTTTGATGATTCATACATACATTGCTGAATTCCTGTTGACAATAAGAGTGTCATAGTGTAAATAGATATCATTAAAAATAAAAATGGTTGATCTTTGGCGCCAATTATGTGTCAAAAAATTTTTTTCGCCGAAATCAATCGAGTGGGGTATCAATACATAGAGTTTTAAAAAGCGATTTCAAAAATGTATACAACTTATATGTTTAAAAATAATTTAGTAGTAAAAGTAAAAGGACTACACTTTAATTTTATGCAGTCATTTTGGACTTTTACTAGAAAGACTTGGCAAATCTTGGAAATATCTCATCACTGGAAATCTTAAGCTTTACCGAGGTTAGAGGTTTTACTGTAACATGTATGTGTACATATTGTGTAGATACATTTGAAATTACCTATACATAATCATGTTATTATGAAGTAACAACTTGATAACCTCAGTATCATATATTTTATTCGATTTTACTTAAAAGTGATAAGTTTTAATTTTTTTTTACATAATCACGAAACTTTAGGTTATCGTGTATAGCTTAAGAGAAAAAAACTATTTTTATAAGTCAAGCAAACTTTCAATACTAACTTGTATTATTCCAACGAAAAATCACGAATAGATACCAAAACATAAAATTTGTTTTGATTTTGGCATTATATAACTTACTAATTAAATAAGAGCTCAGTATGGAATATCTAATCTAATATATTTAAACGAGCAATTCTTAAATATTTATTTATTTATTTATACCGGTAATCTCGGAAAAAGCTCAACGATTTCGCTGAAATTTGGTATGTGGATTCGGAGACGAAAAATCGGTCTAGATTAGTCTCATGTCTGGGAAAACGCGAGTTTTCGAGTTTTCATGCGGTTTTCTTTCGCATTATTCCACGCAAAATATGGTCGATAATTTCTTACACTCGGGCCTAAATACGGTGGTCAAGCGGCCAAGGTGCAAGATTGACAATCACAAAGTTTTTACTTTTGTTTTTTTAGGATTTATTCAAGTTTTTAGTTTTTTTAATCTAAAAAATATGATATAACAAAAAAGAACTCCGAGCGAAGCTCGGTCGCCCAAGTATTTCTTTCTATACATATAATAAAATTCTAACTGAGTCGAATATATACCTTAATATTTTTTGGAAAATCTTTTTGAAATAGACTTTATTATCGATACAGAGACCGAATCTATAATTTTAGAATGTTTGTCTGTCTGTCTGTTACCGCATTACAGAAAAACCACTGGAGGGATTTTGATGAAATTTGGTATAATGATAGCTGGATATCCGGGTCAACATTTAGGATACTTTTTACCGCGGGAGATTATCTCATTCCTACGGGAATACACGTTATAACACAACCCAAAAAATATTTATGATCGGAATTTCTTGAAACTTGGTATTAGTGCTCTTCAATACCATTAAATAAATACATGTTTTAGCGTTTTTTGAAATTCATCCCATAAGGAGATAAAATAAGGGATGAAAATTTGTATGAAACCTACCTTTTTAAAGTATTTTTTGTTGTAGTTTTAGCGCGAGCGAAGCCGCGGGTTTTGCTAGTCACAAATATATTTTGACACGGTTTTACTAGCTTTAGGTACTTATCAAATTATAAACTTTTACTTCTCGATTTAAATCTTTAATGTATCCACCCGATCCCATAGTTTTCTTTAACTTCTCATTTTATTTGCAACATTTTTAGATTCTGAAATTGTACACGGACGAATCCATCTCAAATAAAATAAAATAGAAATAGCAACAAAAATAAAAATAGCTCAAAAAAAGGCACGGACGTATGCCTGTGGGTATTAAGCTTACTGAAATAAAATAAAAACTTTGTATGTAAAATCTGGATGATAATTTGGTTATAATCAGATTACATTTCATATACGGACGTTAGGGGACGGTCCGGACGGTGCTCCGACGGTACACTCTGCTACCAGAGAGGTACCAGGAGCAACCCGCATGGCACATCCGCACCCACCGGGATGGGCCGGATGGGATTGCCAAACGCTAATGAGCTCCCATCACGGAAACAAAGTATCCTTTTTTTAACGTTAGGAAATGCATTTAGGCACGAAGTGTGGGACTCACCGACAAAGCCAGTACTACCCACTAAAACCCAACGGACTCTCCCCAGTCTTAATGGGGCATATACGCTTACGCATTCAACCACGACTCCCCGACAACAGGTCTGCCGAAGCAGACCACAACAACCCTGTTGTTGCTCCACAACCCACTCTGCTATCAGAGAAGTACCAGGAGCAACCCGCATGGTACACCGCCCACCGAAGCGGACCACCTCCCACAGCCCACCGAAGTGGGGCGGGAACATAGTATCCTATCCCATAGTAACCTATCCTATGTGCCCATGATGATGAGGATGTAAATGTTACAAAAAGTTACTAAAAGCGAATTCTTATTATTAATTTATCATTTTTATAAGAATTCGTTAAATAGACATGCGATAAATTGAATTATATAATCTAATTATCCAACATTATACACGATACGTGCAGTAAAGCGTTAAATGTATACGCATTCAAACGTTTTCATTATACTAAGACTATTGACGAGTATTTCTACATAACAAAAAAATATATTAAAAATATTTTATTTTTTATATTATATAGATACTTACTATAGATACTAAAACTTGTTTACTATTAATAGTTTACTAATTTATTATTATTAAATAACTTTATTTTTGAAGTTATACTTCTTTTGGGATGTTTGGAAAAAAATATGAGAGTAAAATTTTTACGATGCGCGCGCACACCGACAGCCAAAAAGCGACATGATGAAGTTAGCTGATAGCTGTTGTTGCCATGGTAACCGTTGTTATTGTCTGACAAATGATATATAATATTATTCTTTCCTTCAATGATATTCTATAAATATATGATATGCCTTATTTAATTATTTTATTAATTTATCATTCTTTTTACAAACAGAGAGTTGTGACATACGGGATGAAATCTTTAGCTATTTTTGTTCTGTTACGCCAAAGAAGTATGTTCTTACGTGCGTATATAAGTACACATATACGTTTTTTTTACTTTATTTAGTTATTTCTCTATTTTTAATTCTAGGAGAGACCGTGAGGGATATATTTTTAGCCCAATTTGTCTTAAATGGACGAAACTGAGTATTTAGAGCTTGATTACAACTAAATAATACAATTTATGTAAGCTTTATTTATCAGTGACTTTGACCCTCCGCTGCTACTTGTCTAGTGTATAAAGTGATAATACAAATACCCTAGATAATCTATATAGATAAATAAAATTGAAATGTCTGTTTTGTTATGTCAAAATAACAGCTTTTTACTAAATTTTACCGGTGGTAGAACTCTGTCAAGCCTGAGGAGTCCGACTGGATGGGTACCACCCCCTTATCTATTTCTGCCGCCAAGCAACAATGATTGCATTGTTGTGTTCCGGTTTGAAGGGTAAGGTAGCCAGCGCAATTACAGGCAAGAGGCATATCATCTTAGTCCTCACAGTGACAACGTACCGGCGGTTCTGTATTTTACCTAAAACCTAAGTGCATGAAATGTAGGTGTTATGGGCGACAGGTACTGCTTTCCATCAGGTGGTCTGTCTGCTCGTTTGTCACTGAATCCCAAAAAAAAAAAGAAAAAAAAAATGCATAACAAATTATAAACGGTACTTAAGAAATACATTTCTGTCTTTATCTGTCTATTATTTATTATCTGTCCATCTGTTCATCCGTCTGTCTTTCTCTCGGTTTATTTCGGCTAATCTTCAAAACCGCTGGATTGATTTTGACGAGACTTTCACTGACACATAGCTGATTTTATAAGAAGTAACTTAGGCTAATTTTATTTTGGAAATAAAATTAGATTTCCGCTCAAAAAAAATAAAACGTATTTAGGGACACACCCTGAGGGTAGGGAGAGTGTTTCGCTAGTTCAAAATAAAATCTTAAGAAACATTTTTTCTTATCTTCATGAAATGTTAGTTTTTGTCTTTTAAAGACCTCGTTTAGACAAGTGAAGTGTAAGGCACTGTGCATTATGAAGTATAAAATTGATCTACTGCTGGTGAATGTATCTGGATTGCTGGTGCTCTTTGATTGATGCTTTCATTTAGCAGTAGATGACGAAGTGTCTTTATGTAAATATAGAAACAGACAGATATATAAACAAATGTTACCTCGTACATATGTAATATTGAATACTTTTTACATTGTCTCTTGTTGCCCTTATACTATTATACATAAATGTAGAGGGAGTGGTAGCCCAGTTGTAACACGCTTGCTTGGAAAACCAAGTGAAACAGATTCAAATCTCGGGTATGAGAGTTTGTCACGCGCTAATCATTTTTAACATGATTACCATTCGTCTTACGATGATAAAAAACATCAAAACTGCATGTCCCATTAAACCTTCGTTTAGGTAGACATTGGAAGCTGTATTTGGCCAATGTGTTGGACTATAGCCTGGCCTTCCTCATATCGAGGGAAGGTCATCGGACCTCTCCTTCGATATACATATATGAAATATTCCAGATTTTCAAAAATTTTCAAAATTTTGAATTCATTTTTGTTATTTTGTGGGTAGGCTGTCTGTAACAACTATATAATGCTTTTGAGACATCTAACACCTTAGTCTCTTCTGTGACCATGATTGCTGTAAAGCAATCGAAACGTAGGGAACCAAAAATCAAAATAAATCCGCGAAAAAATCCGAAAAGATAGTTTTATTTAAATATTCCACATATTAAAGTGTTCTTTTACCATCTGGTCAGTTATGTATGTATAACATCAAGCATGGATGATCTCCACCAATTATAAGTGTCTTAATGGTTTATTAGGCATAGAGTAAAAGAAAACTTGAAAATTTTAAAATTCTTAGTAAGATAAGATAAATTATAGTAAAAAATGCTTTAAACAATAATTTTAAGCCTTAAGTAAAAATAATTAAAAAAACAGCCGTCAAAAATAACGTCTTCGATAATGGAAACGTTCGGGACATTTCCTTCTTCCTACTAGAACTTATATATAACCAAACACAACTGAATTAACGATTAAACAAACAAACGTACATATTACTAAAAACATTATCATATATAAGCAATATTTTTACACTTGTCAGTGTTTTTGTCCTAGTTTGATATAAGGGTGATGAACTTTGAGGATATTTTAAATGATTTATTTGTTGTTATAATTCAGTAGTGGTTCAGACGTGGTTATAGCAGGCATTACATTAACATAGGTATGTTATATTATTGTTATATTTTAAATAGTATTTTATTGTGACAAGATAGAAAAGTGTGTGATAAACTTTGAACGCGGACACATTCTTATATAAATGTTTATTAGTGTCCATATCTATACATATAATAAAACTGTAGAAGTCGAATGTCTGTACATAGAAAAAAAATGCTAAAAACCGTGTCAGGGGGATTTGAGAAGAGAAATAGAACAAATCAAGATTTTTTTTGTTTCTCTGTCTGTGTGTCTGTTTGTACGGGCTAATCTTCAAAACTGTTGGACCGATTTAAATTTTATATGGTGGTACCTTATATCCCCGGTCAACATCTTAGATACTTTTCATTTCGAAAAATTAAAGAGTTCCCGTGGGGTATTTATAAAACTATAGTAACTTATACAGCTTAGTACACAAAAAGTACTGATTGGACTTTAATGAAACTTTACAATAATATAGTTCATACATTAGATAGCTAAAGATTTGATTTATTAATAAAAGAAATAAGAAAAAACCGTTATTATTTAACTTTATGTTACTTTTTAAATATTTTTTTGCCTGTTCATCTAAACACTAGTAACATTATCTGAAATAATATATAATACATAAATTACAACTAAATAAGTCTAAAAGTAAAAAAAATATAAAACTATGCGTATTTTGTTTCAGAAAATGCTTCCACTAATACTACTACTTGCTGTACCATCAGTCTACTGTGAAAATTTTTCATACACTTTTGATGGAGTTAAATATTCAAAACAATCTATATTATCTATAAAGGGACTTCCCACAAATCTAGTCGCCAATCCAAATACTGAAGACATATTATTTACTCTAATAGATATAGAAACACTACAAAACGATGACGTACAGACAAAAATGGATCAATATATACTAAAAAATAATGAGCCCATCAAAATTGATAATGTGAATGGTCAAGCTGCTGCTGTAGATATTAAATATAATAGAGTATACATAGCAAGTGACCATGGACTTAACATATTAAATAATACAAACAAAGCTAATTTTATAGCACTATTGAACGAAGACATAACACAGCTGTTCAAACCTCAAAATAATGGTAAAATATATGCAGTAATATATCCTGACAGTGAAGTGTATGAAATAGACTTGGAAAAAAATGAGAGAGTGAAAGTGGGCATACCTTGTGCCTTCATGCTGGCTGTAGATAACAAAGGAAATATTTTTTACGAATGTGATTCAAAATATGTTAAAGTTTTGTTAAAAGATTTTCAAGAGCCTATTGAGTTTGTTGGTATCCCGAAAAATTCGGCTCGAGCTTTAACAGTCGATAAGAACGATAGGGTTATTTTAGCCGCTAATGATGGTTTATATTGGTTGAAACCGAATTCAGTGATACCTGAAAAGTTGATGAATTTAGACTTTGTGCCTTCAGGCATCGCTTTCTTAGATGATAGGTTTTATTTATCTACAAATGGAATTATATATGAATTTGAAGTTTCTGAATCTTGACTTAAATGATAACAGAACTCTTATCAATCGGAAATTCAAAGGAGCTTGTTAGAGAACTGTTCATTGGTTATTTAAGACTTACGACGATGGCAATAATATTTACGTATAACAAATAATACAAATTTCAATATATATTATATTAACGGTTTCAACTATTAGCTTTATATTTTTAGTATTAGGTACTTGTGTAATGTTGAGAAATAATAGCGACTAGATATCTAGAGCTAACCCTCGTGTACTTTTGTGATATCTTGAATTAATCAAACTGTAAATAAACAGTGGAATGCGAATAAATTATCTTTAACGATTGAATTGTTTTACTATAATTTTAATACAGGTTTATTTTTAAACAGTTGTTATATCATTTTAGTTGCATATTTTAATTTAAATGATTTAATTTACTTTATCCAAGTGCATACTTTGTTCTTTTTACTTCATATTTTAGAAGACGAAACGTACGGGAGTGTTACTGAGAAATTCTTAGTTCCTTACTTATGTCATTAATGTGTTGTAGTTTGTTTTAAGGATTTCTTAACAGAATTAATACTTGGCTTGACTTTGGATTCGAACCCAGGCCCCCCGGATCTGCGACCTTCATAGTAGGTATATGCTTAGTACTAAAGCAACGAGGCAATTATAGATGTTGAAGCAATGTTGTAACTTAGCAACAAATCGATTGTGATTTTTGAATATACTTTACAGTTAGGAGAGTGACTTAAGCTACATAATGAAAATTACCTAAAGGATAATTAATTAAATAAACCTTTTTGTGTTATTTATTAAAATTATTTAAATATATTAAATTCTTACCTTTACTAACCAACAGACGTCCTGATGGGCTACCTTACAACTAACGCGTAGTCTAAACTACTGTACCTCGAAGCCCTTTTGTTGATTTTTAAATTCTACTACTAGTAATTCTTACATCATTCTTTTCTATTAGATCTAAAACAATATGTACATGGTGTCCTAATGTTCATTCAATTTATACCTGACTGTTAATACAAAAGTATAATATACAAACTACAAATGTTATTTGAAGGATATAATTAAATACACATATACCTACAATTACAGCTTTTTGAGTTTAAAATATAACTAAAAATTTCAAAGATTCATCAAGTTTTACTTTCTCGCAGTACACATTATGCCCTTTTTACCCGACTGCGCGACGCAAAGGAGGGCAATGTCTATGTATGTACATATGTATGAATGAATGTATGTTTGTTCCTATGTGGCGGAGACATACATATGTGCATACATCTCACGGCAAGGATGAAACGTGTATGTTAATAATACTTTATTTCTTCACTAAATTGTTTTTATTTTTAGTTAGATTTTATGCAGTCGGTATTTTTTTATTTTTGTAATATAATTTTTTTAACCTCCCTTCAATACGATGGGGATCAGGCCATATAGTCCAGCTCCTGCACAGTATATGTATTATTTTTGAGTGTAAATTCTTCTTTATGTTGAAATAATATGGATGAGAGTATGAGTAATGTTTTATGATTATAATAGAAATATAATGAAAAAGAAGTCAATCATGAATATATTGTGCAATATCTGATTGAAATTTTGATTGAGAATTTTTAGAGACTAAATCAAATTTTGTTGATTTTATTTTATAAAAGCCGAACTATCATTTTCCTGAGTATTTATGTATAAATCGAAGTTCTTCGTTTCATGTTTTTGGGGTTTTATTTTTACATAATAAAAATTAATCTCACATTATCCGATAAATGATATCTGGTTAAAATGAAAATTATTTTGATTGTTCACAAATCTTTACAAAAAAATTTTTTCACTTTCAACAACACCCTGAATATATATCCTGTTATACGACGTATGTTTACAAACGGACAGACACCTGACACAATAGCTATGTTTTATAAAGACTGTAAAGTTCAGTTCATTACTAATCTTCTTGAGAGTGCGCTTTAATATTTTCAGGTAAAAAAAAATTCTACTATTTGTAATCTTAGTGAAAATTGAGAAAAAAAAGGTTAATTTGAGATATGTTCTATTAGATTATGTTACGTGACAAAATTTCTAGAAAAATTACGAACTTTATTTAAGTTCTGAGTATTTTGGCAATAAAAAGTGTATTAATTAACGTATTAGTGGCGATTAAATATAAAGTTTTTACGGATTTTACCTCACTTGCATCTACACGGGAGATGTTACCGAACAATATATGAGAGAGCAGAAAGTATACTCTTTAGTCTTTTCACGGTTTAAAACTAGTGAGATATCAATCTCAGGACCGACGGCTTTGATCTCTCTGAAGCACGGGATTGTAACTTTGTCAACTTTTCAACTCTCGTCTACTAATGAGATTTTTAATAGAAAATCCCAATGTGCGACGTGGAACTCGAACCCAAGACCTCTGGATCTGCATCTATACAGACATCAAACTAGACTAAATTATTAGACAATTACAAAAAAAGTAAAGACAGGATATGACGTAAAATTGATGCTTAATAAGCCTCTCTAATAAAAATACTAACAAAGAAAAAATACATATTTAAAAAAAAACTATAACAAAGCATAGCTTCCATCCACCTAAGCAACATTTAATATTATTAAAGGAGTTTTCCAAAAGAAATCAAACCAATCACATGCAACATATTTAACCTGTATTAATATTTTTTCAGACCATCGCCTGTCATGCATCAGCCATGCTTCGAGTAACAACAGCCATTGCTCTTCTAATTGCCTCGCAAACTTGCGCCGATAAATGTGACAAGTCTAAAATAGGCACTGACTTCTACAAACGACAACTAATTGCCACTATCGACGGCTACCCTACAGGACTTGCTGTCGACCCACGGACTGAACACATCTTCTTCATCCTTCATAAGAAAAATTACACCAAAGGTCTTCATCTCTTGAAACATGGATCATTGGGAGTCAAGGAGATACCACTTTCTGACGACATCATAGCTCAGTGCGTAGGAATAGACCGACATAACATATATTTTGGTACTAACCAAGGACTTATTGTGTATGACTATAATCATATAACAGAGCGTCCGATTGGAGACGATGACGTAAAAAGCATTTTCATAGATAAAAATAACGAAATGTTTATATCTATTGGGACTAATAGAGAAATATTCAAATTTGTTAATGGGTCAGCTGCTGTAAAACGATTCGACAAAATACCAAAAGCATACAACTTTGTTTTAGACACTAAAGGCAATGTTTTCTATGAATATATGGATGGCAAATTGTATTTTTTATCGAAAGACTTGTTCGAACCTGTTCAATATAAAGGATTTAGTCGCGAGCTTAAATATGTATTGAAATTAAATAATAATGATGAAGCAATCGTAGCAGTAAAAGGATCTCTTTATAAGTTAACTACTGAAAATATTTTGCCAATTAAGATTGGTCATTTGGGCTTCAAAATTACGGGTATGGAGTTCGATGCAAGAAATAATATAATTGTAGGAACTAAAGGTAAAATATATAGATATAAACTGCTCGATGGTAACGATCCCTGTCCGTCTGAAGATTACTTTATGAGTAGTATTTAATTATTATTGGATTTTGACTGAAATGAATTTTAATATTAAATTGACCTAAGAATGGGTTTTCCAATAGTTGTTTTATTTATTTAATTATTTTATTATATATAAAAAAAATAACCTTCAATCACTATAACATAGCGAACCTGGTTAGGAGACATCCTGACATAGACCAAAGAGCATACAAAAAATATCATCAAACTCAGCCAAACAGTGATGGCGAGGTGTTAAAAACACACGCTCACCAAAAATTTATATTTGTAAGTATATACGCCAGTGTAATATAATTTAAATGGGTTGTACTAGATAATAACTTGTATTTTAAAGTATTGTTAATTGTCACTTTCATTTCATAATTATATAGTAATGTGTACTAGTATTTACCCTCGGCGTTGCTCGCGTAGTAAAACTAAATACGTCAATAAAAACAGAGTAGTAACTTCTTGTATATAATTTGCACTTTGGCGATATCTATTCTTTTTTAGGAAATTAACTGGAATCCCCACAAGAGTGATTTATTTATTTTCAATTCAAACGGTTTGCGGAAAACTAATGTAAATAATATACAACTCTCTAATATTATGAATGCGAATATGTCCGTCTTTCGCGTAGCAAGAAACAATACGTATGTGATATTTATATAGAAATATCAAATAGCTGAAATTTTCAAATACAATAACTTAATATTAAACTTATTAAACTAAAAAAGTTCACTGAATTCAAAATCAATTCTTTGATACTCGGAGGTGAGTTTTTTAGTTTACACTAACGACACACCTTCGCTCCGCTCGGCTTCGTCCCGTTACGTTTTAATGTTTATTATAGATTTCTCGGAGATGAAATATTTTCCCGCAGTAAAAAATATCCTAACTGTTGACCCGAATAACCAGCTATCATCAGACCAAATTTCATCTAAATCTGTCAAGTGGTTTTCTCGTGATGGATTCCCAGACAGACAGACAGGCAAAATATCTAAAAATTATAGATTCGGCCTCTGTATCGATAATAATGACTATTTGAATAAGATTTTCTAAAAATATTTAATGTACAGATTCGACTCAGTTAGAATTTTATTATATGTAGAGATTGGTCTTACGTAAACTGCTACAATGATGAATACCATGAAAATCAATTCGCCTTGTTCGAAAAACCTTGTAACCCATTAAGTGTAACCCACCTTCTAGCAAATAGAATGTGTTAATATTTGAAATGATAATAAAAAAAAACATGGAATTAACTCTATCGAAAGGGTTCCCATAGGGTTTATAAGACAATGCAAGAGATTAACCCCAAACTTCTTTCTAAGAAGTGATAAAGAAATTTAAACTATAATATTGATATAATAACATTTATTTTTGTCTACTACTTTGTTTAGGGCAGAATTAGTCACAGGAATGATATTCGTTATGTATCTATTTGTTCAAAATTGCCGTACAAGTCCGTTGCCCCGCTTTGAGCTCTCTTTACGTCATACTAATTGTATTTTATGATTATAATGTGAAAGTCTAAAATTGTATCACACTTTTTACTTGGTAACACATAAATAAGGTACCCTATTATTATTGGGTAACCTAATGGTTAACTTAAATAAAATGATTTTCATTAAAAGGATTTTTGTTAAAAAACTTAACAAAAACAGATAAGCCACTTAAATTGTAAACAAATAGGTCCCTGTCAAAGTAACAACCAAAAAACATATCGCTCTATTGAAGTCAGTCAAAAACTTGCTACAAGACTTTTTACGTAAGCCAAAACGAACAGATAAAATCTTTGTATTGTCATATTGTATAGGAAACCTATGGTTGTTTTATAGGCGGAAGTAGAAATTTCACATGTTACGCAAGATGCCCCACATTGCTTAAATTTATGCTAAGTAATTATTTCATAAGTTAGAAATGTGATCAATCATTGGATTTTTTTAGGTTACGTTTTCATAAATCATTATATATTCGTATATTTTATTTTTATGTTACACGAGGTAGTAAATCTCGTTTCACTCAAGTGCGTTTTAGGTGTATTTTGTGACTTCATACAGAAACATCGATTTTTCTTTATATATATAGATAATTATAATACAATTATGGTCATCTTTTGGAAAACACCCAGCGCCTTTTTGCAATTCAATTCTCTTGTTATTGGCTTCATAGAGTGCCAGTAGAGCACAGATTACTAATACTAAAAACTGGTAAAATAAGATTAATAAAGTAAATTATAATGTGTATAGAAGGAAGAAAATCCTTTATAAACATGGCACATACAACAAAAGACAGCACAATTAATATATACCTGAAAACTTTAATAGGAGAGAAGTGGTTAGTAAATTCGAGTTATTTTACAAAAAAAATGTGAGTGTACTGAAACTCAATAACTAAACTTGACCCGACTCGGGACTCGAACTCAGGAATTCCGGATCTATAACCGTACGTGCTAACCTCTAGACCACCGAGGTGGTAAAATATTATTTGTTATATAATATTAAATTAATAATATTAATAATATTATAAAAATGTCATATTATCCATACTTTTACTTAATATATCCATAAATTATTACATTTACAATTGAAATAGAGTAATTATTGTATAGTTTTTTTTTTTCATTTTTATTCATTGTTTATCGAACACTAATAGAAAGCGTGCTTATAAAATGATAAGTGAAAAATTGTTTTATATTACAGCGCCATCTGTTATCATATTGAAGAACTACGTGCTAAATATAAAAACGAAACCTAGATGTCGTATCGTATTAGAATACGAAAAAACAAAATTAAACTAATAATAAAATAAATTATTTATTTTACGTACAATTTTGCCAATCGGCGGCAAATTTAAGCAATAATAAACAAAAAAAAAATTAATAAAAAAAGAAAATATTTAAAATTTTACGAAATCTAAAAACTTATTTTAATCACAAATTGTATTTTTTGTTTGATTAATACTTAATTAATAATAAGTTTTCTTTATGCAGTTAAATTTCCACATACAAAAATAAAGGAAATTATGTATGTATGTATGTATATAAATACATAATTTCCTTTATTTTCTAATATTGCAAGATTTATATTCACAATAATATCTGAATTTAAAGAATCACATCGAAATATTATTAAAAATCGAAGGCACATAGCAATAAATATAAATAATATTTATTAAGTATTAGAAAATAAATAAATAAATTGAAAATAAAATGCATATTATTTATACAAAAAAACAAAAGGAACTCGGGCTCGTCCGGGATTTGAACCCGGGACCTCTCGCACCCTAAGCGAAAATCATACCCCTAGACCAACGAGCCAACTGACAATGAGCTTAAAATTTTGAAATGGTTACTGCAATATGTAATATTATAAATAAATAACTAACAACTTACCCTTATTTCGCTCGGGTGAATCTTTAGGAACAATTTAAATAGATAATAATATGACTAATTATTGTGAGCGTACCTTAGGAGATAGACACATCCTATCGCGAACTTTCCTGTAGGCCTTTTTAAAATCTACAATTTTCTAATACATTATTTTGATGTACCTTGTCTCTAAAGGTTTAGCCAGCGTTAGCCATGTAATCGTAAGATAACAGTTTTATTGACAAAACGTATGTATGTATGTATATAAACCTTCCTTGTTTATCGTTCTTTCTATAAATGAAAACCGTATCAAAATCCGTTGCGTGGTTTAGAAGTACGCGGAGAAATAGACAGACGCAGAAAGCGACTTTGTTTTATACTATGTATTAAAGACAAAAAAGTTCAGTACCTTTTTTCCTCTGTTTGATTCAACAGGTTTTTTTTTTAGTAGCTATTGACAATAACGAGCTTTAGTGTTATCAATATTTTTTCTTTTGGTGTGTGTAAAATTAGATATATCAATATTTTTGTGTATTTTTATTCTATTATATTGTTTTTAAAATTTAACAAGTATGGGTACCTTTTGCACTCACTGTGTATGATAGTGTGGTATTTTAGATTCGAATTTTCCCATAGACAATGATTGAGAGATAATTTCTTATTGGCATTTTCTCTTGTGTTACAATGAGATTGAATCATTTTACTTTACGTAATTACGAAATTAGTACATGTACATTATATATATGCGCAATTATAGATTTTATCTGTACTTAGGACGTTTTTGTAGATTATTTTTGTTAGATTCTTTTGAAATACTGTTAGTTTTTTCTATGACTATTATAATAAATGTGTCAACAATATCATAGTGAAAAAGTTTAAATAAAACTGTGTATTTTCTTTTGATATCTCTTGAGTTCGATTTGAGTGGGAGTGAGTGAAGATGACACTTGAGTGAGTTAGAGTGCGGAAAAAAAAATTAAAATCATAACTTTTTTTATATAATGTTTTTAAGAATATACATAAATTTACAATTTCTTTTGCTTGCTACAAAAAACATTTTCAAATACATAACTAAATAAATATATAAAGAAAATATATATAATATATAAATGTAATTTTAAATATATTATTGTTATAATTTTTTAATAATTATAATGGCCAGGTCTTCTCGCAGCTGAGGTTTATTCTTTCCCAACTCGTAAACTCATTACTTTAAAAAAATATAATAAATTAATGCTGAATAAAATATCCTGAATTTGAATTCAATACAACTCAGCTTATACTTATTATAAGAAGTCGGTTAAAAATATGACATTCACATAATGAAGGGACAAAATAATACACATTTATTTTTTAATGTTTTTTATTATTTAATAAAAACAAAAGAATTGGCCCTAGAAATATGTAAGAATAATCTTAATGATTCATATTATCTAAATATTAAAATATGACGACCATATTCATAATTAATATTTTTTTAAATAACGTATATTTAAAATAAGAAAAA
This sequence comes from Argynnis bischoffii washingtonia, assembly GCA_033884665.1. Classification (NCBI taxonomy): domain Eukaryota; kingdom Metazoa; phylum Arthropoda; class Insecta; order Lepidoptera; family Nymphalidae; genus Argynnis; species Argynnis bischoffii. The sequence goes on from JAEMGE010000029.1 coordinate 7,669,495, forward strand.
AAAATACAAACAAAGACGTTGTCAAAAGCTATATTAAAGCTTCATCTCCCTAATGCCACCTCCAAAGAGTAACTTGACTTAAATACTACTATAACTATCACTTCAGTACTTCTCGTACGAACGAGCAGACATCTTACATTTTTTATATTTAAATTATTATTTCATTATACTTTATAAATAAATTTCTGTGTTATTGTGCTAAATGTGATTTTTGTTGGCTAATTCGGATGTTAAATATATGTAAGTTTTTTTTTAGTTTTTATTCATTAATCGGCAGAAGTTTTGTAATCTTATGTTCAGTCTTCGTTAAGAAAAAAAAATATGTTGACATATGTTTTTATAATCTACTTATGTATATTGACATTTGTTTTTTTTTTTAATAAAGATTAGTTTAGGTTTGACATTAATCATACAAGTTTAGTTGTAGTTTTCTTTAAATATATCGAAGAATAAATAATAATTAATTTTTATTTAATAAATTTAATTAAATCTTAAAAAATAAAAACTAAAAAAGTAGGTATAAGTAAAACTAGAGAAAGAATTGGAAAAATCCACATTTTATAATATGAATCTTGCGAAAAAAAAATTTGGGAGGTAAACGGGATGTGGCAGAAGTGACTTGATATTAACTAAACAAATTTTAAAAAAACTTGCTTATTTTACAAATAATAAAAAGCCTCCAATAGTCTAGAATCAAAAAATGATTTTTTTTTATTTTTTAGTTGAACTTTATTTTGTTTCTACTTCGTAACATAGTCTACCTACTTTCCAATCATTTACTCTCATCGGATATTGAATAAATAGAAATATAAGTACAGATGAAGCCGCGGTTAAAAGTTAGTCTATAAAATACGTTTAGCGCAAAAAATGTTAACATTTTCGTCATCCAAGGTCTTACAAGTTTCAATAACAGGCTTTTTATTTTACTTCAGCTTTTTTATATAACCTTAAGGGCAAAGGGTAAAAGTTAAAAGTTGAACTTTTTATAAATGAAAAAAAAAACCTTCATTAACAAAACTTTAAAAAAGTTGCAAGCCTTGAATTACGTGAATTAAGAATCTTCGTACACTACCGACTTTCCATAGGCCGATAATTAAGTCGAGTTATTGGAATTAATGTTTAGTAGTAAGTATGAATCCGAAACTATTACCTGATACACAGTGTGTAGTGTGCGGAGTCTCTTATGTCGCATAACATGAGCTTTATTCACCTTTATATATTGAATAATATTTACATTATTTATTCCGTTTATATCCTAGTTGCGGATACAAATAGGATGTATAGGAATACGGATATTTAAATGATACAACATATTTATATTCGCAGTAGCGACTCACCCACGCTTCGCTTGAATTCGCCTGTAGAAAAACAAAAACAAATCTATCCCACGGGAACCGTACATTTTTCCGGGATAAAAAGCCTATGTGCTATTCCAGACTATAATGTATCTCTGTGCAAATTTCATTTTGATCCATTCAGCCGTTTTGGCGTAATTGTGTAACAAACATCCAAACATCTAAACTTTCACATTTATAATATTAGTAAGATTATAAATTATAGTTTTTACTATACCTAGTTTAAAAGTTTGTATAACATTAAACTAACTCGATAATCTTATAATTCGCTTAATCCATAATGGGCTGATATTGTGACATCTGTTGAGAATAGAACCCGCTACTATCATCAAAGAAATGTTCTATCACTTCAATAAGAAATTGTGTTTATGTAATAGTTTTGTGAAGAACTTTTATAATTATTGCGAAAATGTGTGTGTCTGTATGTTCGTCACTCCTTTACGTTGAAAGAGCGGAACGGATTTGGATGATATTTACTATACAGACTATGACCTTGAGTAACACATAGTTACTGTTAGGTGCCTAGAAACGCACCCGAGCGAAGCGATAGTAAGTCACTAGTATATACTAGTCACTATTATAAAGAAGAAATATTTGTATTTTTATTGTTTGTAACGAATAAACTTTAAAACTACAGGGCTGATTTAAATGGAATTTGGTAAGGAGATAGTTTGAGACCATTGGAAGGACATAGGATATTTTTTATTCCAGAAATCATCCCTAAAGGGGTGAAAATGGGGATGAAAGATTGTATGGGGAACCAACCTAGGGACCAACCCAAGCGAAGCGAGGATCAGTCGCTAGTATACATATATAAAATAAAAACTAAGCCGTAGTTACATCATTTATAACTCAGGAACGGCTGGGCCGATTTTGATAATTTTTGATTTGTTAAAGTCTCCGCCTCAAATGGCAGAAAAATAAATCACGAAAAAAAAAATACTTGGCTGACGCTGGCTAATAAGTAGCAAGTGTTTATATATATTTAAAACGTACCTACGTACTAAAGTGCTAGTTTGGTCAGAATCAAACCCACGGTCTTATGTAGGTGTAATATTAAGAAAGATACATTATAAGTTTAAGTATAATCTTTACGCATAAACCCAAGTAACACTGAATGATATAGCAATTTTAATAACACGTCACTATACCGGAAACGTATGTTACACAACTAGTGATGTAACTAATGTCAGGTGTCATCCGGTCGGAAGCTCATTTGGATAATTCGAATAAGCTAAGATATTTCGGTTAATCGATGCGACCTAATCTCCATGAATACATTTTAAATTACTTAAGTTTAAAAATGAAAGTTCTGGAGATAGGAAAAAACTGGATTTATATATGTCACCGTAAAATTGTAAGTGTCGCTATATTGTAATCTATCTCGCGAGATTGTAAACTGTCGAAACAAAATATTTTCTAAGAAGATAGTTTGAGACCCTGAGAAGGACATAGAATATTTTTTATCCCGGAAATAATCCCTTAAGGGGGTGAAAATGGGATGAAAGTTTGTATGGGGTATTAACTAGGGACATAAAATGTTTAGCAAAAGTCAAACAGTACAATTTGATGTTTGCAAAACTAGTTTATGGTATTTAAATCAAATTAAAAATTTCTCGCTACACTTACAATATAGTGGGTTAAGGGTTTAGTTTATATACAGGCAAGCTCTTACGTAACGTTCACACGACTCATTGTTATTTTTATTAGACAGCTAACAGCCAATATAGAGTATATTTAAAAAGAGATTGATGATTTATTTAAATTTATAATTTATTCAAATTTATAATTTATTTAAATAAATCGGACTACTAATATAAAAAGAAAATTTTGTAGGTGTTTGTATGTTTGTTAGTCCTTCATAGTAAATCAGGTGCACGGTTTCAAATGAAATTTAATACATAAATATACTACAACCTGGAATAACACATAGGCTTCTGTTAAATAAATAGGGACGTGCCCAAGCGAAGGGAGGATAAGTCTCTAGTAGATAATATACTACTGTACTACTAAATGTCATAATTGTTGTATTAATAAAAAACATAGCCTCATTCTGCAACCTTTAAACAATGCTTCATAGTTGTAAATTAGGTTCAATTTTACAAACATAAAATTAAATTTATTTTTATCAAATCAAATCAAAATATACTTTATTCAAATAGACTTTTACAAGCACTTTTGAATCGTCAATTTTACATTTTAAATTTAAATTAAATGTCAGTGTAGTCAGTCCGTGAGGAAGCTACCACCGGCTCGGAAGGCAGTTCTGCCGAGAAGAGCCGGCGAGAAACTCAACAGTTGCTCTTTTAAAATAATAACTGTGTACAATATTGTAATACAATAATTATTGTATATTTATCCTACGTGAGATCCAACCAGATATTAGTTCCACACATTGATGATTATATATAGATGTGCTATCTATACTGTTCATATATACAGACCTTATTATCGTTTCACTGCTGGGCACGGACCTACCTTCAATACGAGGGGGATCAGGTCATAGACCACCACGCTGGTCAAGTGCAGGTTGGCGGACTTCACATGCCTTTCGAAAATTTTCTATACCTATTCTATCAGACATGCAGCACGATGTTTTCCTTCACCATAAGACAAGTGGTAATTATGTTGAGAAACAATTCTCACATCTAAATATAAGGTGTGAAACACGAGATTCGAATCCACTTACCACTTCACCATCACAGTTCATTTTATACAAAAATACAATGAACTTTGTGTAATGAAATACCAATGTATGGAATCGAATCTCATAAAGGCCTTTTTGTTCAATACCTATAATTGTTTTAGTCGTTTTGAAGGTTGCAAGCCGTAACCTTACAATCGAGGATGTTATAGTCCTATAATAGTGAATGTTTGTGTTGAAATTTAAAGGAATCTTAATGTATCTGTGACCTATTCAGATCTAATACTTAGGTTTTGCCTGTCAATTTATTTGTTTCTAATGATAATTCCTAAAGTATTAACCAACACTTTAGAACATTTACTTTAAAAAATCTATAAGAGTTTAATTATTTTTTTAAAAAAACGCGAACATTATCGTATCATAGGGCTTGGACAAGATTCTATAGTTGAAGAATATGAAAAATATATGGGAATAATGAAATATAAAATGAAACGAAATGAAATAAACATTATTCAATTAGACTTATTACAAGCACTTTTGAGTCGTCAATCAGTGTAGTCTGTCCGTGAGGAAGCTACCACCGGCTCAACTCAACTCTCCGGAGAAACTCAACAGTTGCTCTTTTAAATATCGAAATAACATTTATTTTATCAATATAGATAGCCCGCATATGAGTCAATATTCCTCAATTTCACACAATTTCATCAACAAGAAAATTTTGAACAAGGTAATACGCTTTGCACAGTAAAATATTTTTAATTTTATCTTAAAATTGAAATGGTAAATCTAGGACAGTTTATGGAATCTTATCATATATGCGTATACTCAAGTCCATAAAGGATTTATTCACCTTTTAGAGTCGAAATTGGACGTAAGAAGCTTGTTTCTATTTCTATGTTTGTGTTTATTTTATTGTATGGCTATCACTGTTTTTTTAAATAATTATTTAAACTATCATATAACTACATTAATCAAAAATAACATCTTCCAAGCGTGCCAGTAGAGCACAGAATAATTCGCCAATGTCACGTAGAATGGAGAATGACATGAAAGAGATTGGAAATCTATACATATGTACATATAATAAAATCGTTACTAAGCCGAATCTGTACATTAAATATTTTTTGGAAAATCTTATTGAAATAGACTTTATTATCGATACAGAGGCCGAATCTACAGTTTTTAGAATTTTTGTCTGTCTGTCTGTCTATTACCGCATCACGGAAAAACCACTGGAGGGATTTTGATGAAATTTATTTATTTATTTATTTATTTATTTATTTATTTATTTATTTATTTATTTATTTATTTATTTATTTATTTATTTATTTATTTATTTATTTATTTATTTATTTATTTATTTATTTATTTATTTATTTATTTATTTATTTATTTATTTATTTATTTATTTATTTATTTATTTATTTATTTATTTATTTATTTATTTATTTATTTATTTATTTATTTATTTATTTATTTATTTATTTATTTATTTATTTATTTATTTATTTATTTATTTATTTATTTATTTATTTATTTATTTATTTATTTATTTATTTATTTATTTATTTATTTATTTATTTATTTATTTATTTATTTATTTATTTATTTATTTATTTATTTATTTATTTATTTATTTATTTATTTATTTATTTAATTAGACCACCAACAAAGTACAAACTAAACACATTATAACATACACAGAAAATAGAACAGATAGAGTAGTACCTTAATTATAGGTGATAACGACATTTACAAAAATGGTATATGTAAAGGCAAAACAACATTTAGAATACTAAAGTAAAAGTACCTTAAAGATTTAAATTTACATACCTATAGGATACTTTTTACTGCTTGAAAATATCTCATCTCTAAGAAATCTATACTAAACGTTAAAATGTAAGTAGGGACGAACCCGAGCGGAGCGAGGGTATATCGCTAATAAATAATAATATATTTAAAATTTCTATTCTTTAACGAGTGTAGAATAACACCGTGTCTAAGTAGGGTAGATTAAAATCGATCGTTATATTAAGTCAAACCAGGCTATATTACTATATTACGAACTCCGATAGAGAACTCATATGGTATCTATAATAAGCGTTACCGCGAAAATTGCCTCACAATTTGTTTTTTGCTTAACATTCAAGCCTCATGGACAATTCAGTCAGTGCCTGCACTATGAGAAACTAAACGTGTCAAGATAGGTATATTTTTAAAGATAATGATTCCGTATATTATAATATTAAAATTAACTTGAACTACCTCGTTGGTCTAGTGGCAAGTGGCAAGTTGTACGGTATTCAATTCGTAGGATCTGGGTTCTAGTCGTGGCTGGGGCAAAGTAGAGATATAGAGTTTTGCTGTCAATAAATTGTCATTAATAGCCCAGAGTTGGCAGTTGATGGTGTTTCAACCCCATGCCTTAGAGAGCATGTGAAGCCGTCGGTCTTGCACCTGGACTATCATCGCCGTATCGCCTCACAAGAGCTTGAGAGTAAAAGTAATAGTGAAGTTCATGACCGAATTCAGTCAGGACTCATCACTCAGGACATTATTATTTATATTATCTAAACTAATATTATAAAGCTGAATAGTTTGTTTGTTTGTTTGTTTGGTTGAACGCGCTTATCTCAGAAACTACTAATTCGATTTGAAAAATTATTTTTGCATTAGATAGCCCGTTAACTGAGGAAGGCTATAGGCTATATATAATCCCGGAAAAATATACGGTTCCCGTGGGATAGATTTGTATTTGTCTAGCGACGAACCCGAAGCGAGGGTGAGTCGCTAGTATTCAAATATACAATTACATCTTATAATATTAATTGAGCAATTCTTGTGTATATGTATTACAATAGTTGGATTATTACAAACGTGCGAACTGAGTCATAAAACATTAGGTCAAAGGAATGTGACAATGCCGCGCGACTCTTTATCGATAAACGGATGCCGCTCGAACGCTAGAACGGTAGCTAGCTATATAGCACGACGCGATTGTTGATGATCGTTGATATAGTCCATTTATTTATAGCGGCTCACCCTCGCTTCGCCCGGGTTCACCTCAAAAACCAAAAACAAATTTATCCCACGGGAACCGTACATTTACTTGAGATAAAAAGTAGCCAATAAAAGTAGTACAATAATATAGCTCATACGTCAGAATAACACATAGTTATTCTGATGTATAAGCTATATTATTGTAAAGTTTCATTAAAATCCATTGAGCAGTTTTTGCGTGAAAGCGTAATAAACATCCATACATCTATACATACAGACACATCCATAGATATATCCTCACAAACTTTCGTATTTATAATATTAGTAGGATATATATAATATAATTTTATTTCGTGTATCTCAGAACCAGCTTTAACGATTTGGATCAAATTTTGTATTAAGTTAGATAAGGTTTTGCCTTTTTAAGTTTATCTACATATACTTGTATTGTCTGTAAAGTTCCGTCACCAATAATATGGCGAATACGACCGTGGTTTCTATCACGGCTGCCTATATTATGTAGGCAGGTACTTATCGCATGCATTAATAAAAGATAAAATATGAAAGAAACCCTTTATTTTAACATCAGAGCCTTTTTCCCACGAAGTTGGCCATGTTAATACAATGACAAACACACATGGTCACAGTGGTCTCCCACATGATTTGTTTACTTAATTTTTAATGTACAATCATTATTCATGAGTTCATACAAAGATTTATTTGCTGGGAAGAAGAGGTATAAAATTACGAAAATTACATGAAAATAGGTTAATTAGTTACGTTTTGAGCTGTACAATGGTGTCCATATTATGAATTAATACTGTGATTAAGTTGTAGTATACGTATGTATTCTGTTTATTTAAAACTTGTTTTTAACCGACTTCACAAACAGAAGGTATTCAATTCAGGATCTTTTTTACATATCTTTTTCCAGCCGCTCTTTTTTAAAGAAGAAACTGTGGGTAGTATATCTAATAAATTATAAATATTTAAATATAAATGTGCAGAGAACGTTTTAGTCGACCTAAATAAAAAAAACAGACAACACAGGTCAATACCGTCGAAATAATCAATTTTATTATTAGATTCTAACAATTAAAAATTAGGCTTTTATCATCATAAATCTGTTTAATTTTTTTTCTTCGAAAAAGTATATAAAGCATAATTTTAAACCCATTGAAATTTTACTATTTGCCATATAAATATTTTGATTAATTTTGTTTTTTTTTAAATAAGTGTAATATCAAATTAAACTATAATTTAGAATACATGAATAATTTTTCCCGAACGCTTCGAATGCTTTACAGCAAACATGGTCACGGGAGAGACAGACAGATATAAGTGTAATTATTCAATACATACTACTGTGCAAATGAATAATTCAATAAATAAAATAATCTACGGAACCCAAAATCGCAATGTCGTGACTGTATTGCCAATGCAACGGTCCGATAATACCTATTAGTTCTCGTTGAATTTTTTGTTGCTTCTAATGTCATTGTATACATTTGTTCTGAAAGATTGAGTTCTAATTTGTTTTGAATTGTTGCTAAGTGATTAACATCTATTCTTGAACTCTAAAGCATGATTATTATAATCATACGACTTTTAATACCGCAAAGTCTATAAAACAAGTTTAGTATAAGCACAGATCATATAATACTATACAAGTATATCAAATTGATACTTTCTTACTCTCTGAGTAGTTTTGTGACGTCACGACACCAAAATTGCTAAAAGAACGTTATTATCATTCATTCAATTCATATTTCGTACTATGAGATGAATTTTGACAAATGGCATTGTGACCTTTATGTCATACAAGCGTCTTACCCTCGCTTCACTCGGATTCGTCCCTAGGTACGTTTTAACGGTTAGTATGGAATAGACAGACTGTACATTATATATACATAGGTATGATGAGTTGTTGTGGGTTGAATTATAACGTGTTTTCCCGTGGGAATGAGATAATCTCCCGCGGTAAAATGTCTAATTGAATGTCTATGTCACTCTTCAGCCCTACAACTGTCTCCACACAAAAAATCACGCCAATCCGTTACTCTGTTTCGATGTGAAAGAAGGACAAGCAAACAAACGACCAAACAAACAAATACATTTTCACATTTATAATATTAGTATGGATTTAGCAATCTTATGAAAGTTATTGACACATGAGGGATGTATTATCCGACTTTAAAATACGGAAATATTCCATAAAGATGCAATTTTTTTTTTGTAAATATCAAATCAAAAACTATAATTCATGTGTTGTATTCGAACCCGTATACCTACACATAAGCTGTTCATAAAAACTAAGAGTATGACAAACATTTAAACATTTAAAGCTTTTAAAGTAATGTATTCGTAAAAATATAATTAAGAGCAATACATATGTAAATATATTTATTGAGGTCAGCTTGAAAATTGGTAAATTATAGATAAAATAATATTATTATAAACAAATCTAAACATGTATGTTAGAAATGTTGTTTGAAATACGGGATAACTACCATTAATTGAAACTACGGAACTTTTTATTTTTTTAAACTGTAGCTATAAACTAATTCAAGATCATACATATATAGGTATAAATAATAGATATTTTTATTTATAAAATTAAAGTTCTTAAAGAATTCAAAATTTTATTTCAAAATTTCAACTTAACCTTGTTACACAAACTTTTGGGTGTTGAAATTTTTCAAATCAAATACCTTTTTAACGCCTGACTATTAAATAAAAATAAATAAAACAAACACATAATCTTCTTTTCGGCTTCGCCGCAGTTGGGTAATACAACAACCTATAGTAACCGAAGTAAATGGACGCTATTAACCACAATTACACTTCTTTTTATAATATATACAAATAACAGATCATTAAAAAAATTAACATAAGCATCTCTTATAAATAAAATAATAATGCCTGGCTTTTAAAGTATGTATTATGTCACCTTTTTTTAATGTTAAGAAATGTGTCTACGCATACCACTTGTAGACATACAGGGTTATGTGACCTCACCTGCTAGAAAAGCCAGTACTACCCTATAAAACCGAATAAAACCTTCCACGTCTTAATGGGGCGTCGCAGGATCGCTTATGCACCCAACCACGACGCCCCGACGGCAGGTCTGCCGAAGCAGACCACAACAACCATGGGGTTGCTCCCATGATCCACTCTGTTGTCACAGAAGTACCAGGAGCAACCCACATGGTACGACGCCCACCGAAATAGGCCACCTTCCGGTCAGGTATTATGTCACCTGTCTTATGAATATGTAAACATGAACTCACAGAGACTATATTTATATTATAGTGCATAAAACTCTCTTGTTCTCGTCTCTCCCTATTCCGGGAACTTTATTCATATTTATTACCTTTTATTTAAAGAAAGGCTAATTATAATTAAGAAAATTAATATGATTAACTTACCCTCACTTGGCTCAGATCACCAGGTCCCTAAATACCTAACAGAAGTCTAGTCTAGGTCAATATCTATCTATGTACCAAATTATATCAAAATTCGTCCAGCATTTTTAACATATAGAAGTGGAAAACATACGAAATGTATATAAATTACGAAAGGAATATAGAAATTATTGCCTAACAAACACGAAAAATTTCCCAAACACAGACCGGGTATCGAACCTAAACCTATTCATTAACCACCGTGTAATGCTAACAATTACCACACATTATTTAATGATCATGTTATTACTCTGCATATTTGAGTTGTACCATTTAAATTATATATTATCTCGTTTTAAACAGGCGCGGTCGGAATTGTGGGTTTGACATTGAATTCAATGAATTATTTAGCCTAGATCTAATTATTCAGAATTAGCTATTACGATACGATTACGACACGACATTACGACTATAATGCAAATATTTGCAGTGTATAAATCATCGATATCATATCATTTGCTTGCTTACTTTTGCGCAAAGATTTGGCATTTAAATATTTTCTAATTTAAGTTTTAATTTTTTTTTACGAATTTGCAACCGAAAAGTCTTAAAATAAAAATATAACATGGACAAAGTTCTAAAATATATTTTTATTTAAAATGTATACTAATATTATAAATGTGAAAGTTTGTGAGTATGGATGTATGGATGTTTGTTACTCTTTCACGCCAGAACGTCTGAACGGATCTGGATGAAATTTGGCACAGAAATAGATTATAGTCTGGAATAATACATAGGCCCGGATAAAGAGTACTTTATCCGGGAAAAATGTACGGTTCCCGTGGGATACGTTTGTTTTTGTTTTCCCCGCTAGTATCCAATATAACCGCAAGAAAGTAATTCTCATCTACTGAATGTCACTATGTTTTTCCACTTCTAATTGATATAACTATAATTAACACGTACATTAACGAAAGTGGTTAAGCAAAAAAGCTAAGCATTTACCATTTAGTATCCTTAGACTTTGACCGGTTCCGAGTCCGGAAATTGTTTAATCAATGTCTCTATCGTTTAGACACGGACGGACATGCAAACTTGTTGGGAAAGTTGAGTCAATGTACTGAATACCGTTGGATGATTTTTATTATGTAATTTTGTACGTAACTTACACTACAGTGAGCAAAAGTGTTTATATGTTTGTTCATATCTCATTATACTGTTTCTGGCTTTTAGAAATGTCGCTTTATATTCAAAAGTATATTATAATTTCTTTTTATATACATTTTTATATTATAATATAACTCGTTCTTTTTTTCTTATATGATTAACATTAAATTATACAATAATACTATCGGCTCTTTTCCCTTAACTTACGTTTTAACGGTTAGTATGGAATAGATAGGCTTTATACTATATGATATTTAGTCTAAGTATAGCCTACCTCATTAAACGGGCTATCGACTGAAAAAAGAAGTTTTTATAATACGTTTAGTAGTTCCTAAGTTTAGCTCGTTCAAACAAACGAACCAACTCTGCCTCTTTATAATGTTAGCATAGATAAGACACTCATAGAAAATATTCATTGTTAGTTTCTCGCTGAAATCTGAAATACTTAACGGTGAAGGAAAACATCGTGAGGAAACCTGCATGTCTGAGAGAACCTAACAAGTTTTCAAAAGACATGTGAAGTCCGCCAATCCGCACTTGGCCAGCGTGGTGGACTATGGCCTGATTCCCCTCGTACTGAAGGGAGGCCCGTGCCCAGCAGTGGGACGTTAAAAAGGGCTGAATACAAATAATTATAATTATTTCATAATTTCACTAAACAACTTCAATAAAAACACTTTCTGTTTGACATTTTTACGTTTCATTAAAACAAACTGTGATGATCGAATCCACGATTTTTTGCCTAGACGACAGGACCAGCGAAATACTTATGATTTTATACTTCACCCTCGCTCCGCTCGGGTTCGTCCCTACTTATATTTAGTATGAAATTGTCAGAGATGAGATATTTTCCCGCAGTAAAAAGTATCCTATATATTGACCCGGATAACCAGCTACTATCATACTAAATTTCATCAAAATCTGTCCAGTGGTTTTCTCGTAATGTGGTCACACATAGACAGACAAAAATTCAAAAAACTATAGATTCGACCTCTGTATCGATAATAATGACTATTTTTATAAAATTTTCCAAAAAATATTTAATGTACAGAATCGACTCAGAATTATATACATAGACTAGTAAATTGCTCTCTTTTTGCTCGGGAGCGTCTTAGATGCATTTTACGATTTTTATACGAACACATCAATTTTTCTTGATAAATAAAATATAATATGTATGTATAAATATTTTAGCAAACGATCACCTGTCTTTTGGCGAAATTTATTACTAACATTAGCTCGTAGAAGCATGTTTTACTCCCGGTCATAGTCTATGTGTACTAAATGTCATCCAAATATGAAGAAGAAGGCAGTGGTAGCCCAGTGGCAACGTGCTCGCTTGGGAAACCAAGTGAAGCGGGATCAAATCCCGGGTCTCGCACCTCTGATATTTTCATGTGCGAATCACTTCTAACATGATTACCACTAAATAACTCAAATTTTCTAGTTTGGAGAAAAACGCGATTTACTGTTTTTTTTTTCCTTAACTTTTTGGCATAATCTATACTAAATGAGAGAAAATTTTATTGGCGGTAATTTTATATACTTTACGTCTTTTTCTACGTTACTATTTAGTGCTAGTTTTAACATAATATTTACTTTACCATTTGGAACACAAAACGGCTATATTTCTGAAACGGAACAAGTTATGAAAATGCTTGTTGGAGTAAAATATTCGGCATTTTTTGGGTGTTGCGAAAATGATTAAATGTCAATTTGGCCAAAATCGCAGTAAATCGCAGACGATTATATATTACGTACATACAAATTTTGTATTTTTTAGGGTTCCATACCCAAAGGCCATACTGGATTCTATTACTAAGACTTCGCTGTCCGTGCGTCTGTCTGTCTGTCCGTCTATCACCAGGCTGTATCACCTAAACCGTGATAGTTAGACAGTTGAAATTTTCACAGATGATGTATTTCTGTTGCCGCTATAATAACAAATACTAAAAACAGAATAAAATAAATATTTAAGGGGGCTCCAATACAACAGACATGATTTTTTTCCGTTTTTATAGGTAATAGTACAGAACCCTTCGTGCGTGAGTCCGACTCGCACTTGGCCGATTTTTAGTAGTAGTGGGACATTTTATCTTTACAGATAAATAAAATTGATGTGTCTGTTTGTAATGTCAAAATAATAGCTTTTTACTAAATGCATATAAAATTATATACGGTACTTATTAGAAAAACACAAATAGTTATTATTAAAATGTTTGTCTATCTGTCTGTTCCGGCTAATCTCCGAAACGGCTGGATTGATTTTGACGGGACTTTCACTGGCAGATAGCTGATGTTATAAGGAGTAACTTAGGCTACTTTTATTTTAGAAAAAGAATTGAAATCTCGCTCAAAAAAATTAAAACGTACCTAGGGACGCACCCGAGCGAAGCGAGAGTAAGTCATTAGTTTAACTAAGGGTACACATTATACACTTACATAACATAATTGCGTGCTCAATTATACATATAACGAATAATCTTAACGGTTAAACACGAACGTGAAAGTCTTTTAAACGCCCGAAATTTATTGCTACTCTGACCTCCTTTAATGATTAAGTGAGAAATGCTCTAGTCTGTGTGATTATGATAAGGTTTAAGCTAAAAGTACCTATATAATGTAGCAATAACCGCGAATTTGTGAGCAATGAATCAAAGATCAAGAACCGGTGGTAGGACTCTGTCAAGCCTGAGGAGTCCGACTGGATGGGTACCACCCCCTTATCTATTTCTGCCGCCAAGCAACAATGATTGCATTGTTGTGTTCCGGTATGAAGGATAAGGTAGCCAGCGCAATTACAGGCAAGAGGCATATCATCTTAGTCCTCACAGTGACAACGCACCTGTGATTCTGCATTTTTGTTACTTGAAACCTAAGTGCATGAACCGTAGGTGTTATGGGCGACAGGTACTGCTTTCCATCAGGTGGTCTGTCTGCTCGTTTGTCACTGAATGTCATAAAAAAAAAAAAACAATCAAAGAACAAGATATTTTTGTAATTACTTATGTATTCACCAAAGTTTTATTTACATAAAGAAAAATGTAATGCATTTAGTTAGCAACAGCTTTCTTCATTTATTATTCGTTCTATTAAAATACGAATCATTATAATCTATACATCCTTATTTTCAATTCGAATAGGAACAGCCTATTTCAAATCCACTTATTAAAAAAAAATCTAACATACTTTTAAATAAAACTATCTTTTCGGATTATTTCGCGGATTTATTTTGATTTTTGGTTCCTGACGTTTCGAATGCTTTACAGCAATCATGGTCACGGGAGAGACTAAGGTATTAGACGTCCCAAAGGCGTTATATTGTTGTTACAGACAGTGCCTACCCACAATTTTACAAAAATTCAAAAATGGCACCAGAGTACCTTACAATATTTGTTGATTTTAATTCTAAACATTTATAAGTTAATATATATACATAATTAATAAGTTTAATAATTATTTTTTTTTATTTAGTTTTAGCTGTAACAAAAGTAAGTGTAGCAAAAAAAACTAACATACTTTGTTTAAACTGAGTATTTAAAACATTTCAACGAGTAAAATCACTAAAACTAACATGATTGAAACAATAAAGTTCTTCCAAGCACTATGTTAAATAATCGTTACGTATCTAATGATCATTAATTAACATGTAGAGATAATTGTGTGAAACAAAGCATGGGTAACGCCTTGGAGATTTATGTCATTGTATACATAATGATGTATTTTTTATAGGAATAGTTAATTAACATAATCATTACTAGTATTGCTTGCGACTGTATTCGCGTAATTTGATATTTTTTAGCCCGTGGTACATGTATACAGATAAATAAAATTGAAGTGTCTGTTTGTAATTTCAAAGTCACAATTTTTAAATTTTTTGTCTGTCTGTCTGTTTGTTCCGGCTAATCTCTGAAACGGCTGGACCGATTTTCATGGGACTTTCACTGGCAGATAGCTGATGTTATAAGGATTAACTTAGGCTACTTTAATTTTAGAAAAATAATTAGGGTTCCGCTTAAAAAATGAAAACGTACCGAGGGAAGCGTGGGTGAGTCGCTAGTACTTAATATTTGTGTACTCGTATATCTTAATATTTTCTCAGATACATATATGTGAATATTTGACATTTTAAATAAAAATCTTTTCGGATTTTTTCAAGAGTTTTAATTAAATATGTAGATTGTAGTTATAATGATGCCAACATAAAGCAAACTTTTTAATAAACTATGGGTTTTTATTTGAACATAACTAGTTTTAAAAAATTGTAGAGGTATTTATCATAAATTAACTAACATTTTCTTTTTTATTTCCAGAACAGTCACAATGAATTACAAATACATACAATCAAGCATAACCCTTCTAGTCACATTACACTTGACTTTGTCAAGTGAAACAAATGCGCCTGTGTACGAAGTGGTAAATGAACAAGCGAGGATAGATGAGAATATACGACTATCTAATAATCCAGTTATATTGCCATATGGGAATCCTTTAGCTGGTAATTCTAAGCAAAATGCTAGACTCCACGCAAGCAACCAACAGGCAATGTTCAATGCTGAAAGAATAAGACAGCACAAAGCTCAGATACAAAGATGGAATAAAGGTCCCATGGATAGCTACATGAAAGCATATCATGAATTACAGGAAAATCATCAATTGGAAATTGAGCAACAACAAGCAACATTAAAAGATAGTCCTGTAACTGCTTCACCATCAACATCACCTAGACCTAGAACAAAGCAGAGGGTACAAAACAAACGAGTCCCCAATAACGATGACAGTCAAAATGAGAGACAACCTATAAAGAGAGTGCAAAATCAAAGAAAGGAACTACCTAGACGCGTTCCTCAAAGAATCGACCCAATGAAAGTTTCAAAAGGTGACGCTTTAAAAGATATAAGAAATAGAAATCATAGATCTTATGGTTCGGTTGTTTATAATCAACAATTGGAACCAAAAAGGTATCAGACAGTATATGTGTATCCCGTAACCTCATTTGATCAAGGAATTGCAGTAAAACCTAATTCAGACATTGGTTCGACGTACCCGGTGATTCAACCTAGCAAATTATACACAAAAGCAATATCTAGCGACACAAAACCCACATACTCAAAGCAGTTAGATCATAAATTCACATCCGTTCAAGAAATTGAGGCGCTCAACTCACTATTAGCTAAAAATCCTGAGCAACAATTGACAGAATTCACTGCACTAGTAAATTCCGATAGGAATGAAGAAATTAATAAGGATGTACCTGCAGATTTTTATTATTATTTAAAAAATCCAACACAAATGCATAATATTTACAGCTCAAAATCTGTTTATGCTAGTGCTTACGTACCAGTTATTAAAGATCATACGCCCATAACAGAAGAGATCGATGATATAGAAGATCCAAACAACAAACAAACAAACAGTTTTTCAGAATCAACTGGGTCACCCAAAATAGAAACAGCAACAACAAAAAGCAATAATTATTACAAAGTTGAAGCGACAAGTCAAACTGTAAAAGATAATAATCCATATTTACTCTATGGCTTACAAAGCTTACAAGAAAATAGTGACAAGAGTGAGAGGTATCTACATCATAACGCCCAAACAACAGGTCTTCAGCATTTACTAGAGGATGGTACAGAAACATCAGCTTATGAAGACAATGTAAGTAGAAAAGTCCGTAGTAAGCGTTCTAAGTTAGAAACAGAGCCATTTCTTTCCCCAGAAAAAAAAGCAAATACCACAGACACTCCTACATCCGAAGCCCTTATAAGGTTAAATCCGTTCAATAAGAAACGCGACAGCCTAGACGTTTACTTACCCAACTTTCAGATAGGTGAGGCGTCCTACGATTACGATTTTGATTATAATCAATCGAATCAAAAATTAAACTCGTTTTATGATGACGATTATTATGATGATTACGATTTTGGTCCGAATTCACAGAACTTTGGTCCATCTGGTTACCAAAGTGAGGTGCAAGGTAGTTTTTCTAATAGATTAAATCATTTCCGACGTGTGCCTTTATCTAGTATATATGGTACACCCCCTTCAACTTCGTATGGCGTCCCGTTTTACGGGTCCCTATCACATTTCGGCTCCCATCAAAGTTACTCTCCCCATAAATTTGAATCAACAGGAAGTTCAATAAGTTTTGATAATTTAGAACCTGTGTACGTGTTAACTCAATCCCAACTTAAAGAACTAATCGGTCATCATAATTTAAATATAGGACACTTAGATGTCTATCAATTGAATAAAGAAAATAAAGGCAAAAAATACTCGTATCCTAGAAAGTACAGGAAAAGGAATCCTTATAGGCATGTGCAAAAGAATTTGTTTAAACTTCATAAATTTAATTCTTAACATTTAGTATATTCATTTATTCAATATACACATAAGTTATTTATAATATTTATATGTAAATTGTAAGTACAGTAGAAATAATAAAGTTGTATTACAAACACTATATCATTATTATGTATTATTTTTAAATACACGTATGCAAAAACTACCAAATATATGCGGTAACAAGTTCGATTACAATTTGAAGCAATATATCGTTGTTCTTATACTTTGGTCTTAAATAAATGAAAATTTTGTTGCGCATTGCTACTTGCTAGTATGTTTCGAGCCTTAATGTCATAAATCAAAGATGTTTCGCAATTGAAAGCAACCAATGAATGTATTTCGATTGGGTTGTATTTTAACAGATGCAATTAAAATATATCATTTGAAATTCGATACTTTTAATTTGTACTTTAAAAGTATTGAAATGATAATTCTGATAAATACTCGTAAAAGAAAAAGTGAATGATAATAATTTTACAAACGGACATACACTTTATTTATAGTTAATTAATTTATTATATTATATACATTTCATTATCAATAGCAAATTGAAAGTATAATTAATTACCTACATACATTAAATTAATGCCTCATACAATAAAAGCGTATGTAATAACGTAACGTCTTCAAGCTTTATGCAGGAACTAGACAGGAAGGAAAATCTATTACCGATAGGCTATGTAACTTAGCATTAAATTCAAATCTAATAGTTTCTTAAATATTCGGTAATATTTGACATTTTAAATAAAACTCAAATTTGGGATTTTTTTGCGGATTTATTTTGATTTTTGGTTTCCGACGTTTCGAATGCATTACAGCAATCATGGTCACGGGAGAGACTAAGGTTTTAGACATCTCAAAGGTCATTATTACTTGACTTTACAGACAATATCTACCCATAACTTTACAAAATGATTTAAAAAATTCAAGAATGGCACCAAAGTAAGATTTTAATTCTAAATTTTTTAATTTTTTAATTTACCTTTTAATTTTAATTTTTAATAAATATAATATTTTTTTAATAAGTATAATAAGTAAAGTCTTAAAAGTAGCCCATAAGTTTATTTAGAATATAATCTACGAGTATCTCATTTTCGAATTAAACCCAAATCGGCTAAGCAATTAGGTATAGCGTAGAGACGTTACATAGATACTTTCTCTCTTTAACTATTATTATGTTTTACAAAATGTTTCAAATCGTCAATCTCCATCATATTCATTTGGACAATGATGTTATTAATTTACATTTTCGAACTATACTGAATAATATTTCTTCAAGACATGCTTCATGTGTACATGAATCTTTATCATTTATATGTGTTTTACTCTAAATTCGTATTGCGAGGTATATTCTTATACATATATAAACGATCTAGAAATACAATATACTCTACTACTAAATAATACAAAAATTCACACACATGTCTTTAATAAGTAGCAACAAAAAATTACTTAACATGCAACACAAAAATACAAAGAACACTTCAATCACTTTATCCAATACCAAATTAAAACAAACGTTTTTACCAGCACAAATATCGACAGTGCGAAAATTGAACCCGTGACCATCACAATGCAAGCAGATATCACATAGCTTAATCTAAGACATAAGATAATAGAGAAAAGATCTAAATCAATTGAAAATCGTGAACGGAATTACTTTCTAAATAACGCTTATAGAATCTTCAATTACAGAAAGTTGATTAGTTGGAGATGAGTTACCTAATGTTATTATCTAACATATACCCTGAAGAGTCATAATTATATTAGCTCATATTAATTAATTTTGTCCGTCCGTGTGCTATCTAAAAGTTATATAGATACTTTAGATTATATGGTAACTAGACTTTGTCAAAGTACGTGTAGATAAAAATGTATGTTTGTCCTCTATGCGTTTCTAAACCATTGATCCGATTGTGATGAAACTCTGGTGGATTATTCTATATACGCCTGCGAAGGTTCATGGTCCTAAAAAAAAGAATTTTTCTTTGACTGTTTGTCTTTTATGAGAATGCGTTCCTAAACCATCAACTAAAGGAGGCACCCGAGCGAAGCGAGGGTAAGTCGCTAGAAGGCTATAAATGTAAAAAAAATCTTTGAACAAAAAATAATAAATAACATTTTTTTCATAAAATTTATATTATTAGTACGGGACATAGATGATAAGTTATTTCATACTAGTAATTTTTTTTAAAGTAAGAAAGGAAGGACGTTGATTAGAAAGCCAATGAAATATTTTATTGCATAAAAATGTAACAAATAACTTAATGCTTATTTTATTATTCATTACATAAATAGTGACTGTTTTAAAATTAATAGATATTAACTTTAGTTTGAGGATTTCAAAACAAAAAATATTTTTTTTTACTGTAATGTCATACATATTATTTAGGAGTTTCATGTTAACCAAACTTTAATCTTCATTGTATTTGTATAGATTATTATTATGTACAAATAATTTACTTTTAAAACTACTTTAAACTTCAACGTAGAAAGAGTCAGAAGAGCTTTCGTTTTCGTGCTTTTAGAACACTAAAACTTCATACCATTTCGTTAGCAACGTAGAAAGTGGCAGATTGTTGATTTATGACTCTGTTATTCCACTTACCGCTTACATTTTAGGTGTAAGAACCAAATATTGATTTTAAACACTATCGAGACTAACATACGTAATACATACCTATATATGTGTATAAATAATGGTGAAATGCAGTTGTAAGTGCATCACTTTTTACGGCTTGACCGATACGGATAAGGTTTTAAGGGTAATAAAAAAGGAACTCCAAGATCACATCAATATTTGGACAGGACAATATCTATCAGATTATAATATACCTAAACATTAATCAGCAATCTGCAAAAAATAAAACTCATATACACTACAACGCTATACTATATAACCAATCAGACACAGTCTATTCAAATAGTAGGTACCTACTTAACGTAGAATACTACATAGTTAATTTTTTTAAGAGACTTTCAAATTGATCCTTTATGCCTAGTATTTATTATGACATGAATTAAAAAAATGTAGATAATTTATATAATTTTCTTTTTTTTCAGCTCCATTACGCAGCAAACTATGAATTCGGATATCGAGTGCACGATCAAGATAGCGGTAACTATTACGGTCATAGAGAAGCAAAGACAGGAGAAAACACTAAAGGACAATACCACGTGTTGCTACCAGATGGCAGAATGCAACAGGTCAAATACTCAGCGGGACCTGAAGGGTTTCATGCTGATATAAGTTACGAATTGCAGTAAATGAGAGTATAAATATGTATATGGGAGTGAAAATAAAGATAGCCTAAGTACGGTTTTCCTTAAATTATTTTACTAGCCAGAAATATGAAAATTGGGAAATTCTTATTAAAATATTTGAGTAAATACAATAACATATAAAATACGAAATTTAAATTTTTTCTCCCGTTATTTTTGACTTAGGCCATTTTTTATACATCCACAATACTCTCCTTTACAAATTAGATCTAGACTTGAGATAATTTAAGTATATTTTGTTCTCAAAATTATAAAAAAGCCTTCGCATCACTCGCACCCGATCAATCTTCCTAAAAATAGAAGACTCGTTAAAATTTAATTAATTCATCCTTCTTCTATACTAAAGCAGGAACCTTTTTTCTTTCCCGAGTAAGACAATAAATTGGATATGGGCTACTTTTAATACACAAAATTATATTTTATAACACAAATAAGGTAAGTACAAAGAAAACACAAAAAGTAGATTATTTATTTAAAAATAATATAAGTAAAATATAGTTTTAGCTATAAATAATTAAACTTTTGTTATATTTAATAATTAATTATAATAACACCAAGTAATATAAAAAACAATAATTTGCAATGGGTATAACGTCACCTATAAAAATCTTGATATTATTAACACTACTTGTGATCACACATAGAAAGTACATAAGAAAATGTATATAATTGACACTTTATCGGTCTAATTTTGATCAAATTTTTGCGATAATATAGACAGCACTAAATATAATGCAAATATGTCTAACACCAAATTACCGTGGTGCAACCGCGATCACTTCGAAACACAAAATGGCGTGTCATGTCAATTGTAACAATATATACACAAATTTCCCGCCCCAAAGAGAAATTATTAGAAAGCTACTTTAACGACATGACATTTTTCGCGAACATTATGTAAATACTTTTGTACAATTAAAATGCTTGTCACTCATCATTATTTTAATCTAAAAATTGTAAGCCGACATCAAAATCACTTTTAAAATGATTATTCCACTATACATATAGCTGTGAATTTTTTATTGGAACTCCTTGGTGGTATACACCACATTAATTGATAAAAAAGTATGAAAATCTATATTCAATTATTGGCAAAGATCGCGTGTCATACAACCAAGGAAAAGTTAGATCCTCACTTCAAAATCAATTTTAAAAATATTATTTCCCTCTAACGATGGATTTTCCTTGAATTTTTTTTTTTGGAACCACCAGACCATCCTTCAGATAGAGCTTACTTATGTGCATATTAAAAAGTATCGTGAAATCAGTTCACAATTGACAAACATACAAATAAGAGATATTTTTTAATATTACCTCTATGTCTTAACAGTCAAATAGACAAAAAAAACGTTTATGGATGTGTGTAATATATAAATAGTACTAATAATAAACAAGCTACTAATTAATTATTATTAGAAAATATATTCAAAATTTTATATGTACAGACATGCTGTCTTTTTAATTTTACTATATTTAAACAGAGAATACTAATTAGAATGCAAAAATGTAAAACTACTACAACCTCTAGATCCTGGAATCTAGATTATTATAATACTTTTAACATTAAATATAATAGAAAGCTATAAGCCGGAGACGAATATTCACTACGTTGGTCTTTTTTTTTACGTAATATGAAAAAAATAATGACAAGCAACGTTTTTGGATCTACATACATATGTATATTTTGCAGTAAGATAGGAATGAGTAGTCACGGAACTATTTAACTAAAGAAGTATCTCACAAGAAGGCACATGTATTACATATAATTGTATTATATACTATTCACTACATAGTATAAAACAAAGTCGCTTCTCGCTGTCGTCTGTCCCTATGTATGCTTAGAGCTTTAAAACTACTCAACGGATTTTGATGCGGTTTTTTTAATAGATAGAGTGATTCAGGAGGAAGATTTATACTTATGTATAATACATGCATATTATAGTGTAGGAAAGCCGAGAAATTCAAAGATTTGTATTTCATACTAACCGTTATAACGTACCTAGGGACGAACCCAAACGAAGCGAGGGTGCGTCGCTAGTGAAGAATAAAAAAAACAATGACTGTTGGTAAAATATTCCTCTTTTATTTAACTGTAATATCAGACAGCAATGGGATCCCATAAGGAGGGTCTAAAGCTGTCTATATTGCGCTTGTGAGGATAAACATGAGTCCAAGATATGAATACCTATCCATTTTTTTATTACCTACTATTGTATAATGATTGATAGCTTTCAAAAGACATGTGAAGTCCGCCAACCCGCACTTGGCCAGCGTGGTGGATTATGACCTGATCCCTCTTGTATTGAAGGGAGGCCTGTGCCTTATAGTTGGACAATAAAAAAGCCAGTCTGCCCGTGACCACGGCTGGTGCAATCCAGTCGAAACGTCGGGAACAAGGTATATAGCCGCTTATCCACGCGTTAAGTCCCGTAGTATAAACTTTTATATAAATATAAAACGCGATAATTTACAAAGTTATAATAAAAAAGCTAAATATAGTATTGTCTATTGATAGTGTTGTATTCAACAATTGGAATTACTTTATTAATAATAGATTATCTATTAACTATCTTACTGCGATATACATTATATATGTCACCTAAGGTAGCGGATTCGATTTTCAGTTGTCCGAGGCAATTATTTGTATCTGTTAGTATTTTTTTTTTTGATTGAAATGTACATAATGCTATGTTGTAGGTATAACCTATCAATTTGAGGTAGAATTATGAAAATCGATTCACATTTAACGAGAATATCTCATAATGTACATTTTGAAGACGGTCAATTGATCGTCTTCATCAGACATCATGAAATTCATTTGAGCCATGGCATTTATGAAAAATCATTAAGATGCGTTGTAGTAAATAAATTATACAGAAAGTACCCACATAATACAATTAAATTATATAGAGACGAAAAAGCTTAGGCATTTTTTATTTTTTTCTTATTTATTAAGACTTCGCTTTGCGTATTACGATAGTAACTTATGTTCCACTTTTAACACATTTTATAAATATATAATAAAATTATTAAAAGCAAAATGTAAAATAACTTTTAAGCTTAGTAAAAATATTATTAAAAAAACCTTAAATATAATTATCCTACTCCTGGTACTCTATATTCATCTCGTTCTCTCGTAGGTTACTTTTCTGAAGTTTCACTTCTACCATGTGTGAATTGCACACACACACACTTTTTTTACATTTAAAATGTATTTTTTGTAAGTTTGTCTTTATGTTAAATCCTTTCCATATAAATTCTCTGCTAACTATATCATATATATGAACATAGAGTATTCTTTTTAATTATATACTATTAATATATGTATATTTTATTTCTGGGATTGTGCAATATTTTTGGCTGTATACATTTTTTTATCCAAATTTGGGATCTCGTGCATTATATGTATGTACCTACATATATAAAATTATTTACCATTTATAATTTTTTTAATTACTTTAACGTTACTGGAATATTGTATCTCTTTTTAGTTACCTGCTTATCTTTAAATTTTTAACATGAATGAAATTATACTTGAATCGATTGTTTAAAATCACTTTTGATCACCAATTTAATTTAAAGAGCGTCAGTGTAGTCCGTCCGTGAGGAAGCTACAACCGGCTCGGAAAGCACTTCTGCTGAGAAGAGTTAGCGTGAAACTCAACAGTTGCTCTTTTAAATATCAAATTATATTTTATTTATTTTCATTGTATTCATTTTATTTTCATATCTTTTGCTTTATAAAATGGTGCTTTAAAAAATATATCTTAATTATTTAACTATATATAACTTATTTTCTGAGCATACATTTTTATAGGTGATTTATAATACACGTACTAAGTCTATATCTATGTATAATATGTGTTATTGTTAGTTACACATAAAAGGTATAACATAAATGTGGTCAAAGCAGTCAAGGTAAATAATACAATGTAAAATACTCATATTTAAGTAATATAAGTAATAAGTATAAATAAAACGATTAATAAATGAATGAATTGTTTTTTTTTTTTTTTTTATAAAAAAAATATTTTATTATAAGTAACTAGTGTTCGCCCAGTGGAAGAAATCTTCCACTAAAACCATATTCAATATTGAAAATTTGAGGAAAACATCCAATTATGAATATTTTTTTATTAAGGTCCCGTACCCAAAAGGTGCCAACGGAATCCTAATAACTAATCTTCCGCTGTCCATCCGTCCGTACCGTAATAGGTAGAGAGTTGAAATTTTCAGTGTGTATTTTTACTGCCAGCCAGCCCAGTGGTAACGCGCTCGCTTAGAAAACCTAGTGTCATCCAAATATGTCCGTTTCACAGTGAAGGCAGTGGTAACCCAGTGGCAACGTGCTCGCTTGGGAAACCGAGTGAAGCGGGTTCAAATCCCGGGTCTCGCACCTCTGATATTTTCATGTGCGAATCATTTTCTAACTTGATTACCACTTGCCTTACGGTGAAGGAAAACATCGTGAGGAAACCTGCATGTCTGAGTGAACCTAGCAAGTTTTCGAAAGACATGTGAAGTCCGCCAATCCGCATTTGGCCAGCGTGGTGGACTATGGCCTGATTCCCCTCGTCAATACGATAGGTCAATACTGGGCACGGGCCTCCCCTCAATAGAGGAGGCCCGTGCCCAGCAGTGGGAAGTTAAAAAGGGCTGAATACAATACATACATATATACATTTCTATTGCCGCTATAGCAACAAATAATAAACCACCAAGATGGCGAAATTCAAAACGGCTGCCATGCAATATAAAAAAATCGATTATGTTACGGAACCCTTTGTGTGCGAGTCCGACTCGCACTTGACCTACTTTTACATTTTTGATAACACTAAAGCTCGTCAATAGCTACTAAATAAAAAATATAAAAAAATTGGTTGACAAATAAATGAGAAAAAGTTACTAAACTATCTTGCCAATAACATATTGTCTATATAATCAATTTAAAACTAATCATCTGTACATATAATAAAATACTAAGTGAATCGAATCTGTACATTAAATATTTTTTGGGAAATCTTATAGAAATAGTCATTATTATCAAAACTGAAGCCGAATGTATAGTTTTTAGAATTTTGGTCCGTCTGTCTGTCTGTGACCGCATCACGAGAAAACCATTGGACAGATTTTGATAAAATCTGGTATGATGATAGCTGGTTATCCGGGTCAACATATAAAATACTTTTTACTGCGGTAAAATATTTCATCTCCGAGAAATCTATACTAAACATTAAAACGCTAGTGATTTTCTGAAAATCGGTCAATGAAATATCGAAGGGGAATAAAACGCAGAACAGCATTATATGTAACGCAGTACACCTTACATAATTAAAAGTAAGACACAAACAATATTTGATGTTTAACAATTACCCTTTTATGGTATTCACAACTCTCTCTTATTACATAAACGGTATTTGCTATTACGCATTATAGCATTTTATGTTATTGTTACTGCCACTTAGTTTAAGGCCACTACGGTCACGGTGGTCTGTAGCGGCCTCGCAGAACATGATCTTACCACGGCCATTCAAGCCTAATTTATAAGACATACGACCGAACCTGACACCACAGCGTAAATTATATATTATTACATTTAAATGGGGATAAAGTGGTAACATCAAAAATACAGTTTGTGATGTATATGTTACAGTCAAAATTATTTTTTAGTCAAGACTACTTTTGACTAAAGTGGTTGGTCAAAAGTAGTTTTGACTGCAGGCATTTTGTTTTTCTAAAAGTTCTAGTCGTTGTTGTCACCGTTATAACCTAACCTAGAAAGAAAGAGTTTTTCAAAGTAACCTTCTTCCTTCAACCTACTTACCTCCTTAACTTTTTAAGTTTTTAACGATAGGACAGTCAAAACTGTAATTGAGCAAGGCCTGCAGTCAAAACTACTTTTGATCAACCTCTTTAGTCAAAAGTAGTTTCGACAAAAAATAATTTTGACTGTAACATATACAACACAAACACACATTTATATTCGTATTCATACTATAATACTGAACATATATTTCACGTTTCTTCTGATCATCATCAATTTTATAAAATTGAAATATTATGCAAAGATTAGCAAGATATCTATGAAAAGATAATCAATACTGTAATATAGACCCTATTTTTTTTAAATAAATGTATAATCTATTAAAATGCAGTAAATTAAATAATAATTATTACCTGCTGGACAGGTAAATAATTGGATAAAAAATAAGTTGGGCAATACCTACCAGTTGTTAAATTTAATTCATTCATAACACGAAGATAATCATTATGCCTAACCCAATTTAATTTCTAATAAATTAGTGAATATTAATGTATACGACCATGACTATTTAAAAAAAATAAGAAATACAAAAAAAACGTAAAACTTTTTGGCGTTACAAAGTATTATAATATTTTTTTAAGTAAAAGTTTCGATAAAAGTACTTTGGGTTCATTCATGGGATGATATAAATTATTACTCAAGTCAACATTTAGGATACCTTTTGTATTTAGCCCTTTTTAACGTCCCACTGCTGGGGGTGGGCCTCTCTTCAAATACGAGAGGGATCAGGCCATAGTTCACCACGCTGGCCAAGTGCGGGTTGATAAACAGTATACCTTTTACTATAGGAAAATTCTTCATTCCCACTGGAAAACACAATAGATGGTTTTATCGAGTCGTCCTTAGAAATTAACATGGGTAACGCTGGCTAAACCTAAAGAGATATATCAAAACAATGTACTAGATAATTGTAGGTCTTAAAAAGACCTGTAGAAAAATCTGCAACAGCATAAGTCTCTCCTAAGGTACATTTGCAATAGTACTTAGGGATGGACCCGAGCGAAGCATGGGTAAGTCGCTAGTATTAAATAAAACTATCTTTTCGAGAGAGACAGACCATGGCCATGATTGGTGTAAAGCATTTGAATTGTCGAAAAACATAAATTAAAATAAATCCACGAAAAAAGATTTTTTCGCGGATTTATTTTGATTTTTGGTAGTTTAAAATTTTGAATTCATATTTGTTATTTTGTGGGTACGCTGTCTGTAACAACTATATAATACCTTTGAGACATCTAACACCTTAGCCTCTCCCGTGACCATGATTGCTGTAAAGCAATCGAAACGTCGGGAACCAAAAATCAAAATAAATCCGCGAAAAAATCCGAAAAGATAGTTTTATTTAAATGTCTAATATTCCGGTAAATCTAAGGAAGTATTAAGATAGTTTTATTTAAAATAACATATTAAAATAAAACATATTTTCTTATTAATCATCTATATGATTTTACTGAGACATAAATGTACAGTTACATACCAAACTCTACTAGATAATATGTATCTAATTAACATAAAAGTAAAACTATAAACGTTCATTTTTGTTTAACACAATAAATTACTAAGAAAAAAAAAAGTTTATATTTTTACAATCATATACATATACTATATAGTAAAATATACGCTACAAAATAAAGAGTAGGCGGAAACACTAAAATAAAATTTTTAATAATAATTAATAGACAAGTCTAGAATTTTTTTATTTTTTTAAACAATCTTATTTATACCAATCTAAGAAAATATACAGAAGAGCCGCCAAAATTGTCTTTCAATAGATATGCTATTTAATATCTCTATCTATAATTTAAATCCATGAATAAGCCCTCTCCATTCTTACAATAAAGAAAGTTGAATGACGTCATACATCCCTCGTCAGTCTCTCAGATATAAACACTGCTCCAAACCAGATTAAAAAAACAGTTTATTTCGGTAATGTGGTAAATACAAAATTTAAATAGCGTAAAACTTCTTATCATGCAAAATACATTTATTATTAGCGATATAATTATACAATAATAATGAAAAAAATTAACTTAAAATGGAAATTTTAATAACGCAGGGAGGTGTAAGACGCACCTAATATATTTAAAATTAAAATGGCGTACGTTACTATGGTAACGCATAAACAAATGTGTTATATAAACACGAGAGGGCGCATCTAGAGATATAAACCTTTGAAAAAGTTATTTTTAATACGGTTAATAATATATAAAACAAAATATAGACTAAGTCATTATACTCCACACAACATACATTTAACTCCTTGTTTCACATACAAACTGTAATTCACATTTGGCTAGACTTTTGCCTTTTTAAGTATAATACTTTGGCCAACAAGTACTTGAGTCAAAAGATGTAATTAACCTATTTTTTGAACTCAGACTAAGAAATAATATAGATACAGTGCCATAAACCTAAATATGAAGCCAACAATAATGTTTTAAAATAGTATAGAAATGTTAATAAATATAAAAATAAAATAAATAAATATACTAATTAATGAGAAGTAATGCTTAAAAATACAAAAGAATATAGCATTATTTTTATTATTTTTAAATAAATATAAATAAATATATTGGGACATTAACGCACAGCACCATCTAGTTCCATGGTAAACTACGAGGCCTGTGTTATAGATACCAGATAGTTGATACATTACACATACATAACTTTTAATACATACATATTATACATATAAACACCCATGACTGAAGTATAAACATTCGTGTTCATCACACAAATGAATACCCCCAGCGGGACTCGAACCCGCGACCGCTGGCATAGCAAGTAGGGTCACTACAAACTGAGCCAAACGTGTCGTCAATATAATATTTATATTTCATTCTCCAAATTGTATAATTATTTAACTAATACATATATAAAATTTCCCGTATTCATTAGAGTAAACGATCTGTATGGTAAAATCGAGAATAGTAGCATAAACAAACATTTATTTTGGGGGACCCCTATATATACATATATATTTATTTAGTCTGAGTACGTGAAGTAGAAAAAAAAACAATAAAAATTTCTATTACTTTCTAGTAATTGGAAAAAATCTGTAATTTTAGACATAATGTTGCCTTACATTAAGATATTAATTATTTAAAAATTAGAATTACTATTTTAAACATAAGACATTGAATTAAATAAAAATCAGTTTTTAAGAACAATATGAATCGGAAAATTCTTAAGAGATATATTCTAAACCAAAACATAACATTTAAATGATAATGTATACTCGTACATATAAAGAATGGGATTAGTGATGGCGGGCCATCAATGAATGTTTAATTATAAAAAAAAATAAATTAAAAAAAAAAAAATTATCATTAACAATATGTTTAGTAATTACAAACAAGGTTGAGATCGCCTTTTAAGTGTAAAAAATCAAATTATAATTAAAGGAAAACAAAAACAAGCCTATCCCACGGGAACTGTACATTTTCCGGGATAAAAAATAACCTATATGCAATTCCTGACTATAATTTATCTGCGCCAATTTTCATCCAGATCCGTTCAGCCGTTCTGGCGTGAAAGAGTAACAAACATCCATACATACATACTCACAAACTTTCACATTTATAATATTAATATAGATAATCTTGAGCAATTTACTGGCAGGTAAATAATGCGTAAGTTTTAGAGCAAAAAATTAATTTTTACGACGCCATTTGTAATCCCATTCTTTATATACACGAATAATAGACTAGATACAAGTGTTTTAATTTAAAATGGATTTTATACAACTATGTATTAAATTCTTACAATTTATATTAAAATATATTATTATATAAAAAAAAATGAAAAAAAAAACGACCTAAGTAAAAATTGATAGTGAAAATTTTGACCAAAAAAAAATTAATAATTTATTAAATTTTACTATAGATTATGATAAATAGATAGTTTATATTTAAAAAAATAGCAATGTACATGGATTTACGATGGCATTTAATTTAGGTCGTTTTCTTATAGACATAAATTCAATTCAATCATCTTGTAAATGGCTTTGAAGTGTGCCAATTAAGCACAGATTTCATCAATGACTTAACATAAAAATTATAATATCAAAAAAAATATCATAGAAAAACAAAAATATGACAATATAATAATTCCTATACTAATCTAAGAGTAACATTGAGTTTTTCAATACGGAGTATACATATATAAGAAAAATTAAAACAAATTTCATTATTTTCCAAACATTTATTTATTTAATCTTTCTTTAATTTCTTCGATGGTATTTCATCATCTTCCAATGGACGTTTGAGGGTTTTAGAAAGATTATTTAAACTCCTCAACTCGTTGGTGATTCCGCGTATTTTGGCCAAAGTCGTGATAGTTTTCATTATAGTACTTGACGAGGGTGCGGGGTTCGAATCCGGGTCATCATCTGATGCACTGGGTAGTTTAATTAGCGATTTCCTTGGCTTAATATTGGGCAAAGCTGTGAAACAAAAAGCATATATTATTTACTAACATACATATTGCTTACGACCCCACTCTCCCTCTGCCTCCCCTTTTCTTGTATATCTAACATCCAGCAAATATGACCTACCATTTGTATGGGAGTGCAAAGAAAGTAAAGCTCAAAATATCTTTATTATATTATTAGGATTAAAATAAATAGTTCGTATTTTGTTAATTCAAACTATTATATGAATATTAAAAACAAATAAACAAAAACTTAATTAATCCTCACAAATCTGCATACAGCCTTAATCGAGTAAAAAAAAACTATATGTATATAGCTTTTTTCTTTTAAAACTTATCCCAAATGTTCCATATAAATTCAATTTTCATTATAAGATAGCATACATTGACTAATACTTGATTGATCATCTTGACCGGCACTGTCCGCTACACCGTAGGTCTCAGGTTCGATTTCTGTATGGAAAAAATGTTATAATAAATACATAAAGTAATATACGCAGGCAAATGAAACTGATGATGATTATGTGTATATTATAACTAGCGACTTACCCTCGCTTCGCTCAGGTGCGTCTCTAGATAGGTTTTAAGACTTTGAATGGAACCCTAATTTTTTTTCTAAAATAAAAGTAGCCTAAGTTACTCCTTATAACATCAGCTATGTGTCAGTGAAAGTTCTATCATAATCAATTCATCCGTTTCGGAAATTACCCGGAACATACACAGACAGAAAGACAAAAAAAAATTAAGTTGTGTTTGTAAAATGTATTTCAAAGTTACAAACAGACACTTCAATTTTATTTATCTGTATAAATGTATACATAGATAGGACCTTTTTTTAAAGTTTCATTAAAAATAAGAATTAATAATTGTGTGAATTCATAGTTCTTGTATGAAATTGTATTGGACCATTATAAGTGCGAAAATTTGTATATTTGTTACTCCTTAACGCTGTAACCGCTGAACAGATTTGGATGAAATTAAGTACACAAATTAACTATGACCTACGTATGAGTATGAGTAACATATAGGCTACATTTTAGTAATAAAATTTACCAAAAGGTGACACTGCTATATATAACGTTATAAATACAAAAGTCCTAGTACAGCGGTTCCCAAATGGTGGTGCTCGGAACCCTAGGGGGTTCCATGGAAGGATCACAGCGGCTCCGAGTTCCGCCCGAGAATTTAATAAACCGTTGTCAAATACGAAGCCTAGTTTTAGTGTTATTTATACATATAATAAAATTCTGAATTGAATCTGTACATTAAATATTTTTTTGGAAAATCTTATTGAAATAATTATTATTATCGATACAGAGGCCGAATCTATAGTTTTTAGCAATTTTGTCTGTCTGGCAACGCATCTCGAGAAAACCACTGGACAGATTTTGATGAAATTTGGCATGATGATAGCTGGTTATCCGGGTCAACATATAGGATACTTATTACCGCGGGAAAATATCTCATCTCTGATAAATCTATACTAAACCTTAAAACTTATAAATAAATATGTGAAAAATTCATTCATCACATTAAATAGGTTATATTTTTAATACAAGTATATTATAAATATTAATATTTTTCATTTACAATTTGTTATTTCAAGTCAAACAAGAAAGTACTCTAACTACAACACAATCAGTTAAGTTATTATCAAAATGGGGATCCTTTAAAAAAATTATGATCAATTAGGGTTCCATGACCAAAAAAAAATTGAGAACCGCTGCATTAGTATATTAGAAACAAACAAACACACAAACACTCACCTTTATTTTGATTCCTCTTATTAGTGCCGATGGGAAGAACTGATAGATCCAATTTGATCTGACTTCCAAAATGTCTTAACGGTTGAGAACCAGAGGGACCTTCATTTGGCACACCTGGAATGGGCAAACAGTTTTAATTATTATCTATTGATGGATGGGTGACCGTTTTACAATATTTAACTGATTTTTTATATAAAAATGAATGTTCGTATGTTTGTCTTCTATGCGTTCGAAATTGCGATGCAATTAAATGATTTTTTAAATAAAACTACATTTTATAAAACTTCAAATATTCGCGTAAATCTAAGAAAGTATTAATTGAATGATCTATTAATTTTATTGTAGTGCAATAAATATTCTTACCAGTTATAGCTTTGCCTCCTACCGCTTGGTTAGTGTGAGTCAATTCCGTATATTTTATATCACACTCCTCTATACGTTTCTTGAGATCGGCTGGAAATTGACACAATAATATTATATTATTATAAACATAAAGGAAAAATTCCAAAAACTTTAACACACAGATTATTTATTATTTAACACTTGCATTAATTTCTTGTTTACATATACAATTTTACAAAAAGCTATCTCATTCATGCACCGAATCGTATTTCTCGCCACCTCGAGCAAAAGTCAATACAATTCTCTTATTAAGCGTGCCAGAACATATAAACATATAACCTATGAACATTGTAAGAATTATGACATAATATAGTTTTTAAAGAATATTCTAAAAAAGCCCACTCACCGATACAATTGTCCTGTTGCTTTTGTTTCTTTTGCAAATCTCTTATATGCTTCTGTTGGGCCCAAGCGACCCTCTTGTATTCTAACATCTGGAATTTGTTACATCAAAACGAATAGTTTGCTCGGGTTAAAGTCAAAAGTAATTAATATTTAAAATAATAATATAAATTATAAACATCACTATTAGGGAAATAGTTCAAATAAATGTCAATAGATGGCGTTATGTATCGATTTGTTGTACATTATTTGAAAAGCTTAAGCCAATAATCAAATAATGGAAATAAAATTTAAAATAAAAATATTATAATATAATTAAAAATTAATATTGCAAATATCCGTAATTATACAATTTTATAACCGTTATTTATTAAGTTTGTACTGCGTAACAATAGATGGCGCTATTGGAATCGTTAGAATTAATATTTATCTGTTGCAATAGTATTATAACCAATACTTTGTAATAATAATAATAAAGACTTAGTGGTTTGTCATTAATACAGTTTTACATTCCCTATAACACAAAAACAATGTACAAAATTAAAACAGTCTCACCCGCTTATGAAATTTCTTGTACTGCGATGCCAAATAAAGAGACAGTTTAGCATTTAATATGGAGCGTCTTCTCAACTGCAGTATCTCTTGACGTAACGCTATTGGGGCCAACACCGCTAAAAAATATTAAAAAAATACATAAAATAGAAAAAGAAAAAACATTTAGTCGCTTCAACATTTCAGGAAAAATAAATAATAATATGTTGGGACATTAACACACAACACCATCTAGTTCCATGGTAAGCTACGAGGCCTGTGTTATGGATACCAGAAAGTTGATACACTACACATATAAAACTTTTAAAACGTACATATTATACATTTAAACACCCATGACTGTAGTACAAACATTCGTGCTCATCACACAAATGAATACCACAGCGGGACTCGAACCCGCGACCGCTGGCACAACAAGTAGCGTCACTTCAAACTGAGCCAAACGTGCCGTCAAGATCAAAAAAGTCTTGTAAATATCAAAATATAGAATCTACTAACGTCATCTTGTAACACATTTCTAAAACTAATATAGTTAGTCTTCTTAATCTGTGGCTATGTCATTATATTTTCTTATATACAGTCGTTTAAGTTCTTGCTGATATACGGTGTTTTAATACAAACAGACATCCATCAGAGTCCAATTAAGTAGATCTGGTGATTTACTTACAGTTTAAAACAGATTAAGCGTAAACAAATGAGTTTTTGTTGAGATTTTATTTTTTGACTCCCGATGTTTCGAATATTTTACAGCAAATATCAATCAAGTACAGTCGGCAAATAAAGAAATGGCAACAATTTTTTTTTTTACTTTTAGTAAAAATAAAATTGCATGTCTTACAGTGTAGATCATAGTGACTGCCCTAACTGGAATATAATATCTTACATAAGTATTAAATATGACACTCCTAAGTAGAGTTATTTATTTCTATATTTTTTTTAATAATTTCTTATGTTAAAACTATAGTAACACTTTAGTTGTTGGATGTATGGATGTATGGAAACTTAAAAATAATAATTCAGGCTCAGAGCAAACTTACTTTTTATACAAATATAAATATTAAAAAAAAAAAAAAAAAAAAAAAATATTTTAAAAGAAATTTCTTATCTATTCTTTATTTTAAATTAGGGTATTACTATAGTTATTATATTGTGGAACGCTAAATAATATATTATTAAAAAAAAACACTATTTTCACATCAAATATAAACTCAAACCTATAAAACTTATACAAATTTCCATACCTTGTGGTGGTCTAGGGGTAGGTGGCGGTACACCCTCTTGCAATTTCTTTCTAAATGCAGGCGATATTTTATCATCAAAGTGCTCTATCGCCATACTGGAAATATCCCGTAACTCTTGCAACACCTCATGGGCTCTTGGAGGTGTTTTAGATGTTTCTACTATACGTAGGACGCGTATTATCTCGTCTATTACCTAAAATTTCGTTATTTTAAAAATTTTATTCATATTATCAGCATGCCTTGGAGGTCTAGTGGCTAACATGTACGGCTACACATCCGGAGGTCCTGGGTTCGAATCCCAGGTCGGTTCAAGTTCAGTTATTGAGTATTTCTGTCCAGAAATCCTCAGTAACAGCCCGAAGTTGGTAAGTTGGCGGTATTTCACCCCCGTGCCTCAGAGAGCACGTAAAGCCGTCGGGTCCTGCGCTTTAACTCTCACCGGTCGTGTCGAAGTATCGTCCCATCGGACTTTGAGAGTGACAGGAATAGAGAGTGCACTTGTGTCTGCGCGCACACTCGCTGCACTATAATAACTCCTGCAGTTGACTAGTCTCAGTGAGATCGACCGTCATGACCGAAATCGGTAGAAAGACGTTATTAAAATAATCTTGTTACACATTAGTGATTAAAAAAAAAATTTATTCATTAACAGTATGTTTAGTAATAACAACAATATATATATATATATATATATATATATATATATATATATATATATATATATATATATATATATATATATATATATATATATATATATATATATATATATGAGACATACTCATGTAATATGTAAAACTTAAAACTTAGTTGCTATAACAAGTTATTTAAGAGCGAGATAGAATGTCACAGGTATTTATTATACTTAAAAGGCGATCTAAATATATATATAAAATATATGTAGTTAAATGATTTTTATAAGTGTGTTACATATAAAAATCATTTAATTACAAACACATTGTGTTTGTAATTAGATGTTTTTTTCTGTAATTAACACAACTTACCCTTCCAGGTATAAAACAACATATACTATTGTCGATGTACTTAGAGTATGTCATATTGAGCATGGATATGCGTGTCTCTATTGACGTCAGGATGTCACAGTGCCGAGCCAATGGGTGATGTCTGTAAATAATATTTTAACTTACTACTAAATTATGAATAATAAAGACTAAAATCATTTAAACTATCATAGCCATTGACACCCACCTACAGATTAATACAATAATAAACTTGACCCAAAATAACATTTTAAAAAGCTATCTCCATTCTAAATGCCCATCAAATTCATTGAGTTGTTACCAAAGTCTTTTACTCACAAATTTTCGCATTTTTAATAACATACTTAGTACAATTCATGTATTTTTATCTGTTAGTCTGCCTTCCCAAACATATAATATGTTGAAAATTGAACAAGTTTTATTATTATTTGACATACAGAACACATAGTAGTTGTTACATATCTTATTATATATGAATCTAACTTTAATGCCACTATATATATTCAATACTAGCGACTCACGCTCGCTTAGCTCGTGTTCGTCCCTAGGTACGTTTTCACGGTTAGATATGTTTAGGTATACATAAATAGTAGCTTGCTACTCCTAAGATATTCATTTAAATTATATAGCGATTTACCCTCGTTTTGCTCGGGTGCGTACGCCGTATTTTGTTCACAATTTTATGGGTTTTAATTTTTTTTCGCGGAACCTTGATTCTTTTTCTAAAATAAAAGTAGCCTAAGTTACTCCCTATAACATCAGCTATCTGCCAGTGAAGGTCTCGTCAAAATCTGTCCAGCCGTTTCGGAGATTAACCGGGACAAACAGACAGACAAAAATTGTAAAAAATGTTGTTTTGGTATATGTACCGTGTATACATCCATATACATTTAGTAAAAAGCGGTTATTTTAATATTACAAACAGACACTCCAAATTTATTTAACAGCTCGAAATATAAACAAAAATTTAAATTATATAAACAATAAGATAATTATCTATAATTCTATACTAATATGATAAATGTGAAAGTTTGTGAGTATGGATGTTTGTTACTCTTTCACACCAGAATGGCTGAACGGATCTGGATGAAAGTTGGCATAGAGATAGATTATAGTCTGAGATAACACATAGGCCACTTTTTATCCCAGAAAAATGTACAGTTCCCGTGAGATAAGTTTGTTTTTGTTATCCTAGAGGTGAACTCGAGCGAAAAGAGTGTGAGCCGCTAGTAAAGAATATAACTATATCTGCTTTTATACTGTAACATTTTGTTTATTTTTATTATGAAATAAAAGCATATAATAAACGACATTTGTTACATTGTCCCCAATCAGTTAATCTGACTACAAATTAATAAATATTATTACGCTATTTTTAACACAACATGTTTATGCATGTTTGTTTTTGAAACTCGTATAGAAATAATGAAGAAAACAATAGTGGCTTGCCGAACAATTATAACCACATGGCAATAAAATTGAGTTACAAAATTATGACAATTAAAATAAGTGCTTTGTTATCCTACCATGAGCAGTTCTAGATAATTCTTTATATATAAATACTAGCAACTTACCCTCGCTTCTCTGAAGTTCATCTCTATGTATACAATATATACCTATAGTTTTACAATAATGTATGGATGTCTACCCAATTTGTTCACATTTATGATTACTGCTCTGCTCCCTTGGATAGTATATAGCTTAGATAGTATATAGCCTTCCTTAGAAAACAAGCTATCTAATGCAAAAAGAATTTTCAAATCAGATTAGTAGTTCCTGAGATTAATTTCATTGATTTCAAATGAACAAACTGCCTCTTTATTATATTAGTATAGATAATATTCAATACCAATAATCATTTAACTCTTATTTCCAATTATTCAATACAATTCTTTAGTTTTGTGGCTTCTTAGAGTGCCATTTGGGCACAATTTACTTATGTGTACTTGTACTAGTGTGACTTTACCTTCTTTCTGACTCACGTCTTGGTAATTGTGCTTTAACACTTTTTAAAGCTAATGTATGTCTTCTTTCTATCATTAAAAACCCTCTGTTTAACATACGCATTGATATTTCATTAAAAGCTTTTGATACCTGGAAAATAGAAATAAAGTAACTAATTATTTACGATTCTAAAAAAAAATTAAAAGTTAATTCATTTAAATTTTAAAACATTAGAAAAAAGTATAGATTAAAAAGTGACTCATTTCCTTAGAGTTCTTTGTTCTAAAAATTATCTCATATCCCGGAATTAAGAACATAATTATTGTTTTCAATCCAATGGCATTTTTTTAAATATTTTTTTATTCGTTGTTATCAAACAAGAGAGAAACGTTACGGCATGTATTAGACAGGTTCTCGAAGGTGATCGGAGGTGTTAATTATAGAACTGTTTATACAACGACAAAGTACAAAACATGACTTCAATCAAAAAATCATACTTTTAAATAAAATTTACTTACCAATCTGTTCTTAGCGATTTCATCGTAAGATAAATAGGACAATATATTTTCTAGCACAAGCACAGGTAGGCTGAGTAAAGTCATTTTCTATGGAAATCTTTGAACGGACGCAGTAAAATTTGTTTTTATCATATGAATAAACTAACAAAAAGTAAATTTTATTCTACACTATACACTAATGATTACTCGAAAAATCACAAAACACAAAGTTAAGAAATTTTCGCGATGTTTCTTTTCGTTGAACAGAAAATCGACAATCGACATTAAAGTTTAAACACAAATGACAAAATAGTTTGGTCTTTTTCAAACTATCCTATTTACAAAGAAGTGTGAAAGAGAAGTTACCAGAAACTTATAATAATTGGGTGTGTTTT
Organism: Argynnis bischoffii washingtonia; assembly: GCA_033884665.1. NCBI lineage: Eukaryota > Metazoa > Arthropoda > Insecta > Lepidoptera > Nymphalidae > Argynnis > Argynnis bischoffii. Next base: position 7,709,087 of record JAEMGE010000029.1, read on the forward strand.
ACATAAAAATAGGCAATTTGACAGTTCACGTCATGGACAGACAAATGCTAGTGTTGCCATTCGCAAAGGAATTTTTCACATATAACGATGTTGCCATAAATAATTATTTAAAGAAAGTTTTTAAATAAATACAACAAAAAAAATAGTTCAGTGCCACGAATATAAATATGTAAATATTACTTCAGATACTCCAACACGGTGGTTATATTTTGCATGTTTTTAGAGGTTCCGAGGCTTACATTTTGGCCAAAGTTTGTTCTACGAAAGGCACGATATCAGTACGAGTATATGTCAAAAATCAAAATATCCATACATTATAAAATAATAAGAATTGTACTAACCACTGCTCTGTTTATATAATAGTAGTAATTTAAACTACTGTCGTAAATTTCCATAACAGCCACATAAAAACCTCTAACAATTTGCCGTAATGTGATTCTGGAATGTTTGAGAGAATAATAACAGTAAATGAGTCAAGGACAATATTTAAATTATTCATACGATTATATAATTATTACTATAAACTAACAATAAGTAAACAAAAAAGATTGTTCTATTTTTATTGTATTGTTTTGCTCTGACATCTGTAAATATCATTAATGTCGTAATAACTTACCTATTATGTATAATAAAAAAACGGCCAAGTGCGGGTCGGATTCGCGCACGAAGGGTTCCGTAGCATTATCTATAAAAACGGCAAAAAAAAACATGGCTGTTGTATAAGAGCCCCACTTAAATATTTTTTACTCTGTTTTTTTGTATTTGTTGTTATAGCGGCAACAGAAATACATCATTTATGAGAATTTCACTGCCTGTCACGGTTCGTGAAATACAGCCTGGTGAGTGGTGACAGACGGACGGACGGACAGCGGAGGCTTAGTAATAGGCTCCCGTTTTACCCTTTGGGAACGGAACTCTAAAAAAGTACGTTTTGAAGTCATTAGTGGATTGAATTGTATAATAAATAAATTACTTAACTTTACTGGTTCTATGAATATTTCTTATGAAATGAAAACTACTTGTAATGTGTGTAGAATCGGATTTATAATTTGTTCACTTCCCATGTTTAAGTTTCTATTTTATTAATTTAATTTATATGCATGTATTGCATCTAAAAGAATCATATAAGCATATGAAGGTTCAAATATGGAACTTACAAAGCAATAAATCTATTCTATTCTATATTTATAGTTTTTGTAAAGACTTCTGGGCTAAAATTTTAAGAGCTCATTCCTGCAATATTATGAATTTTGATGGTATAGGTGTAGTAAAGTTTGTATGGAAAGTCATTTTTTTCAGGTGTTAAAATAAAAAAAATCTGTTAAAAAGCCGGATACTAATAAATGAATAAACCCCAAAATTTTCGAAAACCCCTAATTAAAATAAAAATGTCGAATACTTAAAAAAATCAACAAAAAAATTTCAATTATTTAATAAATCAAGAATATAAAGACGTAACACCAAATACTTAAATTTTAAAAAACATTAACATTTAACTGAATGTTGGGAGATCACAATGTTTCTTCTTAACGTGGAAACGTAACGACGTGTTGTACTTTGTAGCGAAAGGGCACACCTCACATTTGAACCTTTTTTCTGAAGAGTGCTTATATTTGTGCTGAACTAAATTAGCTGGTAAAATTGTCGCATAATCGCACTGGTCACAGGCATATCTTTTCTTACCAGTGACATGGGCCTCTTCATGATATTTCAATATATATTTATTCATTGTTTGGAAAGGACATTGCGTGCACTGGAGTTTCACGCCTTGATCCCGATGTTTCCTTTTATGTTTTTCCATAGCACCTTCGTAGTAAGTTTTGTATTTACAACCAGGGAAATCACAGTTGAGAGTAACGGCGTTTTTGTGTCGCAACATATGTTGAGTCATACTCGCACGGTTGGACGTTTCAAACTCGCAATATTTACACCGAACTGACGTATTTGTGTGCAAATTTTTAAAGTGTTTCTCTAATTCGTTTCCAGGAACCATTTCCCCACAAACTTGACATTGTGTTTCGGAAACCATTTGATGGTTTTGTTCGAAATGCAACTTTAGTTCTTCCCAACTTGCATAGTTCTCCGGGCATTTTGAGCATTGGAACGTGTCTGGTATATCAACCTCTTCCTTCTTTATTTCTATCAATGACACAGGTCCCATTTCGCCATCGTGTATTTTCCCATGGGCTATATTGATGTGGCGACATAGTTCGAATTCATCTGGAAACTTCTCTGGACATTGGTCACATTGTTGCTCGTTTAATTTTTGATTATTTGACGGATGTTTAAGAAGAACATGTCGCCTGTAACTCTCCTTGGCTTTGAAAACTTTCTTACAAAATCCACACGTGTATGACACATTAAGGTGAACTTTTAAGTAATGAGGTTTCAACTGTCGCTTATCGTGGAAGGTTTCATTGCACAGAGTGCACATAATAGTCTTGGGGGATTGAATTTTGTGCGTACATCGCAAATGTTTGCATAGACCACCTTGTGAAGCGAATATTAGGCCGCAGATATGACATTCTTGTATAATTCTTTTGTGTGTATGGCTAAGATACATCTCTCTCGTTTCGAATTGCTTATCACAAACGTCACAATACGACGCTTTGTCGTGTTTCCGCCGAATATGCCGTTTTAAGCTCTCAATCTTATCGTAGGATAGATTGCAAATCCTGCATTTCAATCGAAAATCTTCTTTTAACGCATTGTGCTTTCTTCTCATATGTAACTTTAAATAATTTAGTGACGAAAATACTAATGGGCATTCTTTACATGTTATTTCGCCTGTGGCTTCATTTTTGAAATTTTCGAGTAAACTATGCGGCTCCTCTTGTTTCTGATCATCTTCGTCATCGACTCTATGCTTCCTTTGAACATGTCGTGCGTAAGTTTCGCGTTTCGTAAACACTTTTGGGCAAAACGGACAATTGTACCACTGGTCCAAATCGGGCTTTTTCTCATTCGAATGTTTTCTTTGTACGTGGACGATTAAACTTCTGTATTTGTCATACGTTAACCCGCATTCCTGGCAAACGTGCTTGAACGACTCTTCAAAGGAACCGTGTTTTCTTCTCATATGCATACGCAATCTAGTCATTCCTTTAAAAACCAACGCACACACATCACAAGTTCTTTCTTCCCCATCATCATTTGCTGAATCGGGCCCATGCTTTCTCTTAATATGAGCAACCAAACTGTTCTTTTGCTCGTACGACATTGCACAATAATGGCAAATATATTTGAATGCTTTTCGGAATACTTTGTGTTTTCTCTTTTGATGCATTCTTAGAGTTTTTGTAGATTGGAAGACTAGATGGCAAACTTTGCATACATAGTTGGGTGCCGGTGCAATAGGACCGAAGCCTAGAACGCTTTTATCGGTGATAATGCTTTCAAATGTAAGCAAGACTGCTTCACGATTTTGTTCTTCGATTTTAACTACTGGTTCTTGACTATCTTCACTTTGAGGACCTTCCAACATTAACCCATTGTCGTTTGCAAACTGCAACAAAGAAATAGACTATAATATGATAAAAGTAATCCCTGGGTAAATATTTATTTATATTCTGTATTCAACCCTTTTTTAACTTCCCAGTGCTGGACACGGACCTCTCTTGAATACAAAGGGGATCAGGCCATAGCCTACCACGCTATCTATCACGATGTTTTCCTTCACCGAAGGCAAGTGGTAATCATGTTAGAAACGATTCGCACATGAAAATATCAGACGTGTGAGACCCGGGATTTGAACCCGCTTCATTCGGTTTCCCAAGCGAGCGCGTTACCACTGGGCTACCATTGCCCGTTATTTATATTATATATAAATATTAAGTTATATTAATAGCTGTCATCATTTTTCTTTATGTAAGTTATTTTAACTTAGTACATAAATAAATTAGTTTTCCGATAATAATAAGCAGACGAGGACGATAGTAAGAAGTTATAAGAATTTTCGTGATTAAAGAGACTGACTTTCACCCGCGGCTTCGCTCACATAGTAAGCGGGTTTAGACTAATTTCATCCCATAATGGGATCTTTGTCCTTTCGAAATTTTATCGAAATCTGTTCAGCTTCGTGAGAAACGGTGACAGACAGCCAGATTTATTTTCGCATCTATAAAAAAGTCCCTGAACGAAATCTGTACATGAAATAATTTTTTAAAACAATGACTGTAACGTATTGTGTATAGAATATGGACCCTAAGCAATAGTTATTATTTTTTTCCGTTTGTCTATATGTCTGTTTGACTTAATTTTGTGTAGTGGTAACTTATTACTCGGGTCAACATTTAGATAGTTTTTTACTACAAGAAAATCTTTCATTCCCATGGGAAAAAACAATAACTGGTTCTATCGAGTCGTTTAAGAGATATATCAAAAACATTGTACTAACAAATTGTAGGTCTTAAGATAGCCTAAAGACTGCAATAGTATATGTCTATCTCCTAAGATACACTCACAATAACTATTCATATCTATATAAAACGTACCTAGGGATGCACCCGAGCGAAGCAAGAATAAGTCACTAGTGACTCATCCCCGCTTCACTCGAGTTCGTCTCAAGGTATGTTTTAACGGTTAGTATGGAATAGATAGACGCCTCTATAATAGACGCCTATGGAATAGATAGATGCCTCGGTGGTGTAGTGGCTAGCATGTACGGCTGCAAATCCTGTGGTCCTGGGTTCGAATCCCGGGTCGGGCTAAGCTTAGTTATTGAGTCTTTCTGTATAGTAAGCCTCAGTAATAGCCCGGAGTTGGGAAGTTGGCGGTGTTTCACCCCCGTGCCTCGGAGAGCACGTAAAGCCGTCGGTCCTGCGCCTTAACTCTCACCGGTCGTGTCGAGTAGCGTCCCACCGGAGTATGAGAGTGACAACTTGTGCACTATAATATCTCCTGCGCAGTTGGCTAGTCTCATTGAGACTGGCCGCCGTGACCGGAATCGGTCAGGAGAACATTATTATTATAGTATATAATATAGATATGATGAGTTGTTGTGGGTTGTATTATAATGTGTTTTCTCGTGAGAATGAGATAATCTCCCGCAGTAAAAGTAGCCTATGTCACTCTCCAGCCCTCCAACTATCTCCACACAAAAAATCACGCCAATCCGTCACTCTGTTTTGACGTGAAAAAAGACACCCAAACAAACACACTTTCACATATTTTATAATATTAAAAAGTATGAAAGTATGGATATTAGCATAGCATAGATTAAGTAGAAAGTTATTCTGCATGCAATTTTACCTAGTATTTCCTTATTTCAATAATACTTTACAAAACTTACAATCTAAAGACTAAATGGCATAAAACCGTGTTAATACTACTAAGTTTAATATGTCGTAAAGATATTTTTAACAACCTGGCGTAATATTTGTTACAATGTAACTTATTATGTAGTTGCTGTTTAGTATTCTGCTATAAAATACAACTATGCAGAACTGCGATCAAGCTTATACTTGATCAACAAGTTTTGTAGTAATGGGAATCGGGAAGACATATACATACATTAATCTATACAAATAAATTAAATTGAATTGTCTGTTTGTAATATCAAAATAACAATTTTTTACTAAATGCCTATCAAAGGATATACGATACTTATGAGAAAAAAAAACAATTTTCTTTATGTCTATCTATCTGTTTGTTGCGGCAAACCTTTGAAACGGTCGGACCGATTTTAATGGGACTTTCACTGGCAGATAGCTGATGTTATAAGGAGTAACTTACTTTTCTTTTACAAAAAGAATTAGGGTTTCGCGCAAAAAAAATTAAAACGCACTCGAGCAAAGCGAAAAAAGAAAACTATTTTTTTGATTTTTCGAATACTTTAAAGCAAATATGTTTAAGAGAAATATGAATGAATTATTGAATGCTTATCTATACATATAATAAAATTATAACTAAGCCGAATCTGTACATTGTTTTTTTTTAAACTTATTGGAATAGACATTACTATCGATACGGAGGTTGAATCTATAGTTTTTAGAATTTTTGTCTGTCTGCCTGTCCGTAACCGCATCACGGAAAAACCACTGGAGGCATTTTGATGAAATTTGGTATGATGATAGCTGGTTATCCGGGTCAACATATAGGATATTTTTTCTCGAAGAAGAGAAGATTTCTAGAGAAATCTATATTAAACGTTAAAACGTATTACGTTAAAGTAGGGACGAACCCGACCAGAGCGAGGGTGAGTCGCTAGTTTACTAAGTTACTTACATCATTAAAGTCCAGCTCAACTTCTATGTTCTCAACTTTTATATTAACTTCTGGATCTAAGACCTGCTTAGGTTCTTCTATTTCTATCGCTGGATCGAAAACAGTAGTAATTGGCAAAGATACTTTTTCTTCTATATCTTTAAATGGGTCTTCTTGTTTCTTCTTTTTTTTCTTCTTTTTTGCTTTTATTTCATACGTCATTGGCTCATCTGGTAAGAATGATGTCGGGTCCTTTCTATTTTCATCTTCTTTTTCTGTTTTAATATCTTCTACATCTATCTTCTCTTCTTTTAGTGACATTTTTAATAATTATGCTAACCTGTAATGAAAAAATTTGAAGGTTGTTTATTTTTTTCTTATTTTTATACCACACTTGTTCTTTCATTTTATTCTTAGAATACAGATTTTTATAGCAGCTACTATTAATTACATGCATATTCTTCTAATAAATTGATTAGCAAGTAAGTTATTTTTGGCTACACTAAATATTTAAGTGGCCTATGTTAATTCTCCAATACAGATATATATATTAAAGATTAAAAAGATTAATGGAATATCTTACAATATATAAAAATACTTCGCTTAAAAACATTTAAATTAGTAAATATATTTTTTTTACATTAACCAAGTACAAGCCATTGTAGTTTTTTTATATTTATTTAGTATATAATACTTGGTGAACATTTATTTAACATAAGTTTTAAACTGGAAATAAATAAAACATTTGGTTTTAAAATTGAAGTTACTAAAAAAAACCATACACAACATGTATGATATGAAAATTTAATATTTAAGCATATGTAATTAGATTATAATTTAAAATTGTAATTTTTTTTTTGTGATAGAAGTATATGTTTTATATTATGATATTCTCTTATTTGCTTACTCCGACGATGAATTTTGATACATTTGTTTGTGTAACAAAAACATTGAAATTTATCTATTGAAATTTACCTATTTTAGTACCTTAACGGTACTTCTTATTAGAACACCATACTACCAAACATGAAGACATATTAAAGTAAGTAGTTTAAAATATTCTTTTATATTTTTTATTTATTAATTAATATTACAAATAATTAAATATATATAATTAATATTTATGTTAATAGGTTTCTTTATGGATTTTACCAGAAATTAAATTTTATTATTAAAAATGAATGATTTTATGACTGAAATGAGCAATGCCTCTATTTAGAAATCAGCCAAAAAAAAAAGAAAAGGATAATTTACGTTGTTATAAAACAATAAACATATGTATATGTAATTCTAAACATATTAAAATTATGTTTTTTTAATTATATTTTTGGATCATTAGATTTTATCATAAAAAAAGTATTACAGAACATAATACTCATAAATAAACTACAATATATTGAAAAAAGGTTCGACAAAAACAATAGTAGCATTATGAAAAAATCATATTGCCTATAAAAAATTGAGTACATAGTACAGTTTTTGCATTGATGTGATCAAAGGTCACATTTTTAAAGATAATACAGAGCTATATATAAAATATAAAATTTAAACTTATAGTGTAGGTCATATTATTTTTTGTTTGATATACTTTATGTCATATATACACATTTATTATATTTATTCAATATAAAAGCTAACTGTAAAATCTTATTAGACAGGCTCTTAATAAGTTCTATACTAGATTCTACTTAGATACTATGTTGTATAAATACTATGTTATAGTTGAGAGAATTGATAAGAGTGATAGTGTTACAGAAAAGTAATGCAACAGTAATACTCAAAGATAAGATAAATAGAGACAACAGAATTTACAGTATTTATATAGTAAAGCATGTATTTAAGGTGGTTATAAAATTGGTTATATATTTGTGACATAATAACAAAAAACTTTATTACTAAACATTTTTTGATGTCAAATTTAAAATGAGAGTATTCTAGCAAAAATTCGTCTCTTTGGTGATATTGCGAAATACACGTCATTAGATCGTAAAACTTACCTTATTTCTATAATAAAATTCTATCACCAAAATTCACAACATAAGATACTATGGCCGTATTCAACATTTATAATAAAATCTTAAACTAAATTCATATTTATAATATATTATTCGTCTACAACGCCTTTGTGGCAAAAATCAATATCTATATTTTTTAAAATCATTATGAAAAATGGGCAATATGGATGTGATTATTGACGTTTTTCAAGAATGTGTATGACGTTTAATAAGGTGTTGCTGTCAATATTTTTATTAAAAATAGTTATTATTTTAAAAAACAAAAAATATTTATTTAAAAAATTGTTTTGAAAATGAAATCAAACAATATATATAAAAAAAACATTTAATTATAATTATATTATATTTTTTTTTATTTTTAATATATTTGATTATTGTAATTTGACTTTTGTGACAGTAGATGTCATAACATGTCAAAATGATTTGATTTTAAATAGCGATAATAAATAACCTCTTAACAAATATTTGCTTACTCTTCTTTCCTATTTTATCCCTATTCAAAATTAAAATGGTATTTGAAGTTTAAAAGATCATAATGTTGCGAACGATAAAGATACTTCATATAAGACAAGCTTTGAAATCAGTACCTCTAGGATCTTCAGTTCAGAAAAAATGGTTCAATGTAACTGCAGGTAAATTAAAGTTCTAAAAATATTATTATAATTAAATTGACTAAGTAAAATTAATTAAAATGTGGTTCCCACCAGGTTTAAGACATGGTGAATATGAGTGGCAGGATCCAAAGTCTGAGGCAGAAGTGTGAGTTAATTTTGTATATGAAGCATTTTACATGAATTGTTATTAGCATTGAATGTAAAATCTTTATAATTATTTATAGAATAAGCAATAGTAGCAGTGTTAGATACAATATTATATTTGGAAACATTATAAGGAAATTATAAAAATATTTCAGGGTAAATATAACATATATTGACAAAGATGGCAAAAAGACAATTGTGAGAGGCAAAATAGGTGATAACGTTTTATATTTAGCTCATAGATATGGTGTTGAAATGGAAGGTAAAATTTAATTGCATCATTTATATATATACTCTCTACTCTCTTATTTCATTGTTCGTTTTTTTTTTCAGGAGCTTGTGAAGCTTCCTTGGCATGTACAACTTGTCATGTATATGTACATGAGGACTATCTCGATAAACTAAATGATCCGGAGGAAAAAGAAGATGATTTGTTAGATATGGCACCATTTTTAAAACAAAATTCTAGATTAGGTAGGTTGTTGTTCGAATAAAAAAAAGTATTATAAATTCCAACTTAGCTATTAACTTGTTAAGTTCTTTAATGCAATCATTTTATATTATATATTTATTGGAACTTTGTATGATTTCATTGAACTATATTAGTAAAAATGATTTCAATTTAATAATTTCTTGTACTGTTTCTTCTAAACTGAATAAACTTTTTTACACATTTTTGTAAATGATTTCAGGTTGTCAAATTATACTAACAAAAGAAATGGAGGGCATGGAGCTGTCTTTACCAAAAGCTACTCGCAATTTTTATGTTGATGGTCATAAACCTGCACCACATTAGTTTGTTATTTCAAAGAAATTGCTACAAATCTATACAAAAATGGCTCACTAATCAAGTGAAGTTTATTTAAATAAAAAAACCACTCTTGAGTATCTAGAATAAACATTGTGTCATTATATTATAAAGTGGTACAATTTAGTACTTTTTATTTTAGTACACTCTTCCAAGCATAATTTCAATCGTTTTTCTAAGCTGATTTCTCAAATATTGTATATATTAGACATGTAGGTATTGATTTGTTCTATATATTATATGTAAAAAGTAGCAGAAATTAAAATAATATGTTTTATTACCCTTTATTATTTCTAATAATATTACATCAATATACATTATTCAAATAATAATATCCTTTGGTATATATAACACAAACATATGAGATCAGTAATAATAAGCAGCAGAAAATATTAATATTTCACATTCTAAGATTTAAAGACTAGATGTGTTGCCAACAGCCATAATGAATTAGGTAAATTTTAGTTTTTATATTAAAACTATACAATCATGACCATAGTTACTTTACTCTCGTACAATTCCTTTCATGGCTGTCCGAATGTTTTTTCAAAGAATGCTTATAAACTGTTTTATAATTGCATTTGTCACAAAATAGCATATTTTTTTCTGGAAAATGTTTTAATTTGTGACCTCTTAACGCAGCCTTAGAACCACAGCGATAATCACAATTCTTAAAATCACATGCAAAAGACTTATTTTTTGTATGAATATACTCATGTATGGTTAAATTTGATGTAGAATTTGTTTTATAATCACAATGTTGACAAGACAGTAGCTTTTTTTCATTGTGAGTATTACAATGCTGTTTAAAATGGGATCTCTTCATAGTTCGATAACCACAAACTTCACATATAAATGCTAATAAATTTGCATCCTTGTTATGTTTTATATACATATGTTCTGATAACTCAATACTGTCATTGAAAGTTGCATCACAATCTGTACATGATGACTTAATAACTTCAATTTTATGACTGTTATTGACATGAGTTTTTAATTCTGATAGCGTAATAAAAGTTTTCTTGCAAATTCGACAAACATGTTTGCTGTTCCTCTTAAAATGTAAAATAGATTTTTTTAACTCTGCATAATCTTTGGAATGTTTTCTTTTTATATGAATTCTTAATGTTTCCATTGTAGAATATTTTAATTCACAAAACTTACATATTAGTCTTCCCTCATTATCAATTGACTGGTGCCAACATGGCATATTTGAAACGGTATTCTGAAAAAAAAACAAGTAAGCATTATAAAAATCTTAAAATTGAGTAGATGCTTCAAATAGAAATAAAATACATACTAAATCATTATCATTTCTTTCGGAGCTGGTTGTATATGATTCATTTTCTTCTTTTGAATCAAATATTACTTTACTATCATCCAAATTCAGAAGCTGAAAACAATACAAATTTATATTTTTTTTATTTTATGAAAATGACACTATGGGACTAAACGTGCCACCAGCTGTGGTCACAGGCAGACCTCTGCCCATGACCACGGCTAGCCGCTGGTGCAACCCAGTTGAAACGTTGGGAACAAGGTATTTTTGTCACTTACGAGTATAATAAGCGTTAGTCCTGAAGTGTCATTTTTATATAAGTATATATTAAAATGTAACTATAATAACTTTCTTAATAGTAGTATTGTATTAAGAAGCGAAAAACATTTTGCCAGTATCACGTTTTGTGAAGATATGAAATATAAATAAAGATATAATAAGAAAAAAAAAACAAAAAATATAAACATTTACAATAATATCGATATACCGAAGATCTGCTATCGTTATTACTTAAAATATCACTTAATTGATCTGTTTCATGTAATTCATAATATTCTATTAGAATTTCGGGCTCAGATTCAGTTTCCATATTGCGAACTGGTTCCAGGTGGAAATTTAAAATAATAAAAGAAATATCAAAACAATAAACAGCAATAAAAAGTTCAATGAACGTTTTACGTTTGTCCATAGATGATTTAGTAAATTGCCAGCTAGTAAAATAAAGCGAAATAATTTTAGGTAAATGTAACAATAATTTTAACAGCACTTTTTTTAATAATTATAAATACAATTAATATATTTTCATTATTTTATTATGTAGTACATTTTTAAAGCATTAAACATATATCTATTTTCAATGTATAACAACTTTAAAAATTATCAGCAAATAGCGTACAATTTTCCCTTAGAAATTGAAATAAAAATACTTAAAATAATACTAATTATTAAAAAAACATTTATTTTCAATCTTATTGGATTTTGTTTTATGCGAATATAATTTTTTTTCATCTATTATACACTCAGTGACGTTAAAGAAATATTGTCGATGGTATAACACTTCGCGCCGCGTTGCCGTTCTCATTCATTCGAGGCTTGTTTAATCCATTCGTTCTTTCAGTCTGCTTGCAACCTCTGGAGGAGGAGGTATACTCGTTTTTCGATCTTTGATAAACGCGTTTCGGTGTGATTTGTGTTTTTATTGTGGTGTACAATGGCTTACAACGGTGGTGGTGGTAAAAGACTGTGCACAGGAACTGATCTGGACGTTGAGAGGGTATGTTTTTAAATATCAAACATCAACATTTATATGGACGAAAATGGCCGTGTTTTGTCCGAAACCGCTTTCATGTTTTGCCATATATGTATATAATATGTTTATGTATTTACAGATAACAACGAATAATATACGATTAGAGTAGCTGTATAATTTTAAGCGAGTTAGCATTTTGTGACGTCCACGCTATTTTGTTGATTTGTTAGTTTGAGGTTACAACATTGACATATGATAATGGATGGGTATTATAAAGACTAGCTGTTGCGGTACAGAATTGTATTTAACGTTAGCATGTCGTTGGAAAGTACGAAAATAGCAGGATGCCAGACTGTCAATTATTGTGATTGACATACCTCGGTCATTAGGTCTGGCGTGGCGGGCGGGAAAAATCGTCTAAATTTGTGTACTCGTAACAATACTCTTTATTTTCACTTTGAACCACTTCATTATATTTAATAAATATACAAAATGAATTTGGTGATTAATGCGACAACACGTACAAATAAATTAATATGAAAGAGTATATAGCCCATCCTAAATAACGTTCAACAAATAAATTATTATCATACACAGTTTAAACGTCTCGAATTAATATCAAGCACATAAAGTGATTTCATTTGTTTACTTTGATAAAAGAACTCGCCCATAATATGTTATAAAATTAAATTATAATTGTTTTGTCTTAACTTTAAAGCTACATAAGTCAATATTAAAAGTAATCGTTTTAACTGTAGTAAAAACTACTTATTTACCATTTATGATATCTATTTTTGATAATTTATGACATTGAAGTTATTAGACATTAACCAAAAAAATAAAAATAAAAAAAAGCCTTTCCCACCAGAACCATACATTTTTCCGTGACAAAAAGTAGCCTTTGTGATTCTGAGAGTATATGAGCTATATTATTGTAGGCAGTGGTAGCCCAGTGGTAACGCGCTCGCTTGGACAACCGAGTGAAGCGGGTTCAAATCCCGGGTCTCGCACCTCTGATATTTTCATGTGCGCATCATTTCTAACATGATTACCACATGTCTTACGGTGAAGGAAAACATCGTGAGGAAACCTGCATGTCTGAGAAAACCTAGCAAGTTTTCGAAAGACATGTGAAGTCCGCCAATCCGCACTTGGCCAGCGTGGTGGACTATGGCCTGATTCCCCTTGTATTGAGGGAGGCCCGCGCCCAGCAGTGGGACGTTAAAAAGGGCTGAATACAATTGTTTAACACACAACAATTATTGCAAAGTCTCATTAAAATCTATTCAGTAGTTTTTGCGTGAAAGTGTAACAAACATCCATACATCTATACATCCAGACATCCTTACATCCTCAGAAACTTTCGCATTTATAATATTAGTAGGATAGAAGGATAAAAAAAAAGATATGCCACGAAAAGGATACAAAAAATGAAAAGGATGAATATAAACTCGAGCTATATAATATTATTATTACAATACATACATTATTATATGCTTTATTTTCTAAAATAATATTTATTGCACGATGTACTTAGCTGATTTTTACTATTTCACAGTATGTTTTAACACTATATTCATACTTAGTTTCACGCTTGTATAAATTGTTTTTTTTTTTTACGATAAAGCAAAGACTAAAAAATATTTCATTTTTTATTATACGTTAGATTATCCGCCATTAAAATACTTGTTTTGTGATTTTTTTTTTAATCGGATTACCTATTACAGTTTAAAAGACCTTCCTTTAAAAAGACGGACGGAAAGACGGCGTTAGCTTAGTAATTCTGACTGGAGTTAGACCATCTAGAAACGAAACCCGGAAATTAAATGTGTATGTACATATTACGTAGTATATCGTAAAATATTATTTTTACGATGTCGACGGATTATATTTTTCGGTATATATTTTTACGGTTTTTTATAGCAAAAGTTAGTTTTAACGTATTTTATATTCTCGGGAAATGTTAAAGATTAAATAGAAAGTTAATTAAGACGGGCGAAGCTAATTTGTTTTTTATTGTAAGGTATGTATGTGTATTTCTCGTAAAGCGTAATATGTAAAATCATACTAAAATAGGATTTTTGTAATTATTTATTACGAAAAATCGAAACCTATGAAGTTTTTAATGTAAATTATACTATATTAAAATTATAAAGAGGCAGAGTTTGTTTTTTTCTTTGTTTGTTTGAACGCCCTTATCTCAGGAATTCGATTTGAAAAATTCTTTTTGCATTAGATAGCCCGTTTATTGAGGAAGTCTACATAGTATATAATATAGTATATCTATTCCATACTAACTGTTAAAACGTACCCAGGGACAAACCCGAGCGAAACGAGGGCGAGTCGCTAGTTTATTATCTAAAATTAGTAGTCAGAATCATAAATTTATTACATTTTAAATATAATCTTTATATCGGTAAATTCTAAGTAAGGCCACGGGAATTCGATAATCTGGAATAACCTATTCAATCATACAAGAGACAGTTATAAATAAATTAAGAAGTTTGCATTTATAAGCTCAATTGCAGATCAAAGAGCCACAGTCTATTATTAATTGCTTTGAAATCTAAAATGGCATATATTGAGATGAGCTTTCAAGCTTTTAATATTGTAATTACTAATTTCATTTCGTTTTACATTATTGTAAGTTAGTTCGTTGTAAGTCGGTAGTTGGATCGATTGGCTTTTGCTGTACAAGCTTTGAGTTTGATTTCCGTTTGCAGTAATTGTGTTTAGGCATCCCTTTTTTAACGTCTCACAAGTGGGGGTGGCCTCCCTTCAATATAAAAAGGCCATAGTCCACTACGCTGGCCAAGTACGGGTTGGAGGACGTAATATGTGTCTCGAAAGTAACTTCCTTTAAACATATTACATAACTTATTTTTTTCCTATTTAGTATATTGTCTAATCAATATTATATCGAAGGAGGTCTCATAAAATATTTATTCCAGGAAATAGGCTCTCGCGAAATAGTGCTTGAAATAATTATTATATTTTAAATGCGAAAGTGTTTGTTATTTCGTCCTAATAATATGAAATATCTAGAATTTAGGTATTTTATTTTAGATATTAATCACATTATAGTGCATACTTTAACCCATTACAATCATTTTGTCGGGAATTTATGGCAACTATTACCATATTTAGACGATTCGGTAGACCATACTTAAAGCTGCATCTCGGCATAATCTACAGTAATACATGTATTTATCTGCTTATATGATTTTACAGATAAATAAGGTATTTACTTATTTTTACATGTTTTTTTTTTGGAAGAGGCAAAGATAACTTCAATTCAATTCAATTATTTATTTAATGGCTTCAATATCTTTAATATCTTAATGAAAATGAGGTTTTTTTTTACAAAGTCACACTTGAAATATACGTTTGATGCTATGAGGTAACTAAGTATGCTAATTAACGTATAAAAGAAATATTTTTTACTTTATTCTGTCACTGTAAAGTAAAAATATACACTGGAGACTCACCCTCGTTTCACTTCGGGTTCGTCCCTAAACAAAAACAAATTTATCAATCAATATAACAATTTCGATAAACAGGCTATGTAATACAAAAAGAATTTTTCAAATCGGACTAGTAGTTTCTGACATAAGCGCGTTTAAACAAACAAACAAACTCTGTCTCTTTATAATATTAGTATAGATGTATAATTAAACAATGAATTCGAAGTGAAGTTGTTATAACGATCTGTCTAATATTTTCATGAATTGATAAGGACTTCTTTGTCAATCCAGTTTCTTAGTCATTTACCCTACTCTACATTTACCCTTTACCCTACTGTACATTCACCCTTAGTATTTAACTCATTAATATTTATATGGACAAGAAAAACATTATGAGTAAACCTGCATTTCTGAGAGAACCTGGCAAGTTTTCGAAAGACATGCTCAGTCCGCCCGCATTCGGCCACCGTGGTGGGCTGTAGCCTGAACGCCCTCGTATTGAAGGGAGGCCCGTGCCCAGCAGTCAAATGTTAAATAGGGCTTACTGAGTTTAGCTTATCTTTAACTTAGTTATGGTAATAACTAACGTTTGCCCTTTAAGAGAATCGAACCTGTAACTTTTCATATTAAACAGTGTCGTTTAGAATCACGTCACTGTGCTTAACGATCGTCCTTGATTTGAATATACGATAAAACCATCTACTTAGATTCTAGGTTAATAAAAGTTGAGTTTAAAGTTGATGCTTTCGTACATTATCGATAAGATAAATGATTTTTAAAGCGAGGTTTGATCTGTTCAGTGTTTTAATTAGTTTAATATTTTTTTAAGTTATACTTTTAAAACGTTTGGAAAAAATATGAGAGTACATTTTTTTTACTTATTATTCATTAAAAAAAGTACGATACGCGCGCACACCGACAGCCAAAAAGCGACGTGATGAAGTTAGCTGATAAATGTTTGTTGCCATGGTAACCGTTGTTATTGTCTGACAAATGATATATAATATTATATTCTTACCTTAAATGATATTCTTGAAATATATGATTGTAATGCTTAATATGCCTTATTTAATTATTTAATTAATTTATCATTCCTTTTTACAAACAGAGAGTTGTGACATACGGGATGAAATCTTTATCTATTTTTGTTCTGTTACGCCAAAGAAGTATAACATCTTACGTGCGTACATAAGTACACACACACGTTTTTTTTTGTTTTGAAGGAAATCTCTTTAACAAGTAAAATACAAGTTAACAAGAAATTAAAAAAATACCATATACAATATTAAATTTTGAATAAAAAATTAATATTGTGAATTAGTAACATTTTATTTTAAAATTAAATATTAATAAAAGAAAACAGTAATTTGGCACTTCTTTTTTTCCTCCTTTACTTTTATATCCTATTAACGTTAGTCGTATTCAGAAGTAGATGTTGTTTTGAAAATGAGAGCACGTGACTTCATTATTAGACTCAATTAGTGGTCTTTGTCGGTGGTTTTGTTCTAGATATTCTATGTGGACGTAAATACTTACACACGCTTGTGTTGGCTCAAATATCTTAAATTTTGTGTTTCTAGTCTTCGAACGGGGTGTAAAGTATTTTTAAATAAAACTATCTTTTTAGATTTCTTCTCGACGTTGCGAATGTTTTACAACAATCGTGTTCTTCTGGTAACAAGTAATAAAGAGAAAATCTATTAAAATATTATTTTTTTGTTAATGTTTTATGCCATGCTAATTGGACTATTTTTTGAAACTCTGTCTTCACGATATATGAGTTGCGCGGTATTCTTATTATAATGGTAAGTGCTACGATCTTATAGTGTTTCGAGTGATCTTAATTAAGTTATATTAACCGATAGTTAAATTAACCGATTTTTATACTTTATATATATTACTTTATAATTAATTAGGTCAAGGATGGTCCTATATAAAAAAAGTCTTAAAGATGGTAAAATGGCTTTTCTTTAAGTGATTTTGAAGTCAGTTTTTTTTTTGTTAAAAACATTTAAATAAAACTATCTGAAAAGATAGTTTTATTTAAAACTATCAAAACCCGCGGCTTCGCTCGCGCTAAAACTACAACAAAAAAACTTTAAAAAGGTAGGTTACATTCAAATTTTCATCCCTTATTTTATCTCCTTAAGGGATGAATTTCAAAAAACGCTAAAACACGTATTTATTTAATTGTATTGAAGAACATTAATACCAAGTTTCAAGAAATTCTGATCATAAATATTTTTTGGGTTGTATTATAACGTGTACTCCAGTGGGAATGAGATAATCTCCCGCGGTAAAAAGTATCCTATATATTGACCCGGATATCCAGCTATCATCATACCAAATTTCATCAAAATCCCTCCAGTGATTTTTCTGTGATGCGGTAACAGACAGACAAAAATTCTAAAAACTATAGATTCGGCCTCTGCATTGATAATAATGTCTATTTCAATGAGATTTTCCAAAAAATATTTAATGTACCTACAGATTCGGCTTAGTTACAATTTTATTATATGTATAGATGTCAAATATTCGCGTAAATCTAAGGCAGTGTTATAATTGTTAAATACAATAAAAATAAAAATTAATCGCATTTAACATTTCTTGACCTGATTAGGTAAATGTATTGTATATTAAATAACATCTGTTAAGTAAAATATAAAGCAATAACTCTGAGAACATGCAAATGAATATAACTCAAACTGAAGTCAATCCAAAGCTCTAATAAAACTCCCCCTTTGTGTATTTTACAATAATGGTGTCGTGTAAAGAACGGTTCTGAATGTCGATAAATGTACTGATAGTGAACTTTAAATAGCGATATTTTAATGTTAATGAACCTGTTTATTTTGTACGTGATTTTCTTCCCATAAATTAAAATCATATTATCTTTTACTATACAACTTATCTCTAATGTCACAACATTACATAACATCATTAACTCGTTTCTAATATGATTACCACTTGTCTTACGGTGAAGGAATACAGCATGAGGAAACCTGCATGTCTTAAAAAACCTAGCAAGTTTTTGAAAGACATGTGATGTCCGTCCGCACTTGGCCAACGTGGTGGACTATGGCCTGTGTATTGAAGGGAGACCCGTGGCTAGCAGTGGGACGTTAAAAAGGGCTGAATACAAATAAAACTTATCATATCGATCTATCAATAGTTTTGTTGCTTCGTTATTTGGCCTTCATATACCTACTATAAAAACATAAAAAATAGGATTGAATCATCATAAATGTTTTTCAACACTTCTTTTTATAAAATGGCAACACGAATAAATTTATATATTATTTATTAATAGTTTTATAAATTACACCTTGGCTTGTTCCTTTATTCATTTACTTCACTTTTGCGATGGCTAGTCTATACTAATATTATATAGAGGTAAAGTTTGTCAGTTTGTGACGTTGTAGCGGGTAATCTCTGGCACTACGGAACCGACTTAGATGAAATTTGGTATGAAGATAGTTTGAGGCCCTGTGAAGGACATAATATACTTTTTATCCCGGAAATCATCACTTAAGGAGGTGCATTTGGGGATAAAAGTTTATATGGGAATCGAGCTCGAGCGAACCCGAGCGAAACGAGTAAGTCGCTAGTTGCTTATAAAAAGCTTTCTTGATAATCATAATGGGATAAAATCTTAATTTGAGTAAAGTGAATGCATACGTTTTATATATTATTAACATGCAATGAACCTGAAGAGATTTCCCATAGGTCACACAAAACATTAATTTACATATTTCTTATATCCAAAATGAAGAACTTCCCAACAAACTTTCATCGCTTATTTAATTCCTAATTTATTATGTAGTTGATATAGATTAAATGTTAGCTAAAAATAAAAACTTGTGATGAAAAATGTATTATAGATATCTTAGCAGCTCTTTAATAACTATCTATTATATACTTCATCATACTATAAAAAAATTCCTATGTAAAAAAAACATCTAAATTTTCATATCTATAAATAAAGTCATATATTAAAAATAAAGATAACTCTCTTGAACATCTCAAAACTTCAATCACATGTAGAATAAGCGTGTCATCCGTCATTAAATGACTCACGCGCACGTTGCGCCAAGGGGGCGTGGTCTCGAACGCGCCAAGTTTTACGGCGACTCTATTGGATGGTTTGGATAGAAACATTATTATAGTGACAATGAATATGAGGAATGCTATTTGTTTCGAACTAGCTCTAGCCCACGATTGCTCTTGCGTTAATTATGATTTTAGATAGCCTTATGACCTGCCTCGATAGATATGGTATAAAATAAATAAATATATGTATTTTTAACTATAGCACTTTCAGAGATTAGCGTTTAATTGAACAGAAAAACAATCTCAAGCATTATTATATCTATACTAATATTATAAAGCTGAAGAGTTTGTTTGGTTGAACGCGCTAATCTCAGGAACTACTGGTTGGAATTAAAAAGTTCTTTTTGTATTGGATAGTCCATTTATCGAGGAAGGCTTTAGGCTATATATCATCCCGGAAAAATGTACGGTTTCCGTGGGGTAGATATATTTTTGATAAAAATATTTTTGTCTAGGGACGAACTCGAAGCGAAGCGAGGGTGAGTCGCTAGTATTATATATAGATCGACTCAATCTGGACTCGAAGTCGTAATTTATTTTTATTTTATATTATCTCCCAAACTATAATAAATAAATTACAAACTGAAAAGGGCAAATTTTATCTCTATTAAAAGATTATCAAAATACATAGTTTATTTTTTTGGGAATTTTTATAAAAATATGTACTTAGTTCAAATAATGGCAGGCATGAGTTTCAGTTGACACCTTTAATATCAATATATTACTATTTTATCTATAGTATGCATGAAATATAATGCAATACAATGCAATACAATAAAAAAGAACAAATAATATGTACTGGTCTAAATCTAGAATTGCTGAAGCGATTTTAATGGTGTTTCATGAGAAAAAGTGGTTGTTTTTTTGACATTGTCGTTTATATTATTATTGAAATGTTATAACAGTGCCTTAGTGAAGTTTAAGGTTTAGCTGATGTAGATGAAGCAACAATGCGAGGCCTTAGATTAAGCTAGGTCTCGATATCTAGATTTTATTAAGATGATCAGGTCAAATCTTATTAGACATATATACTAGCGGTAGAAAAGAGAAATAAGTGGTAGGAGTATAATAATATTTAAATAATGTAATCTAAGCTATTGATAGTTCATGACACAAAATAATGACGGATTTTGATTAAACTTTCATTTAAAGAGTACTGAATTATTATGTGTAACTAATTACGATGTCACCGTAAAATTGTAAACACCGCTCGGTAGTTTACAATCTATCTAGCGAAATTGTAAACTGTCGGTTTACAATCACGCGAGATAGATTACATCACAGCACTAAGAACTACATCTAGCGGCACTTACAAATACTCTGAATGAAACTATATATAACTATAATGTGTACCTTCGTTTTTGGTAAGAGCTTCCCACTGTTTGCGTTCTGTCTCAAGAACAGTATGTCCTTCTCTCATCCATCTCTATAGCAAAATTCATCAAAATTGGTTTAGCGGTTTAGGTTTAAAAACGTAACAGACAGACTTACTTTCGCATTTATAATATTCGTATGGATGTTAGTCGCCTGGATGGTCTTCAAGTGCGCATACTTTACTGGTCGACCACGTACGTGACCTAATGAGGGTTGTTAAGTGTACCTTGAGCTTTATTTATTTATTACCCTACTGAATGAAGAGCTAGAAGCTATATAAATAAATTATTAGTATGTATAAATAACATTTCAGTCAAAACTTTTAAACTAGAACCTGACGCGTATATCTCTTTGGTACTTGACCGAAATTCAAATTGATCTTTGATGTTTCATTACGTTTTGCAAGAACTTACACCTACACGTCTATTAGTTACTACATTCATTATTATTTATAGTATAAGCGTGTCTATTTGTGTACGTCATGCATTAGTATTGATACGTATGTATCTATCTATAAACTTTAAATCATAATGTTTACATTATGTTTAATGCGATACAAGTGAAATTTTGATATATTTTTTTGTTTGGTTGTCTTATACATGTACTAGTACCTGGGCGACCGAGCTTCGCTCGGAGTTCTTGAAAGATTGTATATTTTACATTAAGTGACTAAGTGTTACTGAGACAGTTGTATAGATGTCGCGATAAGAACAATTTTCTTTTTAATTTGGCTTAAAAATAATTTTACATTAAGTGACTAAGTGTTACTGAGACAGTTGTATAGATGTCGCGATAAGAATAATTTTCTTTTTAATTTGGCTTAAAAATAATTTTACATTAAGTGACTAAGTGTTACTGACAGAGTTGTATAGATGTCGCGATTAAATTTTGCGTAGAATAATGCGTAAGAAAAACGCATGAAAACTCGAAAACACGCGTTTTCCCAGACATGTGACTAATCTAGATCAATTTTTCTCCCCCGAAAGCCCCCATATACCAAATTTCAGCAAAATCGTTAGAGCCGTTTCCGAGATCGCCGGTATAAATAAATAAATAAATAAATAAAGATATAAATATACAAGAATTGCTCGTTTAAATATATAAGATTGTCAGTTGTCACATTCACCATTCATTACACATTCACCAGTGTAAGGGCAGAGCAAGTTCGACTACTTATTAAATTTCTTATATTTTATAGAAATATTAATCGACTAGCTGCTCACCCTCGCTTCACTTCGGATTCGTCCCTAGGCAAAATAAATTATTCCACGAGAACAGTACAATTTTTCGCGATAGAAAGTAACCTATGTGATATTCCAGACTATAATCTATCTCCGTGCCAAAATTTATCCAGATCATCATATCCGTTCAGCCGTTCTGGCGTGATTGAGTAACAAACATTCATCCATCCATCCTTATAAACTTTCACATTTATAATATTAGTATGGATACATCGATTATATTAATATCGATAGAAATCGATTTATATGTGCAAGCTCGGCTTACGTTTTATAGAAGTTATGGCTATATCTAGTTTATTGGCTAGATATTAGCAACAAATGCAATAACATGCAATAATTTTTAAATAATTAATCATACAATAAAGCGATCATGAAAGAACGTACATTAAATGTTAAATATTATCTACCAGCCAACCTTTCTCGTCTGACCTTTTTTTTTGATTCGTGGGGAAACCCCTTTACGGATGCCCGAGCGCGGGGGGCGCGCGGGGTATGTGGGCCGCGAGAAGCGAGGCAGAGTCTTGCCTTACCGGTACCATTTGATGTAATTTAGTGCATTTACGTCAATCGACTGCCATATAAAATAGGATAGGATCTTCTACGTCCTAATTATCGTGAGTCATATACCAGTAGGTAAAGTTTAGTACGAAGTTTCTTAAGTTTAAAGCTTAAAGCAATATCGGTTTGGTTTCACTAGATATATTTTTAACTGACTTTAAAAAAAGGAGGAGGTTCTATGTTCGTCTGTATGTATGTATTTTTTTGTAATTATATTTTTAGAAACCAGAAGTTAAACGTGAATAAAGAACACATTCGATTTAAATGAAACTTAATTCAACTATTCCCATAAGTGAATTTACAACGATAAAATGTCACTGCTAGCCATTGATATATGAAAACAAAGATACACATTTCTTAACAAATATCTCTTGAAAAAGTGGCATCGACATGTGACGTTAAGTCAAACAAAAGAATAAAAATCGAAAGTCCTAATTGTCTTTTTTTTATGAGATTCAGTGACATACGAGCAGACAGGCCACCTGATGGGAAGCAGTACCTGTCGCCCATAACACCTACGGTTCATACACTTAGGTTTTAGGTAACAAAAATACAGAACCGCCAGTACGTTATCACTATGAGGACTAAGATGATATGCCTTTTGCCTGTAATTGCGCTAGCTACCTTATCCTTCAAACCGGAACACAACAATTCAATCATTGTTGCTTGGCGGCAGAAATAGATAAGGGGGTGGTACCCATCCAGTCGGACTCCTCAGGCTTGACAGAGTCCTACCACCGGTAGGACTCTGTCAAGTACAAAATTCGAACTTATGTACCTTACCACTTTACCTGTACTTTTTTAAACGAAACAAAACGTGCATTTTAATTTCGCCATCCCAAAAGTTATGAACAAAAGATGTTTGAAAAAAGCGCATAACTTTGAAATGTGTACTTTTTTTGATGATACTCTTGAGATGCTATTTGTGTATCTTGAGTTTTTGTATATCAATGATGTTATAATATAGGTTATACGTCAGTGAACGACATACAAAATGAGTGGAAGTTGGACTTGTCTAATCCACCACAATATATCCCGAATATCCCAAAATTTTTGAATACACAGCTCTGTGATACATCTTAAAGCTCTATAATATATATTGATGTTGTATTACTTTATATTTTAAATCGTGTTCTTCTGTTCGCAGTTATATGAAGCAAACCGATAGCAATTAATGATATAGAAGTGAAGTGAACAAACTCGTTACCTTTCAATGTTGTGATGGCAATTATTGTTTAGTTCTGTTCAATAGCTTTTATAAATGTAAATATGAATTGTGTGGGCCTTTGATGTAGCGATTTTGGTAAGTGAATTTGTAGATTGGGTAATATATTATTATGTACATTATTTTTAATTCGAAGGATGATTTAAATGAAATCAGATGAAGTCAAATAAATAATAAAAACCTAAAGTACCTAAAGCTTAAAACTATCTCAAAAAGCTCCGAATGGCTATCGTATTTTCGTTTGGAATATATAAAGAAAGCAACTACATTAGTTTAAACTGTATCGCAGTAAATAAGTAGTACATAAAATAGAATAACATGGAATAAAGAAATTGATCATGTAGTTTCACATATGTATTTGTGTTGTAAAAATTCCCTTTATTGTGGCTTAGTGATTTCATGAAGTACAAAGTATTGGATTGTGGTAATATTTTTCACTTATAAATTAAAATATTATAAACAAATTTAAAAGAAAAATAAATCTATCCCACGGGACCATACATTTTTCGGGATAAAAATTAGCTTTTGCGTGAAAGAGTAACAAACATCCAGGCATCCTCACAAACTTTCGCATTTATAATAATATTAGTATAGATAATCATGTTAATTAAATAGTTCATGTGAGATTTTTTTTTGGAATCGCCTAACCGAATCGGGGACGTGAAACTAATTAAGAAACATCGAAGCTATAACATGCCAAAGGCATCTTACATGCTATCTAATGAAATAAGTTATACGAGTATGTATATGATATATATGTATTCTAAACTAAAGCACATCGTTTTGTTACATTGCCAGTGCTAACAAATAATAATAAAATAACATCCGATCTTTTAAGCGTATCTTGAAAATTGACCATAAATTCACTAACACCATAACAAACTGGCATAAGACGAAATACCAAGAAATATTCAGAATCCATTTAACTAATAGATACAGATTTACGTTACCAATATAGAAGGTTTTATTAAAATATTTGTGGGTGCTATCAATATTTATCTTCGAGTTTTATCGATGTTTAATGTACTTTTGAGACATTAGACTCGTAATCCTCTTGTAATAATCGTGTAAATTATAATGAAATTTGATAAGTTTAGATAAGTTTGTTATCATTGGCTACAAATTGTCTCGGTACAAGTGATACGCGGAATGTAATGTTTTTTTTTTTTTTGTTTTTATTATAACTTTTAGTCGAAGGCCAAATATTTTTGGGATAGGTGTCTTTAAATTATTTATAAAATATGTCAAGGTTTAAATAGATTTTATATAACTTTTTTAATATTCAGACCAATATAAACATAGTGGGTATCAAATATACTAAGAGATGAAGCTATAATTTTAAGATAATGTATTTAAAAAGTTTTCCTTTAAGGTACATATATTAATATTCTAAAGAGGACATAACGAAAAAGTTACATAAACAGACTTAAGTCGAATCGAGTTGTTGTTATTAGATTATGCAAAGTAGATATTCCGCTCTGAGATGCGCCGAAGGACCTAAACTTTGTGAAGCCATATAATATAGAGGCTAAGGAAGTAGAAGTGCTGTTATTAAATATAATTAAATGGTTTTATACAAACTGTCTGCCTGTGTGTCTAATTGGCACTGCCTATTATCAAGAAGGTAGCGGGTTAGATACAAGAGTGTATTGAAAAATAATTGTTAAGATGTCAAGTCTCATTAAGGCTAAATATGACCTTTGACCTTTCAACCACGCTTTTCAATATTTATTGCAGGAGGTGATAAAAAAAATATGGCATTATATGCGACAGAATCAAATGATAATAATAAGTTAACTCGTATTAAAACGCCAAAAGTCCCACTTATTTCTTTCTATGAGGGTGTGATGTTGACGCCCACTAACGTTTTGTCATCGATCGCTTTATCAAATTAGAATTACCTACGTTGGCTATTTTTGTTTTAAGTCGTCCTTAACGTCTGTACTTCCATTTCCGAGATACACGAAATAAAAGTACATATATATATATATATATATATATATATATATATATATATATATATATATAAATATATATTACAAAATTTGCTCATTGAACGCGCTAATCTCACGAACTACTAATCCGATTTGAAAAATTATTAGCATTAGATAGCCCGTTTATTGAGGGAGGTTTTGTAGGCTATATGTTAGGGTGGGGCGAAATTTTTTTTGTTGTTTTTTCTTAGCTTAGGGGTAGAATTTGAAGCTTATAAAAACATTTCTTTTTTTTAAATAAAAAGAAAATTTTTACTTTAAGTTTTGAGGTGGCCCACTGATTTTTAAAATAATAAATTTCAATTTTTGGTTTGAATGGAAATTTTTTTTGACTTTGATTTTGATCATCTTTGAAAACATTCAAGAATTAACGAATATAGTCATTATCTCCCAACTTTCGCTGTAATATTGTATTATTGAAATTTTTAAAAAAGTTGAAAAAATGAAATGTTACTTTTTTGTATTACATGCGCATGCGCATTTAAAAACAAAACGCATTATATCCTATGTTGATGAGGTCAGCGACCGAAGTGATTTGCGCTCGCGCACATTCAAATATCGGACTTAAGTTTCAAGATCAGTATTAAATTTCCGTTTTAAAGTTCGTAAAATTTTATAAATGAACTAGCGACTCACCCTCGCTTCGCTCGGGTCCGTCCCTTGATACGTTTTAACGGAATAGATAGACTACATGTCATATATACATAGTTCTGAAATTTTCAATTTTCCAGCAGTTTTTTTTTTGGGTTTTCCCTAGGTTTTTTTTTTTATTTAAACCACCCCTAGCAAACCCCTAACGAAACAAAAAAAGAATTATCCAAACCGGTCCAGCCGTTTTTGAGTTTTAGCGCGACTAACGAACAGCTATTGATTTTTATATATATAGATTTGGGAAATTTCATGAGTAAAAAGAATAGCTTATATGAGCTTCGTATACATATATTAAGCCTGACATAACTTGATTTTTTTCAACCAAATAAAGTAAAAGAAATCTGTGTTTTAAATTAATGATTTAACTAGACATTAAAAAAAATATTCTTTATTATTAAAAATTCACCAAACCAATTTTTTTTTTTCACTTTTAAACTTCAGGTACATTTTATTTTAACTGCACAATAGATAGTTTTTAAAGAAATCTTAATGAGTGACTAACGAAAAGTTAAACTGCAGCTTACGAATTAGCTATTTTTACTTAAGTAAATAGTATTCTGTTCAAAATATTTCTGAACTTCTACCTCTTTTGGCGCGTTAGGGAAAAAATGACAAGAGAGATTCTTTACGATGCGACAGATTTAGACTATAGTATGAAGTTAGTCGTTATTAGATACAGTGTGATGTCTATATTCAAGATATTTATTCCGGTATTTTAATATACACAACACGTGTTTTATATATATAAAAATATAAATTATTAAAAGCTTTTATTTTGTTTTACCTTTCCCGCGGTCTGTCTGTAATCAAATCTCGTAAGTTAAATTTGACCCACTTTCCTGTGTCCAATTGAGTTGAAATTTGGTACACACGTTTGGTTCTCATGACAATGCACGATTACCTAAATGCCGCCATTTTTAATTTAATATGGTGGACGTTACAAAATGGCGATTTATCATTTTCATAGTGACCTTTATGATATGGACATCAATTAACGAAAAGGTTTGATGAGCAAAACACAATAAGCAAAGTGATGTCATTGTAAATCCAATACATATAGCGGACTACCAAAGATGGCGGACTATGTTTTTTTATACATCCCCATGATATGAATATCAAATGAAAGGGTTTGTTAAAGCGAATACGAGTAAAAACTATAAAAAAAAAGAATTTATAAAAAAAACAAGCTTTTATTTAAGTGCTAAAAAACAAAGAAATACCTACTTATAACTTCTTACGTGCGTACATTAGTAGAAACACATTTTTTTGTTTCAAATTATTTTTGGAGTCATTAATTAAAATAATATTTCCAAATTGGCTACCTTTTTTAATATTAAAATTATAAACTTACATATAAAATATTAACGGACGGTTTCTCATAAATATCGGCTAGATAGCCTAGAAGCTTTTATAATTTAAAGTGTAAGGTGAAACGTTTCAAAGAATAAATCGATTTAATATTTTATTATTCCGGTGACATTATTCACAACGTAAGGACAAAAATGCATAGAATTAACTTTCAACATAAAAGCTAGAATATAAAGCTTATTAAATATTGTTATCATAGAACAAACGTAGTAGCGGACAAAAGTGACATAAACGGACTTTGTGGAAACGACTTGTTGTTATTAGATTATGCAAAACAGTCATTCTTTCTCGGGATGCCGCCGAGAAGGAGACTGAAACGTTTGATAGGAAATTTAATAAAAGGACACAAAGATGCCACGAATAATTATATTGTAAGGTTTTTTATGTCTAGGAAGTATAACTTGGAATCCTTGCTTAAATAATGTTATTAATGTGAAAATGTATTTGTTGGTCTTACTATTTAGTAGTAGTATAGTAGCTGAGCGCTTGATCTCTTACCGGTTATCATCGGTCAAAAAGTAGATACACAATCTTATGCAACAGTTCTCTTAAAACTGTCACCAATTGTGTTTAGGTAATTAATCTAGTTGAAATAAATATACAACAATGTAAATTGAACCCTTAATGTTGTTTTCACAAAAAAAAAATTTAAAAGCGCGCTCAAATGTTCAAATGAGCGCTCATTCGGTGAGGACATTTTTTGTCGCTGATTGTGTATGTACCTAGTACTTTTTTGATCGATATCGGTCGTGTCGCTTGTGTCAGTGAGATTAGCCGCCGTGGTCGAAATGGGTCAGGAGGACATGATTATTAATATTATTATAAAATAAGCAACAGTGATTTTTTGCAGAGGTAATTTACTACACCTTTAACTTTATAACCCGGTACATTGTTAGGTTCCTGTGGGATATGTGTCTGATGTACCCTCGCCTGAGCTAAGCAAGGCTTACTAATATTAATATCATATAATTCTTTATAAGTAAAATGTATGTAAACTTGTTTGACTTGAGTGTAAAATGCTATAAACAAATTTTACGAAAAAAGAAGTTAATTAAGTATAAGAGTCAACTTTAGATTGTCAATCGATATCTTATAACTGCATTGCTTTTCAAATGTTATTATTCCTTGAATGAATTTTATTTATTATAGAGGTAAATATTAGAAAATGTAACTATTTTCTGTAGAGATTTTTTTAAACTACTTAACAAGCTTGATCTTTTCCCAATATCCATGGTTTTATCGTTATCAGCAATTTGCACTCAAATTGCAACGATACCGAACAAAGTAACGAAGGCGTTGTGACGGTTCGAACTTTTTACCTCTTGAGTCGCAATTCATTTATTTTGACTATTTTGATATATTTATTTTAGCGACTGCTCAGATGGTAGATAATGCTTTTTAAGTCCTTAAAATAAACCTGAAATGTATAACTAAATTCGTCTTATTTATAACTAGCTTTTGCCCGCGACTTCGTCCGCGTGGAATAGTGACTTTGCTCGCAGAGCTACCGGGCTGCGACCAGCGCCCTCCCCCCTCACGACCGCTCCGCCCTCACCTTGCATCGGGCTAAGAGCGCGCTCACCCATAGTCCGCGTAAAGTTAAATATGTATATTTTACAACTATGATATCTTCTAAGATATTCATTGAAATCAAATGATGTCAAGGACAATTTTGTTCAAAATTAAATACTTGTTATGAATAACGTATTTTTTTGGATAAGGATTAATATCATGTTTATCAAAACACCTTCGGAAGTAATGCATTATTTTAGAACAAATTTTGATTACCATAAAAAGGGTTATATTGAGCCAACCTTAAAAGATAGACATATGCTGTCGCGGACTTTTTTTTAGAACTTTTAAAGGGGAACAATTCCGTCATACACGATTTTTGCGTAACTTTAACCGTTTACGCAGCGCACGCAACGGAAGCTCTCAAAAAGAATCATTTTTTCCCGTTTTTGCAACATTTTTCGTTTTTGCTCCGCTCTTATTAGTCGTAGCGTGATGTTATATAGCCTAAATCCTTCCTCGATAAATGGACTATTCAACACAAAAAGAATTTTTCAATTCCAACCACTAGTACCTGAGATTAGCGCGTTCAACCAAACAAACAAACAAACTCTTCAGCTTTATAATATTAGTATAGATTATATGAGTCATAAGGTATGTTTCGCAGTCAGACTTTCTCAAGGTTTTATATTAGTATTTCATATAAAATAGTAGAAAATTTATCGCTATCGCTGTTAAACAAATTTGTAACTTTAAATTAGTCAGCTCTTGCCGTCGCTCAGCCTGCCTTACGCTGTCTTCAGGGAATTCTTTCCACTTTCTTCCTAGCCTGCTTCCTGGTCTGGACTGCAATGCGAATTAGTTTTAACCGACATATAATAAAAATGAGTTTTTAAATGTTTATTCATATGCAAGACTAGTTTTTTTTTTTATTTTGGAACAGAAACAGAAAACAAATTAAAAAAAAATCATTTTAAAATAAAAAAAATCATTTTAAATTTGTTATCCAATTACATCTGTACACAACATTTAAATAACAACATATAATTATTTAAACAAACTTAACAAAAAAATGAATATTACAATAGGTGCATTTAAAGTTGGATATAAATTAAAAAAAAAAAAATTTAATTTAAATTATTTGTGGTGATTTTTTTTTCTGCAACCTTACTATATTTTTTCGGGAGATACTCGTAGATGGATTATGGAGATGAAAAGTCGTACTCTTCCATCCATTTTATTTATATATTCTGTATTGTACAAAAATTCCATAATAATACATAATAATCTCAATGCAAAGAAGGCATCTGTTGTTTCGTTGCTAATAACGATCATGTTTTTGATATATTTATATTATTATAGTAAGTAAGGATAAATAAATATGTTAGGAAATTAACACACATCACCATCTATTTCCATGGTAAGCCACGGGCTTGTGTTATGGATGCCAGATAGTTGATATACTACACATATACAACTTTAAATGCATATATACATATATTATAAATACAAACACCCATGACTGGGTACAAACAAATGCCCAAACACAAATGAATGCCCCCAGCGGCACTCGAACCCGCGACCGCTGGCACAGCAAGTAAAGTCACTACAAACTAAGCCAAACGTGTCGTCAATGTAGTGTCAATAGTCGTCACGCGTAGTGTTTTTATGTATATTTATTAATTTTGATATTATGTCAAAGGTACAACTCAGAATTGCAGTTTTTTTTTAGTTTGGTCTTAATTTATACTCTATAGTTATTATGGTGACTATGAGATTTAGTAAATTGATATTTTGTTGTCAACAAAAGTATGCATACTATACTCTCATGCTAGACATTGAGTTATAAATAAATTGATGGTCACGCCGCAATAAACATCTAAATACCTAAAAATCAAAGCGAGGCGACCTTAGGCTTTATTTAAATGAATAATATGCATATGCCTTAGATATTATTTTAAATATATCTATTTTCACAAATGTATTTCATTTTATATTCCCAACGCTTTGAACGCTTTACAACAATCGTGGTCACGGGAGGGTCTCTCTCGAAAAAATAGTTTTATGTTAAATGCCAAATATTCGCGTAAATCTAGGAATTATATTATATATTTATATGTAGCTAGCGACTCACCCTCGCTTCGCTTCCGGTCCCTAGACAAAAACAAATATATCCCACGGGAACCGTAGATTTTTTCCGAGATGGTATATAGCCTATAGTCTTCCTCAGTTAACGGGCTATCTAATGCAAAAAGAATTTTTCAAATCGGATTAGTAGTTCCTGAGATTAGCGCGTTCAACCAAACAAACAAACAAACTCTTCAGCTTTATAATATTAATATAGATTGTCTCAGCTAAATTATTAAATACAGAAATAGCAGGTCGTCTTTTTTTGGCCGCGATTCAATCGAAAAACATAAACGCATTTGTTTACATGTTGTGTTGCATTTTTGAAGTCAATACACTTTAATTTAATCGAAATTTATTAGGAGATTACTTTGTGTTTATACTAAAACATGTTTGACTTTAAGAAAGTTTATATGTTGTTTTTGTTAATTTATTTAAGAAACAGATGGTTGACCATGATATTGAAATGTCACCAACCGTTAAATGGAAACACTAGCAGCTCACCCTAGCTTCGCTCGTGTTCGTCCCTAGTGAAAAAACAAACAAATCTATTCCACGAGAACTACATTTTTCGTGGTAAAAAGTGACCTAAATCTATGTGCTTTTGAGACTACAATCTATCTTTATGCCAAATTTCATCTAGATCCGTTCAGCCGTAACAGACAAATATACATCTAAACTTTTAATTAATTAATTAATAGGATTGTACGGGCATATTTTATTTAATTCGAAAGAGTGATTGTTACTGTACACTACCTACGAATAAATTTTATAACCAGTGTCGGCTCTATGCAAATACACACTTTACAAGCAGAAAAATCTGTAAAAGAACAACAGACTTTTTACTTTCGCAAGGATCGAACCCACAACCACATAAATACGAGTCAGTTCCTACAGCAACATTGCGACCGTCATAAATGTATAATAAGAACTCAGTATAATATTAAGATTATGACATTCTCAAGCGAAAAGAACGTTGAAACGGAAACTTAAATGTTTAAAATACAATATCCCCAGAAAGACGCATAAGTGATGAGACTAAAAATCTTTTTTTCGTTGAATATGTTACTTAGGTATTGCCTTTAGTAAAAATACCGCTATAAAGTGAATACGTATGTGTAAATATATCCTAAAAAGAATTACATTGTATGCCCTCTTGTTTTGTGTTATTTTATTAACTCGGCCTATGTAAATTTGAATTCAGAGTGAAGATTTTATAGCTAATGAGATTTTTTATTAAATAATATATAGAGGTTCAGCATTCTTAATAAATTATTTATAATATACTATATGTAAATTAGTTGGTTGAAAAGCAGTAAGTACCGCTTGCAGTATCAAACGTTCGCACTTTACCACGAAGGAGAAAAATAGAGAAGGGCGTGTAATATCAGCAGGAAGGTGACATAGACGGTGCGTTTTCGTCCTTTCATATACACAATTCTATATATTCTATCGACAAATCCCTTTTTTTTTATAACAATACACACAACACTAAAAGTGCGAGCGAGAGTTCCGATATGCCTATAAGTGCGAGCGAGAGGTTTGATAAAAATGATTTATAACTCAGTTCGCACGTTTGTAACCCAACTATAGACGCCATTCTTCTTAAAGATAATCACTTCCCCAGTAGAATCTACCTCTTTCATGCTAACTACAGTAAGGTTTCAAAAAAAAACATGTATATTAAGTCTATTGAAGTGGAAAATATACTTTTTAGTAGTTTGACGCACAACGGACCAACTATGAGTCTAAGTGCGGAAAATAGAGTCCACTTTACATTTTTACTTTTTAGTAAAATACTAGGCAGTGGTAGCCCAGTGGTAACGCGCTCGCTTGGGAAACCGAGTGAAGCGGGTTCAAATCCCAGGTCTCGCTCGCACCTCTGATATTTTCATGTGCGAATCATTTTCTAACTTGATTACCACTTGCCTTAAGGTGAAGGAAAACATCGTGAGAAAACCTAGCAAGTTTTCGAAAGACGTGCAGTCCGCCAATCCGCACTTGGCCAGCGTGGTGGACTATGACCTGATTCCCCTCGTCTTGAAGGGAGGCCCGTGCCCAGCAGTGGGACGTTAAAAAGGGCTGAATACAGTAAAATACCATATATGGATGGAGGAACATAGTATAACTCAAATATCATTTATAACATAAACACTTTCATATCTAAACAAACCGTTTAAAGTAAACTTTGAGAACCGGAATGAATTTCAGTGCCTTTGCATCCTGCTGACTGTAATTAAACTTTTCTACGTAATAATTTGTGGAGTACCGTTTGCAAAAAAGAAATGATTTAATAAGAACTTCAGGAGTCCAATTGGATTTCTTGGGAACTTTAAAATTTTTACAAAGTAAGATTTACATTATGCTTCGTTAGCTAGTAATATCAAAGATGTACGAGAGAAATTATAATTAGTTTTAACAAAATAATAGATACATACATAGGTATAGATCTTATTTCATGATACATTCTTTTGTTCAACTCGCCTTCTAATAACGTGTCCTTGATAAATAACTAATAGCAATTCTTTCAGACCAATAAACTATGCAAAAACTTATCTCACTCCAAAATTGATATTTTCAACCGATTTCTTTAAAAAAGAGGAGGTTCTCAAGTCGTCGGAATCTTATTTTTTTTATGTATGTTCACCGACTACTCGAAGACGCCTGAACCGATTTGGAATATTCTTCTTTTGTTTCAAGGGGTATATTTCTCAAGTGTGACCGCCCATTTAAATTTTATCGAAATTGGTCGAGCGGTTTTAAAAAAATTAACAATAAATTATTTTTAAATAAATGGCTTAATAGAATATTATGTTAGAAAAAAAATTTCTTCTTACGAAATTGTCTGCACATTACGTCTAGACTAAAAATGGAAAATTAAAAACTAATAAAAACCGACTTCTAGGCACTTACAAGTAAAAAATAACTAAACGGGGGTTTTTATTTAAAATAGATCGGTGTTAGCCGATACAAACTAAAGCACACCGACTTCAAAAATATCTGATTAGGTCTATCTATTCTATACCTAAATGAAAACCCCCGTTTAGTTATTTTTTTACTTTTTAGTGCCTGTAAGTCGGTTTTTTTTTAATTTTTATTGATTAGAAGAAACCAATATGGTATACATATGTACCTATACCATATCTTCGCGATATGTAGCCCTTTAGTCCAATAACTAGACTAACGAGGCATTCAGTTTGATGTTACTTATTTGGTAACCGTATCATTCAATGTGGGATGTGTTTAGTAATGTAGATATTTAATGTTATTGATTTAACAGGTGTTCCTCTTCCCATAGCATTGATTAAAGAGACCGTAATAAATCACAACAGTCCGCCAACACGCACTTGGCCAGCGTGGTGGACTATGGCCTGATCCCCCTCGTACTGAAGGGAGGCCCGTGCCCAGCAGTGGGACGTTAAAAAGGGCTGAATACATACATACAATACAATAAATCACAACACATCGCGTGGACTTAACTTCCAAATGATAAATACGTTGACGTGTATGAATTACAGCTTTTTTATAGGTTGTATATTATTTTTTAATGTCTACTTTGACTCGAGTTTTATGAGTGATATACGTATATTATAATTGAGAACATCTTTTTTGTTAGCATCTCTTTCATGTAGGCGGGTGAACTGTTAGGCATGGCTTATTTATATCATCAGCTGTTTTATTTTATTTGTATTGCATTCAGCTCCTTTTAAATTTCTTCTGCTAGGCACAACACTCCCTTTAATGCGAGCAGAACTAATACAGAGTCTGGAGCCTTAGCCATAGTCCACCAAGATAAGTGCGGACTTCATATATCTTTCAAAAACTCAGTAGATCCACATAAGCATGCAAGGAAGTGTGTTTGGTAGGTATGTTTTCCTTCACCAAAAGGCAAGTCGAAAATAATTCGCACATGGGAATACAAAAGGGTCAAGGCCTTAGATTTAAAACAGCTTCACTTGGTTTCCCAAGCGAGAATGCTATTCCGGAGGTAAGCTGGTAGCTATTTTGAAATTACAGACGCTTTCGTTTTACATATAAATATAATTGGACTGACCTTTTCCTTTGAATCCGCCCGCGATAATGGAAATGCATAAATATTCTCCGTACTCGCATACCACATGGATATTAAATGGGAATATAACTACCAGTTTTCGTGGCGATCGGTAGAATGGTGTTGACGAACTGTAGCGATTTAATTGAAATAAATACATACCATAATTCCAAAGGAATATGTGATAATCTTAGGGAGTTTTCTACAAAGGTACATTCATATTTTTGTTTATTTTTAAAGATTAAATAAATACTTGTCAAAGTTTATATTTATTAACCGACTTCCAAAAAAAGGAGGAGGTTCTCAATTCGACCGTATATATATATATATATATATTTTTATGTTTGTTCGGGCATTTTTTCGTCGTTTATGAACCGATTTTGATAATTCTTTTTTTGTTGGAAAGGAGATATCCCAAGAGTGGTACCATGATA
This sequence comes from Argynnis bischoffii washingtonia, assembly GCA_033884665.1. Lineage (NCBI taxonomy): Eukaryota > Metazoa > Arthropoda > Insecta > Lepidoptera > Nymphalidae > Argynnis > Argynnis bischoffii. The sequence goes on from JAEMGE010000029.1 coordinate 7,745,509, forward strand.
AGGAAACCAGGATCTGATGATGGGATCCCAGAGAAATCGAGGGGAACTTTCGAAAATTGTAGGGGCGACTAGTGCGTTTGTTAACATTTATTAGGTATTTTAAAGCACTACTATTTAATGAAGGTCTGGAGCCGATCTGATGATGGACCCGAAAGATAGTCGAGGGAACTTCTCAACGATTTACAGCAATTACCTGGTGTTTGGGCTTGATTAATTTGTATTGATGATACGTCTACACTAAAAATGGAAAAATAAAAACTTAAAAAAAAAAAAAAAAACCGACTTCCAGGCACTGAAAAGTAAAAAATAACTAAACGGGGGTTAACATTTAGAATAGATACTTAATCAGATTTTTTCGAAGTCGGTGCCAGCCAATACAAATCAAAGCACACCGACTTCGAAAAAATCTGATTAAGTATCTATGCTAAATGTTAACCCCCGTTTAGTTATTTTTTACTTTTCAGTGCCTGGAAGTCGGTTGTTTTTTTAAAGTTTTTATTATTAAAAGGTCGACAGTATCGTTTTGTATCGAATGTTTGTTCAAACAAAATATCCTCTGAGTATCTCAGTGCTCATACTAGGAAAATTGAGTTGACATTCCACGACACTCGCTTGAATATTCAGTACCGAGTGTCTGGAACACAAAAACAGGAGATTGGGAAATTTTGTATGGCCGATATCTATTTTGTGTCGTGGTACGTTTTAAAACGACTACGTCTAGTGAGTTTCTGAACCTAGGTATGTTACGAATTTATTTTGCGACGCTCAATGTTTAGTTTAACTCAGCGTTTGCAACGGAACATAGTTATTTGTAGCCATTCTTAGCTGTCTATTTAGTTTTTTGTTCCTGATCCCTTAAAAGTCGACTTTCTACAAACGTTATCTGTAATAGACAGCTAATATTTACATAGGAATGACATGTTTTATACTTGTTGCGACTCTTGTTGCATGTACATACATATGTCTTCGACTACATAATACTATGTTTCTACTTTTTTATTAGGTATTTACGCTGTCGGGTTTTTTGTTTTATAATATTATTTTTGTTTTAGTTTTCTATTAAGGATAGCAGCAGACAGACGTTTTCTTTGAATTAATTAATAAATAGCCTGAAGGCTTAACAGCAAGTTTAATTTATTCTGAGAAATTATTATCAAAATTCTATTTTCGATATCTTATAAATTATTCTTTGTATTTCAATATATCTATACTAATATTATAAAGAGGCAGAGTTTGTTTGTTTTTTTTCGAACACGCTTATCTGAGGAACTACTAATCCGATTTGAAAAATTCTTTTTGCATTAGATAGTCCGTTTATTGAACAACGCTGTACATGATCATGCTAATACACAAGGGAGCGGAGCAGTAATCATAAATGTCAACAGATCGGGCAGATTTCCATACATTATTACCAATATTATAAAGCCAAAGAGTTTTCCCATACAAACTTTCATCCCCATTTTCACCTCCTTAAGAAATGATTTCCGGGATAAAAGTATCCTATGTCTTTCCCAGGGTCTCAAACTATCTTCTTACCAAATTTCATCTAAATGGGTTCAGCAGATCCAGAGATAAACCCCGACAACCTCACAAACTCACAAACTACCTCTTTATAATATTAAGCTATTCCTTTTCGTCTCCTGTCTCAATCAAATTAACCTGCAATATTGAACTATCATAGGAAATGGGCGCGGTATTTTATTATAGGTCACAAAACGATTCATAATGGAATTTGAAATGACGGAAATAGTTACCTAATGTAACACGCTAATCGGACTAGTTGAAATTCCAGGTTTTGCCTTCCAACAAAAGTTATTTACCGAGTATTTTGTTAGGCGAATTTGCATATTTTAGTTAAAAATGTGTTTGACTGTGCAGGGTGCAGTGGACGATTTTTATTGTCACAATTTTACTAAAATTGAGGTCCCTGGTTCGATTCTGAATTGAGTAAATATTTGGCCTTCATTATAGATGCCTCCACCTAGATACTGTTTCCTTGTAATTTCATAAACTTAACGATATAAAAGCGTTTTTTATAGAAGTGTTTTAAATTCCATATGATCGATAATATTCATTCGGGATTCTTTGTGTATGTTGAATTTCAAAAATTATTCTTAATTCGTGTTGTCCTTTAATAAATTGTTTTGATCTTTACACAGAAATGTCGCGATTAGAGACTAATCAAAGGAAATTCTTGGTGGGCCGCGTCGAATCGCTTGTGACGAATTGTCGTTTGTCTCGCTATGAAAATGGATATCGTAGAACAATAATTTTCTTGAAATACGAAAATTTCCGAGTTTTTTAGTAGGTTTTTATAAATTAATTATATTTTTGGCTTGATGACAAAATACTTGGTTTTGAAGTAGAAAAAAGTATAGTTTTTTAATTTTGTTCATACTAATTATATTATAATTTGTTAATAGAAAGTAAACTTCTTTAATTCCTTTGTTTGAGCTGGTAAAATATAATAAAGTACGATGAACTTTTAAAAAAAATATTGTAAAGCTTAAAACAGCTTTATTTATATTTTGCGTGCTTTTTATAGGTATTCATGACTATATGAATGCTTAATATTCTACCTTGAATATAATTTATTGAAATTTTTTTAAAGAAATTATTACTTTCTAAATATACCCTACTAATATTATAAATGCGAAAGTTTGTGAGGATGTACCTATTGATGTCTGGATGTATAGATGTGGTGGTGATGGGTGTTTGTTACTCTTTCACGCAAAAACTACTGAATGGATTTTAATGAAAATTTACAATAATATAGCTCATACATTAGTATAATACAGACTACATTTTATCTCAAAAAATGTACGGTTCACTGTGGGATAGATTCGTTTTAGTTTTGAAATAAATATGATATTAAATCTAACTATGAAGAAAATTTAAATGTGATCATTGGACAGTGTTCATCAAATTAACACAAAAGAATTATTTTTGCACGACAAAAATAGAAATTCCGACCTCCTCTATTCCTGTTTCTGTCATCAGTCAGTCCTGTCAGTTGGTGTCAACAGTTGATTTATTGCTATTGAAATAACTGTACACGTTTGACGATTGCCTGTATTCGATTTCGATATACGAATGTTTGATAAAGCACGCGCTCTTTATTAGTGCACAAGTTCTAATAATAATTCCATTTCAAAATTATTAAATTTAATATTGGTATTTCGGAAATATAAATCTTCTTTATTCTACGTGATATTGGCTAAGGAATCTGTGCTCTACTGGCACGCTTTGAAGCCATTATTAACAAGAGAATTGGATTGAAGAATAAAATAAAAAGTTTACTCTTAATAGTAGCGTAGAATAATGATAAGAAAATACAAAAAATATTATTATATATGAATTTATATACGGTACTTATAAGAAAAACACAATTTTTAATTTTTTTGTCTGTCTGTCTGTTTGTTTCGGCTAATCTCCGAAACGGCTGGACCAATTTTAAGAATAGGGGTTTTTTAGAAAAAGAATTAGGGTTTCGCTCCAAAAATTAAAACCTACCTAGGGACGCAACCGAGCGAAGCTAGTGTAAGTCGCTAGTTTACGATATAAGATGTATGAAATTGTATAGATGAAATAAAAATGTTCTTAAGTAACATGAAAATAAAGCATAAATATCCAGTAACCTAACCTAATTTTAAATTGTTCCAAAAATTTCTACTCGAGAAATCAAATTTTAAAAGAAGTTTTCACGCCAATTTCTAAATTTTTTAGACAATATGGCCATCTGCCTGTTTATGGTGTTAGTGCAACCTATTTTAACACACAATCCCCAATTCGTCTGCACTTCAAACTTTGCACAATATCTGCAAGATTATATAATAAAACCAACAAATACGTCATACTGGTCCAATCTCACATTGAGAATTTTTGACCTATTACAGAAACGTGAGTGAACTGCGACTTTTATTTTTACTAAGTACATAAGCTCTATCATCAAGTGTTATTTTTAAGCTAATTTAGCTAAACCGTATTTAATCTTGACTGGTAAATGAAATTGAAATGAAATTTATTTATTTAGTAACAATTCTTATACGTACCTAATACCTATACAGTAAAACAATGGCTACGATGATACTGCAAAAGTATAAACTGCGTTGCAGATATCAACGCCCGCCTCCGTACAATATTTAAACTATTTGATAAAAACTGAATAACAATAGGATGATGATGATGATGTATGTATTTGTGTGTATGTGTGCGTGTGTGCGTATGTGTGTGTGCGTGTTTGTATGTGTGCGTGTTTGTATGTGTGTGTGTGTGCGTGTTTGTTTGTGTGTGTGCGTGTTTGTATATGTGTGTGTGAGTTTGTGTTTATGAATGCTCTCTAATAAATAATTATCAAAATTCTTCAGTCTCTTCATACGTAATAGATTTAAGCCATGGTAGAATTTGTTTTTAAAATCTCATTTTTTTTGTTTATCTATACTAATATTATAAAGAGGTAAAGTTTGTGAGATTGTAGGGAGTGATATCTGGATTATGATGGAGTATTGAACCGATTTAGATGAAATTTGTTAAGAAGATAGTTTGAGACCCTGGGAAGGACATAGGATACTTTTTATCCTGGAAATTATTCCTTAAGGGGGTGAAAATGGGGATGAAAGTTTGTATGGGGAGTCAATCTAGGGACGAACCCAAGAGAAGCGAGGGTGAGTCGCTAGTTTATCTATAAAGGGACTTTAATCACCGATTTTATCTTAATAATTCCAATAAGTATTCATCTTTTAGAAAAAAATAGTCGTTTTTTCTTTTTATAAATAACAAACGATCTGCCCTGGCTTTCTACGCCCTTCCTACATTCTCGTAAAAAAAATTTAACTTGGATTAATAAGAAGCTTACATCACTATTAAAAATATCCTATATTCACCCATAGAATTTCTGTTTAAGATGGTTACGTTCCGAATACAAACAAACAGACATATTGACAATTTTTTACGGCTTATTTTAGCAGTAGTTGCGTACAAATAGCCCTATGAACTTAATAGGGTTAGCTATTTCGAAAAGACAACACAAAGAAAAAATCTCTATTCAAAGATATCAATTGCTCGATTATTATCTATAGTATCTACAGATTACATAAATTTATTCAACCTCACTAAACGTCGTATTTCATTAAATCCACGAATTTCAAGTGTAAATATATAAATAATTGCCCAAGGGCTCGTATTTGTCTCGTGACGGTTATGGGCTGCTACTATGATTAATGCTTACAACGTTCGCGTTCTTATTAGTCATCGTCATGCAAAATAAGGGACTAGATTGGTTAAAGATATCCGGTTACTAATTATATGGCTTACTGCAACTGTACTTTATTTCCTGGCTTCATATATGTCGCAGGTAAATTGTAAAATTTTTACTAAGTCTGTGTTTCATGCTGTGCATCAAAAAACATGTCCAAATCTGACACAATCGTTTTATTATGTATTTGGTAAAATTGTCGAAATCTCATAGTTTCACAATATCACTGAATGTGCTTAGTTTATATACTGTATGTGGTTATATACTTAACACTGTTCCGTGATATTGTAAGAAAAAAAGGCGATTAACAAAACTCCGGGTAATTATATTTCTCTAGTGAAATTATAATTTAACGTTTTTTACAATTTTCCAACAACATATATACCATAGGTTTTGCTCACGGTATGTAACTGGTAGTAGTAACCTATGTGTTGTTAAACCAGGATAAAAAATATCTTCATTATGAAATTCACTGAAATTCGTTTATCCGTTGTAAAAAGTCTGAAAATGAAGATAATATTTAGGTACTCTGAAGCAAAATATCGTATTTCCAACTTTTTTTTCTAGGAGACAGTTTCCAGCGCATCGCTTATTTATAAAAATATGAATGAACTGAAAAACGCTAAAAGCTTTATATTCCGTTAATACTTAACCTATATATAACGTATTTTCAATTTAGTCTTATATCTCCCATCTTCGCTAACTAAATGGGGTGGCAATTAGCTTAATTGCCTCTTCCTACAATATTGTGAAAATTTTCCTCATGTTTTCGTCATATACATACATATAAATATGTATGTCACGGGCCTATATCATTATTTTAATTATATTAAAACTGTAAGTAAAAATGGCTGTACAGTGGAAATTTTGTTAGAAACACATGTTGTTATTTACAATATATCGACTCTCCCTTGCGTCGCTCGGGTACTTCCCTATGATGTAAATTAAATATGTATGTAGTGTTACAATAATGTATGGAATTCTGCCCGATTAGTTGACATTTATGATTACTGTTCTGCTCCCTTGGGTAGTAGCATGATGATATATAAGCCTATAATATTCCTCAATAAACGGGCTATCTAATTCAAAAACAATTTTTCAAATCGGATTAGTAGTTCCTGAGATTAGCGCGTTCAAACAAACTCTGCCTCTTTATAATATTGGGATTGATTAGTATTGATTAGTGTGACATAAATTTCTAACATTTTTGAAATTACTTCAATGAGTAAAGCTTTTTCAACGAAAATGAATGGATCTATTTGAAATGAAGAGAGATAGACAATTCTTTTTTTTTCATTAATGTAAATTCTTCATTTATTTCTGTAGAGACTTTTATTTTGTCACTTAAAATACTACTAAAGTTACATTTTAAAACCATGTGACGTATTAAAAAATATTTAGGTATATTACCTATTTATATTGAGAAATTATATTTATAAAACATTATAAACTTATAAGTATTTTTTTTTTCATTTACAGGTAAGCTAAAGTACCGGTTGTAAATCATGAGAGTCATTCAAAACCGTGAGTGTTTAACATGATATGGCTTCTGCTTAAATTGTCATTCTGTATAAAATGTGTCTCGTTTATTAAACACAATATTTTTTTACCGTTGGGAAATAATTGTAAGGCATACACATGCACAATGAGCGGTTATGTGGAGACTCTCCGTTAAACCAGTACTACCTACTAAAAAAGGAACCTATCCCGTCTTGAACAAACGCTGCATGATCACTTACACATTCAACCCAGACGCCCCGAAGGCTGGCTTACCTTGCTGTCTCAGTCCACTTTGCTATCAGAGAAGTATCGGGAGCAACCCACAGCTTCCAGTCTGTTTCTTACTTTCTAGATACTATTCATCTTTATAATATTCATAATAATTGTGTCGCAGCCAACTACTTATTTAGTTTAATTAATAAATAAAACTAACTTAAATGAGTTAGTTTTATTTATTAATGAATTTAAATGAATTCAAAGAATTCTCAAAATTTATATTTCATATATTTTCGCCACACGGTTACCCTGTTCTATAAACGGCCTAAGCATTAAGCAACTGTCAGCCCGTTCATCAAATGTTGTATTAGAAGTTACGACTGGATATCATTCAGGCCGCTAGTTAAATGGCGCCGTTTAGTTAAGAGACTAAGCTGTTAATCGAACGTCTAATTAATTAAGCTAGTTGTCTGCGACATATACATTATACATATATGTACTATGTATAAAGAAATCAATTCTCATTAGGTAGCGTTGTTGCGGTAATTAATTTTTACAAAGTATCACCCCAGCGCCAACGTTACAGAGTTACTCTAACAATGTAATATTTATCATACTTTTGACGCCTAACCACCATTAATTCACTTTGCTTTATCCTGATACAAATGATTAATCGCTCCCGAATTTGTTGAGTGAAAATAAACTCTGTTATCCTGTATTATAGTGAATAATACGATATTATTTCGATGTTTTTAGGGTTTCGTTGTCAAAACGCAAAAACAGTATAAATTGTATGTTTGTCTGTCCCTGTATCACAGCCATTTTATTTTAAGACTATTGGGAGCTATATTTTTTTATTTACCTATTTGTATAATCGTACGTTACTCGACAGTTACAAGTCATTTCTTATGGATATGCCTGAGCGAAGCTAGCATATTTATTGTATATTATGTTATGAAATATATTTATTTGAGAAGCCTTTATCTTAAATTTTTGTTCGCCTTTGGTCGTTGGAAACCATTGAAAAGTCTAAAGCTCGATTAATTTAATATTCGCAAAATAAACAACTTGATTCAATAATATAAAGCTCACGCTAAGGATGATGTTTTAATGGACGCGATAAACTTTATGACGATATTTGAAATCAGATCCTAAAATCACAGTTTCATTAAGAAATCTTATTTTCTAATATTACTAAGCAAACACTGTCATTACTAATTCCGAGCAACACAATCGATCTCAAAAAAAAAAAAAAATGACGAATAAGTTAGTTCATTTTCTTCGAGGAAAATGTATATAAGCTTACTAAATATATATCTTAAGAGTGAGAAATATGTAATGAGCATCTTATTTAACGTTTGTTTTCTATTTCAATTTTAAACTTTTTTTTTACTTTGATTGTCTTTTAAAACAAAGTCGCAGAAAGAAATTATTAAATAAATTGATTGAATAGATAGGTACATATATGGCTTTACACATAAGCAATGTCAGGGTGGATCGCTATATGAAATATATATCTTTTTTCTTTTTATACTTTTATTACTGTATGTTTATTTAAAATATTTCCTCTTAGCAACAAAAATGTAGCAACTACCTTATTTAAACTCATAGAATGTTTAGTAATTACAGTACAGTTGTAAGTTAAGAGCTTTGAAGCCTCCACTCGCGTCGGGAAGGGCTATTCAGTTTGATACCGATTTATTCGTGAAATGAAAATTCAATAAATAATTTTTTTTCTTCGCCATAATTAAGTTACAAGATCGATGTTTTCGTGAGTAGATTATACTAGTGACACACAATCGTTTCGCTCGGTTTCGTCTCTAGGTAAGCTTTGAGATAGTTTGGAATAGATAGACTATGTATTATATATACATACAAAGTTATGATGAGATGTTGTGTGTTGTATTATAACGTGTTTTCCCGTGGGAATGAGATAGTAAAAAATAGCCTTCGTCACTCTCTAGCCCTCCGACTATATCCGCACAAAAAATCACGTCAATCCGTCACTCTGTTTCGACGTGACAGATGGACAAACAAACAAACTAACTTTCACATTTATCATATTAGTATGGATACTTTAAGCTTTTATATGGAAAAAGATTTATTTTGTAATTGGACGGCCACAGTTCGGATATTAGATTATATTACTTATGTTTTGATTCTCCCCCAAATACAATTTTAATTTCGTTACACTTAATAAAAGGTATGTTAAGAGATTAAAATTTCTATTATGAAATAATAAATTGGATAGAACATCAGATAAATTGTTTCTTTGATGTTCGTTTTAATGGAATAAACAATGGAGTTAAGCGAAATCCTATAGCATTCTAATTATGCTGCGGTGTATGATTATTCTTCAGTCTTCAAAATTTTGTTTTGACAGATTATCGTACTGTAAACCAGATTAATTAATTGTTATTAATTATGTAACCAATCTCTTTTTAACCGACTTCCAAAAAGGAAGAGGTTCTGTTGGTCTGTATGTGTGTTTTTAGTGTCATCTACATTCTACGTGATATCTATCTGATAGAAGCCATTAAGAAGATAATTGAGTTGAATTTATTAAGTAAAGATGAAAAGGGATTATGTTGAATACAAGAGTAGCTCGCGTTTTTACTCTCATATTTTCTCTTAATGTTACGATGGTGAGATACAATAAATTCAATGGAAATGTGTTCTTGCAAAGTTCGAAGATGTGTAAAAAGAAAATCATAAAAGTTCCATTATGACTCATAAAGATTAGTCATATCAGTAATTTTCTAATTTTGTTTTTAGACATCAAATGAACATAATATTTAAAACAAAATTATTAAACATGGTAATCAATTTTCATAATTTATTCATTATATACACGATGTCTATACAGATAAATAAAATTGGATTGTCTGTTTGTAATATTAAAATAACCGCTTTATACACGGTACATATACCAAAACAACATTTTTTACAATTTTTGTCTGTCTGTTTGTCTGTTTGTTCCGGCTAATCTCCGAAACGGCTGGACCGATTTTGACGGGATTTTCACTGGCAGATAGCTGATGTTATAAGGAGTAACTTAGGCTACTTTTATTTTAGAAAAAGAATTAGGGTTCCGCGAAAAAAATTATAACCCATAAAAGTGTGAACAAAATCCGCGTACGGCGAGCGAAGCGAGGGTAAATCGCTATATAATTTAAATGAATATCTTAGGAAGAGCAAGTTACTGTTTATATATACCTATACATAGCTAAACGTGAAAACGTACCTAGGGACGAACGCGAGCGAAGCGAGCGTGAGTCGCTAGTATAATGATAAAATTCAATTAGTGTCAAAAAGGCCATGATATGGAATACAGTAGTTTTCACTACACTATCCAATTTCATGGTTCTGCTTACAGCACAGATGAAAATATCGTCGCGACTTAGACGGACAGGCATCAAGCGTTACCATTAATAAGACAAATGAGCGCAAATGTTCGTCTAAAATAAGAATTCGGTTAGTTCACATTATGACAATTCGAGTTTTTGTGAACGATGAGAGCCGTTTGACCTGAAATCTATATTTATATAAGAATCCTTACTACTTGACATACTTTGTTGCCGAATTTCTGATGTCTAGTTTAAAACTGTATCTTTTAAGTTTTTTGAGTGGTTTTAGACATCATCAAAAGGAAATAACTAATCACGTGTGTGTCTGTCTGTTCGAGTGTGATTTTTTTTCTTTTAACGCTTCGACGGACTCAAAGCGTCAATAAATGAATTTTAATTTTAAGGTTTTCTAAAAAAAATTAAAGGTTTTCTATCGAGTACATCATTGTTGATGTAAATAAATTTAATTAAATAGCAAAATGCACATGGATCTAGATTGCGTGTAGCAATGTGCAGATATCAAGTCGGTTAGCGCTCTGAAGATTTCTTTGAGCGTAGCTACATTATATATGTCTAGGGAAAAGCAGCTAAGCTTAAAATACGTTTGAAAATTGTTCATGCCTTAATATGTTCACGCTTTTGATATAATTTTATTCAATGTTTAATATATTATAGATTATTAAGTGACTATTTTTAAATGTTAATAAAAATTATCATGCATTGGCCATTTTAATTATTTTTGATATGTTGGACATGTTACAATTAGTAAAACAAATTCTCTCAAGTATATAATAAACTAGCGACTCACTCTCGCTTCGCTTCGGGTTCATCCCTAGGCAAAAACAAATCTATCCTACGGGAACCTTACATTTTTCCGGGATGAGATATAGCTTATAGCCTTCCTCAGTGAAAAGGCTATCTAATGCAAAAAAAATTTCAAATTGGATTAGAAGTTCCTGAGACTAGCGCGTTCAACCAAACAAACAAACTCTTCATCTTTATAATATTAGTATAGTATAGATAAATAAATATAAAGATGTTGGAACATTAACACACAGCACCATCTAGTTCCATGGTAAGCTACGAGGCTTGTGTTATGGATACCAGATAGTTGATACACTACACATACATATATGACTTTAAATACATACATACCTATTATAAACATAAGCATTATTATTCGCGCCCCTTCTATTTTAGTACTAGTTCCTACACCTAAAGGTTGCCTGGAAGAAATCGCTCTGTTAGCGATAAGGCCGCCTCTTGTACCTTCTTCTATATTTTTGTATATTTTCTTCTCTCTTTTTGGGTGTACAATAAAGAGTTATTCATTCATTCATTCATTCATTCATCCAGGACTGGAGTGCAAACATTCGGGCTCATCACATAAATGAATGTCTCTAGAGGGGCTCGAACGCGCGACCGTTGGCACAGCAAGTAGTAGGGTCACTACAAACTGAACCAAACGTGTCGTCGTAGTACTTATACAAGAGGACATATGTATTAAGAAAATATTAACACTGTAATCATTTTGATTATCTCTCCAAACAGTAAGCCGTATCTGCTATCCGATTATCTACTAACAATGGAAACGTACCCAACATGCGATGCACGTGTTACTTTGCACTACCACCACTAATTTAGAAAATGGGTCGCCAATGTCCCTGTGCTTTACCGATTTATTGGCATTAAATGTATCGGAAGAACACTTTGTTGGTTACGGCATTGTTTTACAGTGTCGTATAGTGGCCATGTTTTATGATTCTGATGCTAATGGGCTCTCAAGTTTCCTTATTCAGACCATACAATGTCAATCATTTTTTTTATATGTTATTATGAAAATTGATCTGTCTGTTTGCCTCGTTGGGCTAGTGGCTAGCATGTGCGGCTGTAGATCCGGGAGTCCTGAGTTCGAATCTTATTTGAAGCTAGATATTTGATTAGTTTTAAAATATGTAGATATTTGATTAGTTATTCAGCTTTCTGTTAAGAAATTCTCGGTAGCAGTCCGGAGGTGAAAAGTTTGCTGAATTAAACTTCTTGCCGCGGAGATTCGCCTAAAGTTGTCTATCTGTCTATTCTTTTCATAGGTCATGTCGAAGTATCGTTTCATTGGACTTAAATTGATTATGCTATAATTGGATTAAAAGTGAAGAAAATAGAGACTGCATTTGTGCTTAGGTGCATACTTTTGTGTACTATTAATGTCTCATGAGTAAATGTCTAGTCTTAGTGAGATTCGTCGAGGCCGAAACCGGTCAGGAGGACATTATTACTTCCTATCTGTAGCGTATCTTTACATAGGTATATCTATAAATAAATGTAAAACTACTCAGTACTGTATGTATATGCCGTTTGAATTAGGGATTATTAGAGATAGAGGACAAGTGCCAACCAATAACATATGCACATCTCATAAATTTTTTTACATACTTATTATTGGACGGACTCGCTTGATGTAGGGTTTGGTTTGCAAGCACATGGCTATAGATGGATTTTATTATAATTTAATTTGCCCCTAAAATTGCCTAATAAACTATGAATTGATATTCATGTGAACCAAATTTTAGAGTCAGTCAAAAAATACATAAAAAAAGATTTTCATTATTAGTATATATGTAGGCATGTATGTATGTATGTATGTGTGTGTGTATAGCAATAATTTGTTAAAATATAAATTGATATAATAAATAAGTCACATTCACAATTGTATAGGAAATAGCATTAGGCATTTCTTGCATAACGGTTATGTGGAATTCCAAACTAATTACAGATAGTTATCTTCCTCATAATTAGTCGAAATATGGTGGGCTTCCGTGAGCGTTACGCGTATTTCAAACTTTTCCGTTATATTGAGGAAATGGAGTCAACAATAAATAATATTAGGCTATTGTATTATTTTCATATTTAATAGATACTTTCAAATAGCCCATACTTCCTATTAATCTGAATTTTGATATACATACGGATTTCGACGCACTGATGACAACAATGGTATTCAAAATATCCCCGTTTTTTTTTTTCAAAATCGAATCTAAGAAAAATCGACATTTTTGTAATGTTTTTCGCGTTTATTCCTATAATAATTAATTAGAAAAAAATGTTTTCTACAAAAGTTGTGACAAAATTAGATTAACATAGTTATTTCACTTTGTTAATCTATTATTGTCATTTCCTTTGTTTATCAAAACTATTGAAGTTTAGCAGTGGAAGTATGTAGATTTAAATAAACGATTTGACCCAATGGCTAATGTAGATTTTTACATTAATTATTATCGTAAGCTCTTACAGCCACGTTCATTGCCAAATAAAATATCGGAAATATTAAATACGTGTGATTTTTTACAGAATAATTGGTTACTGTGAACCATTTTACAGGTATTTATTATAATTGATTACCATGGCCATTCGTTTGAGTAGCTATGTACCTATATAGCACGTGTTTTACTTTCGCTTGGTTGGTATTGACATTACCTTAAATATTATGTCAGTGACTCCGCTTAAATTGTTTTTGAAGTTATAGGTACTTCTTTTAGCACGTTTAAAAAAATTATGGGAGTAAAATTATTACGTTGCGTGCCCACACTGACACCCAAAAAGTGACATGATGAAGTTAGTTGCATTCCTTTTACAAACAGACTCTCTGTTGTTGTGACATACGGGATGAAATCTTTACCTATCTTTATTCTGTTACGCCAAAGAAGTATAACTTCTTACGTGCGTACATAAGTACACACACACTTTTTTTATTTTTTTCTTATTTATCACGTAAGAATGTGTTCTAGAAGTATTTATATATGGTATTTATGAACTTATTATATATGGATTGTTATAAGTAGAAAATATTACTAAGTAGGGCATTCTTGTCCCCCTTTAGTAAAATTATTTGTGGTGCATTCCTCACAAATAACAGTTACCTATATATGAAAATTCTTGCACGACACGTATAGTTATCAGCATTTCACAGAGTATTATTATACAATATACATGCCCGTCAATTCTTAGTGCGAAATTGGCAAACTGACTGCGGTCCGGATCACGTGCAAACATTTAAGCTATCGAAGGAATCATGACGTCACAGTTTAGATCATCGTAAATCTTCCACAGCAGTGGTTGAATGGAACTAATGAATTTACGAGCGGTGCCAATAAATCAAGTGGGATAGCATTCCTGTACCAAATAAAAGTATTTGGTGGGATGGTGCGGTTTAACTTGACGTTTGACTTTAAGATTTAATTTGGCGGTACGTTTGAATTTGTGCTAACTGGTTTATTGGGTGAATATTGGCTGGGGCGATGGTTAGATTTATATTTGGTCCGGGCCAAAATGTACAGCTCGTATAATTCTGATGGTGAATCCCTATGGTATATAAATCAAGTTGTATTTCTTTCTTGTGTATAGTAACTTGCAGGATAGACATAACATAGAACAGGGCGAGACCTTATTAAATTATATTTCAGTCTAACAGTATACTATTTACAGAACACTGATTGCAAATCTAGATCTAGATGGATAAAATCTAGCTTTTCATCTATGATATAACGTAGGTACAATCTAAACATTGTGAAAGTCGAATTCATGGCTTCTTGGATAGCTATTGCGTAATTTGGGAATATTATGTTTGCTATTCATTTCTGTATATATATATATATATATATATATATATATATATATATATATATACAGTACAAGTTTATATACGTATATAGAAATGGAAGATACGGTATAAATTATATACGTTCAATCTATCGAATATCAAACTAAAATGTATCAGAAATACAAGACCAAACTATTGGAGTTGATTCAAAGAGATCGTAAATGGATGTAGAACTGACCTGATTTTGTATGAGCGAGTCACATTTGATTTGAGAGACATTTAATTGTGCCACGAATGCTTTCTTTTTAGCAATCAAGGTAAAGTAGAATTTGCATATTTGGACCTTTTTAGTATTGTCAGTTGATGTATGTACATATGGCGGTTATAGTACCTATGTGGTGTGTTTTTGACTAGTTCTGTTTTACATGTACATTGTTCTTTGCGGATTCAATTCTTAGACAGGGTAAATAAATATACAGTGAAACCTGGATAAATGAGATCTGAAGGGACCTATATTTTTTATCACTTATAGAGGTTTTCATTAATTAACCAGTTTCCCAAATATGAGATATTGAATGTATTTCATATAAAGAGGTGGATGTGATAGTAAACAATACCCTTCCTTGGCAGTCGGGTAAAAAGAGGTGCGTTTTTATATGTTATAAAGTAAATTTGCTTTGTATTATAGTGTCAGTTACAATTTTTATTCAAAAAAAAAAAACACAAACATTAAAGAATTACACTTTCTTTTCGACGTTTTATGTACATTAATTTACACGTTTATTGTACGAACGCTTAATAGATAGTGCTGAAAAACAAGCAAGTATGGAAGGAATTAGATTGTTTGTAAACAAACATGTCACAACTTGTCTAAGCTTGATAAATCGTCTCATTTACATGGGCTATTAAGCTACAAAGTCCCAATTATAGAGGTAAACATCGAAAAAATCTAATAAATTATGTCTCAGTTACAAAGGTTTGAAAATTCCTTCTCACAGAGGTATTTCAATGCAAAAGTGTCGGGAATTCATTGTAATCTATACATGTAATAAAATTCTAAGTAAGCCGAATCTGTACATTATTTTTTGGAAAATCTTATTGAAATAGTAACATTATTATCGATACAGAGGCCGAATCTATATTTTTTAGAATTTTTGTCTCTCTTTCTGTCTGTCTGTTACCGCAACACGAGAAAACTACTGGAAAGGTTTTGATGAAATATGGTATGATGATAGCTGGTTATCCGGGTCAACATATAGGATACTTTTCACTGCTGAAAAATATCTCATCTCTGAGCTAAACGTTAAAACGTAACTAGGGACGACCTCGAGCGGAACGATGGTGAGTAGTAGTTGTAATTATAAATAACAGATTTCTCATATATCCAGGTCCCACTTATCCAGGTTTCACTGTAATAATGAATTTATTTATTTCGATCTATTTTCAATACAATTAAGGTTTGTAACAGCTATCCGACACGTCTCGATCTCATTATAGGCTACGCGTAGAGAATATTCGAGAGAACTTTGATGATGATGCAAGAGAAAGATTACCTTTAAATATTGCTTGTTGTTGGATGTCTGAGTCATCCATATGTAAATTGGTAATCAGATTTAGATAATACTTGGTAATAAAATATTACCCCATTTTTATTATGAATTTTTCAACAAGAGTTTAGTTTTGGACTTATGGACAGACATGGATAGCGCTGCCCAAGAAATAAAAAAAAAAGAATACTTTAAATACAAATAAAGTCCCGACAGATACAGATACTAATATTTACTTGAAGACAGATGTTGATGTTGCAGTTTTAAAGTGAGAAATAATTCCAAGTGTACTACTAATCAGAAGTGGATAAGGGCCAAGCCTGCATTCCTACGCCCCCGATGTCTTCCGCTTTTCAATCACGAGATATATAACGAAATTGAACTAATTAAAACAAATTTATTACCTGTCAAGTGGATAAGTGTAAATAAGCCGTATGAAGATAGCTTCTAATTTTCATTTTAGTTACTCCTTATCTAATATTTTCTTACATTTACGCGAATATTTGACATTTTAAATGAAACTATCTTTTCGGATTATTTTGATTTTTGGTTCCCGACATTTCGAATGCTTTACAGCAATTATGGTCACGAAACCCTTCCATGTCAACAATCATATTCCACGTAAATCTACGAAAGTATTAGTTTATTTTGTTAAAATTTTTACTCTCAATTTATCATCTATTCGTTGGATGCGTCCCTAGGTGCTTTTTCTATACATATAATAAAATTGTAAGTAAGTTAAATCTGTACATTAAATATTTTTTGGAAAATCTTATTAAAATAGACTTTATTATCGAATCAGAGGCCGAATTTATAGTTTTTAGAATTTTTGTCTGTCTGTCTGTCTATTATCGCATCACGGGAAAACCACTGGATAGATTTTGATGAAATTTGGCATGATGATACCTGGTTATCCGGGTCAACATATAGAATACTTTTTACCGCGGGAATATATCTCATCTCTGAGAAATCTATGCAGCAATGCAGACGTGCTCTTACTTGTGAATGTATGCTCAACTTGTGAACCGGCGTTATAAACGTTAAAATGTAACTAGGAACGAACCCGAGCGGAGCGAGGGTGAGGAGAGAGCATTTATAAAATTATATAGGTACAGGCAGCGCGATCTTTTGATACCTTTTTGTACTAACATTAGCATACGTATGTACACATATGTATAGCATACGATGCATAAGTATGTTACTCCAGATCATAGACTATCTGTGTACAAAATTTCATCCAAATCCGTCCAGCCGTTTCGGCATGAAGGGATAACAAACATACACACAAAAACTTTCGCAATTATAACAAGTAAAGTAATGGCGATTTAAATATAACCATAGTTTTACCAGTTGCCAACCCTTTTCCATTATTTACATAATATATTTAAAAATACTATAAATTTGCTATGCTTCGATCGATCTCAAACTAATGATATAGGAACCGACGCGAATAAATCAAGGGGCATCTGAGTGTTACAGAAATAGCCGACCTTTGCCAGGTATTCCGAGCGTGATGCTCGATTAGCAAAGATTAATAATGTTTGGGGCATAGACCCCGTTTGAAGTATCTATGACTCCTTCGTTATTTTTATACGTTAACAGTTTTACGAATAAACCTACTTTAATAGTGTTTTAACTAAAAGCTTTCTATTATATGTATGTTTGTATTCAGCTTATTTTTAACTTTCCACTGCTGGGAACTGGTCATACGAGGAGGATCAGGTCATAGTTCGTCCACTGTGCTGGCCAAGTACGGGTTGATTTTCGATTTGGTCTTCATGTGTCTTTCGAAAACTTGATAATATGTTCTCTCAGACATGCAGGTTTTCTCACGATATTTTCTTTCACCGTAAGACGAGTGGCAATTATGTCGGAAATGATACACACATGAAAACATCGTGCGAGACCTGGGATGTGAACCCGCTTCATTCGGTTTCCCAAGCGAGCGCATTACCACTGGGCTACACCACTCACTGATTAATCACAATATCGCAAAATATAAATGCTTTCAACTTGAAAAATCTACCTGAGATTCCTGATACCCAACGGGGTGGGTAGCTAAGAAATTATTTTTGAAAGTTCAATCTTTAAAGAGGTGAAAAACGAGTTAGGAGTTGTTTGATAATCCGTGGTTTTTATGCTAGGCGGACAAAGTCGTAGACAATTGCTAGTAATTTATAAAACGTGTCTATCGCCTTTGAAATTATTTATGACTAGCGACTCGCCCTCGCTTCGCTTGGGTTCGTCCCTAGGTACGTTTTAATTTTTTTGAGCGAAACCTTGATTCTTTTTCTAAAATAAAAGTAGCCTTAGTTATTCCTTATAATATTAGCTATCTACCAGTGAAAGTCCCGTTAAAATTGGTCCAGCCGTTTCGGAGATTAGCCGAAACAAACAGACAGACACACAAAAATATTAAAAATTGTGTTTTTCTAATAAGTACCGTATATAATTCCATATGCATTTAGTATAAAGCTGTTATTTTGACATTACATACAGACACTTCAATTTTATTTATCTGTATAGATTCGGGCAGATACGTTTTTAGTAATGATTTAAATGGCATTCGCTCGCAGCTCTATTTGGTTTTTATTGACGATAAATATAGCCCATGTTGTTTCAAGCTGACTACAATTGAGAGAAGACTCATCTGGTCTAAAAGAGCCAAATTATATTTTTTGGACGTTGATGTTATTTAATAAAATATTCATAGAATTATTTTATATAAACTAAGATTTTAGGTATCGAGACTTATAAAACTCCAAAATATTTATGAGTAGTCGTTTTAAATGATGTTCATCCTCAGCGCGACCCTGACCGTGAGGATTGTTAAATATTCCGAACGTTTATTTAAGGTTACTTTTAAAGTAACATTTTTTATAATTTAACTAGTGGCATGCCCCTGCTTTGTTCGGATGCGTCCGTAAGAACCTTTTGTAGGTGTTTATCATATAGTTTTTTTTTTTTTTTTTTTTATGGTATTCAGTGATAAACGAGCAGACAGCTCACCTGATGGAAAGCGATACTTGTCGCCCATAACACCTACGGTTCATGCACTTAAGTTTTACGTAACAGAACTGCAGAACCGCCGGTACGTTATCACTGTGAGGACTAAGATGATATGCCTCTTGCCTGTAATTGCGCTGTAGTAGTAGAATGTATGTGTATTGATAACGCCATTTTATGCCGAATTTTATTACTAACCGTAGCCGATATGTTACTCTCGGTCATAGTTTATCTTTGTTGTAAAATTCATCTAAATCCGTCCAGCCTAAAGCTGGTAGTAACAAATATACAAACTATCGTATTTATAATAGGAGCGCGATAAACGCTCACAGCGCTATTTAATCACATCGTAACCCCCAAGATATTATTATTTATTATCTATTATTATCTTCTTCACATATATACAATAAAATTCTAACTGAGTCGAATCTGTACATTAAATATTTTTTGGGAATTCTTATTGAAATAGTCATTATTATCAATACGGAGACCGAATCTATAGTTTTTGGAAATTTTGTCTGTGTGTCTGTGGCCGCATCACGAGAAAACCACTGGACAGATTTTGATGAAATTTGGTATGATAATAGCTGGTTATCTGGGTCAACATATAGGATACTTTTTACTGCGAGAAAATATCTCATCTCTAATAAATCTATACAAAACGTTAAAACGTAAAAGCGGAGTGATGGTGAGTCGCTAGTCTACTAATAAAAGTCGTTGAGCAATATCTTAAGAATCATTATGATTACTTAGATACCATATATTTCGATATCTTTACAAACATATGTATGAAATATTTATGAAAGACAAACTTAAACAGATATGGGTCACGTTTCAGGCCCCGAGGCTTCAATACAACGAATATACTATTCTGGCATCCCAAGTAGATTCTGTCTAGACGTCCGAAGAGTCAGGTTTATTTAGTAACTGGTTTAGTTATATTTAGGAAGTATAGTTAGTATTATAAACTAGGTTTTAACGAAAAGGTATTGGTAAATTTCGTGTATTTTTCGTAATTTATTACCAGTTTATTCCCATTTTGCATGGAGTCTGAACAATGGATGAGCCATAATGGATACAGGTGGTGGAATGACGTGAATGTGGGTGGTAAGTTTATAATTTAGTTATGATGCTTTCAAACAGTTCATTATTGCATACACATGCGGTTAATGTACAGATGTTTATCGAATCGCTCAAAAAAAATTTGCTTGCTTAATAGTTACCTGTTTCTATGTATTATACATATATTGTTCTCTGTATTATTTCAGGTCAGTCTATTTAGCTGTTATATAAGGGTAACAGATATACTTGCACATTAATATTACTATGTATTATAAAATAAAGTCCTTAGCCGCATCTGTCTGTCTGTCTGTTCATACGGTTTTCACCAACAGACTGAGTGATTCGTGAGGAAGGCTTAGGTGTATGATTTATAAAGGTTTAGTGTAAATTGGCTGAAATATGACGATGATTGTTGAAGATGTCGGAAAAAAATCATGCCGAATTGGAGCTTTATTGGTGTGCGGCGCGTAAATTACTAATAAAGTTATATGAAAATAATGTATTACAGAATTATTTCTTTTAAAAAGATCTTCTTATTAAACTATACTATACTAACTTTTGCATTTATAATATAAGTGAATCTTTTAAAGTTTTTTGTTTTATTTTTTAAACGTATGAATTTTATTAAGCGTTGCAATAAAATTCGATAATTTTTCCGTGGTTGAATAAATCGAAACTAAGCCTAAAGAAACAATGCTGTAGAACGTAATATAAATAACGTTTGAAACATCTATTAATGAGCTTAAAATGACTGTCTCGTATACATTCATACGAAATCAAAATGAAAGTGTTATGGCCTTGAAAATACACAGTCAAAGCTCTAAAGCGTGAGTGTGATCCATTCAAATTTATGTAAACAACACTTGTTTCTTGCTTTATGAGAATTGTGAACTATATTACTAAGACTTATGTTATGGCATTAGGATTAAGGCGCCACGTTACACACAATCTGTGATGGATTTTTTTTATTTTTTGCTAGAAATTATTTAATTTTGAATGAAAAGTGTTTTTTGGTTATTTATTAGACTAGTTTCTGCCAGCAGTTTCGCTCGTGTTTCACCTTTGAGATCATACAATGTATATCTGCACATATTAAAAAAAGTTTTTCCCCATTTCCCGGACAGTTTTTCCAAGTTTTTCCCTTAAACTCTTTATTCGAGTTATTGCATTCGAATATTTATAAACAAAATTAGCCAAATCAGTTTACAGCATTGTATTTTTATTATACAGGCATTTCTATGTGAGTTATAAATCACTAACATGACATATTATGTAAATATTTGCGCGTGACTGCCGGAGAGTTCAAGGTGAATTGAAATGAAACGTGGAATATTTCTATTTTAGTATAGGTATTTACTATTTACAAACAAAAAAAGTAAAACTCCCATTGATATTTGTTAAGACGTTCTCTCGTGTGATAACGAATCATACAACTTCTTGCGTGTAAGTTTGACTTCATACGTATGAAATATCTCAAAATACATATATTTATATAAAAAGTCATTGTATTTTGTTATGTCCTCTAGTACAATTTAATTAAATTTACATACATATTTATTAGGCGACAAAACCACTGTTTTATTTTATAAATACTTAAAAACTAAAATATGTTAACTATAGCAAAAGTCGTCTAGCTTTTAATGAAACAAATTACATTGACTTTTATAAGTTTTTACCTTGATAATAAAATCATAAAGAACAAAAGCGCTTTCTTTGAATGCACAACAAATCCATTGTTTTATTACAGATTTTTTAATAAATAAATAAATATGTTGGGACATTAACTCACTGTACCATCTAGTTCCATGGTAAGCTACGAGGCCTGTGTTATGGATACCAGACAGTTGATACACTACACATATATAACTTTAAATACATACATATTATAAATATAAACATCCATGATTGGAGTACAAATATCCGTGCTCATCACAAATGAATGCCCGCCCCCCAGCGGGACTCGAACCCGCGACCGTTGGCGAAGCAAGTAGGGTCATTATGAACTGAGCCAAACATGTCAATAATTAGTAAAATTACAAAATTTTTATTTACGAGCGTGTATTATTGTTTTTGTTTACTTCCAAAAAAAAATTAAAACCAAAATATACATTTTTCAGGTCCATTTTTCATCTTTTGCTTATTTTGCACAAAGTTCAATAACAAATCGATACACATAATGCCATCTATTGACGTTGTATTCAGCCCTTTTTAACGTCCCTCTGCTGGGCACAGGCCTCCCTCAATACGAGGGGAATCAGGCCATAGTCCATCACGCTGGCCAAGTGCGGATTGGCGGACTTCACATGTCTTTCGAAAACTTGCTAGGTTTTCTCAGACATGCAGGTTTCCTCACGATGTTTTCCTTCACCGTAAGGCAAGTGGTAATCCTGTTAGAAATGATTCGCACATGAAAATATCAGAGGTGCGAGACCCGGGATTTGAACCCGCTTCACTAGGTTGTCCAAGCGAGCGCGTTACCACTGCCTGTGTCACTGGCTATTGACATTAATTTGAATTAATTTTTCTTTGTACATGATGAGACCTCGTGGTAGTAGTTTGTTTCATTTAAATGTAAATGTGATTTAGTTATAATGTAAAGACGATGATGAAAGGACTGAGGAAGGAGGATTTATTTCTATTAAGAGTCCAATGTCAACTTTGCAGAGCTGTGGGAAGGTAGATAATGTATTAAAACGTTTTAAACATAATAAATGAGTTCGCTTTAGAAAGCCGCCGCTCCGTGAAAAATTATAAAGTATTTTCTTTGGAAATTACGACGTTATAGATGTTTTAGTTTTATATAAAGCTTTGTTTGAGCTTATTTTACTATAAACGCGACCCTCGTCTATAAAATTTGAAATAATCTTTATTATTTTATCAACTGAATCGATAAATGTGAAATTAACCCATAGAAAACGCTTCCATTGTAATCCCATAAGTTTTTTAAATAAGCAGATGCACATTATATGATCAGTGGTTAATTGACTTTAAGGAACATTAGGTACTACATTCAAGGTTTTTTTTTTGCAATATCTTTTCTTTTTCAATGCTTGCATATGTATAACTTCTTAATTTATTCCGCCTCAAGGGTGTCTCATGTATATTTTAAAAAAAGGAATTCCACCCTCCAAGCAAGATAATAATTTTTAAACTCAAAATTTTTTCCTGCAACAAGGACAGGGAATAAAAATATAAAATAAAACCGCGACAAAATTCAAATAGATAAGTATTCGTTTCATTTAAATTTTCAAATATTTGCGTAAATCTAAGAAAGTATTATTCAAAGTCGGTGTACACACATACATACATTTATATTATGATTAAGCTAATGGTTTTTATGGATTAAAGTACTTGTACTGTAGAATTCGATTTCTAATAACAGTTTCGAGTACATCTAGGTCTAGATTCTAGACTGAGACTATTCATCTCATACAGATAATTCAAAACGTGAATTAAATACAGATAATTCGAAACATGAGTTAAAATCGATTCAGTCGGATAAGCTCTTAGTTATTAACTTTCGTATAATTTAAATTGAGCTTTGAACTGAAGCGGTGGTATAATACTCGCATGTAGAGACTACGCACGGTTACAGACAAAGGCGTTAGAATGTAAACAATCATCACAAAGCTAGAGTTTCTCTCGTCAATGGTTGTTTGTGGGTGATACACACGGATTTAGCGTTTGTTGTTGTTACGACGCCATTCATTGTAGCGATGTTACAGTGTTTGGTTATACGTTGAAGTTTCTACTATATTATTCTGTTTTTTTTATATATTACTAGTATTCAACGGATAAAATAACATATACATACATACCTAAGATTTGTTTAGAAATAATATATTTAAATACTGCATTAGATGCATACTTTACATATGTAAAAGAAGCCAACTCTACGGTTTTTAGGTTTTTCATCTATTATTTGATCGATTGTTTTTTTTTTCGAATTATCTTATACGGCTGTATATAGGAAATAATATTATAGTGCAGGTAATATAGATCTAAAAATATAGTTAAATTTTGTTTTAATTGGTAAAGTCGATGCAAATGTATTGTTTGTCCCCGTTTGGCTCACTCTTATAAAAATCATGTAATATATACAATATAATTTCATCATAAGTCATATAATTTAGAAATAAGTGAACGCAACCGCAGGCATTAGCCTAAGTTAGAGCTTAGATAATAAAATTTATTCTATAAGCGCTTCTGAAACGTTTATTCTAAGAAAATAAGATTCATACACTAGTTCCTTGTTCCATCCTTAATCTTCACCCACAGTATTACTCCCAATTCACATTTTCCTTTTATCTTGAACCAATATATTTTGATTCGAATGATTCGTATGAGCTCTTAGCAAAATATTCCCAATCGGTATCCAATTTTGAAAGCGCACGATAATCGGGCCCTCGACATAGCTGCGAATAATCCCGCGTATGAATCAACGTGGCATGCACTGTATCAGAGGCTTGGAAGTGCGCCAGTCGTAGGCGATATGCGCACTGTGCGTTTATTATGGAGATAGTTGGCATTTAAAATTCCTGTACAGTTAGATTTTTTATTATATATTATTATGAAGAAGCATACAGTCTTATATATTTCCTATATTTTTAACCTGTATTAATATATAATAATAGTTATATTTTTTTTATTTATAATATTAGTACATTTTTTTTAGGTTACATGATAGGTACTTACAATATTTAAGAGACTTGACTTCGCGTCGCCTTCATTAAGACTTACTTTTTCATGTATTAGTCAGGAAATATTATGATTTATGATCATAGAAATTAATTACGTAATGTATTTCAAATATCCTGTATAGGTACTTTTCCATTTCATGTGTGATGTAATTTATTAATGGTGATTATCATCCAATCATTAATCATATGGAAAAGTCAAATTGTAGTGGAAAACATGATTATCTTAATCATATCCAGGTCTGGTCCAAGTTAATATAAGTGTTTTATGTATTTTACAATTTAGTTAAAACGATAATCACGTTTTATTATTATTATTTTTTTGATTTTGATTTAGAAACAGAATACAAATAAAAAATTACTAGGTATTACGTATTTAAAGCTAAAATATTATTTTAAATTTGAATTTTACCCGTTATGTTTGTAGTGAGCCTTAAATGATATGCTCGCAGGTGAGTAGCGTAGACAGATGACATCGGACACACCCACGGGACCCACGTATTTACCAATAAATTTAACGTATGCGATAATGACCGGCAGAAATGTTTTTTTTTTGTTCCCCCCTTTTGAAACATCAATTATAACGAAACACGTCCGAGTTTGTCAGAATGTATGTTTTGTTGAGAAATTAGCACATTAATTTATTTTGTTTGTGGTTTGTGGAATTTATCTACGCTTTGTGTGATGCTGCTTTTGAATATTTTGTTTATGTCAAAAATAGATTGCTAGATTAAGCGTTATATCGTAGTAGATTTGAGTAATTTTGGTAGATCAAATTGCAAGTGGATTTCAGTTTGATAATCTTTTGAAAGGTTCGCAAATACAATCTTCAGACGAGGTTAATTAAGCTTATAATTGAAAATATTTACATTTCACGTTGATATTAAGAGAATTGAATATTTATTTACTAGTGTTAATATATTTGTTGTAAATAAGCGTAAGTTACTCTTATGGTCTTAGCATTTGAATTAATTAAAGATAATATGCCCACAAAAATCCTTCAATTTACTCAAAATGATCCGACTCCAACCATAAATCGATCTGGTTCAAACAAAAACAAATAATCACATCTAATATACGGCGTAAACACTTTGGCATACAGAATTCTTGCCAAAATAAATTTTAACGATTGCGTATCATGCTGACCGTACACTGAATAAGACGTCTTCAATGAAATATTCACCTCGTTTTGTTAATTTATAAGGTCAGCTATATTTATAGTAAATTGGTGCTTGAGTTGACTTTAAGCGTATATTTTATATCGCGTTTGCTTTATTAAAGCTTTGTGTATTAAAAGATTATTTGAATCATTATGTATATATTAAACCAGCGATTTACCTTTGCATCGCTCGGGTGAGTCCCGAGGTAAGTTTTTAATAGATAAACCTTAGGACACATGCTATCGAGAACTTTTCCGCAAAATCGTAATTTTCGAATTTTAAGTAATGTTTAAGGATTTTAGATTTTGATGCTGGAATCCTAAATATTTCCGAAGTAAAACATACCGTATAGCCCTACCAACTCGTCTATCTTTCAGTGAAAGTCCCATTACAATCGGTTATGCCGTTCCGAAGATTGTCAAGGAGAAACAGAATGACATATAGACAAAAAAATTAAAAATGGTTGTTTAGGTACTGGTATTATATTTGTAAATAACTATGTACTTGAGAAAACATAGTTATTTGGGAATCACAGACAGTCATCTCAATTTTGTTTATATGTATAGATAACCTTATATTTTTTAATGATATTCTTCAGATACAAAGAAATAGACATTGATAAACCTATTGAATTATCGTATTTTTTTCTTTATCTGTACCGAAAATAACCTTGCGACTTACACGAGATGTCATTCTACAATCTTTATAGAATAGAAATTATAAAGATTGTATATAAATAACAAACTTAATGGTCATGTCATAGAATCATAATATGTCTGTATCGTGTCATAATATGTATGTATGTATGTATGTTTGTTCGGGTCAAATCTTGCAACTAAGTTTTAAAGCAGTTATCCTTAACCGATTGAGCTGAAATTTTGCGTACAGTTTAGTTTAGATTGTGATCATGCATTGTGATGCATGCTTAGTTAAGTGATGTCATTCTAAATCTAACATGGTGGACTCCCAACGATGGTGGACTATGTTTTTTTTATGCATCCCAAAGATATGGACATCAAATGAAAGGGTTTGATGAAAAGAAAACGAATAAATACCTAAAAAATAAAAAATAAACTTTAATTACATCAGACTAATTTATTACACAACGTACATATATGATATAAAAATTTGTTTTGAAAAATGTTTTTTCTAATATTAATTTATTTTCATTTCTACTGTTTAACGATTACTCTTACATGAATTAACATATATTTTTTAGTTTGTAACGTAAAACAACAAATCACCTAATTTCCCATTTCACTACTTGTCACACCACACGTTAACTTCATGCGAATACATTTAATATTATTGCATGTAATCCTTAGATTTTATGGTAATGAGTCATTCGCTTAAGATGTTTTACGTACTTGTTTAAGTCGTTACGGCCACCGTGTATCATCTTGGGTCGTAAATGTGTGCACGTGCTGCAGTAGGCCTAACATTACAGAAGATATGATTTATGTTTTTGTTATATATGTTTAATTGAAGCAGAATTACAAAGATTTTAATGTGGAAATGACAAATAGATATTTTTTACAACCTTTTCTTCTTTACTTATTTTTAAATATATGAAGTCGATTTTGATTTATTTCTGATTGTTTCGTCGAATTGAAATTTTGTATGTAAAAAGAAATATATTATAAAAATAAAAAAAACTCGACTGCATAAAAGCTAACTAAATCCTTGTCGCGAGATGTACAATATGTATGTCTCCGACTGCCTAATACTATATTCCTTAGTCAACTTGTTTTCATCTTTTTAGTTAGCTTTTATGCAGTCGGGTTTTTTTATTTTTATAATTTTCTGTTTTATTTACAGTTTTTAGTTTATGTCAATTAAACCGATCTGTGCCTCATAAGTAATAAGATCTTTAAAAAAATATGATAATGAGTTGTATTATGCTTGTACTTGAAAGCGGGACAAACAAACAATAAACGCAATTTCACACTAATATTATTAATATATCCTTATTTTATAGGATATCTTTATCCCATAGAATATCCTTAGCCTTTAGAATATCCCTATCCTAATTATAAAACAAATTTCATTATGATTTTAAAACAAGCTAATGTTGTATCTATTCTTCTTAAGTCATTAAAACTTTTTAGATAGCCAAGTGCTAGATTGCATCATAAGTAGGAAAGTTTTCTTATTATGATAATACTACCAGACTAAGGCATTTTTATTATTTTACTTTGATCCGTGGTATACAATCTAAAGTTAAATACAATTAATGACATTGATTGACTTGTTTTGATGTAACTTTGTAAGAAAGATACTTTGTTTATTTGTAGACTAGCAAAACCTGCGGCCTCGCTCGCGATCAAACTACGAAAAATACGAAATTTCATGCAAATATGTCTATTTCACCCCCTTGGAGGTTGAATTTTGAAAAATTCCTCCTTAGTGGATGCCTTCATCATATATATATATATATTAATGTTTTAGTGTAAAATACTTTTTACTTATTTTTTGTATTATAGAAAGATATAATATAAGGGAATATTTCAAAAGTAGCATCTTTTAAGTACACCGGACGCAACACTCCGAGTACGAGTTCGTTTCATTTCCTGCAACATTCCTTTACTTTGAACGTGTCAACGTGTACATTTTGTTTGTGTATATGATTATATTAATATTTGTTTATGACACAGCTTTATTAAATTAACTAGCGACTCACTCTCGCTTCGTTTTTTTTTTTGGTCGCATTTGGTCGGTGATTTTTTAAATTGACATAACTTTTTTATTTATGAACCGATTGAAATAATATATAGGTACACTAAAAGTTGAGTGAAGCTTACCACAATACATTAGAGAAAGCAGCACCCAAATTGGTTAAGCCGTTTCTGAAATTAACGCGCACAAACGCGTAGACAAAAATTCTAATTAAAAATCATTGTTTTGGGTTCTATTGAATCTCAAATAATACTTTTCTCAAATGTTTTCCATTTACAGACAGCGATCAGTTACTATTTTATTATATGTATAGATAATTTCTTACTAATCACAATAATAATACTCCTTCACGTTAAAACGGCTGGGCCGTTTTGGGTGAAACTTAGTAGATGGATATACATACATATTGACCCGGTGTAACACACCTTAGTATTAAAATTTGCCACAAGGTGGCGCTGATTGTGTACAGTTTATAAAAACGTAGTTTACAAATTTTGAAACGAAACAACTTACACACGAACATTGCAAAGTTAATAATGAAAAAAGCTTGTAACAATAGTAAATTTACTATTTTATACTAAAAATAACCACTAAATATATAATATGGCATTTGGAACTTAAATCTGTAAAGAACAATTTCACTAAAATAATAGCGCAACTTTCGTGCGAAACACGCTGTAAACGTTTCGAATATCCCATAAAAGAATACTAAAACTACGAAACTTCTAAACCCCATAAATTATTCCCTCCATATAACTAACTGATGCGGCATACAAGCTAATTTAGTAACTATGGCTACGGATTAGGACTTATTTTCACATTTTCATTAAAATTGTAAAAGTAAAGGGAATTTTTCATGTTAAATGCTACTGGTATTTAATATGTAGTCGGTCGATATTTGACGTTTTTTTTTTTACAAAATATTCAACAAGAATTTTCATTTGCCATGTCGGGGTATTGGAGACATGTATGTATGTATATCACATAAAATTAAAGGTTTTTTATTAATCTATTCTATTGTACATATAAAGCTATAGTGTTTGCTATTATGTTTGTTTATTGCGTTTATCTCTGAAACCATCTTCTGTAAATTTGCATTTAGAGCGTATTTATTAAAGAAGGTCGTATATTAGCTATCTAACATCATAGTAAATAATTACTGCATGTACTGTACATATATGTATGTATGATAAATAAGAAATATGGCAACATCATTTATAACTTTTTATTGCATTTCCATTATCCATTTTTTATCTGCACATGTAATACCAACATTAGTTCATCTCTTTTGTATAAAGTTTACAACACATTTAGAAATATTCCCAGAGTAAATAATTGCTTCAATAACTCGTCCCATTAATATTTATATAAGTCGATGAAGTTGCTGCTTTGTACGGCTGTTAAACAAAGTTGCCATGCTTTAATGTATATTATAGTAAAATAATTGACTGTTAAAGTCAAATTTGCCTTAATATAATATTTTATGGACATTGAACCCTAAAACTTCAACAATAGAGTAGCATTTTAATTGTATGTGCTGATATTGAACATATGTTTTCAATAAAGATGGATTTGTAGTAGCAAGTGATAATAGACCTTATTTGTAGATGGGTAAATTGTATTTTTACTTGTATTCAGTCTTAGGAGTGATAGCAAAGAGTGTACAGACTTTATATCTATAGTAAATGTCATGTAGCGACGTTAATTAATTTAAATATGCCATAAACGACTTGTGATAATCTACGTTTTGTTTTGTGTTCAGTCTAATTAGTTAAATCCTTAGAAATAGAAGGATATACATAAGTAGGTACGTACATATATGTATGTGTGTATGTACTGCACTTACTTCCAGGCTTTACTTGCATCTAGGATATAAACCACTTATTATTTTAAGACTTCAAATATAATGTGTAGTAGCGGGTGTAAGTTGTATTAAAAAAATATTCCTGTAAAAGTTTTAGAAAGACATGTGTCAACAAGTCCGCCAACACACACTTGGCCAGCGTGGTGGACTATGGCCTAATCTCCTTTGTATTTAAGGGAGGCCCTTACCCAGCAGTGGCACGTTAAAAGTAAGCTGAAGTTATCGCCAGATACTACATAATATAGATTAAAAAAAAAATCTAATGTGAAACCGCGGTCACTGACTAGTTATTACATTAAAACGTTTAAAGGGTACAACTAAACCCGCCAATACAATCAAATATTGCATAACAAACTTCAATGCATTCAGGTTCGAGATCTTATTTGAGCTTCCAACTAATTAAATCTACCTCGTGAACGAATTCCACCGGTTTTGTTTCTAACTAGCCCGAAGCAATTTCTTTTTTGGGTATAGTCTAGATTGTAAGTGTTGTATGGCGTGGTGTTTGCTTAGTTTTATGAGGTTTTGGTCATGGTGTATGTTTTTAATTTCCCAGTTATCTTATGGTGATTACGTTACTTATTTAATTAATAACGTTTTAAATTAAAAAAGCTACACATACTTAAAATCACCTTAAAGTTATTATTTTAGTCTTAGAGGTGGAATAAATATTATTATTCCACACTCAGAAGTGAAAATTTCACTACTTATGTAATTGGTATGGAACCCCTTATTTATTTATATATTTTTTACTAGCGACTCACCCTTACTTCACTCGGGCTCTTCTCTGGAAAAATAAAAACAACTCCGTCTAACGGGAATTGTACATTTTCTAGGATAAAAAGTAGCCTATATCATATATGTTATTCCAGACTGTAATTTATTTCTGTGCCAAATTTCATCCAGATCCGTTCAACCGTTCTATCGTGAAAGAGTAACAAACATCCAAACATCCATCTAAACTTTAACATTAATAATATTAGTAAGATAATTTATGTATAAGTGGATCGTGGGAGCAATCCTTTGGTTGTTGTCGTCTTTTTCGGCAGGCCTGCTGTCGGTGTCGTGGTTGATTAGAGGTGATGTTAGGTTTAAGTGGGTTGTACTGGGTTTTCTGGCTGGTGTGTCCAACATAAATACCGGTATGCATAAATGCATTTCCTTATGATAAAAAAAAAAAAAAAAAACCTCTTTACATATAGGTTGTGGGAATACACAACTAACACATATAGCGTCTATTTACTATGCATTTTTATGGTCAGTGTATAGGTTTTTCTCTATCCGCTTTCAACTTAAACCTGTAAAGTTTCGAATCTCATTGTTTCTCCGAGTTTTGCCGGCTTATTGATATTCCCGACTATGCCAGATATGAATATACATTGAATACTTAATAGTTGAGCCGCCATCTTTCTTTTCTTATTTGTTTTTCTTTCATAAGCCCTCCACCGTTTAATCTTGAATATATTATTGAAAGATATTTATAGTTTGATTTCAACGATGTATTTCATTTTAACTTAAAATCAGGGCTAAATATAACGACGATGTCATCTCAGAAAATGATAATATGGCATTCGTATATTTGTTTGGCATATTTATATTTGGTTTAGCTAGTATTCTCATTACCTACGTACGGTACGGTAGTTACGTACGCTTGGCCTTTATAAGAATCTTATATATTTAAACGAGCAATTCTTGTGTAATCTTTATAACTTTATTTATTTATACCATCGATCTTAGAAACGGCTCTAACGATTTCGCTGAAATTTGGTATGTGGGGGCTTTCGGGGACGAAAAATCGATCTAGATTAGTCTCATGTCTGGGAAAACGCGTGTTTTCGAGTTTTCATGCAGTTTTCTTTAAGCGTCGTGGTCAAGCGGTCAACGCGTAAGTTAAACAACACATATGTCCGGGATCGAATCCCAGTTGGAATACAAAGTTTGTTTACTTTTGTTTTTGTATTTATTCAAGTTTTTAGTTTTTTCTAAAAAATACGATATAACAAAAAAATAACTCCCAGTGAAGCTCGGTCGCCCAGGTACTGTCATCTTTAACAGACATGATTGTAATCTTCACAGTTATAGGTCGAACATCTTTATAGATTATAAAGAGCTGGTTAAAAATTAAAATAATTCAATATTTCATATTTACAACTCTACACTTTACAATGCACCATTATAAGTTACAAAGTAAAGGTTACGTGTACAAAAACAATTCAAAAACACTTTCGCATTTATTCTATTAGTAAGGCTTTCAAAGCTCCTTTTATACCCTAATCATCCCTTACATAAATATTTGAACAATGGAAATATATTTAAAGTGTAGACACCGATATTTTGTCCATACCCTTGCATATGGTAGTAAATAATATTTAATGCGGGAACAATGTATGTTCAGTGTTCTCTAGTGGGGTATATAAACCATATTTATAGAGGGTTGCGCTGTATAAATTTTGTTTTAAGTTAATTTTATTTGAAATTCTTTATAGTTACTGTGAAAGAAGGGTTCCTTTTCAATATTACTAAAAATAATCAATAATAATTATATATACATGTAAGTATGACATTCCGGTGTGATTGTAATATTACTTCTATGGCTTGACCGATTGTGTAATTTATGGGTTTTTTTGTGGATATGGTTCTTACTTCCATAATCCAGTTCTTTTTTATTTTCCAACCAAACTGAAAGAATACACGAGGTTTCGGAACCATTAGTGTAACTATACACAACAAAAATTATTTTTAAAGAGCAATGGGCTTATCTCAGCAGAACTGTATTTTGAGCCGGTTTTAGCTTCCTCACAGACTTATATACTGAAATTTCAAAATGTAATTCTTCATGACTTAAAAATGTTTATTTGAATAAATTTTAGTTTGATATATAATTATTGCGAAAAGATTACCTACAAAAAAAAAAAAATTACTTTCGTGATTTTTTCGTGGGTCACGGGTACTAATTTCCATAGGTGAATGTAGACCGTACTCTGTCACTAGACGGACGGTAGGTCGGAGTTTATTATCTTCGACCCTACGAAAAGAATATGTTAAAAACTTAGACTAAAGAGTAAAGAATTATTTAGACGGTTCCGACAAAAAAGTGATTTTGCCTTTTTATGCTACTATTCTCGATTTCGCCATACAAATCGTTTATTTTCTTTGAAGAATACGGAAAATTTTGTATAGGTGAGAAAAATATATGTGTATGGAAATAATGAACAATAAAAAAAAAATTCTTTCATATTTTTTTAAACATTAGTTTAAAATGTTTAAAATTGAGTTAAAACAAAGATGATTAAAACGTTGTTTTTGTATGGGGACCTGCTTAATTTTTTTTTAGTTATTTATTAATAAAGACCGAATAACACAAATTCTGTTTTTTTGTATCTGGCTTAATGGTTTTAAAATTAGGATAGATGACAGAGCAATCGAATAGCGTACTCTAAGGCTAAACTTTAGAGTCTAAAGAATACAGTCCCGTCCACGCCCCAAAAAAACCCCAAAGGTGCATAAACAGTACATTTTTTGGATTTTTTTATATAGAGAGGTTGTATTTAAATATTGCATCGGTGGTCAAGTGGCATCGTACGTACGTACGACCACAGATCCGGAGGTCCTGGGGTTCGAGTCCCGGATCCGGTCAAGTTTAGTTATTGAGTATTTCTATCAAGAAATTCTCATCAACAGCCCCGAAGTTGGGAATTGGCAGCGTTTCATCCCCGTGCCTCGGAGAACACGTAAAGCCGGCGGTCCTGCGCCTTAACTCTCATCAGTCGTGTCGGGTACTTCGACCGGAGTATAGTGTAGAGTAGTAGAGTGACAAAGACACAAACTGCACGTTGTGCCTTCGCGTACTGGCTAGTCTCAATAAAAATTCCAGCGTGGTCGAAAACAGTCAGGAGGGGCATTTAATTTATAAGCTAATAACAATATCAGTTATAAATATGAAATCGTAAATTTTCGAAGCATGGCTTGGCTCGTTAGTACGAACCATTCTGTGTTTATACCCGACTGGTACTTTTGAATTATTGGTTTCAGTCACAGTCTTAGTTCTTTGTCCTAATATCGTTATGTAGTTGATTTTTATTCAATGCGTCTTCATTCGTACTCGTCGTCGATTTAAGATAAAGAAATCTCTGTTTTAATCCAGTATACTCTCCATTCCGAATTACACTCAGTAGAGCATTCGCCTATATTTCCAAATCAGATATCGACTTTCGATTTTTTGTTATAGACGGTAATCTTAACGACTTATTTTAGATAACTAATGCATCATTCATTTTTACTATCTGTGAATCTTATCGTATTAATTTCATGTTTTACAATATTTTCACATTTGTGCAAAAGAGATATTATGTTTTGATATGGACTGTTTCGTCGAATTTACGCTATCATTTATGTCGATATTGATTTTTAATAAGATTGCGGCAACTGCGACCAAACTCACTTATACTAGTCAACTGCGCAGGAGATATTATAGTGCACAAGTGTCCGCGGAGACACAAGTCCGCGGAGACCAATTCTACACTTCGTCAAAAAATATTTTATGTTTCACATTGTACGCCAGAGTAATTCAGTAGGATTATTTTAGTAGGACTTTACTGTATCAAATATAACAGCGTACCATATTATCTACCAACGGTATTTTAGATTTTTTTATAGGTAAGTGTACAAAAAATATTATAAAGTTTTAAGCGTCTCTTCAAAAATTTGCTTTTATGGAGATGGCTGGATTATCAATTAAGGTATCGAAATGTATTTTCTATGCCTTTTTACTATCACAGACAGTTAGCACAATACTTCGGCATGATAGGTGAGAGTTAAGGCGAAGGACCGATGGCATTAGGTGCTTCCCGAGGTACGGGATTGTTTGTTAAACGTGTATAGCATGCAGCAGCATAACAGCTGAAGATTAATGAAAACCCATTAGTTAACTGACGTGTTGAAAGCAAATATAAAGACACAACATACTTTTTTGCATTTGTTCTTATTGTTCTAAAAGGTGTCAAGTAAGCGGAACAATTATATTATGCAACATGCATGAAACAAATTAATTATATTTTCTTAAACACATTCTTCCTGTTTTACATTTATTTTCATGCTATAACCATTCCGGAGTACGCGGATTGGTGACATGCGACTCGCCCTTTGCTTAGGTTCTGACTGATCCCACGGGTACCGTACATTTTTATGGGATAATATATAGCCTATAGCCTTCTTCAGTTAACGGGCTACTAATGCAAAAAGAATTTTTCAATTCGGATTAGTAGTTCCTGTGATGAGCGCGTTCAACCAAACAAACAAACTCTTCAGCTTTATAATATTAGTATAGATTTTGTTTATATATGTATAATATACATAGGTATAGTACATATTTATGTATGTAGTTACTATTTATTTATTGATTAATTATATTTTTATTTATTTTATATTTATTATAAATATTTGTAGTTATGTATATGTCTATCACCTCCTGGTTAAATTCTAAGAAATCAATGGTTAACTGGCACATCGGTGTGCCCGCGACTCTCGAGGGGATAAATATATACTCATTCTACGATCTCTTTATTTATTATTCGAGCCCCTTCTATCTTAGTAATATTTCCTACACCTAAAGGTTGCCTGGAAGAGATCGTTCTTTAAGCGATAAAACCGCCTTTTGTACCTTGTCCTATATTTTGTATATTT
This sequence comes from Argynnis bischoffii washingtonia, assembly GCA_033884665.1. Classification (NCBI taxonomy): domain Eukaryota; kingdom Metazoa; phylum Arthropoda; class Insecta; order Lepidoptera; family Nymphalidae; genus Argynnis; species Argynnis bischoffii. The sequence goes on from JAEMGE010000029.1 coordinate 7,782,117, forward strand.
TCTTTTCTCTTTTTTTGGTGTTCAATAAAGAGTTATTATTATTATGTATATAGTGTACTGAAAGTAGGGTTTAGATAATCGCAATACGCATTATGTGAATATTTATAATATATATTATAAACTTGAAAATAAAACTAGCGTGCTTTCTCATGAATGATCTAGAGTGAAAGGGTATATATATATATATATATATATAATTTTTATATAAACCTGAAATGGAATGTGCCTATATTCTTCTGTTTATTGTATTTATTTTGCAAAGTTTAAATTTTTTCATATGGTATTGTTTTTGTTTCAGGTAAGACAATGTTACATTTATATACATACCTTCATATATAAGAGGTTAAGTAATAAGAAGAAATAATTGCAGAAGAACAATGGATTGATATGCTATGAAAGTAACAATCTAAAAGTAAGTATTAAATATTAAGTATTCCAAATATTCAATTATAGTTTTATAGAAAGCTTTAAAATCGATTTCGCTCATAGATAATTCACCAAAGTATGAGTTTTACACATGTATATTATTATCACATTATATAACACGTTCACCCCATTTCGCACCACCATAAGATTCCTTACACATGGTTATCTCGACTGTACAAAGTCTCGCATTTTAAAATACACTCCACATTTTATATCGTTTTAAACACATCAATCTCTAACGACCAATAACTTAGCTATCTTAAACGCTCTAACTGGGTTTATTAAATTTTACTAAGCGCTTAGCAGTATCTACTTTATTGCATCCAATATTTTTGCCATAGTTAAAATTTTATCGGGTTAAATGTGCATGGCAGAATGTAAATTTTGTTTTTATTACAAAACTAGCGACTCATCCTCGCTCCGCTCGGGTTCGTCCCTACTTATGTTAAAACGCTTAGTATAGATTTCTCAGAGATGAGATATTTTCTTGCAGTAAAAAGAATCCGTATGTTGGCCCGGGTAAACAGTTTTAGCAAATTTCATGATAATCTACCCAGTGGTTTTCTCGTGATACAGTCACAGACAGACCAAAATTCTAAAAACTATAGATTCGGTCTTATGTATCGATAATAATGTATATTTCAGTAAGTTTTTCCAAAACATATTTAATGTACAAATTCGCTTTAGTTACAATTTTATCATAAATATAGATATTTTCACTTAATGTGATTAGAATATTATTTTATTTTACTTTTGTTAAGGAGAACGTTTATATACTTTTTTGTATTTCTACTGTCACAGATTAGAATTAGGATTTGTTTTGTTAGATCCTGAAGAAAATACGTACATTTTAGGCATATTTAAGAAATAAAATCGAAAATGTCTATTTCTACCATTCACAGTGTGTCTTCTTATGTAATGCAGTCATAAAATATTCGGCTTTATGCGCCTTGAGATAAGAGTGTAGGCTTTCTTGCATCGCCTTTTCAACTCTGGTATAAATAGATGTTATGTTAAACATATTCTTTGAAAACCTTCAATAGAATCTTACAGCAAAGGTTACAAATGTTTACTTTTATAACATTTTGTAACATTTTTGTAACCTTTCTCGCAGATTCACACAAAGTAGAATGGGTTAGAATTTATTATAATAACTAGCGACTCACCCTCGCTCCGCTCTGGTTTGTCCCTAGTTACGTTTTAAGGTTTTGTATAGATTTCTCAGAGATGAGATATTTTCCCGCAGTAAAAAGTATCCTATATGTTGACCTGGATAACCCCCTATCATCATACCAAATTTCAGCAAAATCTGTATAATGGTTTTCTTGTGATGCGTTCCCAGACAGACAGACAAAAATTCTGAAAACTATAGACTCGGCCTCTGTATCGATAATAATTACTATTTCAGCAAGATTTTCCAAATAAAGTCTTATGTACAGATTCGACTCAGTTAGAATTTTATTATATGAATAGACGTTTACATACTTGAGTTCTTGCGAGTTAAGTCTAAGGCAAATGCATTTCAATATAATTATTTGTAACAACTCACTGGACGTTCTTGGGTCGACTTACCAATTGTCTATAATAAAAAGAACTAGCGGAAAAGTCAGGGGACTATGTATGTTCTTTTTTGGTTTTTAAGAAGTTTAATAAAAAATATATTTAATAATACTAAAAATATCTCGACGTAATACAAGTATCTTCTACTATAAACATACCCAATAGTAGAATAGATCTCGTTCAAATAACATTTTATTTGCAAAAAGGAAATTGTTTAAAAAGCAACTGTTAACAGGACAACATGGTGATATTAAATTCCGATGTGAAATATCGTGGCATTTCAAAATTGCCACCCGAACGAGTGCGAGCGCTTTCCACTTTGTCCTGCTACGTGTCTCAAGTTTATTACAAGTTTTCTTTTTTAATGAAAGTTATTCTCAGGACACGTACACATTCATTTTCTTAATAATACTATTTTTTTCTTTGTCACATTAAGTTAACATAGTCTATGATCTGATATCAGATCGTTCTTTGCACATTTGCTTCTCAAATGAAAGCAATTTGGTGTTTAATGTATTTTTGTGAAGCGAGTTTTTATAAAAACTAACATGTTTGGTGAATGGATTCCCTTAATTTAAATGTAATATTGGCAATTCTGTAAAGTTTAGTTTGGTAAAGCTAGTTAAAATCCCGGGTCTCACACGTCTGATATTTTCATGTGCCATGTTCCAACATGATTACCACTTCTCTTACGGTGAAGGAAAACATCGTGAGGAAACTTGCATGTCTGAGAGAACTTGGTAAGTTTTCGAAAGACATGTGAAGTCTGACAACCCGCACTTAACCAGTGTGGTGGACTATGGCCTGATCCCTTTCGTATTGAATGGAGACCCGCGGCCAGCAGTGGGACGTTAAAAAGCGCTGAATACAATCTCTGGAACTATCAGACTGATTTGACAGACACGATATGATTATTAGTATAATACATTTTTGTATTTTTATTTATATATTGTACATAAATATATAAATTAAGTGGGCGTAGCCGCGGTAAACGCCAAGTATTATATAATATTCTACCGTAAAGTAGCAAGAAAAGTGTTTATTCTTATATATTTATTGTACTTGTATCGTATATTTCTATAACAATGGCCGTTATTTGTCCAATTCTAAAATATCTTTCGCGCTATCTTTTGTTTAACATGAACTAATGGAGTACTTTGCAACAGTCCCCTAAGGTACAGTTTACTTGGTGAAGTTATTGCAAACTATATATTTGTTGTGCCCTGTTACACGTAATTGTATAGGAATTTATTTCAATATGAAAAGTAAGGAATTCGACTTATTTAATATTTTCATTTTGCTTTTAGATAAGTTTCCTTTTCTAAATTATATCTATAAGATATATATATATTTTTTTTGTTTTAAAGATTTTAATGAAACTATTTCTTGATAATTGGCTATTTACTGCTTCTGTGGTTCCTGTCAATATTAGGACACAGGGGTTCTAAGGAAGAATAAAATAGTGTATAAGATTTTTTCTGTCAGAAAATTTCTGACGCCCGCCGGAAGGTACTCTGCTCATATGTTTTGGTCTAGACCCCGCATACTATCAGAATTCTGAGATGTCTGACATCCGCCTCTAATAAGTCCCGGATGCAATCGATCGGATGTCAGAACTTTTTCTGATCAGAACTTCGGCGCGCTTTATAATATACATTTTATATTAGATCCTGCACACTTCTCAGACATTTGCATCAGTTGTCGAGCGGATGCCGCGAACTAAACTCACTGTCAAGCTCGCTGGAGCGAAATTTCAGATGGGAATATGCGGGGTGGTACCGGCGGGCATCAGAAATTTTCTGACAGAAAAAATCTTATAATATGCAGCCGGCCTAAAATGGAAGCGTCATAATTAGATTATTTCTCTATTCTAGATTATCACATATCTTCTCACTCACACAACAGAAATAGCTTGTAGTACAACTGTTGGCTTACTATTATAAATGCGCAAGTTTGTATGTACATACATATGTATATTTGTTACTCCTTCGAGATGAAACTGTTAGACGGATTTGGATAAAATCTGGTGGGCATATAATTTGGTTGAAATCTATATATATAAACATAGGGATATTCAAAAAATTACCGGATAAGAAAAAGGAAAATAATTTAAACATCTAAAATATCTTTATCCGCTTCGTTGCTCCTGTATATTTCGCGTAGATACGTAGCACTACGAGGCAGATACGTAACAAGGTTGATTCAATTGTACGGCGCAGAATAACACCTGTCTCATATGCATGGCGTGAAATACTTGCAAAGGTGAAAGCTTGATAGATCTTGATCGTTATATAATACTAGCAGTACTTGCGGCTTCGCCCGCGATCAAATTTTCGATTGCTTCACAGGATCTCCCGCTGGGCTAATTTGAAGATTGCCTAAAAACTTTATCAAAATCGCTTTAGGCGTTTTGAGTCTATAGGGAACGTATATACATACATCGAATTGTAAATATATAGATTACCACTGTAACATAGTTCATACATTAGGCGATCGCCCATTGATTTTAAAATAAATACTGTCAAATGCAAAGGTAGTAAAAAATAATAATTTTCATGGCTACGATTTCGAAGTTAAGCGCAATGGTGACATCTTGTGGCAAGTTATAGTTGTATCCGCTAACCCTAAAGCCATTTTAACACCAGAAGTAAAATATAATAGGTTCATTGAAGCGTGGTAAAATGTAAATAAACACTTGCCCTGCGTAGCTCCTGAATAAAGGTGCTATGAATTTAGTGATAAAGGTTATCTTTACGATTACTTTGACACCTTGTACATTGTGTGGGCGCTTTTAGTTTTTATTTACATAACAAAACTAGTAGGTAATTTTTGTCAAAATATGCTCCAACCCATGGGAACTCAATAAAATGTAGGCAATGGTGTTCTTTGACACCAACGCTAGTCACTATTAAGTGATGTTGATTTATTGCTTTGTTAGTATGAGAAAATGAGGCGATCCAAAAATACAATTTTGCATTTCTCCCAGTCCTACTACTGTTATTAATGCGAAAGTTAGTATATGGACAAACATACATATGTGTATCCTACCACATTCACAAAATTTCACTTAAAGAGAGGGGTCCAAATTAAAGAAAAACATCTCATGTTAATAATGGACCCTTATTTATTATTATTTCCCTTATTACAATGAAACCATAATATGGAGCGTATCCTGTCTTACAATTTTACGTGTTATGCCTTTATGTGGAATCCTTTAGATTTAAATTCTGTAAGAAGAAAAGGTTTAGTTTTGTAACTTATAATGACATTACTTAGGTTTTGCCATTTATTCTAATACATAATATTATATAGACTTGTTTGACAATTTTTGTTTACCGACCAATCTCCTTCGTGTCTTCTTCATTCCACGCGACATTGGCGAAGTAATCTGTGCACTACTGGCACGCTTAAACTCATTAACTAGAAAATTGAATTGAACTGAATTAATATATAGACTTATTTATTTATGTTATAGGTATGTTATTTATGTTATACTCTTGCAGACAAATTGAACAATACCAAGCGCTACCATATCTAGATATCTCTTACATTTTATCCATTATTAGAACGCACCCTCGTCAGACGATCCTCACATTTTTGACTTGTGACCTTTTTTGTACATAACGAATTCTTGGTCTTCAAAAGTCATTCGAGGCTTTTTCCTGCTATGCGTTTCTGTCTTTCCGCTGTATATGTTTTTAACCATTCTTTTCCATTCCAAACATTTGAGTACATCACTATATATAAAAAGTCCCCAACAGGACTAACTTCATGTTTATTCGGACTAATCTCATATAAATATTATATTCTGTATGAATTTCCGTACAGTTTTCACTATTAGAAAAGGAGATTTGTTATAAACGTTCTGGCTATATTTTATAAACCTACCAGCGACTCACGCTCGCTTCGCTTGCGTTCGTCCCTAGGTACGTTTTCACGGTAACTATAACACGAATAAAATATATATATGTACATACATAGGTATAGTAAAATAAATAACTATAATAACTTTAAAAATTTAAAAATATATACATATATCCCTTACCTGAGAAATGATTCTCCATACAAATTTTCATTGCCCTTTTCACCCCCTTAAGGGATGATTTCCGGGATAAAAATATCATCTAAATCGGTTCAGCGGATTAAGTGTGAAAAGGATACAGACAGACAGACAGACAGACAGACAGTTACTTTCGCATTTATATATTAGTATGGAATAGGGACTAGTATGGATAGGATTAGTATTGATATGGATTGCAAATATAACAATGGCTATCGGTATAATGATATTTGTGAATCAAGTAGAAAAAATCTGTCCTTTCTAGGAACTTTATTAATACTCGTATTAATAACACGAATAGCATCTAGGATCGCACTCGAGCAAAGTAAGATTTAGTTACTAGTGTTATCTTTAAATTCTAATTAACAAAATACACACGTACATTACAGGGTAGGTATGCGAGATCAATGTATGCCAGATTAAACAATCGACAGTATCTATTACATGTTTCAAGTAACGTAATGGATAAGGGTCGTACGAGTATGTACAGAATCGTGCATGCGGATCAGACCTTCGACCTCGATACAGTCAATATTAGCATGGGATACATCCGGCGCGTGGCTTAGTGCTTAAAAGCAAATCGTTCTGACTATATATTGTTAGTGCTATAGGTATAGTATAATTGATAAAGACTATATTGAAGTGTATTAAATGTGTTAGTATCTAAGTATTCTTGTCTTCTTATTTATTGACTGACTTTAAAAAGTGTAGTGTTCGGAATCGGGTGTTTTTTTTTTTATTGTTACTCGATATTTCGCTATTTTAAATCGATTTTTTTATTTTAAGTTAAACTATCTTTTCGGATTTTTTCGCGGATTAATTTTGATTTTTGGTTCTCGACGTTTCGAATGCTTTACAGCAATCATGATCACGGGAAAGACTGATTTTATGCATTATAGTTTATAATAAATTATGCTAAAATTGTTTTCCACCACAAAGTATGGAATATTACTTTTAATGAGATTTTGAAGTCGTTGAATCTTTTTATTAATTATTAGTTACAATTACAGACACGTACTTATTGCGTTTACTAACATCTCGTGAGAATCACTTGATACTTTGGAACAAAATATATTGAGTACTGCTTATTATTTAATAAGTTTAAACACGGCAATGTTATATCAAAATACTGGATATGTAACATTACTGTGGTTTCAGAAAAAAATCATTTTAATTCATTATTCCATTATTACATAATTTACTTTAGAAATAAACGGTATTAGTTTTTAAATAATTATTTAATAAGAACAACATTAAGAAAAAATGCAATTAAAAAAAACACACACACACAAGGGAATAGAAAATTTAAGACCCATTCTGTGATATTCTGTACTGTGTAAATCTTACGTGATTTAATATTAGTTTATACTTAAAAGTAAGCTTTCAGCTGAACTCAAGAGCTCCTCCGGGACCAGGACATAGATTGAAAAATATTTCCACTACAAATATTGATCATGTCTTTGAAACTCAGCTGAATTAAATGCAGCGAACGTCCCAAGAGTTCGACCCAGGAAGTAACGACACATGTTCTATTTTATTAAAATACCCTCAAAATTCGCTTCAGTAAATAGAAATACTATTTTTAGTAGAAGTTTTTAATATTTTTCCTTACAACCTAGACTTAAGTCCCTAGATATCTTTGAGCTCAAGTTGTGATTTATTTTCATTTTCCATTATCTCCCAAACTATACAGTCAAATTTTATTATAGGTATTGGAAGCGGCAAATTTTATCTCTATAAAGTACTTGACATCTATACCAGCTTTTAATAAACTTGCAATGTTTGTATGTTTGTTCGCGTCAAATCTTGCAACCGAATTTTAAAACATTTATCCTCGACTAATTGAGCTGAAATTTTGTATACACGTTTTGTTTGGATGACAATTCATAGTTAGCTAAGTGACGTCATTCTAAATCCAATATGGCGGTCTTCCAAAAATGGCGGACTGTTTTTTTATGCGCCTCCATGATATGGATATCATATGAAATGGTTTTCTGAGAAGATTACAAATAAAGTAATAAACAAATGATTAGTAAAAAAACATTTTTAAAAACAAGCTTTTATTTAAATGCGCTAAAAAGAAGAAAATAAACTTTAAATGAAATCCATAAATTTATTACATTACACAATTTATCTATACAGATAAAATTGGAGTGTCTGTTTGTAATATTAAAATAACCGCTTTTTACTAAGTGCATATGGATGTATACACGGTACATATACCAAAACAACATTTTTTACAATTTTTGTCTGTTTGTTCCGGCTAATCTCCGAAACGGCTGGACTGATTTTGACGGGACTTTCACTAGCAGATAGCTGATGTTATAGGGAGTAACTTAGGCTACCTTTATTTTAGAAAAAGAATCAGGGTTCCGCGAAAAAAATTAAAACCCATGAAATTGTGAACAAAACCCGCGTACGGCGTACGCACCCGAGCAAAACGAGGGTAAATCGCTATATAATTTAAATTAAATGAATATCTTAGGAGTAGCAAGCTACTATTTATGTATACCTAAACAAAGCTAACCGTGAAAACGTACCTAGGGACGAACGCGAGCGAAGCGAGCGTGAGTCGCTAGTACTTACTAAATATTAACAATTATAGATTAAAGACACTAAAAACACGTTTTTGACCTAGGTATTGTAACGTATGGTATCTGTCAAAATAAATTAAATGAGTCCAAAGTCGAAGGTTTTACTAGTATGATATAAAACCTTGTCGCGAGGTTCATCTGTGTAGATAAACAAGAATACGATATGTAACTTGATCTTGACAAGTAATTCTAAGAAAAAATAATGGTTTTTTTTAAATTGGTTAATCTCGCGACAAGCTTTTATGTCATGTAAGTTGTGCAATGTAGTAAATTGATGGGTTTAATTTAAATTTATTTTCTTCTTTTTAGAGCTTTTAAATAAAAGCTTGTTTTTAAATATGTTTTTTTACTATTTATAATATACTAGCGACTCACTCTCGCTTCGCTTCGGGTTTGTTCCTAGACAAAAACAAATCTATCCCACGGGACCCGTACACTTTTCCGGGATGATATATAGCCTATAGCCTTCCTCTGTTAACGGGCTATCAAATGCAAAAAGAATTTTTCAAATCGGATCAGTAGTTTCTGAGATTAGCGCGTTCAACCAAACAAACAAACAAACTCTTCAGCTTTATAATATTAGTATAGATTCAATAAACAAACTTGCATTATGCCAAGTTTTTTATATATTTAAACGTAGGTAAGTACAGGAAAAAGGTTTAATAATTATATTAATGGAAAACTAATTATTTCCAATACCTTTAGTAGGCAAATTAGGTCTAACACTAGTGGTACCATAAAATGTAACAGCCCACTATCGGATGCCTTGCCTAAATTGAACGTGACGTCATTGTATCGACCTTTCACTACATGCCCCGCTTAAATGACATACAATGAAGACGGTTGAAACGCTTAATGAAGTTATCTAATGGGTCTTCTATTCTAGAAGATCTTTTCTAATGCAACTTTCAATACTTTGTTTAGGACATATATTAATGATTACGAATTTTTCAGTATTAGGTCATGCAAACGAGATAAGGATGATTTTTTTTTTATATTTATGCAAATTGTAAAACGATTGATTGTAAACTACAGTGTAGACGGCAAAAGTTCCTAGACTCAGGAAAAAAGACCTAAAATTAAGACTAAGACTCATCTACCATAGTTTCATAACGAAACTTAAATTTAAAATAATGCTATGTCGAAAGTAACGCCGTATATTAATTATTATATTATAACGGCTGCTTTTTACTAATATATAATAATGGTTTTATAAAAAAGTTCTCCTTAAGCTTTTATTTATTTTATAATCATTAAACACACATACACACAAAAAATATAAATTATATTTAAAAAAAATAATAAATTAAATAAAAATTAAAAAAATAATAAATTTTATTAATTATTAAAAAAATAAATTTAAAAACATCATAAAGTCATCGGCATTTCACAAGCCAGCGAGTGTTTGCATACAGACGGTACATGCATGTATATACATATATACATAATATAAATGCAAATAGGTAACATACAATTCTGGTTCATATCTAAAAAAAACAAACAAAAGAATTACCGCAGGGAAATTTTAAAACATCTCTATGTAAATTTTTGATGTAATACGATAATCTCTCCTTTAATTTATATATAAGAAGTGAGTTCTGTTTTTTTACATTAATTTCACAGACTCGTATAAAAGCTAGTGATTAGGGTATTTCATGCCAAAGACGGCAACGAGACTTAAAATATAAAAAATAACGTTTATTACAAATTGTCTCGTAATGTTTCACTACGGAATGCACTCTCAGTTTACTTTGCCACTTTGCTCGCACCGCTCGCTACCTTTTGTGATATTTGTTTTACAGTGGGTATAAATTTTAAATGCTTTTGTCTCGAAAGTGCCTTTACAATAAAACTGTGGATTCACACTTTCTTGGAATAGTGTAATGTTACATAAGATTCACTGTATGTTTGTATGTGCGTATGTATTTGAAATGATTTGATCAATCATTTTATTTCTTACTAACGACTCACCCTCGCTTTGCTTCGGGTTCGTCCTTAGGCAAAAACAAATCTATCCCACGGGAACGGTACATTTTTCCGAAACGATTTATAGCTTATAGCCTTCCTCAATAAATGGGCTATCTAATGCAAAAATATTTTTTCAAATCGGATTAGTAGTTCCTGAGATTAGGGCGTTCAAACAAACTTACTGTCTCTTTATAATATTAGTATAGATTATATCTAACTAGCGACTTACCCTCGTTCTTCTCGGGTGCTTCGTCATGAGCCTGAGATAGTGGCCTTTGTGTTACTCCAGTCCATAGTCTTATTAATTTGTGTGCTATATTTCATCCAAAGACGTTTCAGCGTAAAGAAGACAAGACAAACATATACACACACGCATACATACATTCAAACTTTCTCATTTATAATATATTTAGTAATTTATGAATATTAAGCATTACTTTCTACTTTGTTTTTGTTAGTGAGTTAATGCAATTGTAAGTAAAACGAGCTCAGAGGGAATCAAAGAAAAGACAGCAGTTGTCTAATATGTCACTTTTATTCTCACATTTATCCACTTATATGCACTTATCACTTCACTTCATATCACTATTAAATTACAAAACACACAATTTACTTATTATTTAACGATGTTAACACTACGACGACGCGAGCAAAAATCAATCATTTACTTGTCTAGCAATCCTTTTATACCCTTTTGGTGAATGTAAATTCAAACGTCAAAATCAAAAATGACATAACGGTATGTAAAGTTGACGTTTGAATATACATTTACCTTACAAAAATGTTTTATAATTAATCTTTATAAGTTAGACAATTATTATGTTTGTTACAGTCGGCCATCCTTTAAAGAACGTGTCCTCGCGTTCACAATTTATAAAAAAAAATATACATGTTATACAATCACTATATTCATTAATAATTTCACTAGATCAAGAAAATAGGGTTACTTCCTTCACCACTATTCTCAATATTATTACTTGGGCGGCGATATCCTACGCCAACTCCTGCCCATATTATATCACTGATCACTAAGACGTGCTTCTCCTTGGGCGGCTAGTTCATAAGCCAACTCATGCCCACACGTCATAGTAATCATATTATATCACTGATCTTTAAGACGTGCTTCTCCTTGGGCGGCTAGTTCATAAGCCAACTCATGCCCACACGTCATAAAAATCACTGTTAGTAATATTATAAATATTATATCACTGATCACTAAGACGTGCTTCTCCTTGGGTGGCTAGTTCATAAGCCAACTCATGCCCACACGTCATAGTAATCATATTATATCACTGATCTTTAAGACGTGCTTCTCCTTGGGCGGCTAGTTCATAAGCCAACTCATGCCCACAAGTCATAAAAATCACTGTTAGTAATAAATGTAGTTAATAATAGATAATTTATTAAAATATAATCATAAAATAAATATATTTAATAATACATACCTTAATCTAATCAATATGATTTTAAATACCTTTAGATCACTTTAACGTATTTAAAAATTAAGTCTTATTTATTACTATCATCATCACTACTCTCACATAACAGGGGCACTAAAACTTAACCAAGGCGAAATTTTATCAATAGATACTACATTTTCGTATTTCTTGCCTTTCCTAGTTAGAGGCGTATCTTCAACTACGAATCGATCATTAGGTAAAATCTTTTTTTTATTTTTGTTGTTCAGTGATAACTCTTTTTTGACAGTTTGATGCAGTATGTCCGAGAAGATTGCAATTTGTACATTTTATTATAGGTTTTGGGCATTTAAAACTAGGGTGACCTACTTCTTTACAGTTAAAACAGGATAAAGGAGAAGAGTTACCGCTGTCATTAATTGGGAATCGTAAAAATTTCTTTGTGTCTAAATTTTCTTTTGTCTGCGATTTTATGATATTAAAAAATTCTAAAACATCTTCTGGTCTATTAAATTTTGCTGCTTGAGCACTGACACGTACACCCCTATCCTCTATGCCATACACTATACAGTCTACCGCTTGTTTACCAAAAATTTTGCAACGGTTTAATAAATTGATTTTTGAGAAGTAGTACATTTCTAGAGACTCGCCAGAGCGTGTTCTTCTGTTAAGCATTTCAGTGAGCAATTCTGCATAATTTTCATTTCTAGGAAAAGAGTCTCGTAACATTTGTTTCCACTCTGACCAACTATGCTTAAGAGAAGGCAAGCCCTGGTACCAAGATTTAGCATGACCGGTTAATTTTTGTAAAGCATAATGACTAGTTTGTTTGTCACTCCAATTATAAATTTCGGCACATTCATCAATCTTATCTAACCACATTTCGACGGTTTGATTTCTAATTAATGGATCAAATTCAGGAATAACATTGATTAAACTAGAAAATGAATCTCTATCGCTAGTTTTGGATTCAAGTATTTTTAAGAAATTATTAAGAAAACTATATGATATATCGGTTTGATCTTTCGTACGTTTTGGGGAAACTTCTAATGGTGTTTGTGGTACCGATTCTTCATGTTGTCGTTAATTTGATTTATTTTGAAGAGATTGAATTTTATCAATGTCTAGATCTCGTAGTTTCTTTTGTAATTCATCTTCTAGTTCACGTATCCGTTTTCTCTCATTGTACAGATCACGTTCTTTAGTATATAAATCACAGTACCTGCTTTGACTTCGTACACTGTTGTGAGAGTTCTCGGAGTTAATCCTTGGGCTATGGCCACGGTTGCAGCTACGACGATGGCTGTCATGGCGAATGCAACTGACGTTGTGACTGCAGTCACGTCTACAGCTGCGACTACGCCTGCGGCTGCGACTACGACTATGTAGCCGGCTGCGTGCATGTCCTTGAATTGATTCTTCGTTTCGCTGCGATCGCCCTGGAGTCACCAGGCTCCGTCGTTCCGTGTCGTGAGGTTCAGCTTCCATTATCTGAAACTCGGTGATAGAAGTCTTAGTCGTTGATCAAACAATCGGTACTTCATATTAATATTTACTCTTTCTGTAAACCAAGAACCGAAGAAAATATAAAAGTAAAAACAAAACAAACTAAGAGAAACATCACGGTAAAAATTGTAAATATTTCAAACCATTTCTTCAAAACTACTACTTGCAATAAATAAAAAAAAATGTATTATTTCCAACCATAATGACCTTAGATTATTACTTGCGGGCGGAGCGCAAAAATATACATTTATTTTTGCTTATCTCACTTCTGAGCTAAAACGAGCTCAGAGGGAATCAAAGAAAAGACAGCAGTTGTCTAATATGTCACTTTTATTCTCACATTTATCCACTTATATGCACTTATCACTTCACTTCAAATCACTATTAAATTACAAAACACACAATTTACTTATTATTTAACGATGTTAACACTACGACGACGCGAGCAAAAATCAATCATTTACTTGTCTAGCAATCCTTTTATACCCTTTTGGTGAATGTAAATTCAAACGTCAAAATCAAAAATGACATAACGGTATGTAAAGTTGACGTTTGAATATACATTTACCTTACAAAAATGTTTTATAATTAATCTTTATAAGTTAGACAATTATTATGTTTGTTACATAAGTATGAAAGATGGAGATACTTTAAGTATGGAATTTATGTATAATAATAATATATAATTCAGATTACTAATAAGTTATTATCTATCACTCCATTAGATATTGCCAATTATGGTTAAAGTACGAGAAATATACCCACCTACCTATAAAAACTAATGAAAGTATTAAAAGCACGTGATTACCAAATATTTCGTATTGTTCATATAGTTCCACTAAATTGGGCTGCCCGTGGAGTTCTTGTTTGTAAACCGAAGCTAAGTCATACCTAATTTCATCGGTATTGTTGGGTATTTACAAATTGTACGGTAAACATGAAATAGTTGAATATTTTTGGATAATATTCACTGAACGATAATTAGTTATGCCGTGTTTAGTTTAGGTGATTAATCAATTTCATATTGCATAAATGATTTATGTAAAATGAAATGAAATTTTGGTAAATGAAATTTTACCTCAAGTTCAGTATATGAGACGCGACCCCTGCAAGAGTGGAGTTGTATTTTTAAAAAGGGCGGTGATAAGGAGTCTATATATGTAAAAAAATATTTTAAGGAAATGAAGGAGAATGAAGTTACGGAGGCTACAATACTCGCATATATGAATATGAAATTTGCCTTCATTTTGACACTTTCTAGCTTTCTGATACCCTCCGAACTGAGTTGGTTCATTGGAAGAGCTTTAACTTAACATAATTTAATGAAACAAACTCTAAAATGCCAAAAGGTCGTCTTACAACCTAAATATTATGTTTACACGACACAGTTCATAAACTTTTGCAGTGTTCAACATGCATTCTGCATTTTCATCCAAACGCTTCCTAAGACCTAGTAATAAAAGCATGTGTACACTACGATATTAAATTCCTACCCTCATATCAACATGCGAATGACGGCATCACAAAAGCTGCCTTCGTAGATCATGGATAAGTACGCCTCTTAAAATTTTGTATTGTTCGTATTTTTATTATATGTTTTATCAGACGTTTTAGACAGATCTACAGTATGAATTTTACTGTTTCCAAAAATTCATGAAGTTTAACTGTGAGTTTTCGTTTTTTGGGATTTACTAAAGCGTGGCAGACGTTACCTTGCGCTCTGTTGAGTAACTCCATCATATATAATAAGCCCTCTATATAAGGTCGCACGTCTAAATATTTAAAAAATACTTGAACGCGTCAGATTAAGGTGTGTTGGGTAATTAGTAATTACATGTTGAAAAGTGTGCAATTCAATAATCTGCCGATTTCAACAAACTGAAGACGTCACGCTGTGAGTGTTAGGAGTGGGGCAATTGTAAATATATTATGCGAGCGAAGCCGCGGGCAGAAAGTAATGATAAATATAACTCGCTATGCTGTAGTTTATGTTAGATTATTAGGATTTTAGTGTAGAGCTTGTGACCTTATTTATATTCTCAACTCCGCCATTGAAGCTGTCTTATTAAAATGTATGACTTGAACTAAATGTAACTGTCTATTAGTTTAGCAATTAGCAGGATGTAACTGCAGAGTCTGGCTGGTCTAGTCTTTATGATCTAATTTGAATTTAGTATATAAATAAAGATTATTGTGATCTTTACTTTTATAGGCGTTGGAAACCTAATTTTACTTTAGAAAATTCTGAATGTAGTATTTTAACTTTTGTTTTGTTTGGACATTTCCTGTTATAAATGTGTGAATGTTTTATTTAGATTTTAATATAATACTAGCAAGTCATGCTCGCTTCGCTCGCGTTCGTCCCTAGGTATGTTTTCACGGTTAGTATAGAATAAACTATATATATGTACATACATAGTTATAGAAAAGTAAGTACCTACTTAATATATACCTTACTTGAGAAATGATCCCCCATACAAACTTTCATCGCCCTTTTCACCCCCTTAAGGGATGATTTCCGGGATAAAAACTAGCTTGAATGTGTTCCTAGGTGCCTTTTGTGTGTATAATATTATTATACACCCACATGCCAAATCTGTTGGCAAGTTTTATTACTAACAGTAGCCTACGTGTTATTCCAGCCTGCCTGAACAGTGCTAGCTGCTAGTTTGATCTACAAACAAACGTACAAACTTTTGGCATTTATAGTACTAGTTATATAAATTGTTTCTCAGATTTTTAGAATTTTTAGAATTCCAAATCAAAAAAGATTACTTAAAACTTAAAAATAAATAAAATATATATTTTTAAATAAATATATTGGGACATTAACACACAGCACCATCTAGTTCCATAGTAAGCTACGAGGCCTGTGTTATGGATACCAGATAGTTGATACACTACACATATACTCGTATAACTTTAAATACATACATATTATAAATATAAACACCCATGACTGGAGTATAAACATTCGTATTCTTCATACAAATGAATACCCCCAGTGGGACTCGAACCCGCGACCGCTGGCACAGCAAGTAGTCAAAAAAAAAAACCTAGTGTAAAATAAATATATTGGTATAAACTATAAAATCAAATGTACTGACTGTACAAGTCATGTCCACGTGAATAAAATTGTAGTAAGAATGCCAACAGCATTCCTCCTCAGGACCGCTATGTCGATTCTCTAAGTGAAAACGAGCCAGCCTCTTGTCACTGGTGTATGCGATAAGACGAGGTGTTATGTATTTTGCGAAGTTTTTTTTCGTTTGAAGCATTCCATTTAATCAAACTAAGGTTAGGATATTTTTTGGCGTATACATACTAATATTTGATTACATATATACTTCATAATAGATAAAATAAATTTTTATTTAAAATAATAGTTTAAACAGACTACTTTGGACGTGGTTCAAAAACTTGAACCGTATTTTTAACTACATATGAGCTTTGACTCGAAAGCTTAAATATAGTCCACATGTAATTCCATAAAATTGTAAAAATTGTATTCTCACTAATTATTTTACATTTCATGAAAGGAAAGAAAAGTTAAGAAGAAAATTTCATTCAAGATGTTTTGTGTTTAATTACAGTACTGTTAATTAACAGCGCTCACGTGATGAATGAAAGTTCATTTTAATATAATTTTTCATAGTGCAATGCAGAAGCTTAGTTTGGGCTATTTTAGTAAATTAGGTCATTATGTTTTTTTTTAATTATAACGGAAATTTCTAAAAATACAAAACAAAATACACAATAGAACAAAAACAGAATATTTCATTTACAGTTAACTGTAGATCTATTTCCTTTTAAAAGGAAAAGGTATATTTTATTCGTTGATGATAAAAATAGCTTGCATAAATTATATTCTTAATACTATATTGTTACTAGCGGCTTACCCTCGGAACGAATTAGCGGAACCCTAATTCTTTTTCTGAAATAAAAGTAACGTAAGTTACTCCTTATAACATCAGCTGTCTGCCAGGGGAAGTCCCGTCAAAATCGGACTAGCCGTTTCGGAGATTAGCTGGAACAAATAGAGAGACAAACAAAAATGATAAAAAAAAAAGTGTTTTTCTTATAAATACCGTATATAATTTCATATGCGGTTAGTAAAAAGCTGTTATTTTGACATTACAAACAGACACTTCCATTTTATTTATCGGTACAGATTGGTATGTTCCATATAAGCTATTAGATGAGTAATAGATATTTATTTTAAATAAAGGAACTGGCATTTGACATACATATATATTTTAATTTTAGTTTTTAAAGTTTATATATAAACTACCCACCCGCGCTTCGATCAGCTTAAATGGTTTAGGAACGCATAAAAGACAAACGTCCAAAGAAAAAATATTTCTTTATTGCGCGGGGAAGCTTCGCAGGCGTGTACAGAATAGAATGACCCACAAGAGTTTCATCACAATCGGATCAATGGGTTAGTCTGATCAGTCATGGTCACGGGAGAGACTAAGGTTTTAGACGTCTCAAAGGTCACCACAGATCAATCAATCAAGCAACCAAAAATCAAAATAAATTCGAAAAGATAATAAAAAAAGTACCAGCTTTAATTTTTATATTTATATAGATATAGATATAAATATAAATAACGAGCGTTAAATGTATACAGATAATTACTTTCAAACGACCATGTAATTGCCCGACATTTGATTGGACCGCACGACGCAGCAGTTTTATTTAAACATTGGACAAAGGCACACCGTTTGAGGTTTCGGAATTCTCGTCCATTGAACACGAATAGTTTAGAATTTAAAGTGCTTTTGTACTTCACAATGGGATGAATTGCAAATTACTGGTTTAAGTTCGATAAACCAATGATATGCGGCCGCCGATTCTTTTGTAGGATTCTGTACGATTTTGTCTTAATTTTCTGCATAGATTTTCTATTTAGGAAAATATTGGAGAAAGTGGGGATTGCCCCCTTACTTACACAATGTATGTTGGGTGATGGTTCACTAATATACAGGGGCGGATCTACATATGTACAGACATTTTATTTTATATCAGGGTCCCTAATATAGTGTTATTGTGCGCTGAGCCTTATATAATACTCTATAAGGTGTTACTTAGGTTAAGGTGATGCTATTCAATAAACGCGTTTCTAATAGTAAAGTCGTAGACTAATTATTATCTAGCTTTGAACCCATAATACAATATAATGGCCCCCCCTAACAGTAATAGAGTGAAAGCAATGGATAAAATTGTAAATTTATTAAATTATAAGGAAATGGAATCCGCACTTGGCCAGCGTGGTGGACTATGGCCTGATTCCACTTGTATTGTTGGGAGGCCCGTGCCCAGCAGTGGGACGCTAAAAAAGGGCTGAATACAATTAAATTATATTGTATCTAAAAAAATATATTGATATATTTAAAAAAAAAATATATAAATATATTTAAAAAAAGAAAAATATATTGATGTATTTTTTTTGTACATATGTAGATTAATTTAAGTAGACACCTACAATATTTTTGTTATTTAGTTTTACTATTCTTTAGGCTTACACGACAGTAACTCCTTGTAAGAACTAACAAATAAGGTTAAAGTTGGTAAAATCGTCACGTAGACGAAAAAAAAGGACCGATAATGCGTCTGATATAATTACAGACCCTCTACTCGTAATGGAGAGAGAATTAAGTCTATAAGGGAACTACGAGGTTAAGAGGTCAGAGAGTAAATACAGGTATAAAGACGAAGAAAGGGATGAATTTTCACAGTATTAAACTGTTTTACCTTTGGATAAAAAAAGATAGTACCTAATATTATAAAGCGTTCAAAAGTTCCAAACTTTCAGGAATGTAATTTACGAAATATATCTATGTCACGAATCCAAATATGCGTAAAAAATTAACAGGAAATAATTGAGGCAAAAAAAGAATTAAAATTGCTATTAATGAACTAATATTATCTTTCATTTTGGATTTTTGGTAATTTACAAAATTTTCTACTATACATTACTCAATAAGGCAATGTTTATGATAGAAAACAATTCATGTATGACGTAACTTGCTAACGCTATATAAGCACTGAGAACGAGTTGAGAAAGATAATACTTAATTATATGAGTATATAAGAGAGAATGAGTCATAGATAAAGTTGTGAGCTACATACATGAGCTTCATTATTGTAAGGGAAAATGATTTCATAAAAATATTTTTTGTTCACAAACGTTGATTGAATAAATAATAAGTTTAAAACACTTGTGGTGAGTATTCAAGATTTAAAGTGAAATATATTTTAAATATCACTTTTGAAAATATCATTTTATTATAGTAGAGAATTTTAAATTGCCAATATTCTCATTTAAATTGAAATAAACCAGACGGTGGATATATTTCCCATGTCCTTACTAGTTTCGTTTTCGTTTGAATATTACTAAGAATGGCAATTTCTTTATGTACTAATAATAAAATGTGTACTTTTTTTTTTGTTATTTGTGTGTAAATTGAGAACCTAATAATTTTTTTGTAGTCAAAACATACTATATTAGAAATAAGACGTATCGTCAAATTTTTTTCCAAGTCAATTTAACAAAAATTGTGAGAGAATGGAAACCAACCACCCTTAAATAGCTATCGACTGGTCTTGTATAAATAAATAAATAAATAAAATAAATATGTTGGGACATTGACATACAGCACCATCTAGTTCCATGGTAAGCTACGAGGCCTGTGTTATGGATACCAGAAGTTTATACATTACACATATATAACTTCAAACATCCATAACTGGAGTACACACATTCGTGCTCATTACACCAATGAATCCTCCAGAGCGGGACTCGAATCCACGATCGCTGGCGCAGCAAGTTGGGTCACTACAAACTAAGCCAAAAGTGTCGTCGAACGTATGGAAGCTATCACGGGTTCGGTAGGCAGTACTCAAAAATTTCTCCAATATTTTTTTTGTCTAAGCACTTGTAATACCAGCTATTATCATTCACGCGTTACCGCTTGAGATGATGGGAAAGGGTAGATAAGCTAGCGATACAGATAATCCAGTTGTTTTATTAGACCTATGATACACTGAACAGCTCCCATGGAAAGTAATAAGCTGTAAATGCTTCTCATTTCTTTACGCTCTATCTGAAAAACAGTTGATAGTATGAAATATTACATATATCAGACAAATTTTGTAAAGGATTTTGTTCTCTACAACTTTTCTAATGATTTCAAATCTCATTTCCATTTTGGGCAAAGGTAACAAGATATTTACAAAATACCAATTTTCATACAAGTATATACTCGTAAATATGTTTTTAGCTCGTTTGGCTTGACTAATAAACAAAAGGACCAGTAATATTTTCTTAGATTTATGTAAATAAAGTATAATAGGCTTTGGGACGTCTAAAACCTTAGTCTCTCCAATGACCATATTTGCTGTAAAGCATTCGAAACACCGAGGACCGAAAATCAAAATAAATCCGCCGAAAATTTTGAAAAGATAATTTTATTCAAAACTAGTGACGGTTCGTCTCTACTTACGTTGTAACGTAAGTATAGATTTCTCAGAGATGAGGTATTTTCCCGCAGTAAAAAGTATCCTATATGTTGACCCGGATAACCAGCTATCATCATACCAAATTTCATCAAAATTCGTCTAGTGGTTTTTCCGTGATACGGTTACAAACAGACAGACAAAAATTCTAAAAACTATAGATTCGGCATCTGTATCGATAATAATGGATAGTTTCAATAAGATTTTCCAAATAATATTTAATGTGCAGATTCGGCTTAGTTACAATATTATAATATGTATAGATAGAAGAGCAGTGGTATGGCACTAGATTCCCTTTGATATTCCCTACCACTTAAAAGTACGGGAAAATGTCCAAAAATTGTACTGTAACTTACAATACAACTGTATAATAAATCATCTATTTTTACTCAAGTACTCATACTTATGAGTGTTCCTTGAGGAGCCATTATATTCTCAATGGTTATATCGATCTAGCAGTACCAATATTTTCTTAAGAGCTTAATTTGTTTCGACAACAACAAGGCTGTGAATAAATATTGAGCAATTCTCTTCGAATGATCGGGTCGTTGGAAAGTTTTTGTTTATTGAAATTAATAAAGGCTCGGTTTTATGTTCATTTTTCTTGAAAAAAGTTGAATATTTAAGATATGTTGTGCATCGTGTATGTTTATAAATGTGACAGATCATTACTCTTTCACGTTAAAATGGCTGAATGTTTAGTACACAAACAGACTATGACCTGAAGATACATACATACCTAGGGAAAAATCCGAGCGTATCGGGAGTGAGTCGTTAATATTTATTTAAATTTAAACTGTTTTTGCAAAGTTGACGAAGGTTGATGTTTTCGTATTTTTGGTTATGTAAATTGTCTGTCTGGCCCGGTCTGGCATGGAACTTGTACACCATACGAAGTAATTTATGATTGTGATATATTCGGTTTCGTTATACTTTTAAATCCATAATTATATAAGTAATTTAATAATTTTAAATGTGAATATTAAACTGCTGAACAGATTTCGATAAAATTTGGCAAGGAGAAAGATTACATAATAGGAGCAGACAAAGACTACAGTTTGTCTCCTTTTGTTATTATTTAAATATGTAATAAATGTAGTAAAAAGTGTAAAGTGTTCACAAATATATTTTGCTCTAATTTTTTTCTACGCAATACGATATCTAATGGTCGATAACCAAACAAAAGTAAACATTATGTGTACTTTAAGTGTATTAGACTATTGTTTGTTGGAAAACCACTATTTAAATGTATTTTAATTAAAGCTTAGAACAAAGAGTTTGCACGCAGTGAAGTTTCTCTGCTCGTGTATTAAAGATATATAGTGTAGGAAGATTTATTTTAGTATGCACGAGATACAAAATTATTTGAAGCATACTTCGTTATAACTTTACGTATTGCAAAAATAAACCTCTAATGAAGTATGCTATATATCTGTGGAAACTTGGTTTGATTTACTTTTATATGTTTTATAATGTAATTAGGTATGTTTTATTTTTTGAGCGGAACCCTAATTCATTTTCTGAAATGAAAGTAGCCTAATATATTACTTATAACATCAGCTAGATAGCATGTCATTGGCATCTGCCAATGACAGTTCCTTCCGAATCATTCAGCCGTTTTAGAATTTGGCCGAAATAGACAGATAGAAAGGCAAAAATTAAAAAAAAAAGTGTTTTTCTTATAAGTACCGTACATACTCGTATATAATTTCATATGCATTTAGTAAAAAACTGTTTTTTTTGACATTACAAAAACACTAAAAATTCACTAAAACCCAACGGAACCTCCCCCGTCTTAATGGGGCGTCGCAGGATCGCTTAGGCACTCAACCACGACGCCCCGACTGCAGGTCTGCCGAAGCAGACCACAACAACCATGGGGTTGCTTCACAGTCCACTCTGTTATGAGTTATCACGTACACGCGCTTAACTATAATATCTCCTGCACAATTGACTAATCTCGGTGATATTGGCTGCTGTGACAGGAGGAAATCATGATTATAGACTAATTCTATGTAAAACCACGTCCATTTGTTGTTCTGTTGCTATGTGAAGTCACAACAAGTACATTGGGCATTACATTTGCAAAACACAATTTGTGATTGTTTATACTGTTTATAGAGGACGATCGAAATTAAATGTAAAATATTATAAATGTTCTGATAACTGTTTTGATATCATATCAACATATGAATATTGGATCAATCTCAAGATAGGTAAATATATTATTTTATTTATTGCTATCTCATTATTATACTAATTTTATAATTTTTTTGTTGATATTGTTAATAATAATTGTTAGCCTTCATCGCCCCTCAAGATAATTTATATATAACGAACACGTTTTTTATCTGGATGCACACTTTGTTGATAATAGAATGGATCGCGTTGATTTGGCAAGGCTCTGTTTGACCCTCGGGCGAGGATGTAAGCGGAAATCCCTTTTGTGTACATATATCATTATGTAGTAGCTCCCCATAAGCGAATTATAACGAAATGTGTGCAAAATTCTTGGCATATTTTCCAAGAAAGCAAGTATTTTTATTTGATAAATACAGTTCATGACGACACTTTGGCGCTATTATTTCTTGGCGATACCTACTGCAGAAATCCTGGGTTTGATTTTCGCTCGAGGCGAATATTATCCGTTAAGGTAGAAAGGAAAGAAAGGAGAAATAAGTAGGTTTTGCTATATAAAGCTAATATCCAACACACTCTCCAACTTCCGTGATAGTAAACTATGACGTGAAACTACTGACTTAAATATTACTGTACAAACTGATAAACATTTTTTAAACATGAACACCCCAAGTGTATGAAATGAGTGTTAAATTCGTGTTTAGTATCAGTCGGACACACGTAAAAATACAATTTTAGTCCTTATAATGTCATAACTTGTCATTTTTCCATTTATTATGTAAACCCTACTCCAAACAAGTCTACCAAATAGAGATAATGTAAAAACTGGGGCGAAAACAATCATCACCCCAAAAATAAGGTAAAATGTAATTTTTATATGAGTCAGGACTTAAAGGATTCATTGGCGTGTCCGTTCATTCGTTATTGTGTTTACAGGTAACCCCGTTTTTCTATTTGCTAGGGTAGCTTTTTAAAAAATATATATACAAACAAATTTGAGACTTACGCTGTTGAGTTTAAAGTTTAAAATTATAATTTGATTTGTGATAAAGTTATTTGTACTATAATACCGGTATTTGTAGTAATAATAAATGCTGTCACGGGACTATTATCGATGTGACTGTATATTATGAGAATATATTAAAAAGCTTTCTATAAAACATGAAAAATGTTTTTATTTTTAGCTTTTACTATATAAAAGGAAAAACAATCATTGAAAAAAAAACATATTAAATAAAATTTTAAACTAGGATGAACGAGCGTAGGTTGAATCTTTAAAAAAATATATTTTTATAGCTAGACTAACAAAAATAATGCCGAGTCGTTTACCGACAAAATTTGTTTTAACAACAGATTAAATTTCGTCTTCTTTCCAAAAATAGAAAAATGTGACGCCGTTAGATCGTGTTACAACGGAGAAATACTCAGACGTGACTTAAAATGTGTTTTTTTTTCTAATATCCGGCTCGAAGGACCAAATTTGCACTTGTTAGACAAGGCATTACGATCAAGTTATCTATAGAACAAGATCTTAGCCTAATGTTTTTGGATTCGAGCCCAAATTGGATTTCTTTATGAGAACAAAGGGTTTTTTACCCAAGCGGTCATTTGCGATAGGATATCATGCATTCGATTCCTGATTGGAATAATTATTCGTGTTAGTATGCAAAATGCTTTCTTTCGTAGTATTGAGTACAAGTTCATATAGACGTTCTATATCTCTATATATCTGATCTATACATCTATCGATTCTGTATTCGTTTCCACTAATTAAGAACTAAAATAATATGGGAATGATACATATGTATATATATATCTATCAATTAAGTTACGTGGTCAGAATGTATCAAAGTTATAAAAGTATTTTTACTGTTTTTAATATCCTGCGTAGTAGTTTAGGCCAAGAGGGTATGGTATCTTTGAAAATCTTCAGTACTATGTCGTATAAAGGTAATAACGTAAAATCATATATCTATGTAGTACTGACAGACAATACACTGACCAACTCTGAAACATTAGAGATTTTCAATATATCCTTCAACTGCGTATAACATAACTTTTATCCATCATACGAGTACGTAATCCGTAAAAACGAACTAGCCGTCAATGAAATCTCATAGATATACATATATGTATGTATGTATTTTGTACACGTGTAATCCATGCCTTATCTCGTCTCTTCTATGAAATAATATTATCTATAAGCCACATTTATGTTACGCTACGAATGGATTCATTAAACTATACAAATAATAAAATTCTGAGTCGAATCTGTACCTTAAATATTTTTTTGGAAATTTCTTATTGAAATAGACTTTATTATCGATACAGAGACCGAATCTATAGTTTTTAGAATTTTTGTCTGTCTGTCTGTCAGTTACCGCATCACAGAAAAACCACTGGAGGGATTTTGATGAAATTTGGTATGATGAAAGCTGGATATCTGGGTCAACATATAGGATACTTTTTACCGCGGGAGATTATCTCATTCCCACGGGAGTACACGTTATAACACAACCCAAAAAATATTTATGATCAGTATTTCTTAAACTTGGTATTAATGCACTTCAATACAATTAAATAAATACGTGTTTTAGCGTCTTTTGAAATTCATCCCATAAGAAGATAAAATAAGGGATGAAAATTTGTATGAAACCTACCTTTTTAAAGTTTTTTTGTTGTAGTTTTAGGACAAACGAAGCCGCGGGTTTTGCTAGTACGTTATATAATAGGTAAAACGTAGTATTTCGTAAAATATGTTTCTTTTCAACTATACAGCGTAAGTTTTTTTTTTGTAATTTGTATTGAATGATGATTATATTAGAAAAAATATTAATTAAAAAGTGTAACAAGGTAACCATGTAGGAAAATGTAATATACTATTATTATAAAGTGAAAAGATTTTTTGTTTGTTTGTACCGAATAGGCTCCGCAACTACTGAACCGATTTAGATGAAATTTGGTAAGAAGTTACTTTGAGATCCTGGGAAGGACAGTTTTTATCCCGGAAATCATTCTTAAAGTGGGTGAAAATGGAGATGAAAGTTGGTCGAAAGGTAAGTTGTTAGGGGAAATATAAAAGGAAAAAATACCTGCCCTAATGTATTTTCATAATTCTATATTTAGTACAAACTTGTTTTCGGTTTCGGCTTTGCTCAAAAACAGCCCTTGAATTAATGCAAGATAGGAGGAATTTTACACTTATTCCTTTACAACATCAAGAATGTAACAAACATACAGTATTACGCATTTATAATAATGTTTTAATTAAATAAAAACAGAAGTACCTACATGTATTCTGCTTTCAATATTAGATAACATGCTTCAGCTTTAAAGGTAGCAAGAATACCTCTTTGATGTCTGTAAAATCCCTTTATCTTAACAACTAATCAACCACTAAATACGAAGCATGTACACGGTCTTGAGTAAGCCGTGTATCTAAGGTACATTATACGGGAGAAAGGATAGAGGTACTTATATTATATGTACATATATTGTTTTATCTTAGAAGCTAAGGTTACATTTTATGGCTGAAACACTAAAACAATATAAGAGCTAGTATCTACGGGTGCGGTTCCGGATGTCCTGGGTTAGATAATGGTATTTTTCTGTTTAGAAATTTTCTCGGAGAGCACGCGAAGCAGTCGGACCTGTCACCTGCCCTTGATCTCTAAGGGCCAAATCACAATATAGTGTCGATCAGAGTCTATAAGTGATTTTTTTCCTGTATAGCAATACATTATCAGGTCAATATGAACGGCACTATAATGTGGATCGGTCGTGTCAAAAGACAGGACAAGACTTTGAGAGTTAAAGAATAAAGTATAACACACTTGTGCACTTTAATATTTCCTACGCACATAATCTAGTCATAGTGAATCTATAAGGAGAACATTATAATTAATTGTGTGAATAATACAATAAAAAAAATATATAATTTTTCATTGCCTTTGAAAATCCCTAGAATATTACTTCGTGATTAGATTGGAAAAGCTTACGAATCCCCTGTCATAAGAGAAGGCTGAAAGGATCTCGGTGAATATTTTTTTGATATTACAATGATGAAATACGTACATATTTAATACGATTTCATTAGTCTTGTTATTAAAATATTTAACCATTCAAAAATTGACTGCAAGTTAAATATACATATATTATGAGTTCATTACATATTTAGTTTAATACGTACAGTGGATTGATTAGTAGACAGTTAATTGATAGCTAAATTAGCAGTAATTATAAACTATTTGAAATTATCATAACAGCACGTCGCTTCGCTTAAACAGAGGATTGTATTGTTTATATGTAAATAGTACCTAATGTATTACGTATCAAAAATTCAATATCACTAACATGCTATTTATATGTACAAACTAGCAAAACCCGCGGCTTCGCTCGCGCTAAAACTACAACAAAAAAACTTTAAAAAGGTAGGTTTCATACAAATTTTCATCCCTTATTTTATCTCCTTATGAGATGAATTTCAAAAAATTTATTTATTTAATTGTATTGAAGAGCATTAATACCAAGTTTTAAGAAATTCTGATCATAAATATTTTTTGGGTTGTATTATAACGTGTATTCCCGTGGGAATGAGATAATCTCCCGCGGTAAAAAGTATCCTATATGTTGACCCAGATATCTAGCTATCATCATACCAAATTCCATCAAAATCCCTCTAGTGGGTTTTCTGTGATTCGGTGACAGTAAACAGACAGACAGACAGACAAAAATTCTAAAAACTATAGATTCGGCTTCTGCATCGATAATAATGTCCATTTCAATAAGATTTTCCAAAAAATATTTAATGTACAGATTCGGCTTAGTTACAATTTTATTATATGTATAGATATACATACGTTATAAGTGACTTAACCTCGCTTCGCTCCTATATATCCCTAGGTGTGTTTTCTATTTATACTATAACGAGCGGCTCACTGTCGCTTCGCTCGCGTTCGTTTAGGTACGTTTTAACGGTTAGTATGGAATAAGTAGACTATATATTATATGATATAACCTATAGCCTAATTTTTTTTCAAATCGGATTAGTAGTTCCTGAGATTAGCGCGTTCAAACAAACAAACAAATGCTGCCATAAAATATAAATGTGTACAGAGATTGTTGTGATGTACATTAGCTTTGTGCATGGATTATTCTAAATCAGTATCATAATAGCGGTTGTGGCAAATTAGTTATATAATAATCTATTAAGCGTTGTGGTTTTTTTGTAAACAGAGCATGACAGGCTTAATAAAGGGTACATTAGTACTTTAATAGTATATCTAAATATTTTGTTTTTGACACATTTGATATTTATAGGGTTACAAGCGCACAGTCGGTCATTAAACAATTATTTTTTAATAATATTATAAATGTAAAAACCTTTTACGCCACATCGGAGTAAGGAATTCCTGATTTTCGCAATAAAGGCCAATTTTTGGGTCGAAGAGTGACATCGGCTAAATGTTACCATGAGACTTCGAGGGTGTCCTTTGAGTATTAAAATATACTTGAGCCAAGTAAAAAACTGGTCAATTCACAGATTAAAGTACGCTATTTGCGATATGAGAAAGGAAGAGTGTAATCAGATTAATTTTGGTATAATTTTGGTAAACTATGTGTTTACAGATTGTAAGTTCTACATGAGAGTATCGAGTAGGTATTATAAAATCTGGACAAGGAACCTGGAACACGTGTTTCAATTTTATACATTTTATCAGAATTAAGCATCTGGGTGCAATTGGAAATAAGAGTAAGTAAAGTATAATAAATAGGATCTGTCGTTTTATCGAAATTCATTGTATGTTTATCGCAATTTCACATCCGAATGAACTAAAACCCAATTTTATCTCATTGAATGGTAGAGATTTAATGAGCGTTAAACTGCACAGATTATGTACGTGTCGATTCAAATAAATTTCAATTGCTTTGTTTACAGGTTAATTCATTTAAAAAATAATTTGATGGCCTGTCTAAAACTTTTTTTTTAATTTGTTTTTTTTTTTGGCAAAAATAACCGTCTTTCGGTTTAGCAGGGCAGGTTTTCACTTTCACGCTTTATAATAAATAATGCTAAAATGATTTAAATTGTTTGTAAATATATAAACACAATATGCTTCTCAAACAATAAATAATAATATAATATATAAATACTTGTAAATAAAACTATCTTTTCAGATTATTTCGCGGATTTCGGTTTCGAATGCTTTAGAGAAACATGTTCACGGGAGAGACTAATGTTTTAGACTATTTTTTGTCTTATAGATGTAGTAAGGAATGTGACTTAGACCGTTTTGAATGTCATTACATCAAATAATTTCTGCGGAATTTTAGTTTATTTTGAAATATCTCAGGCGTGGAGGCTTGTGCTTGAAAGAACCTCGCTAGGGTTTATAAAGCATTTAATAGGTTTATAACTGTACTACAGTAAATTTTTAATTTCTCACCCCGAACAGTGTCAGATTTTATATGATTCATTAATCGCGAGATAATATGAGTAATAAAGTGCTCTGCATCTGAAAATGTAAATTACGCTCGATGTTATTCTCCGACGGTAATCTACTGTAACAAAATATCCAATCAGCTGTGTATTTATTTTGAAATTATTTATTTTATACCGAACTTCAAATGTGTTTCAACGGAAAACAGCTTTTGGGATGTCATTTTCTGGTTTTAATTTAAGGTATTTGCATTTTCATGTTAACTGTATTTTGTCGATGCATTGTTAAATTTCAGATATATGTATGCTTGATAATTTTTTACAGCTAGTACAGAAAACTTAAAAAAAAACAACAACAGTAGGTACCTACCTACTAATCTAACGTGTATTAATTGATCTTGCTAGAGATACCATTAAAACTGCATTTTATAGCAAACTCAATACAGGCAAAATATGATCATTTTCGTTTTTTTTTCATATAATTTCACGCAAAGTCGTGTCATAAGGCTAGTTATTTATACGTAATTGAAGGATTTTTCAAAGTGATTGAACAAAAGGTATGGTGAAAATCTCATACATAATGACCTAAAATGAGCCGTTAAAACGAATAGCGTCTGTAACAAGGAAGGGCCTGTGCTACAAGAGAACTCTTTCCGGCCATTTGACCCGAGGTTATATGAGTTTTGGGCTTATTGTTGTGGTGTGTCTGTATAGTTCTCGTTTTGTTGACTCGAGTATGTTACGAATAGAAATGTTTATATTTTAACCGACTTGAAAATGCGCGTTTAATATAATATTTTGACCGACTTCCGAAAAGGAGGAGGTTCTTAATTCGTCGGAATCATGTTCACTTTAGATTATATTTTTTTGTTTCGAAGGATGCACTTCCCAAATTTAAATTTTTTCAAAATCGGTTGAGTGGCTTTTAAAAAATCAAGAATAAATTATTTTTTAAATATATTGCTTAATCGAATATGTTATTAAAAATTTTCTTCTTACAAAGTACCTGCTTATATTACGTCTACACTAAAAATGGAAAAATGAAAACTAAACAAAACCGACTTCCAGACACGAAAATGTAAATAATAACTAAACTGGGGTTTTCATTTAGAATACATACCTGATCAGATATTTTCGAAGTCGGTGCCAACCGGCAATATTTTAGGATATGAATATCTCATAGGGAAATATATGATTAGGTATGTGTTTGATGATGATGTTCTCCTGACCGATTCCGGCCACGGCGGCCAATCTCATTGAGACTAGCCAATTGCGCAGGAGATATTATAGTGCACAAGTGTACGCGCAGACACAAGTGCACTCTCTATTCCTGTCACTCTCAAACTCCGGTGGGACGACTACTCGACACGACTGGTGAGAGTTAAGGCGCAGGACCGACGGCTTTACGTGCTCTCCGAGGCACGGGTGTGAAACACCGCCAACTTCCCAACTCCGGGCTGTTACTGAGGCTTACTATACAGAAAGACTCAATAACTAAACTTGGCCCGACCCGGGACTCGAACCCAGGACCTCAGGATGTGCAGCCGTACATGCTAGCCACTACACCACCGAGGCAGTTACCGAGGTATGTGTTTAATTATAGTTGAAATATTATACATCAATTTGTGATGTATTTTACGTATTGAAATATATTAGATTTGCTTTGCATCGGCTGGCACCGACTTCGAAAATATCTGATTAGGTATATCTAAATGTAAACCCCCGTTTAGTCATTTTTTCATTTTAGTGCCTGGGACGACGGTTTTTATTAATTTTTTTTAAGTTTTTATTTATAAAAGTAAAGATAAGACTTTATAAATTAGATTGATAATATAAACATAAATTTCATTACAGCTTAATTTCTCAAAGCTACTTCTGATCAAAGTAACATTACAAAGAAAAATAATCCCGGAAAATCCTCCGAGATACATAAAATAGACAAAAAAACGACATTCCATTGAGCTTTCATCACATTCGATCTAATTGTAAATGATTTCGACAGCTTTATTTCCTATCGAATAGTTTGTGAACTTTCTACGTACAATATAATTAAGATATGTCAAGACTAAAAACAATTTTCTAACGCTAATAGACATCAACGACCTACGACAACTTGCGTTCAAGCCAAATTGCACAGTTTGCGAGTTGATAATGGACGTGTACTGAATTCATGTATACAGAATCAAGGTTTTTACTTTTTATATATTGTATGTTACAATATAGATTGTGTTTTGTAGGTAAATTGAAATTGTATGTATGTATGTATGTTTAATTTGATGATGATGTTCTCCTGACCGATTCCGGCCACGGCGGCCAATCTCATTGAGACTAGCCAACTGCACAGGAGATATTATAGTGCACAAGTGTGCGCGCAGACACAAGTGCACTCTCTATTCCTGTCACTCTCATACTCCAGTGGGACGACTACTCGACACGACCGGTGAGAGTTAAGGCGCAGGACCGACGGCTTTACGTGCTCTCCGAGGCACGGGGGTGAAGAAACACCGCCAACTTCCCAACTCCGGGCTGTTACTGAGGCTTACTATACAGAAAGACTCAATAACTAAACTTGGCCCGACCCGGGACTCGAACCCAGGACCTCAGGATGTGCAGCCGTACATGCTAGCCACTACACCACCGAGGCATGTTTAATTTAGGGAATCTATAGTAGGTATAATCTAGGGAAATAAAAAAAAATATACATACTATATTATATGATGAGTTTTTATATTAGAAAACGATGTGTAAAGAATAAAAACTATATTTTTCTCATTTATTTATATATTGATAACTTAAGTCTTATAAATCTCTATGCGCTGAAGTAGCATTAGTTTGTGAAATAACAACAAACTAATAAGCTTAAATAATAACATTTTTACTGTTATAATATTAAGGATGCTTCGTACTTTGCCTTAAAATACCTGAAGTACTAATATACTCGTATCTAATAAAAATAATAAATTAAAAAGAAGAACTTTCTCAATAAAAGCTGGACGTCCATCCAAACTTCATTCCATAACTCTAATTAGATTTCCATATTATCCATAGTGCCTACGCATTATCCGGAGGCCATCTTTGAGCAATTTCTTATGATAC
Organism: Argynnis bischoffii washingtonia; assembly: GCA_033884665.1. NCBI lineage: Eukaryota > Metazoa > Arthropoda > Insecta > Lepidoptera > Nymphalidae > Argynnis > Argynnis bischoffii. Next base: position 7,814,844 of record JAEMGE010000029.1, read on the forward strand.
TTTCTTAGGTTTACGCGAATATTAGACATTTAAATAAAACTATCTTTTCGGATTTTTTCGCGGATTTATTTTGATTTTTGTTTCCCGACGTTTCGATTGCTTTACAGCAATCATGGTCACGGGAGAGACTAAGGTGTCAGATGTCTCAAAAGTATTATATAGTTGTTACAGACAGCCTACCCACAATTAACAAAAATGAATTCAAAATATTGAAAATTGGCATCAAAGTACCTTACAATATTTGTTAATTTTAATTTTAAACATTTTATAATTTTAATTTTATACTTGAAATAAGGAGTATTATTTATATAATTTTAGCTATTATCATTTCAATTTTTTAGAAAACTTATTATGGCATTATTGTTTAATAATCTATATTTTTAGTGTTACCATTATTATATTTATAAACATAAAGGTAGATAAAATATTAATTATTTAAGCCACATTATTGTTCTATATCTACTTTGTAAAATTATTAATCAAGAAATAAAATTAATCAAGAATTACATTTACAAATGTAAAATATTAATTTGAAGTACTGTTATTTTGATCTACACAGTAAGAACTTACTACATCTAACTGTCTGTTATGTTTAATATTAATTAAACATAACAGACAGTTAGATGTAGTAAGTTCTTACTGTGTAGATCAAAATAACAGTACTTCAAATTAATATTTTACATTTGTAAATGTAATTCTTGATTAATTTTATTTCTTGATTAATAATTTTACAAAGTAGATATAGAACAATAATGTGGCTTAAATAATTAATATTTTATCTACCTTTATGTTTATAAATATAATAATGGTAACACTAAAAATATAGATTATTAAACAATAATGCCATAATAAGTTTTCTAAAAAATTGAAATGATAATAGCTAAAATTATATAAATAATACTCCTTATTTCAAGTATAAAATTAAAATTATAAAATGTTTAAAATTAAAATTAACAAATATTGTAAGGTACTTTGATGCCAATTTTCAATATTTTGAATTCATTTTTGTTAATTGTGGGTAGGCTGTCTGTAACAACTATATAATACTTTTGAGACATCTGACACCTTAGTCTCTCCCGTGACCATGATTGCTGTAAAGCAATCGAAACGTCGGGAAACAAAAATCAAAATAAATCCGCGAAAAAATCCGAAAAGATAGTTTTATTTAAATTTCTTATGAGTTACTTAGAGATGGATCCCGGCTGTTGCGCCACATTAAACAAACTTAAATCTCTTAAGGGGCGGGCTTCTACGCGTTGGACATGTGTCCCCATGCAAACCTTCCAAAGGACCGGGTTCCTTTGAGCCTGTGAAATTTGAAGAGGTATAAACTAAATCTAATATATAAATATCTCGTGTCATGGTGTTAGTGGTCTTACTCCTCTAACGGCTCGACCTATTTTAATGATATTTTTTTGTATATTTGGTAGGTATGAGAATAGGTCGTAAAGTATTTTTGACCCTCCTACCCCCATCCCTTATTTTTAATCGCGATTTTAGTATTTTTAAATGTACAATATTATACAAATACATAGTGAAAAACCCAAGCGAAGCAAGAGTGAGTCGCTGTATAACATAAAGCCAAAGAGTTTTTATTATATTATCTACTAGAGTCTCTCTCTCGCTTCGCTCGGGTTCGTCCCTAGGTACATTTTTTTTTAAGCGGAACCCTAATTCTTTTACTGAAATAAAAGTAGCCTAAGTGACTCCTTATAACATCAAATATCTGCTAGTGAAAGTCCTGTCAAAATCGGACCAGACGTTTCGGAGATTTGCCGGAACAAACAGACAATTTTTTTTAAAATTGTGTTTTTCTTATCTTATAATTCCATATGCATTTAGTATAAAGCTGTAATTTTGACATTACAAACAGACACTTCAATTTTATTTATCTATATAGATTAGTAGTCAAATAGTGTAAATGAGCTATAAATAAATGGATAGTACGTACATAGAATTTAACATTTCAAGTAAGACGTGCAAGCCATAAAAGTAATTTTCAAATACTCATCGGGGTAATAACGACCAATGAGAGCATCTGTGCGAGCGCCAAACGAGCGTTGCCACTGACGACGTACATATAGATAGCTCACCGTGTGTTTTAAATGCTTTACTTTTATTATTATTATAGTTTAGACAAAATATTTACTGTAACTAATGTGTTTTAAATAAAAATTGTATGTAATTTTGCTCCACATATTGGTCTGTAGTTCGAATTTGTTATATTCATTTGTTATGATGTTTCTTTATTTTGAAGATCAAAATTGCTTATTTTCATGGGTTTTTTAAAAATTTACTTACTCGGATTCGTATTATAAACACATGCGAAATTTTGTATGTGTGGATGTTTGTTACACCTTCACACCGCAACGGTTAGACTTAATTTAGTACATATGTATGTAGTATATACTATGACCTAGAATACTACATAGGCTACTGTTAGGCACCTAGGGACGTATTCGAGCAAAACGAGGGTAAGTCACTAGTATGAATATATGTTATTAGTGATATTTTCAAAATAATTATTTTCGCGAAAGCTGCTGCGAGATATGCAAATCTAAAAGCAATTTTCGCATTATTAAGTAATAAAATATAATAAACAGTACAATAATAATATCATAATAATTAATTTAAGATAATAATGTACTTTATATGTGTATGGTAATGTCAAACAGCGGTGCATATTGACGACCTTAATGTTTGCATGAGAATTAGCTCGTTATTGTATTTGTTAAGCTTTTGATTGTACCTGTTATTTTACTCTACACTAGATTTTTGTTGTAGCCTTTTGAGCTTTTATTAGAATTTTAACGATTACCTATCGTATGTAGTAGATCATATGAAATATATAAGGTGATTAGATACCGCCGCTAGTTTTAATTAAGTAAAGAGTCAAACGTCCTTGCTTTCTTCGGGTGTATGTATCTCTTTTGTTTTAACACCTCCTGGTTAATTTCTAAGAAATCAATTGTTAACTCGCACACCTCGACAGGTTAAAAATGTTATGTTAGTTCTCAGAAACGATTAATTTTACCGAATTAGGAAATTCACAAAAATCATCATACTGGTGGCTTATTTTCGTAACATGCTCATAAATTAATTATTATTATTCTATTAGTAAAAACCACATAATTTTTTTTTACAATTATGGAGAGTAGCTCAAATAAACATGAACACAGTGACAATATTCTAAAGTACTCGTACCTAGCGTAGTAACTGAAAAATTAATTACCCTACTAAGGATGCAGTCGGGTGAAGCACAATATCGCCTTCTATGAAAAGCAGATTTAAATGTCCGTATATTCGCATTACGTAACATATTTCATCAGTTTGAATATGATCTTCTCTCAATCCATTCATTAACTAGGTCATTTGTTTCGAAACGAATGATAGTTATATTTTTAAAATTTTAATTAGTCCATCAGATATAATAGATATTCGCGCAAAGTGTTTGCTTCCAGAATTATGAATGCCGCCAGTCGACACAAATGTCGTTATAAAATACTCGGTACCTCGTTAAGACTGCTATCAGTAATTTACTCTCATTTCACAGTAAAATGCGGCACATTTTATTTATAGAGTTTTAACGTTTTTTTTTTTTTTAATATTTTTTTAGTAGTACCTATGCAATGAAAAATGTGGTTTTTTTTTAAAATAATTAAAATTATTGTTAAAAGTTTTTTTTTTAATAATATTACTGTTATTATTTAAGTGCTTAATGTTGTTTAATTGTGATTGTTTACATACATGTACGTATAGGTTTCGAAAACGTGCATAATATGTTTTACTGTACATACTTACCCAGGTCTGGAATAGAACCTGCGATCTCCCTCTAACTGTAAATTAGTAAATATGAAAAAATGTATATAAGAATACATCATAATATTGAATGTGCGTAGAAAATGTATTCTTACTGTTACATCTATCTCGCTGTGAAGCTTCCATTTAGAAATGGCTTGTCCTTATTCCAGGACAAATACGAGTTTTTACTTCATATTTCGCAGCTGTTTTGCATAGTGGCTCCTTTCAGCCGTTTAGCTGATATTTCCTACGCTTTTTCACTCTTATTTCTTTAGAGCGTATGTATATAGCATATGTATATAATATATATGTTTGTTTTGTACTTGCTTTTTATTCCTTGTTTTAAGAAAATTCCTTAGATATACATACATGTACAATAGTTACTGAATTGTTTCTATGGACTCCAAAACGGCTGGAGCGATTTTGATGAAATTTTCAGGCAATCTTCAGATTAGCCCAGCGAGTGATTCTGTGATGTTTATGACGAAAGGCACATCATCTAATATATGTATGTCATTACGCGCATCGTATCTTTAAATATATTTCCAATATTTTTTTTTTATTGTTTTGTTTAGTAATAATTTGTACAGTCGTTGTTACGCAAGTCGCTCAATTAATGTTACAAATTAAAACAAACGAGACGTAACTCTAAGCAAAGGTTTTTTTTCAGTATTTTTCAACACATAAATTTGATTGAGTTATGTAAAGAGGGGAAACGGGTGCGTTAATTTCACCCTTTTTTCATTTCTATCATTCCCTTTCTTTGTTATGTTGTTCTGTATATTTTTTCTCTTTTTTTGGGATTGTTCGTTTTAATTAATGGTTTTATATCTTTTTTATTGTTTTTATTTATTGTACTTATATGATTTTACGTTTAGATATGACTTGATGCATATATTATATAGGTACTTCACTGACGCTTACATTAAATTGACGATTCAAAAGCACTTGTAATAAGTCTAATTGAATAAAGTTTATTTCATTTCATTTATCAGATATGTAGACGTTTTTCTTCACCGTGTCTTCAAGTGGTACTTATGTTTAAAATGATTCGCACATGAATGTCCCATAGATAAGAGACCTAGATTCCGCTTCACTTGGCTTTCTAAGCAGTTAGATGTCTTACCAATGGCATACTACTTTTGTTAGAATTTATTTTTTGTAGATATATTGTAATTAAATATACAATTTTGATAAAACGATATTTTATCATTACTGATGGTGAGGATATTCAGAAAACTCATAATTTATTGCAATTGCATTTGATTTGACGTATATATGTATACGTATATATATATATATATATATATATATATATATATATATATATATATATATATATATATATATATATATAAAATATAAAAATTAAGAAATAAATGTGTATCTTCTTAGTACTGGCGATTCACCCTCGCTTTGCTCGGGTTCGTCCCTATTATATATAGTTTTAGTTTTACAATAATATATGAAATTTTGCCCGATTTGTTGACATTAGTGATAACTGCTTCGCTCCCTTGGATACCATAATGATATATGCCTATAGTCTTCCTCAATAAACAAGTTTTTTATGTAATGCAAAAAGAATTTTTCAAATCGGATTAGTAGTTCCTGAGATTAGCGCGTTCAAACAAACAAACAAAGTCTATATCTTTATAATATTATAGTATAGATAAAAAAAACGTAAAAGTTAATATGAAGAAAAGCTCTTTGTAAATAAAGCTTAACCTTTTCTCAAAGGTAATTTACTATAAGGAAATTTAATTCTAATAAACAAAATTCTTAGAAACTCAGGATTCCATCGAACTTTTTGTAAGAAATATTTTGCTAGGTAAAGAAATATTTGGGGCTATTTAAAGTTAAACAAGATCACACTGTTATAAAAGCGAAATTTTGTATACTAGTGCAACTATTAGGTACTTCTATTAGCTTTCCTCAATAAACGGGCTATCTAATGCAAAAATAATTTTTGAAATCGGATTTTTTGTTTCTGGGAATAGCGCGCTCAAACAAACTAACAATCAAACAAAGAAATAAACTCTGTTTTTTATAATATTAGTATAGATTAAAATCCTATCGCTAGCATGTAGGTTCATCGATTGATAGATAGATAGGTTAGATTCAAGTAAAATTCCGAATGTTTATATCATGGATATCTATTTATTGTTTTGTCCAGAACATGAGCTGAATCGAGTACAAAATATTAAAAACAAATAGAGCGTCTGATTTATAAAGCTATCGGCACATACACACATCTTCACATTGAATGTTAATTTAATTCAACTATATAAGGTCTAAAGTGTGGGAATACTCTAAGGTTAAGGACTTTGTATTATTTTGTAATAACAATATAAAGAAGCCCCTTAGCGATTCCCCGCTATTCAGACGTCGCAAGCACACCCGAAAACTTTCTGGAATTTTAATATAAAATTGTTACAAAAGTTAAATGCACTGTTGCCGAATAAAGCTCTTACTTTCTGAAGGCAAATAGTTTGAAAGAATAATGTCATGTTTTGCTATAATCCCTACCTTTGAGGAGCTGGTAAATTGTTCCTTATTTGTCTATCAATAAAGTTCATATTTATCTGTTTGTTGGACAGTCTTTAGACTATAGTACTCAATATAGAGCTTTAATAACAGACGCGGTTATTAATTATAAATTAATCAATATTTTATAGGTCACAAGATTGTGTTTAAAAATGGTATACAGTATCAAGTAAATTAACTTTTCAGAAGTAAATTTTAAGCTCGATTAAAAAGCTCCCGTCATAGTGTACGTAATGTGTGTTTCTAAAGCATCTAAAGTTAGAGATTACAGAAAGCTTTTTATATATGTAGATTGTCATTATCTTCCCCACCAACATGTACAATGAACTGTATGTTAACATATTGAGATTAAAGTTACTAAAAATACAAAGGAAAATCAACCTTGTTTCAGGCACAATTGAGTTGGTTTTATATGGTTTCAGATATAGTATTGGTATAGGACACGAGTCGGGCGAGAAATCCAAATACGAAAGGGCTTTGAGGTGAAGCTTCTTACCGGCGTTATTTTCTTCGATAACAAAGGAACAAAGAGCAAAAAAGCATTGCGATGGTAACTTTCTATATCTAAATCTATACAGAGGTTACATCAAGGTGAAATTTAAGTTCGCTTTTGTTAATAGATAATATATCTAAAATTTATGTTCACAGCAAAGATGACGTCAAAATCATTAAAAGTGAGAGGTTACTTAAAATAAAGATATAAAAATTTGTTTTAAATTGGTTTTTAAATTTAATTGTTTTAAAATAAAACGAATTGTATACCTCTTCCCTTTGAACTCGGTCAAAACTTTTAACTTTAACTAAATGTTGTGTCACGTCATTATAGAATGTCAACGGGTTTAAGCCCCTTCTATACGCGTTCAGTAGAATTGGTATTTTATTATTTATATAGACAAGTCAGTGCCTGCAACTTTGTCCGCACTGTGGGATTATATATTGATAAAAAATAATGTTTTGTGGATTTTTTTAGCTGAATTCAATAAAATGATACACTATATTATGTATGTATATAATTTTCTTACAAATTTTGTGCATGTTTAAGAAAATAATACTTGCCTATTAAAAATGTTGGACAATTCTTCGATTTTGATGATTTATATAACTACTGTCGACTCACCCTCGCGCCGCTCGGGTTCGCCCATAGTTACCTAAAAATGGGGGGGTGGGGGTAGGAGAGTAAAATAATACATTACGACCTATTCTCATACCTACCAAATATATAAAAAAAAATATTAAAATCGGTCGAGACGTTTCGGAGGAGTGCGACCACAAACACCGTCACACGAGATATTTATATATTAGATTTGATAAGATAAGTAGGTATATTTAAAGTCAAAATATGAAGAAGTTTTTAACAGGAGTAACACAATCATCCTTTATTGAGCTTTGTGTTAAATACTGTAATCCCCAGATATTGGAAGCCGGTATAACGTTGTAATACCATTCAGATTATTATGTTCTTTGCATTTAGTAGTTTTAGTAAAATTAGATATTAAGTTGCTTTTAGAGCTTTGGTATAGAGGGAATTGTAAAATATTTTGTGAGTGAGTCTGTTTGTTAGTTTACATACTGTAATGGCTCTATGGTATGAGATAGCTTGTATTTAACATTTTACACGGCTATAAATTTAGCATAAGAACTAATCTAGGGACAAAAGCTAGTTTTTCTAGAACTTTTAAATTTTTTTTTCGATTTTGAAAGTTGAAGTTTTAAACTAAGGGTGTATGAGGGTGTATAACTGAACTTAATAATAATAATCCATTATAATAGTATCATTAGAAATATAAAGTCGTGAAGTAATTTGTTAGTATCTATTAAGTATGTAGAAAAAATTATCTCGCAAACTCTTTTTGTAATAAGTTACGAGCATTTCTATAAGTTACTTGCAAATAAGATATTCAGATTTCGTTCCAACGAGATCTGGTCAAAATTAGATCGGCGTCTCAATAACATTTGCCGTTTTCTTACTTATTGAACTTCTAAGTTGTAGGCTTTTTGAAATCTTTTTTACTTGATCTTACTTTTTTTTTGATCATTTTCTAATATCAGTACGTAGGGGCGTCCTTATTTATTAATAACTCGATGAGATTTTGCTAGAACATAGTAAGTATTTCAACACAACATATTTATAAAAATACTAGCGGCTCACCCTCGCTTTGCTCGGTTTCGCCTCTAGGAGAACAAAAACAAATCGGTCTCACGGGAACCGTACATTTTTCCGGGATAAAAAGTAACCTATATGTTATTGTGATGTATGAGCTATATTATTGTAAACTTTTAATAGAATTTCATTAAAAGTTTATTAAGGAAAGCTATAGGCTATGTAAAATCATCCCGGAAAAATGTATGGTTCCCTTGAGATAGATTTGTTTTTGTCTAGAGACGAACCGTAGCGAAGCAACAGTGCAAAAACGGTGATGGTAGCAAAGTTTAATTATAGTAAGTGGTATTAATTAATAGGCATTATTATTATGTTTGTTCTGTTCAATTGCTAAATAACTTTTTTCTTATTAAATATTGTGTATAATAATTACAGAGCTATATGTAATTACAAAATGATATTAATATTCAATTCGTAATTAATTTATAGTACGTGGGCGACCGAGCTTCGCTCGGAGTTTTGTTATGTTGCATCGTATGTATGTTATGTTACATCTGTATTGTACATCGTATTGTAGAAAAAAAAAAAATAGAAACTTGAATAAATACAAAAAAAAAAACAAAAGTAAAAACTTTGTATCCGACCAGGATTCGAACCCGAACATATGTGATTGTCAATCTTGCACCTTGGCCGCTTAGCCGCGATGCTTATACCCGAGCGTAAGAAATTATCGACCATATTTTGCGTGGAATAATGCGAAAGAAAACCGCATGAAAAGTCGAAAACACGCGTTTTATCAGACAAAAGACTAATCTAGATCGATTTTTCGCCCTCGAAAACCCTCACACGCCAAATTTCTGCGAAATCCTTAGAGGTGTTTCCGAGATCGCCGGTACAAATAAATAGATATACAAGAATTGCTCGTTTAAATATATTTGATTTCATGTTATGAGAATGTTGTTGAAAAAGTTATTTATTCTATCATAAGAAAGTGACAGACTTGGCTCTGCGTGGGATCTAAGAATTTCTTACGATGATCCTTACAGATTGCGGCTTGGCAAACTTTTTACATATTATGTTTTTGATACACATAATATATATATGCCACAATTCTCATAAAACTTAACTGTTTAATAATTTTTAAGTTACTATTCATTTTAATAACCAATAAGCAATATCTAACTTAATCAGATAGAACAATAAGTGTTGGTAACTACATAAAGCCCCTGGGAAGTTACCAAATAACCGAGTGATCACCTACCGATTATAACATAAGATTAGTTTTGTAATTACGTCAGCTCCATATATTAAAGCACGTAAATGCTTAACGATATTGTTTAGCTTTAGAGTATGTTATGTCTGACACTTAACGAGCTCCTTATATTAAGTGCGCTTACGGTTAAAGAAAATGAGGTAAGCGATGTTCTCTTAAAGTTAAATTTAAACTGTTAATTATATTATATTACTAGCGACTCTTCCTTGCTTCGCTCGGGTTCGTTCCTAGTTACGTTTTAACTTTTAATATAGATTTCTCAGAGATGAGATATTCCTATTTGTTGACTTGGGTAACCAGCTATTGTCATAGCACATTTTATCAAAATCTGTCCAGGAGTTTTCTCGTGGTGCGTTCCTAGACAGACAGACAAAAATTCTTAAAACTATAGATTCGGCTTCTGTTTCAATAATAATAACTATTTCAATAAGATTCACCAAAAAATATTCAATGTACAGATTTGTCTCGGTTAGAATTTTATTATATGTATAGATCCAATTTTGAATTTTGATCTAAGTTTCTATAACTTTCTTTTTTGGCAATAAATTTCTATTGTATATGTGTATACTTATTGATTGATAACTGTCATTAACTTCGGTACTTACTCTTAAATGTTAGTGGTTACCAAACGACTTGATGTAGTGGAATTTAATAGCCATGTTACTAGTACTTCAGTCTTAAAACTATTTATAAATAAGTATACTTTTAATACTTTCTTAGATTAACGCGAATATTTGACATTTTGAATATAACTATTTTTTCGGATTATTTCGCGGATTTATTTTTATTTTTGGTTCCCGACGTTTCGAATGCTTTACATCAATCATGGTCACAGGAGAGATTCCCTGGGTCTTACGATTCATTCTGAGTCTAAAGATAGTTTTATTTAAAATGTCAAATGGTCGCGTAAATCTAAGAAAATATTATATACCTTTATCACTTGTTTTTAAGATTTTGAAAACCATTTTTTTTTGTAGAAATCCAATGCATATTTTCAAATTCAGAGACCGTTATTAACTCATCCACTATATAGGAGATATTATTATATAATTTTCATTTTGCTTTAAAAAGTGCCGTCGCGCATTTTATTAAAAACTTGCTTCGGAATTTTGGTTTTATTTCAATTAATAATGAAAATTTGCGAAAAGCGAGGCCGCTATGAACTATATTAATAACTATTGTCTGCCATACAATAAGTCAAAATTGTCGAAGAGCTGCAGTTTCTCTGAATAAGAACGCCAAAAATGGGCATTAAATTGAAAAATCACGATCCTAATGTAATAGGCCTCTTAAGAAGCTAAGTTAAACAATCTATAACCCGGTCGTCTTCTAGGTATAGGCGTGAAGATGAATATTCATGGAGCGCCTTATTACGTTTGTTTGCTGATAGTATATTGTTTGTTATCAATTTCAGTAGAGCTACTTTTGACATGATTTATGGAATATTATAATATTTGAAATGGTTCGAATCAAATATATTTAACTAGCGGCTCACCCTCGCTTCGCTCGGGTTCGCCTCTAGGAAAACAAAAACAAACTTATCCCACGGGGACCGTACATTTTTCCGGGATAAAAAGTAGCCTATGTGTTATTCCAGATCTATCTCTATGTAAATTTCATCCAGATCCGTTCAGTCGTTTTCATGTGAAAGAGTAACAAACATACATCCATACATCCATACTCACAAACTTTCACATTTATAATATAAGTACAGATGTTCAAAAAATATGATACTATATGGATTCATTTATTATAATTTAGCCCTATTAACGTCCTACAGTTGGACCTCAAAAGGTCTGAATTTACTTTAAAAGGGTTTTACCTAAACGTGAAGGGGAATAAGGTCTACCGCACTGACCTAATAGTGTTGTGTTAAATTTCTTCGTGATGTTTTTCTTCATCATGACAGCAAATGTTAATCATATTACGTACTGTATTCTGTTTTACTTTACCACATTTGTTGTTCGTAGATGTACCGCAAAGACTATTTGCTATAAGCTAAAGTGTCTGGAAATTTGTGTTTGAAATAATTTTTGAGCCCGTTGTTGGCACATCTCAGATTTCTAATTTGGGCTCAAGTGACTTGTCCATTTGTGATAGTACTTACATTGTGTTTGATGATTTTTAACCCAAATAAAGTATATAATACCATTTATTTGTATTTTAGTAGTGTACTAGTTAGAATAAGTAGTTTGTTAGACGATTTTTAGCATCATATAAGGGATGTTATTTCCACAAGAACAGCTAGATGTGCGAGAAAATAAGAAAATGACTGATGCAGTCTCTACCCAAATTCACGTCGATCTAGTCGTATTTTTTTTTGCTCTATAGAATCTATAGACAAATCAACAAACTCACTTTCACATTTATATTATTAGTAACATTGATTTATAAAAACATAGACACACATTTCCTAACAAATATATCTTCAAAAAGTGGTGTCGACATGTGACGTTAAGTTAGTAATAGTAATAGAAATAAAAGTTCTAAAGGTCTTAAGACATATTTAAATTAACGCACATTAAAGTATTTTTTTATATTATGTATAAAACGTTTTAATTTTGTCATCTGAAAAGCAATGAACAAGAGAGATTTGAAAAAAAGCGTACAATTTCGATTTGTGCGCTTCTACTTGAGTTTTTGTATATCAATGACTAGCGACTCACCCTCGCTTCGCTCGGGCTCATCCCTAGGTTGCTTACCCATATTAACTTTCACCCCCTTAAGGGATGATTTCCGGTATAAAAACTATCCTATGTTCTTTCCAGGGTCTCAAGCTATCTTCTTACAAAATTTCACATAGGTTCAATAGTTTCGGAGCCTATTCGATACAAACAAACAAAAAAACAATTTTTCCTCTTTATAATATTAAAATAGAAGAATAGATTCGTAAAGTAAATCATCATGCCAATATTTTTAATAACATAACATCTTGTCTTAAAGCAGGTAGATGCTAATGCATTATCCATTAACCGATGCTGGCAAAGTAATTTATAGCGATTCTAATTTCAGTAAATTATACTAGAATAGCGCATTTCGTTCTATGTCCGTACCTTCGTCCCTGTCGGCTTGGTTTGACAGCTCGAGTGACGGTAATGACGCGTTGCATGTCATAGAGTAGGTACGTGTGCAGCGGAGATGATTTTAGAAAGTGCTCTAGCTTTGTTGTTGGTTTTTTTTTGTAGCTTTGATAAAGAGCTTTTCAAGAATCGTTGATAATATAACAAATAATAATAAAAACTGTAAGTTGATTTGTTCGTTTCTCTGACTTTTAACATACAGCTTTAGTTTATTTTGCGAAATTGCGAAATCGGGAAAATACAGCATCCTTTTTATCCCTGTACCAAATGGTACCCGTGATACTTACTATTTTATATCTTTAAACCTAAATAGGAAAAATATCTAATAATTACATAATAATTCTGAAATTTTATTCAATTATATTTGACTACCATTGCATGCGTAAAAAACATCTATGAAAATCGATTCACAGGCAAAGACATTAAGCACCAAATGGAGCAACTCTTGCTTTTTTTTGTCAGTCAAAAATTAAAACCAATATTGGCTTAGTACCGTAATAATAGATTACAAATATATAAGTATGGATAACAAATTTGGCGTAAAAGCAAATCGAATGGACAGTCCCGATCCTAACAGTGTAAGTCGGTGTGTCAAATGATTGTCATGCCATATCGTACGTCAATTACCTCTGTGGCTAACGTGCTCTGCACGTTTTGATTTATTCACGCCGACAGTTGGACGGTTAATTGCGTACCTACTGGAAATTTTGATATATTCCTCGAAGATGTGACGCGATGTGTTTACGAGGTTGGAGTGTTCACTTTTATTTTTTTAGTTTTTTAGGTGAAATTTTGTTGAGATTCCATTAGTAGGGGATGATGTGTATTTTTATATTATAGGTGTTAAATTGGAAAAAGGCCGACTAATTGACCGACTAGTCGGCCTAGCCGCCACTTATAATAATTAAATGTATTACTTACTGTCAAATTACAAGAAAGCTTTTAATATTGAAAAAATATTATTCATTTGTGTTATAGAGGATTTTTAAATCCAAAAATACGAGTCGTAAATGTTGTTTATTTTATAAAGGACTAGCGACTCACCCTCGCTTCGCTTCGGATTCGTCCCTAGACAAAAACACATCTATCCTACGGGGACCGTACATTTTTTTATGGATGATATAAAGCCCCTTCCTCGGTTAACGGGCTATCTAATTCCAAAAGAATGTTTCAAATCGGATTAGTAGTTCCTGAGATTAGCGCGTTCAACCAAACAAACAAACGAACTAACTGTTCGGCTTTATAATATTAGTATAGATTAAAACATAATAAAATTTAATATGCACAGGAGAGGCATTTGTAAAACTAAACGAAAAAAAGATCAGAAACTCTCATTATAGATATTGCTCATTTTAGAATATTTATTGCGACAGACGCACTGGTTTTATTGTCTGTATATTTGAGTATGTATTGGACTTAGTAAGAACTCAGAATAGAAATCTCTTTTGGAAGTGATATGAGTCATGGGTTACATTGATATTAGTAGTTAGTTGTGAAGTTGGTCATCAGTTTGATTCCTGTTTTAGGCATTTATCTATATACATTTAATATTACGTAGTGCTCGTTATTTTTTGCATGTACTAGTAGTAATAAATTTTAAATATATATTTTTTAAATAAGTAATTTTTTTTTACTATTTTTCTTTTAATTAATTAATTAATTTATTTATTCATTTATTTATTTCATTATAATAATTTAATTTCTGTGATATTATAATAGTGTAAAATGTACAGATAATACATTATATGGATTGAATTGATAGCATTTCTGATTAACTCAGTTCTGTGAGAATGAATCACAGGGCATGTGTAGCTGACGGACGACATAAATAACCATTTTGTATTCTTTTGCGAACTTTTTTTATCTCTCAAATGTTTTTATTAAGATTCGACTTGCATACTCGAGGCGCTCAGTGTAATTTATAATTGAATTTATTTCTTGCAATATACTGTGATGTACAGATACAAATACATACATTTTTTATTATAGACTTTCGTCAGACGCACTTGTTCCATCTTATTGTAAAAGATCACCTTGATCTACAATTGTTCTTTGAAAGAAAGACAAGTTAAGAAATGTATTTTTTTATATATTGACGAGTCAATTCAATTCTTTGTTCTGTGACTTAAAGGCTTGTCATTTGGGCACAGTTTACTTCGCCAATGTCATGTAGAATGGAGAAGACACGGTATAGATTAAATTTTAATCTGTTAAAAATAATAGATTATAGGTATATGTATTTACACTGAGGATGGATTATATTTAATATAAGAACAATTGTATAATCTGCACTTCCAACAAACAAACCATCACAATGAATTATATATACATTAAATTAAGTATTTTAATAAAGTTGTACTTTTTAATCTATATATATATAAATATATATATATATATATATATATATATATATATATATATAATAACATTTTAATTGAGTCGAATATGTAAAATAAATGTTGAAATAGTCGTCATATTAAAATAGATTTTTTGTCTGTTTGTCTGTTTCCATAAATCCTCGTAAAATAACCAAGTGAACATTATGGAACGATTTTTCACTTGTGTTCTAAAGAAGTTAGTTTTTAGCTAAGGATTTTATGTATAAGTTAGGTATGTGGAAATTGATGGAAAAGCCTTAAACTTTTGCCGATGGAAAATCCCATCGTTCTCAGTGGATGTTAAAATATAATATTATCTTTTATTTATGTATATCACATCTTATATAACTTTAGCTTTGAGTGAACCTATGTTGAATTGTATTTGGTTTGTCTTTGTTAATGCTAGTATTTATGTTGTAGGCACAAATATATATATACACAAACATACACAGACATCTTTTTTATACTTTTGTATATATTTATATTTTTTTTTAAATTTATGCCTTTTTAATGTCAATACTTTTCTCTTCTCTTTTTTATTCGAGTCTGTCACAAACGTAATTTATAAAAAGTAAATGAAAAAGGCCTTATTTAAAAATATAAAAGTATAAAAAAGATGTCTGTGTATGTTTGTGTGTATCTATATCTGTGCCTACTATGTAATTACTATCAGTGAAAACTTAGCTGATGTATGTATTTTTGTATATTAGTGTCTTAAAAGTATCATCTCATTGTTTGTTTCTCTTGTAAATAATAAATAAATAATGTAAAATTGTCTTGTTCACAGAGTAATGGCAACAACTACATGTCGGGTGAACCGCGTCGCAAGCGCGAGCCGCCCGCGCGACCCAACCACATCCTGCTCTACACTATCATCAACCCGGCCTATCCTATCACTGTGGTGAGTAGCTTTAAGATTATACACCTCTAATTGTAAGCCATTAAAAAAAAAAGATTTTACACACTAAGGAGTATTTTGTAAAAAAATACTCATCTAAGAAAGGAATTCTTAGTGTTAAGTTAAAATCATTATGCATTGTGATTTCTGATTTACGTTATATGTAGAAGTATTGGAAAAGTAGGGTTATTTTAAAAATAAGGCATGACAGGGATACATGTATAGTCTCATACTGCTAATAAGGAAGCGAATTTCTTAAGGAACATAAGTTATTTTTATTAATGTACTATATGAGTGAAAACCCATACAAAATGTAGATCATTATTAATTTAGAAGAGACGATTTGGCAAATATTTTTTAAATCACTAAACAAAGTTTGACACTTCGTTTGAGGTTTCGTTTGTGGATAGGTAGAATTCAAATTCAATTTTCTTATTAATGATTTCAAAGTGGTATACTTTGTAAGGTAAGCTGGACATAGGTTATTTCCACAATGTCACGTAGAATGGAGAAGTCATGATAAATAAAAAGTAATGAGTTCGGTTAATATGTAATCTTGGCATACTTCGTAAGCTAGCTTTATGCCAGCGGCTTCGCCTATGTGGAACGTACATAGATAAAAAACCCACAAATTCAGAATTAATACTTAAGCTGTCACATCATAAAGATTTAACAAACACACGCATCATTAACAATATTTAACATATATAAATATTAGTATGACATGCAAAATTAATTTAAGTGTACGTTGCGGCATTTAATAAAAGGGCAATATTAATAACAGGATGGATGCGTAAAGACATTTGCAGCTTGTGTTGACGCTACAATAACATGGTAAAGTTAGTGTTGAATTATAGTTTCCTTGCTTTACATAAAGCTATATTAATTTTTTTAATGTATTTAGATTGAAGTATGTTTGTTTTTCTGTTTGTAATAACGCATATATTTCTTATATATTTTATTAGTTTTAAAATAAGAATAATCATGTCCAGTAAGTTTTTAAAATATTTTTTTTTATTTATATATTGTATAGATGTTTGTGAACGAAGCCAGGGCGGGCGGTTAGTACTGTTTATACATACAATTGCCAAGGCTTTGATAAGGGTGGAATAGAATATTCTAAAGTGCACTTTTAAAATTCATAGGCAGAGCCTGGATCACATATAAATGAGCGTGTTTCCCCCATGACTTAAAGTCGGTTTAAAACTTATCTAATTTTCCCGAGAAGATTCAAAATTCTAAACAGATAATACTTTTATGGCATCACACAGGATTTCAATTGAAGGAGCAGTTTTAGTTCTCAGTACCAAACTTTAAAGTTTTGTAGACGTTTCACGTACAACGACGTGATTCCGTAATAAAAGTTGAAACTATGCGCTGTAGTTACCAAAAGTCTGGCACTGTAAATACAAGTTTGTATTGAATTAAATGACTCTATTCACGGTGCGATTTCGCTGTTCCTATATAGTATTTGTTTTCGTTTTTGGCGATTTTTTTCAAAGGGTCATAAGAAAGTAATTCTAACTTCTTGTTAAGGCTAAGTTATATTAGGTAGATTTTATTATATATCTCAAGTTTAACTTGGTTGTTTTAAATCGGATTATTACTTATATTCAGCCGGCCCAGCACAGCTGGGCACGGGCCTGCCTTCAAGACGAGGGGAATCAGGCCATAGTCCACCACGCTGGCCAAGTGCGGATTGGCGGACTTCACATGTCTTTCGAAAACTTGCTAGGTTCTCTCAGACATGCAAGTTTCCTCACGATGTTTTCCTTCACCATAAGGCAAGTGATAATCAAGTTAGAAAATGATTCGCACATGAAAATATCAGAGGTACGAGACCCGGGATTTGAACCCGCTTCACTTGGTTTCATAAGCAAGCACGTTACCACTGGGCTACGACTGTCTTATACATTAGTATTTGCGTGTACGTTACATCATAACTTCACTGATTGAACAGATTTTCATGAGTTTCTATATTGAATACGTTTCTATCACAAAAGTGATCCCATACACATGTATGAATGTGAAGAAAATATGTCTTTGAGTGGATATAACCACGTGTATTCTAAAATATTTTTTAATTGTTTTACTACTGACTTATTCTAATTAGCATATTGTTGTTATAATTTGTTTATTACGCCAGCCCTCATTAATTTGAATTATGATAGACCCAATTTATATTTCTTAATCACGAAAATGTGGCCGAATCGCGTGGTTGTTTTGATTTTAGAACAAAAAAGACATTTTATAGCATTAGATATAAAATACACGCACAGTTGCGTTCCGATGTTCATAATGGATGGAATATTTTAGTAATCAAAGAACATTTTTTTGTTTTTAATTTTTCGATTAGGGGTGGAAACGATTAAGAAATTGATTACATAATAGTTGCTGTGGGTTGTAATATAATGTGTTTTCTCGTGGGAATGAGATAATCTCCCGCGGTAAAAATTATCACCAAACAAAAGAACCATGCCAATCCGTCGCTCTGTTTTGATGTGAAAGAAGGACAAACAAATTTAAATAGAAAATGATGGATGATGTGATCCAAATCAGATTATTTCATTTCTATTAAATTTAAGTATAGTCAATCCATGAAAGATTGATTGGTGACGGCGTTTTTTTAAATAAATGGTTGGATACAATACAATTATAAGGTTTTTAACTATATAATTAATCGCAGGGTTTTTTTTTAAATATGTCTGTGACAAACTGAGATGAATTTATACGGAGTTTTCAATTCATTAACATAGCGTTTCAATTTCTATAAAATCTAATTATCAAGTCGTGACTCCACTTTCAAATATTAAAATCAATTTTAGTATACCTTTCTTACTTATAGAAAACTTCTGGAGATTATCTTACAGACATACTATTAAAAAGACACAGACGACAAGTATAATACTTTTCAGTATTATTATGTTTTTATCGCATGATATAATTCTTCCTATATCTAAAAAGCCCTCGAAGGAAGTGTTGGGGAAAACTTTAAAGTAACTGATAAAATGCAGAATAAATATCGTATATAAACATTACAGGCACTTTATGAACAGGGAAAAGCGAGAGACCTGTTGAATAAGCGCCAACTTTTAGTCAATCCGCATCATTACACATCGAAGCTTTTACTTACATTGTTTACGTCCCGTCTGACTCGGTTTTTTCTACTGTAAATGTTTAAGAAACGACGAATTTCAAACTCCTGAATTTGTTTTAACGCGGCCTTTTGTACCTTTGCGCTTGGCTAGTTTTTCTTTTTAACTATATAAGTTTTCTTTTTTTTTTTTTGTTATGTGGAAATTTTATTGTTACGATTTGATTTATATTTGTAGGGTTATTATAGTAGAGGATACGAAGTAAGATCGACCTTCACCCATCTGCCTACCGGATGAAAATTATATTTTATCAAATGAAATATGTTGCTGAACATATACCAATGGGGTTTTGTATTTTTGCTGATGAGTGCAATTACTAATGTCAACTGACCTGTTTGTACACGGCAACCAGGTAATAAGGACCAGAAAAAGGTAGGCAACCTAGCTTTACATATTGTGTATGCTGTATCCTTTCTATTGGACTTTGATTTGTTCAGCAAGCAAGTCGGTGAAATTACAAAAAAATATTATAATTTTAATTAATAATAGCCATGAACATATTTTTAATAGCTACCCTAGTTGTATATGTTTAGCAACATATATCATTTGATAAAATATAACTTTCATCCGGTAGGCAGATGATACAATACAAATGAAAGTAAATATAAAAGATATTTATTGCTGTCATAATTTAGGCGTAAATACAAAAAAAAAGTCTTAAATACCAAAAGTTCTAAAAGTACCTACATAATTAATAAAAATATTATGTTGACATAAAATAATAATATGTAAACCAAATTTTCAAACAACACTTTTCTTTATCGTCTAAGATACGAAGATCGACCTTCACCCATCTGCCTGTATGTATTCAACTCTTTTTTACCGTCCCACTACTGGGCACGGGCCTCCCTTTAATACGAGAAAGATCAAGCCATAGCCCACCACGCTGGCCAAGTGCGGGTTAAGTAACATGTCTTTCGAAAACTTGCTAGGTTCTCTCAAACATGCAGGTTTCCTCACGATGTTTTTTCCTTCACCGTAAGGCATGTGGTAATTATGTTGGAAATGATTCGCACATGAAAATATCAGAAGTGTGAGACCCGGGATTTGAACCCGCATCACTCAGTTTCCAAAGCGAGCGCGTTACCACTGGGCTACCACTGTCTATCTTCTTTCATATAAATCGAGTGTAAAAATATTGATAAAGTGATTTAGATAAGGCAATAGATAGATGCTTGTCTTTCGAAAATTCATTGTCGTGCAGTCACGTGAATCTGTCCAAAAACAAATAGTTGCACGGTCGTGTGAAGTTATTATTGGATAATATCTTACGCCTCCTAGATCTTTGCCAATGCTCTGATTGTTGTTTCAAGTTTGATTCGACTTTGATGTTTGCGCAACAGTTACTTTGAAGAGAACTTTTAAAAGTTTATAGTTTTTATTGTTATGGGCTTATTCCATCCTGTCGATTCTTTTAACGTTACTTTTGTGTTGTATCATGTTTTTCTTCAATAGTCCCGGATGTAGTATCGTCTAGAAACATCTTTTTTGTAAAGTTAGTTAAATTATGGGACATATGACAGGGACGTGCTTTCGAATTTTAAATTTCATCTACATAACTAAACCTTCAGATTGTTCTTATTACCTAAAAACTCTTTATTGCTACTTTAACTAAGGTGAAAATATAACAATTTGATATGCATTTTATTGCTATTATTCGTCTTGTAGTTTCTACTTAGGTTATAAAAAAAACTATGTAAGTTACGCATAGTGTAGCTTACTTCTAGTAAATGTTATTTTAGAATTGGTTTTTTATTAACCGACTTCCAAAAAAAGGAGGAGGTTCTCAATTCGACCGTATATAAGTATATATATATTTTTTTTTATGTTTGTTCGGGCATTTTTTCGTCGTTTATGAACCGATTTTGATAATTCTTTTTTTGTTGGAAAGGAGATATCCCAAGAGTGGTACCATGATAAGGAAACCAAGATCTGATGATGGGATCCGAGAGAAATCGAGGGGAACTTTCGAAAATTGTAGCGGCGACTAGTGCGTTTGATAACATTTTCATTAGGTATTTT
This sequence comes from Argynnis bischoffii washingtonia, assembly GCA_033884665.1. NCBI lineage: Eukaryota > Metazoa > Arthropoda > Insecta > Lepidoptera > Nymphalidae > Argynnis > Argynnis bischoffii. The sequence continues at coordinate 7,836,096 of JAEMGE010000029.1, forward strand.
AAAGCACTACTATTTAATGAAGGTCTGGAGTCGATCTGATGATGCATCCGAAAGATAGTCGAGGGAACTCTTCAACGATTTACAGCAATTACCTGGTGTTTGGGCTTGATTAATTTGTATTGATGATACGTCTACACTAAAAATGGAAAAATAATAACTTTTTAAAAAAAAATAAAAACCGACTTCCAGGCACTGAAAAATAAAAAATAAGTAAACGGGGGTTTTCATTTAGAATAGATACTTAATCAGATTTTTTTGAAGTCGGTGCCAGCCAATACAAGTCAAAGCACACCGACTTCGAAAATATCTGATTAAGTATCTATTCTAAATGAAAACCCCCGTTTACTTATTTTTTATTTTTCAGTGCCTGGAAGTCGGTTTTTATTTTTTTTTAAAAAGTTATTATACTTTACAAGATTAAATGTAATATTTAGTTTTTTTTTTTGTATATATGGCGATAACACACATAAATACATTTGAATTGAGTATTTCTTCTTTTTTTGAGGTCAGTCAAAAAATTATAATTTACATACAGATATTGCTCGCCGGATCTTTGTCTATGCAATAATCACACCAATTTGTTTATGCCTTAAAGAAAAAAGAAATCTATAAATCAATAGCACGTTTGGCTCAGATGGTAGTGACCTTACTTGCTGTGCCAGGGGTCGCGGGTTCGATTCCCGCTCGCGGCATTCATTTGTGTGATTGGCACAAATGTTTGTACTCCAGTCATGGGTGTTTATATTTATAATATGTATGTATTTACAGTTACGTGTAGCCTATCAACTATTTGGTAGTCATAACACAAGTCTCGTAGCTTACCATGAAACTAGAAGGTGCTGTGTGTTAATATTTTTATATTTATGTATTTAATCGAGATTTATGACTTATCACAAAAAAAGAAAAAAGAAAACTTTGAAAAAAAAAATACTTTTGCCACATCATTTTAAAACAGACAATACATATAATAATCATTGTCATCATATGAAACTATCGGTTATCTCTTGAAAAGTGTCCTTAAACGCGATGTTTCATTGAGGGTAGTAACTTTGTAGGAGTTTTATATTCTTCGAACTCTTACGAAAGTTTCGCAGTCGCTAAGTTAATACACTTTGCTCAGCCGTTGCACAATCAAACTCGAATCATCCTGAAGCTCCTCAAGTATCGGACTAGTGACTACATACTAATATTATCAATGCGAAAGTAATTATCTGTCTGTCTGTCTGTCTGTTACCTTTTCACGCCTGAACCGCTGTATCGATATAGATGAAATTTGGTAGGAAGATAGTTTGATACCCTAGGAAGGACATAGGATAATTTTTATCCTGGAAATCATCCTTTAAGTGGGTGGAAGTTTTTATGGAGAATCAATCATTTCTCAAGTGATATAAAACTCATCATATCTATGTATATATGTATAGTCTATCCATAAAAAACGTCATAACGTACTAAAGGACGAATCCGAACAACGCGAGGGTGAGTCGCTAGTTATAATAATAATAACCTTTATTTATTTCAAGATATTACATCCTTACATATGTATATGCATAGTAGACAATTATTGAATTTTTGATTGATTTAATTAAGATATTTAAATTAAAATTTTATATAGTATATAATTATAAATGCGACCGTTTGTTTATGTATGTTTGTTAGTCCTTGCTGCAACGGCTGGACGGGTTTGGATGAAATTTAGTATGCAGATAGACTGTGACCTACAATAACACGATGGTTACTGATAGGCATTTAAGGACGCATGCAAGCGAAGCGATGGTAAATACCCAGTGAAAATATACACAAATACAATATTCATGTTAAAGTTTTTATAAAATGTTCATATTATTTTGATTTAATAATTTATATTTGGAACATTTTACATCACTGCAGCTAACTTCATCATGTCGCTTTTTGGCTGTCGATGTGGGCGCGCATCGTAAAAATTTTACCCTCATAATTTTTTTCAAACGTGCCAAAAGAAGTATAACTTCAAAAAAGTTAAAACATAAGAAATTTAATCAAAAACAAATATGTAACAAAAAATATTACTTTTGGTAATCTCGACAGTTGTTACTGAACTTGTTAAAGTGTCGTCAATGCTAACGATGTTTTACTTCGACTTTAATTTACTACAGTCGCTACAGGTGTTATGAGACTAGTCACTCGATACCATCTAGCGAGTTTGGGAATGTTCATGACATATAACATTTGTTTAAAAAAATACAATCTATACTTAATATTATAAAGCTGAAGAGTTTGTTTGTTTGTTTGGTTGAACGCGCTAATCTCAGCAACTACTTACCTGATTTGAAAAATTCTTTTTGCATAAGATAGCCCGTTAACTGAGGAAGGCTATAGTAAGAAAAGGAAGGCTATAGAAGGCTATATATCATCCCGGAAAAATGTACGGTTCTCGTGGGACAGATTTGTTTTTGTCTAGGGACGAACCCGAAGCGAAGCGAGGGTGAGTCGCTAGTACGTAATATGTGCTCAACTGGGCACGCTTTAACGCCATTAATCAGAAAATTTAATTATATATGTAAAATGAAAATGCTTATAAAAAAATTTAGTAATTCTCTCATACTTCTATTAAGTGTTTTACTATACATACATATTTACACGTTAAGAGAGTGTAATACTTTCTTAGGTTATGTATGCGAATATTTCCGGATTTTTTCGCGGATTTATTATGATTTTTTGTTCCCGATGTTTAAGAGTGGTCTGTGGGCGAATATACATAACAAATATTTTTGCATATTCTAAAGATTAGTACCTGGGCGACCGAGCTTCGCTCGGTGTTCTTTTTTGTTATATCGTATTTTTTAGATTAAAAAACCTAAAAACTTAAATAAATACAAAAAAAACATAAGCAAAATCTTTGTATTCCGACCGGAACTCGATCCCGGGCATGTGTGTTGTCTAACTTGCGCCTTCACCGCTTGACCACGATGCTTACATCCGAGTGTAAGAAATTATGGACCATATTCTGCGTAGAGTAATGCAAAAGAAAACCGCATAATAACTCGAGAAGACGCGTTTTCCTAGACATTAGACTAATCTAGATGAATTTGTCGCCCCTGAAGGCTGGGGGCCTTCAGGGGCGACAAATTTTCATACCAAATTTCAGCGAAATCGTTACAGCCGTTTCCGAGATCGCTACTATAAATAAATAAAGAAATATAGATATAAAGATATAAATATACAAGAATTGCTCGTTTAAATATATAAGATATATTTAAAACAAGCAAAGTATCTTATTAAAGAGACACACTTAATTTTAATATCAAGTTCATCACGTTACTTGTTATAGTGAGAGTATTCTACGATATCAATTCGTAGTAGGGATGTGTAGCGTGACATTTCAAGATGTATAGAGTCTATACATCTATTGAGCATTTTGAAGTTATTCGGTGACCTTAAGGAAGCACTTATAAATATATTATTCTTGTATTATGCTTTGCTATTTCGTGGTAATTTTGTATTTGAAAGTTGTATTGACGATGTCCACAAGATTAGCGTTAAGTAATTTGCTTGCTATGTAAAAAAAATAGTAATGGTAAAAAAGTAAGGGAAAGGCTATTTTTTTTAGTTACACAGCGTATAGATTAATATATATAGAAAAAGTTTTTATTATATGAGAAACCTGAATCACTTATAATGATTAAGTTATTAAATAGTTATTATTTTGAAAGTGTTTTGTATTGATATATATACAAATGCATGTAATTTAGCCATTTAATGTGTAAAAATCCCTCGCTTCGCATTTTTATAATCGATGTAGCTAATAGAAAACTAAAGAACACACGAGAATTACATATTCTGGTCACGTGAAACAGCGCTTAGATAGGTCGTTTCCATATATTCTAACGATAACTAAAACCACTTGCTGCCCCAAAAACTATGTCTAAAATCACTTTTGGTACGTGAAATAAGGAACATAGAAATATACTTGCATTTAAAATAAAACTATCTTTTCGGATTCGGATAATTTTATTTTAAACTAGCGACTCACCCTCGCTCCGCTCGGGTTCGTCCCTACTTACGTTTTAAGGTTTTTTATAGATTTCTCAGAGATGAGATATTTTCCCGCAATAAAAAGTATCCTATATGTTGACCCGGATAACCAGCTATCATTATACCAAATATCATCAAAATCTCTAGAGGTTTTTCCGTGATGCGGTAACAGACAGACAGACAGACAAAAATTCTAAAAACTATAGATTTGGCCTCAATATCGATAATAATGTCTATTTCAATAAGATTTTCCAAAAAATATTTAATGTACAGATTCGGCTTAGTTACAATTTTATTATATGTATAGATATAGATGTCAATTATTCGCGTAAATCTGAGAAAGTATTAAATACTTACACATATTTATAACTGGCGTATTCCCGCGAATCCACCTGCGTATTCCGATTATGCATTACTATATCTTTATAAATTGTAGCCTTAATAATTAGGTTAGAAAAGGCTAATTGAATTTTTCAAATTGGACTAGTATAAATGAGAGCGTTCAAACAAACAAACTTTGTAATAATTAACTCTATAATAGAAAGTTTCCTAATTTCGTTTGCGGAAAATTGAATATACCATAGTTAAAACTTTTAGTACTAACGTACAGTATTATATTATATTGTATCTTATATAAATAGTGTTATATATAATAGTGTAATATATAAATTATTAAGGTGTAGGAACGTAAAGTAATACATTGGACGTCGATACACTTCGCGCTCACACTTGACTGATTTGGCAATTTGTCATCGAGAAAGTTCGCGTTCTTAGAGGGTGGCCATATACATTTCTTAAATAAGTTGCCTTGTTAATACAAAATGCCGTGTAAACTCGAATAAAATTCTAATAAAGTGGTAAATTATAGGAAAATAAAACGATCAAAATCGATTTTTATGAATTTCTCCTTATATTATTTTTTTGTCTGTCCGTGTCGTTTGTCTTGTCAAACTACTAGTAGAATTTCAATTGAATTTTTTTTGTCGAAATTCAATAGAACTTTCAGTTTTCTATTCCACGGGCTTACACAGTGAAATTAACCTAATTTGGCTAAAATCAGATTGTCGGAATTTACATACGTATCAAAAAAATAACTAACTCCTCCAAGTGGTCGATAAATTCTTAGACATGCGATAGTCCAAGGATTTATTAAGTCTGAATCTGATTTTTTTTTGTTTCCATCATGGTCACCCTAATTGTCACCTTGCCTGGAAACTTCGTGTCAACGCATATCATCACACTTTGCTTGTAATATATCACATGTGACGTTCACTTGCTATTAATATTTACGAGCCTTTATATATTCTCATTTATTCATGTAAGTTATCAAGACATTTATTCACACATTCATACATTTGTTATTAGTTTAATTCAAATTTGCTCAACGCATACTATAGACTTTATTGATTTGATTTATTTATTTATTTATTTATTCATTTATTCATTCATTTATTTATTTATTTATTTCATATATTCATTTATTTATTTATTTATTTATTAAGGATCTCCAACAGAAGTACATATAAAAATACAAAAAATAAATAAAATAGAAGCTCGTTAGACAGTGTTTAAAATACTCATTTACTGGAGAACACAACATGCACTAGAACATTGTTGATATTATGCATAACTTAAACTTTGTATGTGAAACTAAATCTGAATAAAATTATTAAAGATACCAACTTAAAAATTATAAAGATAAAATAATTTTGTTATAAATTATGTTATAATAAATAATGTTAAGTATATAGTATTCCTCAAAGAATAATAATTTAATTTTGTTTAACCGATAATTTAATTTTAGCTATTTACCGTTTTTATCCAAAATCTAAAAGTCCGAAAAAAATTATCTATACTAACATTATAAAGCCAGAGTAAGTTTGTTTGTTTTTTTGAACGCGCTTATCTCAGGAACTACTAATCCGAATTGAAAACATTCTTTTTGCGTTTGATTGCCCATTTATTGAGGAAGGCTATAGGCTGTTTATCATATAATATATAGTGTATCTATTCTCTCTATCTCTATCTAGTTATAAAATATGTTGACGATTGACGAACGTTCAAACATAAACTTTGAAGCAGTATTATAGACCTTCCCTTTCTTATATTCGGTTAAAGGCACTTAAGTCGTTAAGAAAAATATTATTATTCCTTTCAGCAACTAAATTGTTGGAGCAAATCGGGGGCAACAATAAGAAACCAGTCATTATTCAAAAACCCATTTTTATATTTTGAAGGGTCGCTAATCTTTAAAACGCACGTCTTTTGTATAATAGATGTATTTCCGATACTTGTTCGACCGGTAATTGAACCTTGTACGTGCGTTCATTTTGGCTAAATGCGTATATACAGCAGTTTATAGAAGTATGTATTTATTAAATAAATAATTAATATGTTGGCACATTAACACACAGCATCATCTAGTTCCATGGTAAGTTACGAGGATTGTGTTATGGATACCAGATAGATATAAATATGAACACCCATGACTGAAGTACAAGCATTCGTGCTTATCACTTAAATGAATGCCCCCAGCGGGACTTGAACCCGCGACCGCTGGCACAGCAAGTAAGGTCACTACAAACTTAGCCAATCGTGTTGTCGTGTAACCTAAGGAAACTTTTTTTTATGTACCCAGATAATAGTCTATGCAAGTTTTAAAACTTATTCTAAATCTACATATATCTAAAAAGACACACAGATAAACACATTAAACTTATAACTCCCCTCTTTTTGCGTCGGGGGTTGTAACGCATTATCATCAAAACGTTTTCTCGTAGCTATCTCGTAGCATTATCAAATGCTATCGATATATTGTTCAATTCGTATATTGTTCATATCGTTTGTATTGTTGGGCTTCCGAATGCCAGTGAGTTTTCATTGTTCTATTTATAAACCCTGTAAATGCTGATCTGCCAATCTATATAATTGAGAGGTTGGTTTAGTTTATATTATAGTTTTGCCCGCGGCGTTGCTCGCGTGTTAGATACATAGGTGATATGTTTAAATGAGCCAATTTTTCGTGGTAATATTTTAATTATTGGTTTGCGATGTTTCGAATTTTTTACAGCTAAAATGGTAAGGGAGAGACAGCCTCTCAGACAGTTTATTTTAAAGAAATATAAATCTAAGAACCTACTGTGTGGTAGGGATGTCCTTATCTAGGATGTAAGCACGTAAGTAAACACGATGACATAGTTAAAACGAGGGAGGTTCTGTTCGGTTTTAGTGTCTAAATAATAATTAATTTTACTAGCACTAGCTTAGGTAGATTTCTAGGGTAAACTGGAGATTCGATGTTATTTATGACCTTGTGAATACTATTGGTTTATCAGCTTTAGCTATATAAGCTGTCACTGTACTATTTCATCAAATTCGGTTTACTGGATTAGACGTAATTATAAACTATCAGATATCTTTATTATTTTCAGTAAAAATTATATATGTTAGTTACTTCTTGGTTCTTGTTCTTTCGTGGGCAAAACAACTTTTGACTGACAAAAACACTCAATAGTTGTTTTGATTGCAGACCTTGGTCAATAGCAGTTTTGACTGGCATATCGGTCAAAACTCTTAAAATTATGGCACTCGCCTGTTGCTGCCGCGGATGCTCGTGCTCGTGCGCTGTGGTCACTGTTCTAACCTAACCTAGCTTAGAAAAAAAAGGGTTCTTCCGAGTAACCTTCAACCTACTTATCCCCTTAACTTTTTAAGAGTTTTTACCGATATGCCAGTCAAAACTGCTATTGACCAAAGCATGCAGTTAAAACTTCTTTTGACCAACCTGTAGTCAAAAATAGTTTTGACTGTATACACATTACACATATTTAAATCGCTAGCTAACTATTTATAGAAAACTCGATGAGAATGAGAGTAAAAGCTTGTTATTCTCTTTGTATAAATAATATATAAAAATCGTTGTTATATAATACACTACCATATGATGGATTTACTCGCTGATGAAACGAAAACAGCAAAAATGTATATTTCATTTACATTGGATCACATTTCCTTAATAAAACAACGAATAACAGTTTCAAAGTTTCACTAAACTCAATTACACTTTTTAACAGTCGTCCCTCGGTCTATGAGACCGACGACGCGACGACGGTCCCGTGATGTATTACTTGTGGCGTTTATTCACCCGAACTTCTTTACTCTGAATATGAAATAGAAATAAATTTAGTTCTTGGTTAAGTATACGAGAATTTGATTTAGTGAGGGAATATACAGATATTTCCTAGACTTGGTTCTTATTTAAGCTTTTCTTATTATATTCTACTATGATTTTTTATCTATACGTTTGATCGGTAAATATAATATACTACGACTACTCGCTTTGCTCAAGTGCATCTCTTGGTGCCTTTAATATGTATAATATTATATTCAGGCAGCGCCAACTTTTGGCAAATTTTACTACTATCAGTAGCCTACGTGTACTCCTGATCATAGTCTGCTTGCGTACAAAGATTCTTCCAAATCCGTCCAGTCGTTTCAGCGTGAAAGCGTAGCAAATGTACTTACAGAGACAAACTTTCGCATTTATAATGTCAATGTGATCAAAATCGATTCCGCAACCCTTACTTCATCAAGCTTTAACCCTACCACTGCGTAATACGATCACAACCAAACGTATATAAAATATATTATAAACGTGCACCCCCTACAATTTATGGAACATCAAAGAAAAAAGCGCCAAAGTAAATTTAACCAAGGATTTTGCTCTGCTGAGTTAGCGGTATAAATATTTCTATTCCTTTCTCCATATAATTTTCTTCTATTTGGGAAACAGCTTAGACAATTGTTTCATTGAATCTAGAGTTCAGGTGTTTTTGTGGGATGTTAGACTTTATAAGTACTTCATTTCAGACTCCAAATTCTAAATGGTTTAAGATATAAAATATCTATATAATATAAAGTAATGTAAGTAAGATATTTTTACTCGAGTATTTGATATTTCAAATAAAATTATTTTTACGGATTTTGGACAATATAAATAGTAAATGCTTAAATAAATACAATCTACGTTTTCGAGGATTTAAAAGATAACGATTTATAATTTAATAGTTAGTTCATAAGTAAAATATAGGTTAAAAATCATATTCATTTGTAAATGAAAAGTATTTTTTGAGGTAGCAGCCGCATTTAAGAATACTACTACTCGTATTATTAATGCAAAATTTTGTATGTGTGTGTACGTTTGTTACTCTTTCACGCTAGATAGATTTGCTCTAAATTTAGCACATAGGTAGATTTGATTATGACACATAGGCTACTGTTAGTAATAACATTTAACTTAACGTAGCGCTCCATGTCAAATTATCTATAATAAAATTGTAACTAAGTCGAATCTGTACATTATTATTTTTTTTTTTGGAAAATCTTATTGAAATAATCATTATTAAATATATATTGTCGATACAAACGCCGAATCTATAGTTTATTGAATTTTTGTCTGTCTGTCTTGTCTATTTGTCTGTAACTGCATCACGAGAAAACCACTGGACAAATTTTGATGAAATTTGGTATGATGATTGCTGGTTATCCGGGTCAACATACCTATAAGATACTTTTCACTGTGAGAAAATATCTCATCTCTGAGAAATCTATACTAAATATTTAAACGTAAGTAGGGACAAACCCGAGCGGAGCGGAATTATTATATAAACTTAACTTTCAACGGATCTAAGCAAAATTCGATTGATGATGGCTTACTCCTATATCCTAGATATACTATAAATACTGGCTTTAAGTAAATGTCAGTTAGATGTTTAAAAAGTATTAATATAGAATGTAAATCTTGTTAAAAGCGGGCTGATAGAAAATTTCCGCCTCTTTATTCAATGAATATTTCAACGTAACGTTTTTAACCAATTTACTTTCAATTTCACTTTAATATAAGTAATTTGCTTTGCAATTATTCTCGTAAACAGATTAATTCATATTGCATTAAAATATACGTTGAGCCGCTTTTAGTTTTATGCTATTTAAAATTGTTAATACCAAGTTTAAATTATCTGTCTAAGAAATATATAAAAACTAGCTACTCACCCTTGCTTCGCTTCGGGTTCGTCCCTAGACAAAAACAAATCTGTCCCACGGGAACCGTACGTTTTTCCGGGATGATATATAGCCTATAGCCTTCCTCAGTTAACGGGCTATTTAATGCAAAAAGAATTTTTCAAATCGGATAAGTAGTTGTTGAGATTAGCGCGTTCAACCAAACAAACAAACAAACTCTTCAGCTTTATAATATTAATATAGATACCGCGCTCATAGTAAGAATGTAGAAGGCCTTAGTGCTAATCTACTAGGAATTAAGCTATCTGTATTTATTAATTCTGTCAAAAACGTCAAGGAACCTAACAATTTCTCGAAAAACGTGTACCAAGGTGTTATCAGTTTGAATACACTTCCCTCGTTTTTCCGAGCGAGTACACTTCCGAATAGTATTAACGTAAACTTTAAAGCGTCTAGAAAGTGCCATAGATGTGGTATATCTAAAACATTTTTCAATTTATCACTTGTAATTAGTTATTTAAATGGGCACCAGGTTGTTAATATCTCGTTAAGGCGACAGGTATTTTAACACACCTTCAAGCAATAATAGATTTTCGATTTCGCAGCAAAGTCGCAGACAAATTTTCTAACGGGCAAATTAATTTATCCGCAAATACGGGTGCCCCCTTTAATTTCGTCTAGTGTACTCTTTCAATGAGACGATGTTCGACGTTTGTTTCCATTATTGATTGTGTTATTGGCAATGATTGTTTAAGTGATGAATTACTCTTCAATTCTTAATTACATGGTTAATAATGTGACGCCATGGTGTTTTTTATGGTGGAGGCTTTTAATTTAGGTTTTAATATCATGTTTAAAATGGTTTTTTTAAAGTATTAATTGTGATTGTAACATTAGACTTACAATTCGTTTATAACAACACAACATAGGCTTAGTAATACAATTTGCCAAAAGGTGGATAATCTATAAATCTGTTTTAATATTATAAATGTGAAAGTTTGTGTTTTTGTGAGTTTTCACGCCAGAACGGCTAAACGGATCTGGATAAAATTTGGCACAGATATAAATTATAGTCTGGAATAACACAAAGGCTTTTATCCCGGAAAAATGTGCGGTTCTCGTGGGATAGGTTTGCTTTGGTTTTCATAAAGGCAAACACGAGCGAAGCGAGGGTGAGCCGCTAGTAATAAATAAAAATCGATGTGTGTATGTATGTTCCCTATGGACTTCAAAACGGTTAGAGCGATTTTGATGAAATTTTCAGACAAACTTCAGATAGCCCAGCGGGTGGGTGGTCCTGTGAAGTTTGGTACCGACGGGAGTTTGAACGCGGGCAAAGCCGCGAGTACTGCTAGCATATTATATTATATATGTACCTATGTATATAAAGAAAAATCGATTTTATATAAAGTCGCAAAAGGCACCTAGGGACGCACCCGAACGAATCGTGAATAAGTCACTAGTGTTGAACATTACGAACTTTCCAGCCGTTCATGGTCACGGGTCGTCTGAGTGGTACTCACTAACAATCTCTTCAGTTATTGTTTTATTAATTAATTAACTAATAAGTTTAATACTACTTTTGTTGAAAGTTTTGGAATTATATTATAATCGAGATAAAGTAAAATGAGAAGTAGAATAAAGTAAGAAACGTATCTATTACTACCTTTTGCCTTTGACTGTGTTCTCGTAGCCCACGTTTACGTATTACACGTTTAGTTTACGTACTCGTACTTAGCGAGTTGCTAGACAGCCTATAAAGCCTTCCCCAATAAATAAGATATAATATGCAAAAGATTATTTTATTTAGACTGGTACTTGACTAATGCGTTCTTAAAGTTAAACAAAAACATACTTTTAAGCTGCGTTATAGTACAGGATTAAGTTCAATTCAATTCTCTTGTTTATGGCTTCAAAACATGCTGGTTTAGCGCGGATTAATTCAAAAATGTCACGTAGAATGGAGAAGACACGAGGGAGATTGATTCGTAGAATAAGTATTATACTAAATTAAGTTATAAGGTTAAAAAGGGGTTAGATCCATTGTAAATTTTGAACTAACTACATGGAACCGAACTCGTGGATAGTAGTAAATCCTGCACGATTACCTAAATGCCGCCATTTTTAATCCAATCGGAGGCGGACATTACAAAATGGCGATTTATTATTTTCACGGTGACCCTTGTGATATGGGCATAAGTGAAAGAGCTTGATAAGCTAAGCAAAGTGACGTCGTTGTAAATCAAATATGGCGAACTCCGAAAGTCGACGGACTATATTTTTTTATGCACCCCCATGATATGGATATCAAATGAAAGAGTTTGGTGAGAAGAATAACAATAAAATAAAAACTAAAAAAAAATAAATAAGAAAAATAATAAATAAAAAAAACAACCTTTATTTAAATACTTTTAAACAAACAAAGAAGTCTTACGTGCATACTTAAGTACACATACACACACACACTCTTTTCTATTTTAAGTATTTTGTAAACATTCTAATAAATTTATTTTATTCTTTGTATAAGAAAATATAAACGAAATTTGATATATCTAAAGAAATTCACAACATAATTTATAATATTATAAATTGAAATTCATTTACATATTATAGGAATTGCGCTGTACCCATTTCATTATATCTAGCACTCTTATAATAATCAAATAAAGTCGGTCTCCGGTCGTCTTCTTTTGTCGCTGACAATCTATCTGTTATTGAGATGAAATTAAATTACGTTGAAGATATTGTTTTGTGTTTGTTATTTGAAGAATATTTTTTTTTAATTTATTCACAGGGACTTCCCCCTACATTAAAAAAAATTATAACTCAATTTTGGCTAATTCAGCTCTGTCGTTTTGTATGAAGCTATTTCAATATAATTTTCTATCGTACTAATTAGAAAGAAATCTCTTTTCATTTTAATAGTATTTAGATACTTTCGAAGAGAATAAGACAATCAGAGCGCAAAGAACATTAAATAAAGCCAAATGAATCTGTCAGCGTCAGAAAGAAAATAATTCAATCTTATAATTAATTTTAATCTTTTACAATGTATCTAATGAGGTTTTTATTTCATTTTTTTTACGCAATACGGTATAATTATTTTGTTTATTTTGGATATGTAACGGACTGAAAATGATTTAAGTATCTATTTATAATACAATTTCAGGCTTCTATCAATCTTGTGTACGCTCCATCTGTCTTGTTCTTTTAGTTTCGATACTAATTGCTATTTCATTTATTTTTCAAACGAACAACACAGTATTTGTAGTGAGATAAAAACAGTATTTGCAGTCAAGTTAAATTTAGATACATTCTGATTTTAAACTTTCTAAACATGTTGCTTTGAAAAACTTGTTACAAAACTTAACTTCTTCGACAACTAAGTTTGCAACTAATGCGAATCGATTGCAAAATGTACTCCTTAAGCCTACTTGTAAATTCCTGCTCCCTAGAGATAAGCTTTGATCTTTTACATAACAGTTTCAAGCGATACTTTAAGGCGCTCGCTCTTATCCACACCGGACTTCCGTCGGGTTATCGTGAAATGGCGCCCGAAATGGGGCTAGAAAATGGTTCGTGTTCGAGCTATCAGCAAATATGTTTGGTATTCATATATATTTGATGGATGTTACTCTCGATATAATATTATATTATTTTCTAGTAAACAATGTGTTAGTGTCATGTAGAATATAATTCTTTATAATACTTTTATTGCGAAAGTCAATGGCAGATGTTATGGTTTTTCTTTCTTTTGTGTTGCAAGTAATGGATATAGTTTCTTTGCATCTAAATTCTATATACATATGTACATATGTATTTATATATTGCGAAATATAATGCGTATATGCGCGTATTGCGTATAACAGTGGAAAGCTGAAGGGGTTGTTTTGTATTTGTCTGTTTGAATGGACTAATAGTGTAAAAAGTGTTAGTTTCGTTGACAAAAAAATATTTTAGCAACTTTCACCCTTCACTTCATACCTTTAGAGGTGAAGCAATTATACATGAATAAACTACTCGTGAGGAGCCGTGTGCAAATGCAAGTTTCATAATGAAGCTAATTACTTTTACACCATTACGAATGTAATATTTTATTACATGAAATACCTTTAATCTTATCCACACCGGACATTCTTTCAGTGATCTATCTCATTATGGCGTCCTAGATGGGATCAGCGGGTCGGTGTTACAGCTATCAAAATTTACGATTGTGTCGCATGTGTAAGAGAGGGGAATGTGGTAATTAATTTATTATTACCTTACATACATACATTTGTTATTTAATTAATTTTATACAGGTGTAAGTATATACTTACATTTAAAAAAAATATTACATGAAACTTTAAAATACTGCATGCATATTGCATACTATGCATGAAAACATATGTAGGTGGTAAATATGTAAACTTGTTATTAACATGCACAGACACACAAACGTACAGATAGTACAGAAGTTTGAACTTACCTTTGTAAAATTATATAGACAGTAACATTCTTGTCGAGATACATAGCAGCAGTATTGTGATATTATATTTTGCACTGCTCTTTTAATTTTTAGGACGATGAGGGTAGGTCTTTATGTGATGCTTAAATTTTAAACTTGTAATTATAATATATAATTATGTACACCAGACGATCGTTACATAATATTTAGTAATGTTTACATGTTATCTTGTTCTAAATAGACTAACTTTCTCCAAATTGTTGCTGAAGTCGTTCGTTACACGAGAAGTTTGTTTTTACTGTTTCGCTTATCTTATGTGATACTCACTTTTTGATAATTCGTTTGAGTCAGATGTTTTAAGTTTGACATCTGTACGTCTGTTTGTGATTTCGTAGCTCCAAAATAGAATAGAAATTCCAAAATTTTGCCACTTTTTTTTCTATTTTAATTCAACTTGGCTATTTTTTATTCTACCGTGTTACTTTTTTTTTCTATGCCTTAAGAATAACCGTAAAAAAATACACGCTTTAATCATCATGAGTCCGTCTTGGTAACATTAGCAAAGATAAGCCTAGAGATACTCAGCTTCATTACACTTAAAGTGACGTTATTTACATAATAAAGGACTTAACTCTAGAGATTCAAACTTAACTAATATCAAACATTCCTATGGCAAAACTTTGTACAGATTATCTCGGGACCATTTATGGTACAGAGCCTTAGAGTTAAATGTTTCTATTAAAAGTGTATTAAATAACTAAACTGATTTATAAATAGTTTGTAAATTAGGTTTTACGTCGGGTTAGAAATTCATGTTTAAATGAAAATCGCTGAAAATGACGTTTTGCTAAAGAAATAGTTATAAAGACTGAGAATATGTCAAGATATTGTTAATTTAAAGCGAATATTAGTAGATTATAGCTCAGCTATGATGAACTATTGAGGTATTCGAGCTAATTTCTTATATAGTTTACTGTATTTACTCAATGAAACATCTTATTTGAAATCTATACTATTATTATAAAGAGAAAAAATGTCTTTTTTTGTATGTTTGTTTGTAATGGATGAACTACAGAACTGCTGAACCGATTTAGATGAAATTTGGTATGAAAATAGTTTAAAACCCTGGGAAAGATATAGGATAGTTGAACATAGGGACGAGTCCAAGTAAATCGAGGGTGAGTCGCTAGTAGTTTCTATGTAAAGATATACTAAAGTTGACTACCTCTCGTATATTGATATTAATAGTGAACATAACGATAGCTTTTATCGAAACCATTCAAGTACTCTACCGACTCCCATTAAGATCGTCTTATTAGTTATCACTGTATTGCCGTATCGGTGTCTGTTATCGTATTTGCTATTAATGTTTGAGTAAGGCTTCGGTTACAGAACGGGTAAAATAAGAACACTATTTGGGATGACAAATATTATAATTATGTCAAGGAGATATTATTTACAAACTCATTGGTCCACACGGCGATATGATGAAGACCACCTCATCATACCAATGAGAGTTACTCAATTAATGGAGTGCTAAACATCAGTAATAGAAAAAGAGATAGAAGCAGACCAACAGTCTCGTGGCTGGTCACTGTCGAGAAAGACCTGAAAAAATAAAATCCAACCGTTGATAACTCAGGAAAGATCATCCTGGCCTATACAACAAGGAGGTTGGTCCCAAATAAAGTTGGGAAAGGGGCAGGAGGAAGAAATAGAAGAAGATTGGTTGAGACGGTTTTAAAATATGAGTTTGACATTTGTTATTATTCAATATAACTGTAAACATAAACGTGAAAAATACGATTAAAAATAAAATAAGAGAAATTTCATCACGTCCATCGTGACACAAGAGTTCATGTGTGTGATATTCTGTAATTGACGTCTGGCTAGGAAATCGGATCAAACATGTATACTGTACAGCCTAAGACAAATAGCGGTATTAGGTGTCGCCCAGCACGCATTGTTTCGCTATAGAGGAAATTATGTTTAAAACAACGTAAGATATCATTCGGGTTTATATACTCGTATATTAGGTAAATTATTAAACTGACTTTCGTCAATTTACTGGAATAAAAAGTAGTATCCAAATTAATTTCACTACTATTATAAAAAGGAAAGATTTTTATTTTTGTATGTTTGTAACGAATAAACTCAAAACCTACTGAATCGATTTAGATGAAATTTGGTAAGATAGTTTGAGATCCTGGGTAGGACAAAGGATATTTTTTATTCCGGAAATCATCCCTTAAGGGGGTGAAAATGGGGGTGAAAAATTGCATGGGGAATCAACCTTGGGACGAACCCGAGTGAAGCGAGGGTGAGTCGCTAGTCGTATTATAAATTCGAACGTTTGTGTGTATGTTTGTTACTCCTGACAAACATACACACAAACGTTTGTCACGATGACTGGACGGACGACTGGACGGATTTGGATGATATGTAGTACATAGATAGACTATTATTACCTGGAGTAAGGCACAGGCACTGGCATCTAATAATAAAAAAAAAACTTTATTAGTATAAGTTACTTTTCTTTGCAATAAATTCAAAATTATATAATATTAATCTATGGACGCATTCAAGTGAAGCAAGGGTAAGTTAATAGTAAACTATAAATTGAAAACTGAGTCTGTCGGTTCTTACTTCTTTCGTAAAAGTAGGATAACTAACATAATATTATTATTTACAGTATAAGAAACACGTATAGGGAGCTTAAATATTAATCTACTGCATGTGTCACAGCCCTTAGCAAGGCCCATATCTGCACACCGCAGTCACAACAAATTACCTAAGCTATAGGTGCCATCGATCTCAACGTTACACCCATAGCCGTAATGAATAGTTACGATGCCATGAACTAATTAAAGTTCTTACGACAAGAGACGATGGTAATAGGTATGACTATACAATATACATATAGGTATGTACTTTAAAAGTATGTTTTAATTTTACGTTATTGTTTCGAGTTGGTAATATTTTTGTTTTTGTTCATTGAAACAGATTGTAAGAATGTGGATTCTCTTTTATTATTAAATATATATTTTATTTTATATCGACTTCTATCTACAGTTGTGAATACATTTTCATAGTTTTTTTGAAGTAAAATGTCTTTACGCACGCTTGACTTGGGGGCTAAGCTGGTGAATGCGTTACTAAAAATAGTACGTACGTACGTTTGTTAACATGGTAACCGTTGTTATTGTCTGACAAATGATATATAATAATATTATATTCTTTACTTAAATGATATTCTATAAATATATGATTGTATTGATATACCTAATATGCGTTATCTTTAGTATCTCACCTATCCTAATTATTTAAAACATAAATTGAATTTCATAAAGAGTACCGATAACCTACAGAAGTTTTACTTGCGCGTGTACACCTTTATACACGCACTCTTGAATTTTATAATTAATAATTTCACTCTTAACATGCAATAGTTCGTAGTGATTTTAAATAGGTACATTTTTTTAAAGTAGGTAATTATTATAACCAAGTTTAGGAAATTTTAAATGTTTTTTTAAACTTAAATAACGCTTTATATTTACTTTGAGTGTTTTATTACATTTTGAACTACCTGAATGTTCTTTGTTTAACTTAAGAATATATTTTCATTAAATATTGCGTAACCGACTGACAGGAAACGCACAATGAACCAACTGCTATACTTTGAATTTTAAAGAAATATTCTTTTAATAAAATTCCATAGGGTGGGGAGGAAACCCTTTGAAATAAATCGCAAAAAGGGTTAAATTTTAATCGCAACATAATTTCCCCTGTATACTTGCAATTGGCTTAGTATTTAAAAATACGTGACGAACCTTTAATTACGTAAAATAAAATTGTTGGAAAAAGTTAGATGGAGAGAAATTCTAAAGACCAAGGTAGGAAGTATTTATTATTAACTATAAAAAATTGAATGCTCTGTGAAATATTTTTTATAGTCAACTTTCAATTTTACTTTTTTAGAGTTCCGTACTCGAAAAGTGCCAACGGAACCCTATTACTAAGCCTCCGCTGTTCGTCCGTTTGTCACAGGGCTGTATCTCATGAACCGTAATAGGTAGAGAGTTAAAATTTTCATATAGTAGGTAAAAAAGATAATACAAGAAATAAGTTTCGAAGTTTATATACCTACTACATACATAGAGTAAAAGCCATATTAATAAAAAGTACATGTACGATGGTACGGAACCCTTCGTGTGCGAATTCGACTCGCAATTAACCGTTTTTTTTTGTATTTGAGGTGCTTATTTGTGTTATATAAATAATAAAAATAAAATCAAAATAAACTTGGCACTTAATGTTACTTGAAAAAAATTACATTTTTTTTAAGGTTCAGTGTCTAATTGTTTGTGTGTTGTGTCTTGAAAAAAATTTTTTTTTAAGGTTATACGTAAAATATCGAGGTGATAGGCAAAAAGCAGATACTAGTATATCATGGGGCTCCTTCTCAAAGAGAGGAAAAGGGTTATAGGGAAAGTTACGCTTATATTTGAAATGCCGGTGTAGCATTTAAGGCCCTGTTACTTGACTCATTTTATGTCTCACGGAGACCTTTATGTGTAATTAATTTTTATAGTCCAATAAAATGCGACACGGATTCCGTCTTACTTACTTACCGACTTAGCTAAAACAATTAGGATGTGTTTAAATTTTATTTAAAACTAGCGATTCACCCTCGATTCGATCGGTTTCGTCCCTAGGTGTTTCTTTAAATTGACATAGCTTTTTTTTTATGAATCGATTGAAATAAAACAAATACTAAATGGTAAGTGAAGCTTACCACAATATAATAGTAAAAACTGCATCCCAATCGGTTTTACCGTTTCTGAGATAAGCGCGCACAAACGCACTGACAAACCGACAAACAGAAAAAAAATCCAAAAATTTACTGTTATTTCATTGCTTGAGATTCCTTCTCATTTCTTTTCACTAGAGAATTACAAGAACATATTGCTTAAAAATTGTTAAATGTTAAAAATTTGTCTAACAACTTAATAATAGAAACAATACATACGTATTCATCTTTATTTCTATTGTAGTTTATACTTTATTGACTCTTAGAAATAATAGAAATTAAAAGTTTAAATATTCACTTATGCTTTTTAAAGGCACGTGTATTGAAAAAAATTTCGTCTTATTTTGAAAAATATTTATATCAAATATCTACAAATTTTCAACAAAACATGTTGCTCTTTGGCAAAAAATATAAAGACTCACGATGTATGAACTAGAAATGTATGCTACGAAATCACACGTTTCCTCTCTGAAAGGTTTACGTCGATGTAACTGAAAGTAAGATTTTAAGAAATTAAATTTATTTCAAGCTTTTGAGCCTCTCGAGAAAATTTCTTTTCGACAGTAGCCGAGTTTTCCTTTAAGGTTTTTTTAAATTTTATTTCATGTGAACTTAACCGTTTCTCCGCATGATATGTTAGCAATTTGTAAGAAATTTTGTATGATTAAAGCAGATTCGAAGTGATTTGATTGATAGTTTTCTTTAATATAAAAGATAAAAGATATACAAATAGTATCAAAAATAAGACATTTCTTTCTTACCTTAGAGAGAGTTTGGTTAGTTTGTAAGGCAGCTATGGCCAGTTCCGAATTCAATTTAAAGATCAAGAGAAAATCAACAGTTGTTCTTTTGAATTTCTTCAAGGCTCTTCTGATTTGATTACTAGGGTAATAAGACAAAAGGAAGACTAAGACTATATCTATAAAGATAAATAAAATTGAAGTGTCTTTTGTAATGCCAAAATAGCAGCTTTTTACTAAATGCATATGGAATTATATACGGTATTTATAAGAAAAACACAATTTTTAAATTTTTTGTCTGTTTATCGTGTTTGTTCCGACTAATCTCCGAAACGGCTGGGCCGATTTTGACGGGACTTTCACTGGCAGGTAGTTGATGTTATAAGGAGTAACTTAGGCTACTTTTATTTCAATAAAAGAATTAGGGTTCCGCTCAAAACAAAAATGTACCTAGGGACCGAACCCGACCGAAGTGAGGGTAAGTCGCTAGTCTATATATAAAAAATCAATTGCCTTTCGTTAGTCTCGCTAAAACTAAAAAACGGCTGGACCGATTTCAATAATTCTTTTTTATTTTATTGGAGGTGTCTCAGGGTTGGTTTAAATTTAAAAAATAGGGAAAATCCAAAAAGAAAAAAAAAGCTGGCAAAACGAAGAAATTCAGAACTGTTTATTTTGTACCTATCATATATATAATAGTATAAAGTCTATCGATCCATACTAAACCTAGGATTGAACCCGACTGAAGCGAGGGTGAGTTACTAGTTGTATATAAAATGCTAACTAAATATGTAATAGAAGCTAAATATATTCACAGTGTTTGTATCGATTTATTTATTAGAAAAATGGTTGGACAGTCAATGGTCTTTTCGTTTTTCAGGTAATATTCTAATTTCTCATTTTAAAACTAGCTAATTATAATAATAATAAGTCCAAACTAAAACATTTGAATTTGTTTCATACAAATCACCTTTGTATTATTACTCAAATATTACAAAAAACATTGAAAATCGGTTCACAATTGGTAGATGTTTAGATTGTCGCGGTGCGCACAAAAAAACCTACACGCAAACTTAGTAAATCATCATTTTTTTTTTTATTTTTTTATATTTTTTTTTGTACGTTAATACACAGCACCATCTAGTTCCATGGTAAGCCACGAAGCCTGTGTTATGGATACCAGATAGTTGATACATTATAAATATACACATCCCTGACTGGAGTACAAACATTCGTGCTCATCACACAAATGAATGCCCCCAGCGGGACTCGAACCCGCGACCAATGGCGCAGAAAGTAGGGTCACTACAAACTGAGCCAAACGTGGCGTCATCACTACATAGTATAAAACAAAGTCGCTTCTCGCTGTCTGTCCCTATATATGCTTAGAGCTTTAAAGCTGCGCAACGGATTTTCATATGGTTTTTTTAATAGATAGAGTGATTCAAGAGGAAGGTTTATATGCATAATATAGTCAATAAACTCGAACGCGCAATACATAAATACTACGAGAAACACTGATAATTTTAGAAGTTTCTATGATATCGTAAATAAACACATTTTTTGCGCTTACATTGTAAACGCTGGCAGAACCCTACGAGATATATCAAAATAATGTACTTACTACAGTATTGTACACCTTAATTAAAAAGGTGTACAAAAAAGTCCGCGATGGCATATGTCTATCTCTTAAGGATAACATACTATATCCATTTTACTATATCCAAGCTAGGGACGAACCCGAGCGAAGCGAGGATGAAACGCTAATACTTGTATAAAATAATATGTTCTCCATCATTTTACGAGCGATTTACAAACAGTCCACCCACTGTTACAATGAATGAAGTACCTAACCAAAACTAATTGAAACGTCTTAAACTAATCCAAGCAATTGTAACCTCTGCCGCTAGTGCCGCAAGCCATAAAATACTTTGAATTTCAACGGGATTATAGTGATTTGAATAAGCGTACTACGGCTTTATAGGCAGTAAAACGGTTCTATTCTTATACGTGATTGTAATCGACCGAAATAATGTTGGTGGTCAACGTTTGGGAAAGTTTTTGTAGTATTAAGTTTAATTTGGAGTATGATCTATGTTGTATATTATACAATATGTAATATTAGAAACTATAACAAATCTATCCCACGGGAACGGGTACATTTTTCCGTGATTTTGGTACGTGAAAAAAGGGACATAAATACTTACATATTTACAATAATAACTAGCGTGTTCCCGCGAATTCACCTCCGTATTTAAATAAAACTATCTTTTAGTCACGGGAGAGGTCTCTCCCGTGATCATGATTGCTGTAAAGCAATCGAAACGTCGGGAACCAAAAATCAAAATAAATCCGCGAAAAAGTCCGAAAAGATAGTTTTATTTAAATGTCTAATATTCGCGTAAATCTAAGAAAGTATCTCCTCCGTATTCCGTTTATGCATTACTATATCTTTATAAATTATAACTTTAATAATCAAGTTAGAAAAGGTTAATTGAATATTCCAAATCAGACCGGTAGATCTAGATATGAGCGCGTTCAAACAAACAAACTTTGTAATACTTAGCTTTATAATAGAAAGTTTGCCAATTTTGTTTGGGGAAAATTGAATATATCGTATTTATATTATTTTATATTATTATATTATTTCGTAAAACTTTTATAGTAAGGTACCGTATTATATATTGTACTAGCGGCTCACCCTCGCTTTTGCTCGGATTCGCCTCTAGGAAAACAAAATCAAACCTATCCCACGGGAACCGTATATTTTTCCGGGATAAAAAATAGCCTATGTGTTATTCCAGACTATAATCTATCTTTGTGCCAAATTTCATCCAGATCCGTTTAGCCGTTCTGGCGTAAAAGAGCAACAAATATCCATACATTCTCACAAACTTTCACATTTATAATATTAATACGGATACGGAAATATTACGGATATTAATGGGATAAAAATGAAATAATCTTTGCAAGTGATTGTATCAAAAGAGAATGGCTTAGCCGAGTTGGTTATTTTCTTTATCACCTAACCATATAGCGTAGTGACAGTCCAAATAAAGTTTTTAGGGTGACAAAGTTAAAAAAAAATTGCTCGGAAAATGGTAGAAATTGGGAAAAATACATTTAAAAGTATATTTTTGTGAGGACAAAGAAAATTGTATGGGCAGAACAACTTTCGTCGGTTCAGCAATTTTTTTTCATATTATTAAACTTAATTTTTTGTAATATTATATAATCATTTATTTTGCTACACTACATCTACTCCAGTTTATTTCAGCTGTTATTTAACTCATTATTGTTGAAAAATAGTCACGTGTACGCCCATCTTTAACACGTCTTTGTTAGCTCCACTTGTATCAGAGGTCAATTTTTACCTACTTCTAAATGTCATGTTGTATCTTCTAAATGTAATGTCAATGTCATATCAATATAAAAAATATCGTGACTATGTAAATGATAGCTGACAATACAATAATATCTTCGAGCCAATCTATTCACTATAATGAAGAGTTACGGTTGACAAAAAAATGAGTGTTTTATTAATTTTTTCCATACTTAAAACTCAACGCAAAAGGCTATAGTAAAAACATACAAATCCCATTTCCTCTTTTTTTACAGGTAAGTTGCTGTGTTATTTTATACGGAAATTTGTAACCTTTAATTGATATGAAGTAAGTATTAAATTTATTAAATAGTGTATGAAAAAGTAATTTTGTTATTATTTTATGTGCTTAAGTGAAATCTAGACTGGACGGCTGGCGAAAGTCGCGGGTATGTCAGGTATGTACGTATATGTCATGGTCTGCCATTAATTTATCTATGTAGGGAAAGACAGTTGTAACAATATTTTCCTAGATTTATGTGAATACTTGACATTTTAAATGAAACTTTTTTTTTTTTTTTTTTGGATTTTACCCATGGTCGAGAAAAACACTCAGACCATGATTGCTGTAAAGCATTCGAAACCTCGGGAACCAAAAGTCAAAATAAATCCGCGAAAAATCCGAAAAGATAGTTTTCGTTAAAATGACATTTGTAACATTTAATATTTTTTAATAATTACAAAAAAAAACTTATTAATTAGCTACAGTAATTAGAAAAAGCTTGTAATAATTTTTGAGAAGTAGTGTTGATCCGATTTATGGAAATCGATTAGAAACAAAAAACATATGATTTCGTCAACACATTGCCTAAATGAAGAATTTAATTCTTGAAAAGTCAAGTGAAGAACAATTATTACCGAGCATAAATTTTGATGTATCAGAATTCAGCATAGAATAACAGTGATTTGGATGTTTTATTTGTGTTAAGTATTGCCATTACTATGAATTCAACAAGTGTGAGGTCGACCTTAACATTTTAATTTAAATATTATATAACGTGATAATTACTGTTAATTCTGAACCAAATTCCTATGATCTTAACTTCATTGGTTTAATACTCAACAAGAGTGTCTATGAAATTGTACTAAAAACGAAACTCTTTTAATTTTTGAAGGGCTAAGTCCACTGACTTTTTTTTGTGAACTAGTACTAGTAACTAAGTTTTCACGCTCGTTGTTTCACAGGTATGAATAATATGTGTCTATTTATGTTTGTAGTAACACTTTTTAAGATATTTATGTTAATACGGCGGATACACAAATCGTGAGAAAACCTGCAAGTACCAGAGACAATAACGTAGCCATTAAAATTGTGAAATCAACTAACTGGTATTTGGCCAGCATGGTCATATCTAGCTATGGTTATGGCCTGATCCCCCTCGCATTAAGGGGAAACCCGCGTACAGAAGGTTAAACAAAAATATATGGAAATAGGATAATACATACAATATATCAATAATAATAAGTATTGATGCATGATTTTTACATATTTCTAATTTATTTATAACTAGCAGAACCTGCGGCTTCACCTGCGATCAAACTACGAAAAATACGAAATTTCATGCAAATATGTCCAAGGAATAAAAAGTTTTATAAAAACTTTTATCCTCTATTTCACCCACATGGGGGTTGAAATAGGAACTTGGGGGTTCATATGAGGAACGCGTCTGCGAAATTTAAATAAGGGTTTTGACCTGTGCGTTGATACATCAGTCAATCACTTTTGCCTTTTATATATATAGATAACTAAATGGACAAAAATTTTATGTAACGAAACTTAATGAAAGTAAAAACTAGCGTAGCGTTATGTAGCAGACCTTTAAACGACGCCATTTTGACGAGGGTAACCATAATTTTTCTTTGAAATATTTAAGACCTAATTTCTTAAAACAATTATCATAATTATGAAGGATCGATGAAAAGCGTCTTGTAAAAGCTTTTAGATAAATTAGGTCTAATCGTCTCTTTTTTTTTTGATTAATTATTATAATTATAATATTATATTTGTTTGCAATTATTTAATAATTAATAATAAGCTTAAATATTCACTTGGTTGTCAATAAAGATAGGGAATTTTAGGGTAAATAAGCATTTTTTTTTAATTTTTCTGTTAAGAAAGTCCATTATATAATTGAGTCTCGATTTCTGTCAATAGCTCATTGGAGATTTAGCTATGTGTTGTCGCATTGCTATTTCTATATTTCTATTTGTTTTTCATTTAAAGATATTTGAGGGGAATTTGATATTTATTTTAAAACGTTATTTTAATTCAAGTTCCACAGTTCTGTGTACAATTCTCTGTGTAAATTATAAATTGAAAACTAGTCATCAAATAGTGTGCTGTTCGCTACTATAATTTCTCATTGGACCATCACAATTATTATATGCATGATCAGTACATACACATGTCTAGTTCAAGATACACTTTTCAATAATTAAAAACAAACGATACAGCTTTTGTTAATTTAACATATTGCGTTAGGTTCTCGACTAATTAACGTTTAATTAAACTCGTTTCTAAGCTTTGCTTCAGACAAGCAAGTACGAATATTGTAACAGTTCATTTCTTTGATTTTCTAATGTACTTAGGATAACGGTTAGCTAAATTATTTAATTTGTTCGATACGTAGGCATAAATAAAATAATTACATCATCAAAATGACTATAGGTATATATGTATTAGGTATGTATGTGACTATATTTGGATGACTTCAAAATGTAAGAGATTTTTAGATTTTTCAATATTTGATAAAAAATATCTAATCTGTCGAAACGTTAAATACATTAAAACGTTTAACGTTAAACTTTTATATCTATATTATCAAACAATAACCATTAAAATAAAATTTATGGTCACTCCACAAATAGAGACGTTTTTATAAATTCGCCTCTCAATCGTCATTTGCTTCAAAACAAAGTAGTAATGGCAAGCCAAAAGCGAATAATCTAAAACGTTTCGTGACCTGAATTTCAATGGGGACTAACAGGAATGTCTGGGTTTTAGTATTCAGTGTTCAAAAGCCCGTATGGTAAATTAAAATACCCATTTTAAAATACTATTTAAAATATGACCATTGAAATAATGAGTTACTGCTTGCTGTATAGTGTCAGTAAGTTTATGTTATGTAATTAAACTAAAAAAGATAAAAATAACTGACTCCTATGATGATATGGATAAAGGGTTGGCTAAACTTATATGGATAATAAAGTTTTTTTATGCAGCCCTATGATATGGATGTCAAATGAAAGGTTTTGCTGAGAAGAATATATTATAACAAAAAGTAAAAAACATAAAAAAAAACAGTTTAAACATTTAAAATAAATAAGCTTTTGTTTAAATGCTTTAAAAAAACAAAGATGTATTACTTCTTACGTGCGTTATATACAATACTTGTACACACACGCTTGGTTTTTCGACAAACTTTTTTTGTTAAACTTCGTATTCCTAATAGTACATACATACTCTTCAATACAATTTATAATGTGATTTTTTTTATCTTTCCACAACTCTGTTTTCACCTTTATTTAAGGTAAGGGGCGATGTCGCCGCAGATCGTTTGTTTTTTATTATTATAAAAACAAAAAAAAAATTTGGAACTTGCGGCAGCCGACATAGCAGACTTGACCGTTGACGTTCTCTTTTCATCACACTGCTATTATAATTTAGGAATATATGTGTATGTTTGTTTGTTACTCCTTCCTGATAAAACGAATAGACGGATTTGGGTGAAATTTAATATAGAGATAGATTGTGACCTGGAATGATGGAGGCTAGAGTCAATAATAAAATTTGCCTAACGGTAAAAAAATATAAAAGACGCACTCGAACAAATCGTGGATTAATCGCTAGTTAAACAGTTTCTTACGAAAAAAGGAAAGCATAAATTTAATGATGTAAAACTTCTGGTATCTCTATGATTAAGCACCTGCGTTAATTGCTTGCAAAATTAACAAATTACTATGGAATACCTATGTCACGACAAAGGGTTATATAATAAATAAGGCAACGCTCGCATTAAGTCTCCCCCATGTTAGAAAGTTTTAATTCAGTAACAAATTCTTTTAGCTATCGTCTCTTATGGTCGATGAGGGTAGGGACAGAAAGTAATTAATGCTTTAAATATTGAAGTAAATACAATCCCATCTAAAACATAAATGTGAAAATGTCAGCCAAGTTCAATATTATGAATAAGCGTGGTTGTCATCTTCACCGACAAAAGAATTGAGATCTAAATGGGTGCCAAGTTCTGTAGATAATCCTGAAATTTATTCACAAGAACATAAAACATTCTAAAATAAATTTAAAACACAATTTCTTGTTTTTTTCTGCTGCAAAAGTGTTGTCTATTTAAAAAGTCGAATTATTTACACAGAGTAGATAACTTAATATAAATTGAAGTTCAAGATTTGACTTGGCTAATTTTTACATACAAGTTATTGATGTTGCAATTATAATAAGCATATTTTAATTTTTTTCTTTCTTTGTTTTCATTTGTGAAAATCTCAGATGTCATTTAAGATCATTATCAACATGATAACCACTTGCCTGACGGTACAACAAACCGTCATTAGAAAACTTGTGTATGTGAGAGAACCGAAAGTGTTGTGAAATAGTTTTGTGGGCTATGACCTGGTACTCCAAAAGAATTAGAATATAAGTGACAGAGAGTGAACTCATTAAAATTATTATTTTAAAATGTATTTCCGATACACTTCGATGATTCGGCCCAGTAACAAGAAAGTATGCTATAATTAAAAGCAGTGATTGACATAGTCATTTGACGCTTCTTGGCAATAGATTGACTTGAGGCAAGTGACCTGGGGTAAACGAACTAAGATAGTAAAACGTCTTCAGAAGACGTTTTATTATTTCATGGTTACGCGCTTACGTATCTGTCTGTCTGTTAGAGACATCTATCTACTTTTGAATTCAAAAATATATTCTTATAAAAATAGACTAAAGTATTTTTTAGATTTAGGCTTATATTTGACATTAAAAGTTAAATTATTTTTTTGAATTTTATCGCGGTTCTATTTTGACTAGTATTCGTCCAGTGGTTGAAACTCAACTATAATCATTACTGAGGGAAACATATTATGTATATGAATAGAATTTACCTATCTATATAAAAAAAAACTAACCGTTTCCAAATTTTTATCGATACCACTAAAGCTCGTCAATAACTAGTAAACAAATAAAAAAAAATGTGGACAAGTAGAGGAGAAAATGGTACTAAACTGTCTCTCTTTCGCTCATTCTTTGTTATATTTACATAAGTAAGTTATATAATACGTAAGATATAATATAATACATAAGCGATAATATAATAAACGCACATTTAGTCAGCGAAGAAATTAAAAATTCAGCAAAGAAGAAAGAAGAATTTAAATATTGATTTTTACCACCATATTGATAAAATATCTAATGGCGTAAAATAATCTCTTTCTAAGCGCAATAACTGATAATATTTATTTTGGATGATTTTCAGAAAAGTTCTCTAACGGAAAAACGTTGGAGTTGTATCGACATTGATTAAATGATTTTTAACCAATTACTCCGCTTATTGAATCGAAAGGGAGCACTCACCGCATAACCAAGATAACGAGTTCAAACAAGCAACTCTAATAGTCGATGGATATTGGGTTTATTTCTTCGTACTATTTCCTTTTTTATCTCTGTATAAGATCTGTGTATTAACTAATATTATTTATAAATTTACAGATATCTCATTATCGATATAAATAATTACCTCGAGCGGGTCTCGAACCGACGACCTCCGTCGTAGTGACAAATAGCTACGCCAGGTACAGTAAGATACAAACAATGTTGATAACACATGCTTTCTAGGTATATGAAAGTACATTTTTTTTAATATGGTCTTCCTTTTAACGAATTATTATAATATGTAAAAGAATTATATTTGCTTAACCGATAACCTTGTTTGATTTAGGTGGTAACCATATACAAGTACACATGTGAAGTAGCTAACGTTAGGTTTACATTTGAAGGTGGTATGATTATAAGGCAGTTTGCGAGCTACGCGGAACCCCTTAAACCTATTCGCTATTCTTAAAAAGGCTTCTTCTGTCTTTTTAGGAACATAGAATCTAAAGAATATATGTAGTTTATGATGTCTGGGCCATTTGCGCGACATATAACAGTTATTTAAGGGATCCAAAAGGGTCCCATCGCCGTAAGTAGTTAGTAGCTATTGTATGCTAGTGTTCGCCTATAGTGGTCGAAATTCGGCAATAATTAGTATTGAAAAGGAATCATTATTAAATTGAGGAAAACATATATGAATAAAATTAAAGAAGTCTTTTAAAAAACTAACTCTTTCCAGAAGTTTTTTCAATTCAATTCAATTCTTACGTTCAATGGCTTCTAGGATAGAAGTTTTTTACTGATAATACTAAAAGTTTGTCAATAACTACTAAACAAAAAAAAAAAAACGTTTGACAAACAGAGGAGAAAAAGTTTCCGAACCGTTTACTCTTTGTCTATATATATATATATTACATGTAGAAGTTATTTTAACTATTGCAATAACAATATATAATATTGTATGATACAAGCGTTCTCAAATTAAGTTTTCTATTTACGCTCCATTAAAATAGCAATAAAATATTAACTATTAATTTAACGATAATTGTCGTAATTCGGTTAACGATTCGAATTGCTGTAAAGCACCTTAATAGAGATTTCATTGGGATAAACGGAAATTGTGTCGTGTTATTCGACAAACGTATCGTAAAAAACGTTACATGTTGCGTATTTATGTTTTTAGTTTTATGGCTAGTATAATTAAAATGTGGTCTTTACTCAATAACGTCGTAAATATTATCGTCTTTTTTTATTTGTGTTTTATACCATGGTATACTTTTGCGTTTGAAATGGCTCTGAATACGTAAGTAAATAGCCTGAACTAGCGATTTACCCTCGCTTTGCTCGGGGGCGTCACTAGATGACTTTTGTATTCATAATATAATTGAATCCCCCTGGCTTCGCTCCGGTGCGTCCTAAGGTACCTTACAGTACTAAATATTGTCCAAAACCCTCCAGCTGTGAAAACTTTAAGGAGTAACGAGTATACACACATACAAATATGCATTTATAATTAGTAGTGCTTGTCTAATTGAAATTAAAAAAAAAACTATATGAATAGAATTTACCTACCTATATGTAAAAAAAAAATGTTTTCAATTTTTTTTCTCATAACATTAAAGCACGTCACATATTTACGCTTGTAATATACATAATTGTACACTAAAAAAAAATGTACATTTCTCACTGTAAACATAACTAAAATTAACGAATAACATTTGCATTGCAATTTTAACAAAATTGAAAACGTTATTACATGTTTTAATTTTTTTTTAAATGATTATATTGATATTAATTGTGCACTATCAACAAGTTATCAAGTCTTACATAAAATTATGTAGCAATAACAATTATTATATATTTGTAAAAAATGAAATATAGGTAACTACATAAAATATTTAGGGAAATTAAGAAAAACTAACGGATTCAGACAATTCCAAGAAACAATTCTCGTTAAAATTCAAAGTAAACAACGTAGACTCTTATATAGATGTTTAATTATGTTACCGCGGCGACAACGTAAATTTTATTGCAAGAAAAATTGTAGTTCGGCTCGAAAGAAATGGGTTTAATTAAAGCTCAACGTAAAACAGAGAGGCGACAAGAAAACCGCCGTGAACCCACTAAATAATGATGTTTTTTGTTCATAGCTTATAAGCGGAAGCGGATGCGGACGACGTTTTAAATCATATTATAAGTTTACATAGAGGGATAATAATAACAATAATATGTATAGTGTAGAGTTAAGTTTTTAACCGACTTCAAAAGGAGTAGGTGCGTAGAAAAATGTAATATTTCGACCGTCACGACACTTTATATTATTTACTAAGAGCACCAGTACCAGGCGAGCCTAAGTGTTAAGGAATTCGTATGCACTCTTATAATGGGGCCCAACATATGTATATAATGGATATTCTTTAAGGTTTGTGGTCCTAAGTACTCGTGAAAATGTTTATGAGCTTTATGAGCCAAGAGCAGACATCGAAAGGAACTTCGTCCTTACCGGGTGTCCCACGACAT
This sequence comes from Argynnis bischoffii washingtonia, assembly GCA_033884665.1. Lineage (NCBI taxonomy): Eukaryota > Metazoa > Arthropoda > Insecta > Lepidoptera > Nymphalidae > Argynnis > Argynnis bischoffii. The sequence goes on from JAEMGE010000029.1 coordinate 7,867,632, forward strand.
TTTTATGTTTTTTAGTGTATTAGTTTTTAGTGTATTACATATAAATTTTTGAAATTATTCTACTCCTGAAGGTTACGTATACTTAATTCAATTTACATTCATTGTTTTTTTAGTAGACGAAGCCTTACAGTCGATTTGTTGTTTAAACTCCATAAAATAAAATGCATTTGTCTTTTTAACGTTTGAAATGATTAAACGTTGCATTTTTAAGGGACTTGTGCAGTTTCATAGAGTAGAAGAAAATCCACATTTAATTAATCTTCGAATGGTTTTTTTACAATATTACTGATATGAATAATTTGGATAGTATTACTTAAAATATTCGTGCAAAATCATTTGGCGCCCTTACTTGGCCCACAGCATCCCCTATTATAAGGCTCGAATTGGAAGAAAGCAATTAGACTGCGTAACAAATAACCAAGGTTTCCAAACGAAACCCCTTAAAATATCCAGGTACCATTGATCTGTTCTATTGCGTCGCTTTAAACAATTTCGCCATGATTGATTTACTTCAGATATTGTACTTAAGTTTTGTATAACTATTTATTTAAAATAGGTTTTTTAGTTACTTGTAATATTAATTGATAGTTATATTGAAGACTTTCAACCAATGGATAGACCTGAAAAATGCGACATCGTACGAGTATTCCAATTGTAGTATATAATAGGTAACCTAGCATAATAATTTTAATATCAACACCTTAAAGAGTGGAAAGGGTTGGCAAATGATGTATTAAAATTTATTTATTTATTACATAGGTCGTTAACAGAGCATACATTTTTACAATTGTACGTGTTAATAAACAAAAGAAGATCTAAACTAAATGATGCCCTAATTATAAGCAACACTGCATTCTAATAAGACAACAACATAATAACTTAGTAATAATAGTTTACATTAATGAGCAAAAAAAATATTAAAGTAAAAGTTAACAGTAAGCTTATGTACTCAAACAAAAACATAAAAATGTGTTTTTTTTTTTTATAATTATTACAATAATCATTTAACCATTGACAGAAGAATGATGAAACTTAAGTTTTATGGTTTTATGGTTGGTAAAATAGTTAAAGTTGACTAAATCTACTTAAAAATTCATATTTATATAAAGGATTGTAACAACGTGTAAGAATCGTGCGAAGATGTGTATTATACATAAAGTTATAGAAATAATTAACTGCCTCTTTGATCTAGTAGCTGGCAGCATATACGACTGCAGATCCAGAGGTCTTAGGTTCGAGTCTCGGGTCAGGCCAAATTTAGTTGTTGAGTTTTTCTATTAAGAAATTGTTAATAAAATCCGGAGTTGGGAAAGTGGCGTTGTTCCACCCCTGTGTCTCGGAGAGCACGGTCCTAATCTTCAATCGTGTTGAATTGTCGTCCCACCAGAGTATGAGAGTGACAGGAATAGAGAGTGTACATCTCCTGCTCAGTAGGCTAACTTCATTTATATTAATTTATATTGGCCACCTTGACCAAAATCAGTCAGCAGGACACTGACTAATAGTAATAACTAAACATAGAACACAAAACGTTAGAAAATGCGCAAAATATGGACATATTTAACATCATTTTACAAGGAATCTGTAAAACGTTTAATATCGCATAAAATGAAACCAATGAATCACTTAAACGACTCCTATTATGTACTCCGTATATATGTATGAATTATATAATCGTATAGTCGTTATGCGAAGGGTGCTTTATAGCTTCAAGACATGTGATTATCAAGGATGAGTGCAGCAAGAAATTTATAAATGGGTTACTGTGTAGAGTTGTGAGATGAGCGATTCTTTATCTAGCAGTTCATAGGAATCGCTTGTTTAAGTCCTATACACGTTTTCTTATGTTTTGCTACAATTTTTGAAGTTAAAACTTCTATAGGCAGGTTTGTTTGGATGGGGACTAAATTCATGTAAGTCGTCATCGACATGGTCACGTGACGTGTTAACGCTAACTCAGAGTGCCGACAGATGTCAAAAACAGGTGAATGTAAACAGTTTAAATTTTCAAATTTTAATTTAAGATCAAAGAATTCATTTGAATATCCAAAAATAACAACTGTTTGTTTATGGTTTTAAGTTTTCACTTCTGTCGGCAGTCCTCATGACTGCTTTTTTTTGTTCTAGTCTCATTTATGATTTGTAAAATAGTATAAAAAATATAAAAAAATGTTTACAATTATTTTTATTGATAACACAAAAGCTCATAAAATTGTGAAACAAAGAAGAAAGAGGTACTGAACTGTTTTAATGTATAACATATGTACATATATAGATAATTATTTTAAATTTAAAGTAAACAATGCAAAATAACGTTCATTTTTACATAAAAATTAAAATGAAAAATTGCATACGAACTAATGTTATAGAGCTGCTGTGAATACAATGTGCTTTACATCGAAAGTTGGGGACCAATGAAAAACACTACTTATTATATAATATCTTTTAAAAGTAAAAACGCTTTAAATAATGTTACAAAAAGTATCTTATTCTTACTTAATGGCCCCACGCAGGCTCTTTACGCGTAACATTATTTCGACGGCGATGCCTCACGTTCGGTCCTAATGAGATAGCTGGAGTGTTGACATGATGACAGAACTAGTTTTATGATCAGTTACACTCGTGTGCGATCTATTGTTTATTCATAGCTCGTCTGAATGAAAAATTCTCCAACTTCTATACAAATTTCCCTAATGAAATTTCTCATGATGCTTATTACTATTTATCCGTTTTTACCCGACTGCCAAGGAATTATGTTTCACGCATGTATCTTGAATATATGTATGTATGTTTGTTGGTTTGTTTGTTTGATTTCTTTATTACCTTGTATCATCCAAACGGCTGGATTGCGACGGTGAAAGTTTCGTTAGATTCATCACAAAAACCCAAGTGTCCTTAGGTATTTTGGAAAAAAAATCAAAATGGCGGATTTTTACACGCGCGGTTACTATTACAATCGCCATGGTAACAGGTATTCACATGAAGGTAATTGTAAATATCTCATTTTACATCAAAAAATATTGTTATACATTGTTCAATTTAAAATATATAAGAAGTTTTCTTATAAATATTTCTATTATTCATATAAATATTCTTAAAGTTGTACGGTTTATATCTGTTGCTCTATAAGTCGAAATACTTTAAGAACGAACTTACCTTCTTATATAAAACTAAATCCCGTCGCCGCGTTCGTCTGTCTGTCTGAACGCGATAAACTTAAAAACTACCAAACAGATTTTCATACGGTTTTCACCAATGGGCGGAGTGTTTCATAAGGAAGATTTACGTATATGATTTATTAAGGTTTTGTGTAAATTGGGGAAAATATGACGATGATTGTTCAAAATGCCTCGTCTTTGCCAATTTTGGATCGATTACTATTATCTCTGTCTTTAAAAAATATTTAAAACTTCATGGGTAAAATGAAATTAATCTCTAAGGGTGGAATAGGTATGCGTTTGAAATAATTTTAAAGTCGGTGTAAGCTTCTTTATTTTTAGTACATAATTTACATTTTATAAAAAATATGTTTCATAAATAAATAATTAATATGTTGGGACATTCACACACAGCATCATCTAGTTCCATGGTAAGCTATGATATACCAGATAGTTAATACACTACACATATATAACTTTAATTACTAATATTTTATAAATATAACCTCCCATGACTGGAGCGGGACTCGAACCCGCGACCGTTAGTACAGCAAGTAGGGTCACTACACACTGAGCCAAACGTGTCGTCAAAACTTATATCGATACAGAAGTTGCAATAAATTTTATTCTTCACGTTACTACTAAATATTAATTTAAAATATGCCTTGCGTTAAATTTTGATGTTCATGTTCATAATTTAATGTACATGTTCATGTTCTCAAGGAAACTTTGATTCGAAGTAACAAATGTGACACCGTTGATTTATGATTGAGACTAATTAACAAATGAATTTATATCAGCGGAAATAATTGATACCAAACTTCCACTCGCGCTTGATTTTGCGGCGAAATTAATTTTGTCTCATCGTGTTCTTATTTAGGCTTTTTGGATGAATTATGATAGTATATTTTAAGGATATACTAGAAGTCAATGTTTCATCAAAATCGCTCCAGCCGTTTTGGGTTCCATAGAGAACATACACACAGCGATTTTTATGTATGTATATGTAGATAGATATCACGCATGCATTAGTTTTACTCGGTTCTCGCTAAAATTCCAAATACCTCTTAAATTCGTCAAATATTTACAGAAAACATTAGCAAAGTTACCACAAAGTGTATTAGTATGATTTTTATTAATTATATGAATAATCGGTTTGATTCTTGGCCTAACCATTTGGTTAATATTTATTAACCTGTTTTTATGTTTTTTTTTAAACAGTTAGGTATATACCTAACCCCAAGTTCTCATATAAAAGTGTGTGGAGAGTGGAATTACTTTAAAAGTATCTTAATATAATTTACACTTGACACAATAAGTAAATAATTAGTTTAGGTATATGTTTCTAATATTTTAATGATTAATAAAATGATATTAAAAACTACCTCTTTGTTTATCTTCATATATGTATAGGTATTTATTTGAAAGTCATTATATAATATTGTTATTTATTTTATTTCAGGTAAGTCTTCACATCAATAAATAGTTACAAAAACGACTATAATTTGGATTGCGGGTACGTAACTTTTGAATTGAATTCAAAAAATGAAGCTTAGAAAAAATATTTTAAGTGAGCGTTCCCTTAAACACTAGAGAGGTCAAAGGTTCACATACTTACGATAACAAGTAACACAAAATGTTCTAGTAAAATTCATATATGAATATATTCTTTCTTCGAGAATCACTCTTTTTTGAAAGGTACGAGAGTAAGATAAACACTATTTTTAAGCCTTTTGTACTGCAATTGTTTAGTATTTTACGAAATTCTATTTACCTCTGTCTGTATTTTAAATTAAAATATACATAATTAAAAACAATTTAAATACTCCACTAATTAAATTCATGACTTTTTTAAAACTCGGTGTTAAATCATGAATCAAAATTTAAAATATGAGATTTGCTCGTAAAAAAATACTTTCATAATTAAAAATATAAAAACTCAACTTGAAATTCCTCTTTAAAGTAATTTTTTTAATCTTGAAAAGTGAATTTTTTTTTTTGGAATTTTCATATTCCCATATGAATTGCAATATATATTAGATCATCATATAAAGTATTAAAATAATAGACGTTATAATTTCTACATGTATAACCTATTTATCACAAAGAATTATGATGAAAATCGGTTCAAACTTGATTAAATTTATCACATAACATTCATACAAAGCTTCTCCTTTAGGGGGTATATAAAAAATATAAAATCTGTATACAAAATGCGCTTCGATAGATAAAAAAAACCAACAGTTTAAATATTTGTGGGCCAAGAAGATGTACATAATATGTATTGTTGTGTATATGTATGTACGTGCCCGATTTTAAAGTACAGACAGATACAACTCATTACCCCAGCTATTGTACGTGTAATGAATGCTATAAAGACTAATTCAGAAAATGCTCTTGAATTTTTATTATAATATAAAGTAATTTACATATCATACTAATAATATTATATTATAAAGAGGTAAAGTTTGTGAATTTGTGAGGTTGTAGGGGGAATTCTCTGGATCTACTGAACCGATTTAGATGAAATTTAGTAAGAAGATAGTTTGAGACCCTGGGAAGGTCATACGATAGGTACTTTTTATTTCGGAAATTAGCCCTTAAGGGGGTGAAAATGAGGATGAAAGTTTGTATGCGGAATCAAGTTACGGACGTACCCGAGCGAAGCGAGGGTGAGTCGCTAGTGTTAAAATAAAGCTAACTTATTGACTGACTAATAAATTACGAAAGGTAACATAATTGTTTGTATACAGTAGGAGCCACATAAGAAAGGTTTTTTGTGTTTGTATATTTTAAAATAGTATGAAAAACGCTGAATTAAACTAGGTATATACCCAGGCGAAGTAAGAGTAAGTCGCTAGTACCTAATATTACGTTATAAATTAGTATTAAATGAATTTGTTATTTTAAACACTATTAAATGAATTTGTTATTTTAAACAACTTAAATCTTGATAAATGGCCTCATTTTCAAGTTTTTTAGATGCCGTCTAGTGCCAGGAGACCCTTAATTGCCTTTGAGCATTCCAACACATACCAGTCATTTTTAACTCTTGCACTCAGACATTTTAAAGATACTGCGAAATATTGTTCTGTCGGTTTCAAGAAATATATGGGCTTTACACTATTTATTATGATTTTGAACAAAGTGTTTGAGCTAAATTGTTTTTTAATGTACATTAGGTGTTACAACGACATTTCGTTGTTAATTCATTCATTAATTCATTGGTTAACCGTTCGTTTGTTTAATACTTTTTTTAGATTTACGCGAATACAAAAATAATTTCATTTTATTGTTGTCAAATTATAGGTAGTGAATGCCTGTAACTAATATATAATGCCTTTGAGACGTCTAAAACCTTAGTCTCTCCCGTGACCATGATTGCTGTAAAGCATTCGAAACGTCGGAAACCAAAAATCAAAATATATCCGCAAAACAATCCGAAAAGATAGTTTTATTTAAAATGTTTATTTGTTAATTTAATTTATGCTTAGGTTTGTGTGTCTTACACTAAAATAAATGTAATGCGAATTTTTTCATAGTTCATTCAATATTTTCACGTAGAATAGATAATAAAGTGATCTAATGTAAAGAGTGAAACGCGCAGCGAGACAGCAAGACGAAGGCAGCAACTTATTAGAAATAATACATTCTTTTATATTATTAAATATTGAATATAAGTTTAACATTAATTAAATATTGGATATGTAATTATGCAAATAATTTATAACTGTAATAAATAGTAAATATTTATACAAAATAATAAAACACACGAGTGAATTGGAAAGATAATACAAAACCCGTTCGGAAACAAAACGCTAATCTATTTTAAGATATTTGAAATATAATTTAGTATTAATTAAATATAGCAATTAAGTAAATATAAATAACGAATTAAATAGCCGATTGATGCCTACAGCACTATTAATACGATTCTATTTAAAAAAATATGTGTTTAGAAATATGTTTTGTAACAAGAGTATTTTATGTTTTTTTTTTTATTTACCAAATATAATCTGAAATTAAAAATAATCGAGTCCCGTGACTTCGTTAAAAGCTAAAATCTATGTGGGTTGTGTCTTAAATGATCTATATCTTTTTTGTGGAATGCGCCGGACACGTGTGTCAAACGGTTTGACAGCTGTCAAATGTGACATCTATTAAGGAACAATGCGGGTACTTTTATTACATTTTTTCATATTAGCTGTGGCTAGTAATAGATTATGCATTCCATAGAGGCTCGTTAGCGGCTACAAACGGTTTTAATAAAATTTAAATTTCTGTAAAAAATAGCAACCGGTTTAAACCGTTGCTATGTACCTATTTATATAGTGTAGCTCATTTTTCTCGGGTACGTCCCTCAACTCTTTTTACCATTTCATACGAAATATTGGCTTTTCTTTAAATATATGTCATATTGATATGTTTATATTTAAATATATTATGTATATATAATATATTATATATGTATTTATTTTAAGGCAAACGTTTAGCGCCACATTTGAAGAATTTTATTACTAACGTAAACTAAATTTTATCCAAATCCGTTCGGTCATTTCAGCGTGAAGGTGTAACGTGTGAACGTGACTCACACGTTTCGTTTCGCATTTATTATATAACTAGCAGGACCCGCTGCTTCGCTCGGGCTAAAAATCTGATATACGTATTGTTTTATTTACTATTTTAAAGGTAAGGTATGTATAGGTAGGTTTCATACAAACTTTCATTCCCTATTTTACCCCCTTACGGGATGAATTTTTAAAAATGCTAAAACGCGTAATTATTTAATTGTATTGAAAAGGATTAATATCAACTTTCAAGTAATTCTGATCATAAATATTTTTTGGGTGGTATTATATCGTGTTTTCCCGTGGGAATGAGATAATCTCCCGCGGTCAAAAGTATCCTATGTCACTCTCTAGCCCTCCAACTATCTTCGCACAAAAAATCAGGTCCTTTTCGATGTGAAAGAAGGAAAAACAAACAAACAAACACATTTTCACATTTATAATATTAGTAAGAATAGTAAATAGTATGTTAATCGTAAAAACTTAATATTTTTTATATTATTTTAATATATAATAACTCAGAAAAAAACTGTATTGTCTATGATTTTCTTTAACCCTAATTTAATATTTTATTCAGCTTCAAAGTTAGGCTCTAAGGTAAGACTCTATCTAACCATTCCTTGCATCAGTGAACCGTGCGACGTTAGCATTCACTGTGAAATTGACGAGCTTTGATCTATTGAATATATTTTAGCCACGCTTGGTTACGGTTTCGTCTTCTCTCATAATTGGGTCGAATGTACCTACGAGGTATTTTCTTAAATCTGTTATTTTGAGTAAATTTGGGTTGAAAAGTGTAGAGATTATTGGTCGTATTATTTATAGTATCTGGGCGGCCGAGCTTCGCTCGGAGTTTTTGGTCAAAAGTACAATTTTCTTTTTAATTTAGCCTTAAAACAAAAACGAAACAACATGAATAAATATAAAAAAATAAAAGTAAAATCTTTGTATTACTAAAATCCGACTGGGATTCGAACCCGGAAACCTGTGATTGTCAATCTTGCGCCTTGGCCGCTTGACCACGATGCTTATACCCGAGCGTACGAAATTAGCGACCATATTTTGCGTGGAATAATGCGAACGAATACCGCAATAAAACTTGAAAACATGAACTTTTTCCAGACTAAAGACTAATCTAGATCGGTTTTTCGCCCCCGAAAACCTCCACATACTAAATTTCAGCGAAATCGTTAGAACCGTTTCCGAGGTCGCCGGTATATATAAACAAATAAACAAGAATTGCTCGTTTAAAATTATTAGATTAGACAGATATTTGATACTTCATATGGAGCTAATTTAAATAATTTTCTGGTGATGTTAGGAACTAGGTTTCTGACTTTAAATTGATTTATTGATCATTGTAAGAATGATATATTATGCGAGGGAAAGACGATGGCACTATATATACAGATGTGTATGTGTGTACATCAATTCTGTTTTTATTTCGTAAAATAGGAGACTTACCTTATTTTTGACTTAATTTATGAACTCCCGATACTTTGGTGCTGTTGCTAGGGTCACGAGTATACTTACGTCACAGTGTGTATAAGTTATATAGTAAGTTTCTCTTTGTAAATTCTACGATCAAAATTTAAATTTATTATAAATGTGCATATATTTGTTATAGATGGCATTATAGGTATTGTAAAACGCGTTATCGTTTGCTTAAGATGTTTTATATGAGTAAATGTTGGAGAAATTAATTTTTTACCACAATCCGGTCACTGGAGTTTTATTTTAAGCCCACAGGGGGCCCTTCTCCCACTGGACAATATTGAATTGTACACAGTGTTCACAGTGTACATAAATAACCGTGAAAGCTCGAAAAATTTCTCTCATTTTTGAAGTTCATGAGGACTGCCGACAGAAGTGAATACTTAATTAAAACAATAAACAAACGGTTGTTATTTTTAGATATGCAAATTAATTGTTTGATCTTAAATTATAATTTGTGAATTTGAACTGTTTACATTCATCTGGTTTTGACATCTGTCGGCACTCTTGAGTGTTAGTTAGCGTTAATACGTCACTTGACCATGTCGATGACGACTTACATGAATTTAGTCCCCATCAGAACCTGTCTATAGAAGTTTTCACTTCAAAAAGCTAGATATTCGTATTTATTTTACGTGAACCAAAATAAAACAAATGTACGTATTTTATTTTTCGATTTATGTATTTTTTATGTATCACTTTGTAAGCTGATGCACTGATAAACAAATATACAGTAAATATTATTTGTTTGTATGAAAACGTTACAATTCAAACAGAGTTTTCTGAAAAATAATTTAAAATTTTAATTTCGTAACTTGTTTAACTTGCTACATTTAAATAATAATTGTTTTTCGTTAATTAATTAAAATATTGAAACGGCGACATCAATGGCTCGTGTTGTTAACGACTTTATCGGAAAGGCTCGGTCTTTTATTGCTCGCTTTTCCTATGTTGATTTTATATGGTTATTTCATTTAGCATTGTCCCGCGGGTCGTCCTGGGAATTCGTAGATTTATTTTGTAATTTCCAACTATTGTAAGTTCTGTGCAATTTATTCCTCAAATACGTACTGGAAGTGTTAACAAATAGTATAAACACTGAAAATGTTAAAATTCCTTGAGGAAGGATTTACTTAATTTCAGACATAATATAAATAGGTATAAATCATGTCGATATGAGAACGCTTTAAATATTATATTAGTACTAGCGACTCACCCTCGCTTCGCTCGGATCCGGCCTAGGTACGTTTTAACGGTTGGTATGGAATAGATAGATTATATATTATATGATATATAGCCTATAGCCTTCTTCAATAAACGGGCTATCTAATTCAAAAAGAATTTTTCAAATCGGATCAGTAGTTCCTGAGGTTAGCGCGTTCAAACAAACAAAGTCTGCCTACTTATAATATTAGTATAGATATGTAAGACGTAGTGACGACTCACTATTTCCGTTTTAACTCCACCACTCGCTAAATACAAAATCATTCCTACGTAAAATTATAAACTGTAAAGGGTCTAAAGCTATACATCAATTATTATATTTGAAAGACAAAAATATTATTGTATATCAAAAATATTTGACTTTTCTCTGTTCGATCTTTTTTATCTATACAGATAAATAAAATTAGAGTGTCTGTTTGTAATATTAAAATAACCGCTTTTTACTAAATGCATATGGATATATACACGGTGCATATACCAAACAACATTTTTTACATTTTTTGTCTGTCTGACTGTCTGTCTGTCTATCTGTCTGCCTGTCTGTCTGTCTGTTTGTTCCGGCTAATCTCTCAAACGGCTGGACCGATTTTGACGGGACTTTCACTGACAGATAGCTGATGTTATAAGGAGTATCTTAGACTACTTTTATTTTAGAAAAAGAATTAGGGTTCCGCGAAAAAAATTTAAAACCCATGAAATTGTGAACAAAATCCGCGTACGGCGTACGCACCCGAGCGAAATCACGGTAAATCGCTATATAATTTAAATGAATATCTTAGGAGTAGCAAGCTACTATTTATGTATACCTAAACATAGCTAACCGTGAAAATGTACTTAGGGACGAACGCGAGCGAAGCGAGCATGAGTCGCTAGTTAAATACATAATAATGTTAATACGATGAAAGAAAACATCACTAGGAAATCTATATAGAGGTATTATGAAAACTATTGTGGTTACTCTACTAATACTAATCGCATTTAGTAGTCCCAGCGGTGGGACTTCAAAAAAAAGGTAAATTATTGTATTGTATTCAGCCCTTTTTAACGTCCCACAGCTGGGTGCGGGCCTCCCTTTAATACGAGGGGAATCAGGTTATAGTCCACCACTCTGGCCGAGTGCAGATTGGCAGACTTCACATGTCTTTATTATAATAATTAATAATCACATTATTGACTTATAATAATTAATAATTAATCGTCGCAATTGGTCGATTATTTTTTTATTTATTTTTTTATACTATTCTGAATTAGTGCTTGACTACGTTCCACCTGATGGTAAGTGGTAACGCAGTCGTAGATGGTAAGTCGCACTAATTCAGTAGCCACCTATTCATTCTTGCCTTGAAGACACCCATATTGTAATCGGACGGAAACACCGACGCAGGCAGGCTGTTCCAATCCTTAGCCGCACGTATAATAAATGACGAAGCGAAACGCTTCGTCCGGACGGGTGGAATGTCCACGACATAAGGATGGACACCAGCCGTTCGTCGGGTTGTCTGATGATGGAAAGGGGATGGGGGAATTAAGTCATGTAGTTCCTGTTATTTAAAGATGAAAGCTTGAGCTTCACATAATGTATATACTTAATATTCATAATATACACGCTTCAATACTAGGCAGAGGTCATATTTTCGTTACGGGACTAAAAATAAATATATAGGTAGGCGGGTTGGTAGCAATAGTCTATAAATAAATATAAAATCACTATCGTGACCCCTTAAAAGTTATGTTACCATTAATTAACACTTTATCAAAGAATTCTACAAGAACACCCTATTTATAGCATAAAGTAATTCAATAAAAATCGCACACTACGTCTGATGCCAGGTGCTAACGAACTAGTTAGTTGCTTTACGGGTACTCTGTGTAATCAAACTTCCTAAACGGTGTTTTGGATTGAAGTAGTTTAAAGGAAAACTTAAATTTTACTATATAAAATAACTAGCGACACAGCCTTGCTTCGCTCGGGTTCGTCCCTAGGTACGTTTTAACGGTTAGTATGAAATACAAAATTTTGAATTTCTCGGCTTTTCTGTGCTATGATATGCATATAATAGTTATACTATGGGACTTAGCGCGTGGATAAGTGGCTATATACCTTGTTCCCGACGTTTCGACTGGGTTGCGCCAGCCGTGGTCACGGGCAGACTGGCGGTGTACGGCATCCCCTGCTACGATCGGAGATGTTTTTTGCAGACACCCTCACTTGATTATCACAATTTATAATGGCCGGTACACACGACACTAATATTATCCACCGGTGCGTTGGACGGACAACCGCGATATTTTAACTTTTCTATCACTGGACTCCACGCAGATGACAACTTGTATCCATCTTCACGATTGAAATTTTTGTGTTGCTTAATCTCAATCGCCTCGCGAACCATTCTTCGGTAATATCGGCGATCGGAAGATAAAATCCTAGGCTGGTGAAGCGAGTCGAAACGTCGGAAACAAGGTATATAGCCACTTATCCACGCGTTAAGTCCCGTAATATAACTATTATATAAATATGAAACGCGATAATTTAAAAAGTTATATGATATGCATATATTATTCATATAAACCTTCCTCTTGAATCACTCTATCTATTAAAAAAACCGCATCAAAATCCATTGCGTAGTTTTAAAGATCCAAGCATACATAGGGATAGACAGCGGTAAGCGACTTTGTTTTATACTATGAAGTGACTAGCGACTAACCTCTCGCTTTGGTCGGGTACGTTTTTAGGGACCTTTTTTGTTTATAATATTACAGGTAATATTAACAGCCTGGCCTGATGTAACTAGTCTAAGTGTTACTTCATGTCATAGTCTTCCAGTTTAGTAAATTTCACTCAAATCCGCCCAGCCATTCCACTGTGGAGGTGTAAGAAACATAATACAAACCTTTGTTTTGTTTATAATAATTTGTTTTGTTTAGGATAATAGCGTATTTAATTGGTGACTTTAGTCAAGGAGAAGAGTGAAATATGTTTTTTCCGTAGACGTTGCGACCTTGTTCTCGATCATATCATATGATCTCATCGGTTTCAATTCACTCCTCATAATTATGTAATTGGATTCAGTGAATTATTATCAATTAATATTTCAAAAGCCATTATGTAGCCTATTTGTAAGGTGCTAGCTTGGAAAACCAAGTGAAGCGAGATTTTCTTGTGCGGATCATGTTTTCAATATGATTACCGCTTGCTAATACGCTAAAGGAAAAGATTTTAATGAAACCTCAGGTGTACTTATAGGAGCATGTAAGAAAGCATGCACATAGATTGTAGGAATACGAGAAAGTGTGAAGTCTGCCTACCTGTATTTATCCAAAGTGCTGGGCTTATCCACCTCTCCATTGAGTCCATGAGGAAGTCCTTGTACAGCAGTGGGACGACGAAGGCTGAATTTTAAATTTTTATCATTACGGATTTATTTTGATCTTTGGATCCTGACCTTGATTATACGAGTATGTATAGTCATACCAAATTTCATCAAAATCTGTCCAGTGATTATCACGTGATGCGTTCCCAGACAGACAAACAAAAATTCTAAAAACTATACATTCGGCCTCTGTATCGATAATAATGGCTTTTTCAATAAGATTCTCTAAAAAATATTTAATGTACAGATTCGAATCAGTTAGAATTTTATTATATGTATGTCAAATATCTACGTAAATTTAAGAAAGTATTATGTGAAGTCTGAATTATTACACTATTATTATTCATTAATACTAGTTACGAACCATTAGAAGGTAAACACAAGCATACATTTGTCACTGTCGAGCCCTCTGATGCTTGAAAACTCCGTATTTCTTACCAAAACAAATATGAATTTTTATATATCCTTAAGTTGAGAATGATGGATATTGTTACGACTTAGGGTTCGTTACGATTAAAACAGCCGATTATTCTACTAAAAAAACAGACACTTTTATTATCCAACACCAATGACAAAACAACACAATAAGTTATAAAATACAATCGCACTATAATCACTTTAAGTCGCACTCGTAGATCGCTTCGATGTTTTCGCTTGTATCGCTGATTCCAAACTGACTAGTCGCGGCTCATACCCGGCCTTATATAGGGGCCTCGGAAGTTCCTGGAACGCTCTCGACTACTAGTTCCTCTATTCGATACTAGATGGCGCTAGTAGTACATAGAAGTTTCTGGAACGCTCTCGACTACTAGTTCCTCTACTCGACACTAGATGGCGCTAGTAGTACGTAACGTCACCATGTCCCGAGCATTAATCGTTGCGCGCAACACTGCCCCCTCCTAAGACATGCTCGTCCCGAGCATTATCGGCCTCATAATAACGCGCTAGTCGATCCACATGGACGATCTTCGGAGTACCTCTTGCACCTTTCCGTATCCGGTAGGTTACGTCATTGATCCTTGTTACAATCCGGTATGGTCCATCCCATTTAGCTTGAAGCTTAGGAGATTTTCCTTTGCTGCGAACTGGGTTGTGCAACCATACTAGTGAGCCCTCGTCGAACCCTTTGTTGTTCATTTTGTGGTCATACCGGGTTTTCATCTTTTCAGACATTTTCTGACCCGATTGTCTGACGTGCTTATAAATGTCATCCATCTTGTTTCGCAAGTCATTCGCATAATCGGTTATACAGCTTGGGGCATCAGGTGGTATTCCGGTGATCAGGTCTGCAGGTAGCCGTAATTCTCTTCCAAAGTTTGCGAAAGCTGGTGTCACCGATGTACTTTCGTGAACAGCGCTTCGATATGACAACAAAAACGGTTGGATGTGCTTGTCCCAATCTCGTTGACGATTTTCCACGACTTTTGCCAGGTACTTCTCCAATGTCTGATTAAATCGTTCCACCATTCCATCCGATTGTGGGTGGTAAGCAGTCGTTCTCGTTTTATGAGTACCCATGACTCGACAAGTTTCCTGGAATATTTGAGACTCAAAATTCCTTCCTTGATCGCTGTGAATCTCTAAGGGTACTCCAAAACGACAGAAGACTTCATGAACCAGTTTATCTGCAACTGTTGACGCTTCTTGGTTTGGAATGGCGAAGACTTCCGGCCACTTAGTGAAGTAGTCCATTACTACCATGAAATATTTGTTCCCACTGTCACTTTCCGGAAACGGTCCGGCTACGTCGAGGGCTATCCTCTCCCAAGGTGCACCAACATTGTACAATTTCAATGCACCTCTACTACGAGTCTGAGGTCCCTTTTCAGCCGCACAACTTGTACATTTGCGGCACCAGTCCTCGACATCGTCACGACAGTGGATCCAATAAAACCGTTCTCGTATCTTTAGTAGAGTCCGTTTAACTCCCAGATGACCTCCTGAATAACCTTCATGGTACAGCTTCAGAACATCCGACACTTTAGCTTTAGGGACAACCATTTGCAAATGACTGCTGTTCCCCCGAGCATTTT
Source organism: Argynnis bischoffii washingtonia (assembly GCA_033884665.1). Lineage (NCBI taxonomy): Eukaryota > Metazoa > Arthropoda > Insecta > Lepidoptera > Nymphalidae > Argynnis > Argynnis bischoffii. The sequence goes on from JAEMGE010000029.1 coordinate 7,883,480, forward strand.
CCCATTTACGACACAGGACTCCATCCTGAACCACCAAGCTGTCCCATTGGGCCCAATAACTTTTCGTGGTTGAACTCATCGCCGAGACATCGCTCCACGTGGGCTTAGGAGCACTGGCCTTTATCCACTCCAGAATCGGCTTGATATCCGAGTCTTCCTGCTGTGCTTGTTGTAGGCTTTCCTTCCACTCGTTGTTAAGGTCTGTCCTAAGCATCTTCACAGGTACCACTTCCTTAGCTTCTTGCCTAGCACAATGCTTGCAATCTTCGGGACAAGGTCTTCTTGACAATGCATCTGCGTTGCCATGGAATTTCCCGCTGCGATGTTCGACCACAAAGTCGTATTCCTGCTGCTGCTGGGCGGTGCTGTTAGACGCACTACCCTGTCGAGATTGGCCATTTTCCCTTTCTGCAGTCCGCTTAGGGCAACTGGATCGAAGGTGGCCCCTTTCCCCACAGCCGTAGCACCTAGGGCTGAATCCTTTACTACGGTCGCGAACTATAGCCGCTGTAACCTCCCTGACGCGATGGGAACGATGATCCTGTCGCGCAGCTTCCACCTCCAGTGCATGGGCCAAGGCGTCCTTGAGCGTCCCGTGGTGCCCGAGTCTCACTGCAGCTCTCACTTCAAGATCACGGATGCCGTCGATGAATGCCTGCACCAGGTTCCCTTCAATCACAACGGGCATAGACCGGTAGGCTTTCCGAACCAGCTTCTCCACTTCTAGGGCCCACTGCTGCAGGTTTTCGCTACTGCGCTGCACGCGATCTTTTAGCTGCGCACGAAACACGTGTTCCAGGTGTGCGTCACCATACCGGGCCTCCAACGCCTCCAGCAGCTGCTCGTAAGTCACTTCCTTACCGAGAGCTTCTAGAACAGTTAAGGCCTGGTCGCGCAGGCCTAGGGTGAGAGCAGTCATGGCTTGGTTTTTACTCCAGCCATTCGCCTTCATGACGGCCTCGAACTGGATTTTATAGGCCGACCAAGAAGATGTCCCGTCGAATGGCGGCACTTTGAAACCGCGGGGTGAAGCCGCTGCAACTGGAACTGCGATTCCATCTTCAAGTTTCAGGTTGTCCAACGTTTTCTTCACGTCAGCCATCACTTTGTCAACCCGATTATTTACTTGTTCGATTCTGCTTTCAGCCTCTGACAGGCGGTTGTTCACCTCCTTTATGTCTTTCCCTAAGATAGCGTGAAGGTCCTTCATGAGGAGCAACTGCTCCTCCTGTCGGCGGGCCTGCTCCTCCTGTCGGCGGGCCTCCTCCTCCTGTCGGCGGGCCTGCTCCTGCAGCATCATCATCAGAGCACTCAGGTCAGGTGCTGTGGATGCAGGAGCTGCTGCAGGGGCAGCAGACGGGCTGGCCACAGAGGTCGGCAGCTGGCCCTCTGAAGTCTGCGGCGATGCTCCTCCAAATCGCCTCTGGTCCGTCTCCTGCTGGCGTTGCTGGCTCCGGGTACGGATACCTTCCGTGTCGTCCTTGGGTAAAATCGGCATGATTTAATCCCACACTTCTGACACCAATTGTTACGACTTAGGGTTCGTTACGATTAAAACAGCCGATTATTCTACTAAAAAAACAGACACTTTTATTATCCAACACCAATGACAAAACAACACAATAAGTTATAAAATACAATCGCACTATAATCACTTTAAGTCGCACTCGTAGATCGCTTCGATGTTTTCGCTTGTATCGCTGATTCCAAACTGACTAGTCGCGGCTCATACCCGGCCTTATATAGGGGCCTCGGAAGTTCCTGGAACGCTCTCGACTACTAGTTCCTCTATTCGATACTAGATGGCGCTAGTAGTACATAGAAGTTTCTGGAACGCTCTCGACTACTAGTTCCTCTACTCGACACTAGATGGCGCTAGTAGTACGTAACGTCACCATGTCCCGAGCATTAATCGTTGCGCGCAACAATATAAACTTTCATCCCTTATGTCTCCCTTGAAATATTTTTGCGATAAGAAGGAGCTTAGATTGAATCTATCTCAATAAAAAAAAAATCATCGAAATTGCTTCAGCGGATTAGGATGAAATAATTATATAGCATACATATGAATGTATGTATGTACATATGTGTTAACACCAGGGCTCAGAACCGGTTAAAAAAACGGTTTGTTTTGGTAATGTAATGGTTAATTCTTCGCTCGTTCTTTAACCGGTTAGTCAAAACGAAAGGCTTAGTAAATCGAAATAACAATGAAGAGAAAGGTTGGATTTCTGGTTCGGTTGAAGAACGCAACCGAAAAACCTTTCGGTTTGGGGTCTATGACCGAAACCGGCTTAAAAATTGAACATGTTTCCGAGCCCTGGTTAGAATCGCAATTTAGAGCTTATATGAAAAGTCCAAGAAGAAAGGCTGTTGTAAATCTAGCATTACTTCAAACTTTTGAATTTTCCACGGTGACTAAGCTTGTAGGAGATTTTGTGAACGTCTGTCAACTTGTGTTATTTTATCTCACTATCGCCAATTCATTATTTATTCCACTAAAACGTACCCTAAATCATAATTTTCAGGACATTAATGAGTTAATACATTATTTTAGCAAGTATCTCGTCAGTGTCATCATCTCAGTTGTGCGACACTTTGCTGACAGTACTCGAGAATATTCTTGAGACAACTTTACAGAGACGTCGTTATATAATAATTAACCTAGAAACGCAAAGCGATTTAGGCTCTATATCTAATTTGTTAGGATTTATTTTTGTATATGCCTAAGCATACGGGATGTACGGAAAGTTTATTGAAACTAAATTTGAACTAGTTGGTACGCAAATGATAATATCGCCCCGAATCTTCTATTTAATTATGATTTATTATGAAGTTTTGTTTCATTAAAGAAATAAGATTAAAGTTTTAGATCGCCTCGTGTTGTTAAATCAAAACTTTAAATTAATTTGAAATAACTAATAAATCATATTACGTTACAATTGGAATGAAAGTTTTATAGTATTTTTATTCAATACTTTGTTAGATTTACGCGAATATTTGACATTTTAAATAAAACTATCTTTTCGGATAATTTCGCGGATCCATTTGAATTTTTGAAATCATTTTTGTAAAATAGTGGATAGGCACTGTCTGTAACAAGTATATAACGCCTTTGAGACGTCTAAAATCTTAGTCCCTCCCGTGACTATGATTGCTGTAAAGCATTCGAAACGTCGGGAACCAAAAATCAAAATAAATCCGCGAAATAATCCAAAAAGATAGTTTTGTTTAAAATATCTTTTCGGATTTTTTCGACTGATTGACTGAGAGTGAGTATTTCCCATGATCATGCTGTAAACCATTCGGAACGTTTGGAAAAATATAAAATAAAACTGCGACAAAATCCAAATGATTTATCTTTTTTAATCTCTGAGTATAAAATTTTTTGCTTTTGCTCATCAAAGCTTTTAAAAATACCTCGTGATATTGCATAAAATTAAGAAAACTCATTGACCGGAAAGAGATGCGATACTCAATTTTTGTCTTATTTTTCTATCTCAAAATATCTATATATAAAATATTAGAAAGCGTGTTCAGAGTTCGTACAATAATAATAATTAATATAATTATGTGATGGTAGGTATTAATTGAGCAACCGTATTTGTTGCAAGTAAAGATGCGTTTATGGGCAAGAGACATCGATCAAAAAAGTACTTTTTGATCGATGGCAGGAGAGTGATAAAGAAAGTTAGAAGCAATAAATACGTTTTCGCGTTCATAATAAATGATACTAGTGACTTACCCTCACTTCTCTCGAGGGTGTCGTTTAGATCCTCTTGCATTTGTAATATTACGATATTCGTTTCGCTTGTCGAATTTATTATCAAACATCGACTTTTCATTACCCTCTTTAGATATAATATGTATAATAAGGTATCTATATCTTACCGGTGGTAGGACTCTGTCAAGCCTGAGGAGTCCGACTGGATGGGTACCACCCCCTTATCTATTTCTGCCGCCAAGCAACAATGATTGCATTGTTGTGTTCCGGTTTGAAGGATAAGGTAGCCAGCGCAATTACAGGCAAGAGGCATAACATCTTAGTCCTCACAGTGATAACGTACCGGCGGTTCTGCAGTTTTGTTACATAAAACTTAAGTGCATGAACCGTAGGTGTTATGGGCGACAGGTATCACTTTCCATCAGGTGGACTGTCTGCTCGTTTATCACTGAATACCATAAAAAAAAAAAAAAAAAAAAAAAAAAATAAGAAACCATCCAAAAGAAAATCTCCAAATTATAATGTAAACTGCGTCAAAATCCATTACGTAGTTTAGGAGTAATTAGCATACATACAGACAGACGCGAATAGTGACTTTATTTTGTTCTATTTATATATTAAGTAAGTGTTTTACAGATATCTACCATACTAATGCATCTAAATCATTATATTTATATTAGGCTCATATTATATACTAGATTAGTGTAAGTATCCTGTTTCGCTTCTGTGTAGCTAAGTGTCTATATGTCTATACAGTAGTCTATATATTACTCCAGATTATAGTGTATCGGTGTATTAAATTTCATCCAAATTCGTCGAGCCGTTTCATGCGATAAGGATTAACAAATGTACACACGTACATACAAATTTTGCATATATAATAGTCGTCCGAACATAAATATATATATGTATGTGGAAAAATCTTATTCCACAGTGGATATATGTTATAGTGAAATATTTCAATTTTATTTTAAATTTAAACCCAGAATAAACTATTCAACTTTCAATATTTTCTATGGTTAAGTACGCAATATATTCCCTTATCAAATCATGTAAGATATAAAACAAGATGGAGTAACTTCGTCCCGGGACCCTTATGTTATGTGTGGAGTTAAGTTTTATTCTCTCCCTTTATAGTGAGTGACTCGTAAATTTTATATGCAAAGATAAATTCTGAACAAATGGAAATTTTAACTTTTAAATATATGAATTTAATATGTTTTAATCAACGTTTTATATGTACTAATATTAGAAAGAGGCAGACTTTGTTTGTTTGTTTATTTGAACGCGCTAATCTCAGGAATTACGAATCCGATTGGAAAAATTCTTTTTGCATTAGATAGCCCGTTTATTGAAGAAGGCTATAGGCTATATATCATATAATATATAATCTATCTATTCCATACCAACCGTTAAAACGTACCTAGGACGGATCCGAGCGAAGCGAGGGTGAGTCGCAAGTACTAATAGAAGACTATCTATTCCGAACTAACCGTTAAAACGTAGCTAGGAACAAACCCCTAGCCTATCTAACAATATTCCTGTGTCAAAAAATCAATTTAAACTCGTTCGCATTTGTATCATTTTTGATTGAGTTCAAAAAAGAAGAGTGTGTGTGTCTTAATGTACTTTTACTATGCGTTCTCTTCATTATTAACTGTTCATTGAATCATGAAAAAAATAAATCATCTCAAATGGTATCTTCTTATATTATTACCCCATATTATAAGTTTTTGTAATTAAAATATTGAATTATTTTCGTACAACTCAAAAATTTTCTACTTCTTTATTGGTTTCTATTAGAATCCCGTGTATATGGTGAATATTTTATATACGAAATACCTTCATCGATGCGGGTCGAGTTAAACTTTGTTCCGGGTCTGACAAGGAGTTAAGTTATCGCAGCCCTTTTATTCTATCCCGATAGTGTTGCCCGTAAAAATAAACTATCCGTACAGATTTATTTGTATGTATGTAGAGACTATACGTATGTTTATATAATGGTAACGTCATAAGTTTTTTTTTATCTTTACGTAAAGTGCTTTGAGATTTGTTTTATGTCTAAGTGTAAGTAAATTATCTTAATTTTACTTGTTACTATCTCTATAGGTATTTAAAGTTATATATGTGTAGTGTATCAACTATCTGGTATCCATAACACAGGCCTCGTAGCTTACCATGGTAAAACTATATGGTGCTGTGTGTTAATGTCCCAATATATTTATTATTTATTTATTAATATATGAAAGGGATTTGGTGTTTTTATTTTGATAAATGATTAAAGTATTTTTTTCTATTCTCTGCTGTTCACACAACCCAGTTTAAGATACTTTTTGGATTAATTGTATGGTGTGGTACTATTTTTACTTGTGACTGAATATTTAAATAAATTATTTTTAACAGATGTCTAATCCATTTCAGATTTAGTTAATTGGTTTGTGTATCAGATGACTGATGATGATGATTTTCGCACATTTATCTCATATATTACTGTATTACAGTTTTTTTAAGTTTTAAAACTGTAATTACTGTCCTGGTAAAAAAAGAGAGATTCACGGTATAAGCTATAAAAATTAAACTAAAATTGGATCATTTATTATACGTTAACCACAAATTATATCTATTTGCATCGACTATTTGGCCGCGACTATTTTGGCTTTGTAGAATTTGGGGAAATTATAATTAATATATTGATCATATTTCCTTTTTATTTTAGTAAAATTTTATGGAAATACAAGATCTTCCTTTTTCCTTACACACAGCATCTCTAAGTAACATAACGTTTGTCTGTCTATCTGTCTGTTCGTTTGTGCACTTCCTTACTAGTGTAAAATAAAATCCCCCGCCGCGTAAGTCTGTCTGTCCGAACGCGATACACTCAAAAACTATCGAACGGATTATCATACGATTTCGACTAACAGATGAGGATTAATCCATGAGGAAGATTTAGATGTATAATTCATGAAGGTTTCGTGTAAATTGGCTGAAATATGACGATGATTGATGAAGATTTCGGCAAAAACTAATAAAGTTATATGAAATCAATGTATTACAGAACTATTTCTCTTAAAAAGATCTTCCTATTAAACTAAATATGTATAATACATACACACGATCGCATAGACATTTTGTTACGGCCAACGAAGCGTACCGTGTAGATTACTATTAGCACGCAACTTCCTGTGTCGCGCCGGTAAATTAATTACACCGTGTGACATGTCAAGATTCTGTCGTTTGGGGCTCGCAATGTATAGGCGAACTCAATTAGGCATAGTTTAATTATGTCGAAATTGAACTTAAAACGATAGTGTTAACTATTAACACCTTATTATAGTTACCTCTAGTTAAATTAACGAGGTAATTTAAATATATAATAGAAATAGGCAAGAGGCATATCATCTTAGTCCTCACAGTGACAACGCACCGGCGGTTCTGTATTTTTGTTACCTAAAACCTAAGTGCATGAACTGTAGGTGTTATGGGCGACAGGTGCTGCTTTCCATCAGGTGGTCTATCTGCTCGTTTGTCACTGAAATAAATAAATAAAATAAATAAATAAATAAATAGAAATTTACTATTAAGAACTTAATAGTAAATAACATAATTTAACTATGTAAAACTAATCGTTGATATTATCGAGTTATTATTACTGAAGTGATTTACCCTCGCTCCGCTCGGGTTCGTCCCTAGTTAGGTTTTAAAGTTTAGTATACATTTCTCAGAGATGAGATATTTTCCCGCAGTAAAAACTATCCTATATGTTGACCCGGATAACCAGATATCTTCATACCAAATTTCATGAAAACGTGTCCCAGTGGTTTTCTCGTGATGCGTTCTCAGACAGACATACAGACAAAAATTCTAAAAACTATAGATTCGGCCTCTCTCTCGATAATAATGACTATGACAATAAGATTTTCCAAAAAATATTTAATGTACAGATTCGACTAAGAATTTTATTATATGTGTATATTCACTACTTTTTAATTTTAGGAACGAAACCTAACTAATATACACATGTTCTATTGACGTCAGTAAAACTGTTTGTAGTTCTGTAGGGGTAGTTCAAGGCCCAAACTATACAATACACACTGTACACAGCATAGAGTAGGGTGTAGCTAAATGAAACGTGTAATGTCCAAAATATGTATTTATTAGTACTTGTGTTTGCCTAGTGGTGGAAATTCGACCGTAATTTTTATTGAAAATTTCTTTATATATATATGAATTTACCTATCTATATACACTATAAAAATTGTGTCCAAAGTCCAAAATACAAAAAAAAAAAGGAAATCAGTTGACAAACAAAGGAGAAAAAGGTACTACACTGTTTTGGTTTTGCTTATTTACATATATGTAGACTAGCAGACCCTACCACGCGTTGCTGTGGCACACTTATAAAATTTTTGTTTTTTTTTAGCTTGACGGTAAAATTTCAATAAATAAAAACTTAAAAAAAAATATTAAAACAACAAACGCACTATTCGCCACTACGATTTTCGAAGGTTCCCCTCGATTTCTCGGGGATGCCATTGTCAGGTCCTGGTTTCTTTATGGTACTACCCTTGGAATATCTTTTTTCCAACAAAAAAAAAAGAATCATCAAAATCGGTTCATAAATGACGAAGAAATCCGCGAACACACATAAAAAAATATATATACGGTCGAATATAGAACCTCCTCCTTTTTGGAAGTCGGTTGAAAAGGAAATAATCGGGATGAAAACTATCCTATGTTATAATTTCGAACAAATCGCACATAAAAAAAAAACGTTAAGATCGAATAAGTAGTTTAGGAGTTCATCGCGGACAAACATCGTACCACGGGAATTTTATATATTAAGATATGAAGTCGGTTAATAAAGGTATGCAGACAAATTAATAGTAAATTACAATACTTTATAATTTTCCAAATACGACACGAAAAGGACAAAATACATACATAATACATACATACGAAAAGGAGATATTTTCATTTCTCGTATGCGATACGTAGAGGAAGTGGCGTGCTACGCAATACGTGCTACGCTTGGTTAGACGCGGCGTGAAAGTGTTATATGTAATTATAACAATTAATTATTGTTTTAATTACATGTAGTATGTATTTGTTTATTTGGTTTTTGTATAATTCAGTTATATTTACATTGTAATTGAATTGAATTTGAGCTACAAGCTCTTAACAAGTACAAATTCAATATGGCAATATTTTACAAGTATTTATATTGAAAGTGAAGTTGTTAAAAAGCTGTATTGAATTTCAATTAATAGGGTATGCTGAACAGTATTAAATTAATTTTCTGTTCTTGTGGAATGTATGAGGTAATTAAAGGAATATATTACTCGCGTTCGTCTCTAGGTACGTTTTCACGGTTAGCTTTGTTTATATGTAATAGTTGCTTGCTACTTCTAAGATATTCATTTAAATTATATAGCGATTTACCTTCGCTTCGCTCGGATGCGTACGATGTATGCGGATTTTGTTCACAATTTCATGGGTTTTAATATTTTTTTTGCGGAACTTTGATTCTTTTTCTAAAATAAAAGTAGCCTTAATTACTCCTTATAACAGCAGCTATCTGCCAGTGAAAGTCTCGTCAAAATCGGTCCAGCTGTTTCGGAGCTTAGCCGGAACAAACAGGCAGACAGAGAGAGACAAAAATTGTAAAAAATGTTGTTTTGGTATATGTACCGTGTATTCATCCATATGCATTTAGTAAAAAGCGGTTATTTTAATATTACAAACAGACACTCCAATTTTATTTATCGGTATATAAAAAAATTGTATTTTATTTATCCACTGGATGCGGATGGCACAAGACCGGTTGTCGTGGAAAATATAGAATAATTTAATTAAGATAAGAAGCTGTTAATGTATATATATATATATATATATATATATATATAAAATGACAGACAGACATACTACAAATTATTTTTAATTAGTTTTTCCATCATCATAATCAACTTACTTCTGGTCCATTGCTGGACATAGGCCTCCACTATAAGATTGTAATGAGCTCGATCTTCAATTAATTCATCTAATTTATTATTATTAAAAATAAAAAATGAATATTGTCTATACATTATACTACCTTTTTTGTTTTTTTTTTAACTTAAGGTAAAAACAATTTATGTTATATAGTAGTTATGACGTATCTTTTTTATGTTGTGTTGCTCATCTTTTATCGGCCTGTAAGCTAAAGCCTTTTTGTAACGATTGTTAAACGATTTATTTTAAACATCTCGATCCCTCTCTTGTCACGTTTTATAGATTAGAGTGAGATGGAAAATATTTTCTTAACTCCATCTACAAGATGAGGGTAGGATTATTTTTGTTCGTTAAATGTGATTTTATAATTATGTTTTAAAATAGTATTTTTGATATACTTTTTTTGTATAAACGTATCTTACTAATATTATAAATGAGAAAGTTTAGATGTTTGGATGTTCGTTACTCAATCACGCCAGAACGGCTGAACGGATCTGGATGAAATTTGGCACAGAAATAGATTATAGTCTAGAATAGCATATAGGCTTTTTGTCTTTTTACTTTTATTCTCGAAAAAATGTACGGTTCCCATGGGATAGATTTGTTTTTGTTTTTCGCCGCCGCTAGTTGTAATATAAAGTTAAAACATACTCGTATATTAAGTTTAGATACTGATTTATGAAACTGTTTGGTATTCCCTTGTTGAAATACTTTAAAAGCTATGCCTATCTCGAACATGTAAATCTTTATTACCAACCTTTATACATTTTTTTTTATATTTGAAGTAATTTCAGTACGTACTATCTCGTAATATATCGTATACGATATGAATCGTACGTCATCTAGTTTATTACGTAGGCGAACGTAAAAACTAAGAGAAACCCTGATTGCTTCACAATGGACCCTTTTCGAGGCGTCCAAAGATAAAACAGCTGTAAAATGTACTATAAATCGTGAATACTAAAACTTTGATAAATGTGAATTCATGTAACTTATTTAGCTTTTCGATACTAATAATATTTTGAGTATTTTTTCCCAGTTATGTATTTTTTTAAGTTCGTTTATGTTTTGTCCGTTAACTTTAAAAATATTAACAAACCCCATTATGATATCTAGACTTCTTGTTCTTCATGATATATTTAATGTATTTTTCTTGTGGCGAAAATAGTATAGTAACTATTATTTCCTGGCGTCTACTCCGACATTTTTTTGTAATATAGGTACAATCAACATGATTGTAATTAACAGTAATAATGCACGTTCGCTTTATCAATAGCATCCCTCACGCGTAACTGTCTCGGTAGACTAGAAAGACGGGGAAAGAACTCGTTTTGGTTGGTTGTAGGACTTTGTTTGGGGTTCTGGCACTCTCGTGCATTACGCGAACACGTATTGTATGTGTACTTTGCGCCTATACTTCGTAGATAGAAGAAAGCACCACTTAGTTGTCCTGGCCAATTTATATGTAATATACTGGGAAAAATGTTATTACATACTTTGTCTGTGTTCGAGAATCGAACCTTGAACTTTCTCGTTGTGTAATATTTATGGTTAACTTCATTCCTCATACCAATTATTTCTGTAGAACCAGGTTTATAATAAAAGTAATAAAAGTTCGAAACAAGATATTATTTTTATAATACTGTGAAATGATTTTTATGAATAAACTTCTGAAATGTGGTTATTAAATTTACAGATGCCAATTTTCAATGATCCCATATACGATGTATTCAAGTCACGCGCGTATGCTAAGAAGGTTCTTGTTAAATCCCACTTCTTAGAAATTATTGTAAGTTTCCTATCTAACTTTAAAGGAAAACATAGTTATATGATTATTATTTTTGTTTAAATAATAATAATTATAAAAAATAGTATTCTGTTTGTCCATTTCAATTTATTTTCATATTAGCGACTTGATCTCGGTTTGCTCGGACCTAAGCCTAACAGTAGCCTGTGTGTTACTCCAGACCATAGTCTATCTGTGTACTATATTTTATCATAATTAGTTGTTTCAGCGTGAAGAAGTAATAAACATACAAACACGTACACTCAAACTTTCGCTTTGTAATTTGTCACATTCCTTCTTTATACACCTATGCTAGTCTTGACGTCTATAACATAAGATTACTAGCAGAACCCGCGGCCAGCCCACGTTCAATGTAGAAAAAAACTCTTTTGCTTTATGTCATACAGCGACTCACCCTCGTATTTGTATAATATTGTTCATACAAAAATACTAAAATCGTGATTAAAAAATGAGAGGTGGGGGTAGGAGGGTGAAAAAAACTTGACGACCTTATTGTCTTACTTACCAAATATATTTAAAAAAAAAAAATTCGGTCTAACCGTTTTGGAGGAGTGCAACCACAAACACCGTGACATGAGATATTTATATATTAGATTTATTGTCAAATCGTACACACTTTAGTAGTGTATTATATAGCAGATTTTTCTATTAGTAACAATATCTTACTTTTATTCAGTCTGTCAGTTATTTTAGTTCAATACAAAGTGTTATATATATATATATATATATATATATATATATATATATATATATATATATATTTTATGAGATTCAGTGACAAACAGACAGACAGACCACCTGATGGAAAGCAGTACCTGTCGCCCATAACACCTACGGTTCATGCACTTAGGTTTTAAGTAACAAAAATGCAGAACCACAGGTGCGTTGTCACTGTGAGGACTAAGATGATATGCCTCTCGCCTGTAATTGCGCTGCCTACCTTATCCTTCAAACCGGAACACAACAATGCAATCATTGTTGCTTGGCGGCAGAAATAGATAAGGGGGTGGTACCCATCCAGTCGGACTCCTCAGGCTTGACAGAGTCCTACCACCGGTAGACATATTTAATGTATGGTAAGTAAATATTCTAATTATTATTCAAATGAATAAGTTATGAGAGCTCCTGTTTTCTATTTCCGTAAATATATCTATCTACTACGAAAAAGTTCTACATTATAAATATATTATATTTTGATGTTACCTTGAATCTGACGATCATAAAGACAAAAGAGCTCTCCCAATATGAAAATGTTATATGAAATTTTAAACTATACGGTTGCCCAAGACGGTTTAAATTTATAAACTTGCAAAATTTTCTTACCCCACGTCAAAATTACCTCTTTTCAATAGCGCATTTTCCATTCAAGTCACGCCCGAGTGTTTAGACGGCGTGCGAGATTGAAATCACAGAATGGTAGTTAAATATTACACCCACATATTACTTTACCGTGTACACCGTGAAGAATAAACAGATTGCCTCAAAATAGTATGGAACATTAGACTCTAAATTTTTATGTACAACTAGGGACATACCCTCGCTTTGCTCAGATGCGTGGTGAATTTTATATATCTTTACGTATACTAAAATTGTAACTAAGCCCGAATCTGTAAATTAAATAGTTTTTGGAATATCTTATTTAAATAGACATTATTGTAGATACAGAGGCCGAATCTATAGTTTTTAGAATTTTTGTCTGTCTGTCTGTTTGCCTATAACCACACCACGGAAAATCACTGGAGGGATTTTGATGAAATTTGCTATGATGATAGCTGACTATCCGAGTCAACATATAGGTCAAATTATATATACTTTTTACTGTGGGAAAATATCTCATCTCTGAGAAGTCTATACTGAACGTTAAAACGTAAGCAGGGACGAACCCGAGTGAAGCAAGAGTGAATCGCTAGTACTCTTATATAGCGCCATCTTTTGATAATTTTTTTATTCTAGATAATAATAGGTTAATTGTGTATTAAATTTTATCCAAACCCGTTCAGTCGTTGCATCGTAAAGAAATAACAAACAGACACACACAAACTTTCATACATTTGACCAATTTTATATATATATGTATATATATATATATATATATATATATATATATATATATATATATATAAAAAATTGGTCAAATGTATGTATATTGTACATGCCTTAGTTTGTCTTTTTATTACTCGATAATTTCTTGATGTTATACTATGTTGGTTATTTCTACTTAAATTAAGAAAAATATTGTTAACATTACTAATAATTTACGTTTAATTTATTTCAAAAAATCCGAAAATATAGTTTTATTCCGAAAAGATAGTTTTATTTAAATATCTAATATTCGCGTAAATCTAAGAAAGTATTATTTCAATCCTGTTATATTTACAAATTATATTTGTTTATAGACCCTCCCTCTTCATTCAGTCTCTCACTGCCAAAATAATTTTCAATATTTTACGAAAATCGATATGTGTATTTTAGTAGCATCTGTTATTCAATTTTCCATAATAATTAAGTTAAATTTGGCTTTAGATATTAAGTTAATTATTATAATTACATCCAAATAAGGTCGGTGTTATTCGAGTCACGCCCCGCTGTTTGCTCGCGTGAGTGTAAACTCTATCTATTTCAAGATATAATGTTACTTGCTTAACTTCTTCATATGAAATATATTCAAAATTCATATACATTATTATTACCCGCGGCGTTACTCGCGTAGTAGGTACTAAGATTAAATATAGCCTGTTTGTTAACAATTAATGTAAATTACGTATATCTCGAATTTCACTAAAATCGGTAGAGCTGTTGCTGTATGAAGATGTACCAAATACATTCGTACTCACAATTTTTTTTGGCTATGATCTATGTTCTAGGTATCATCCAAATTCATACGAACGCCTTAGCTTGAAGATATAATAAACATACGCACAACTTTTATGTATAAATTTTCTAATTTTTATAATTACATGTGTTTGTTAATAATATGTTTTGAACTAAAGAGTGTTGGCAACAAATGAAAGTGAAGCAGCAAGCAATCAATACATCTTAAACATTGTAGATTGCTAACAATGATATTGAGTAATATATAATAAGTTTTTTTAAACATGTCAATCTGTTATTATTTGAGACTCATATAGAGTTATATTTTTTATTCTCATTTTAAGAGCTGAGTCACTTGGGACTATGTTGCTTTGGTAGGTTCAACAAATATTCTTAAGTATACATTAATTATAATATGATTTTGGCTAACTCTGAAGCAGGATTTGCAAGATTACATATTCCAATTGATCTCTTAAAATGTGGTGCACATCGTCACACATAGAGATAGCTTAAACAAAAAGTTAACTAAATGCATGATTGAATATGCATGTAGTTACTGAGTCAACATAATTTTAATGGGTAACTTAAAATGAGGACACATGCACTTAAAAAACATTACGAATATCTAACGAGCGGGTCTGTAAACGAAAGTGTCTACAAAGTGACGTTTTCCTCCACACACGTCTCAATCAAACTCGAAATATCATTTTCCCTTTTAAAACTCGGCGGTTTTTTAAACAGCCAAAGCGTATTTTGGGAAGCGCGATTCCACCTGACAGTTATAATTACTGAGGGAACGTCATAAAGGTAATTCGAAGTTTGATGTGCGAAACGTATGCATTTGGTTGATGCGATGAAGGTCGCGAAATTCGTTTTTCATTAAAAAATTTTAAACTTGTTAATTTGTGGGTTGTTTGAAAGCGTTTTGTAAAGTTTCTTATACAAGGGATTCGTTTGCGATGATTTTGCTGTTCTTCTGTATTTCTTCAGGGATAAAACGGGACCCATTTTAATTAAAATGTCAAATATTCGATTCGCCGTGTCCGTCTGTCTATACATTACATCCAATTTACTTGGAGGCTATTGGAAGTACATAACTGCAATTGGATACATAAATGTTATTTATTTATTCAACATATCGCTACTTGTCTAACGACAATTGTTCAGTCAAATTACAAAAAAAAACTTTTGTTGAGTTATGTGTTTCTAAAGAGTAAAATATTTCACCGGTTGTAGGACTCTGCCAAGCCTGAGGAGTCCGACTGGATGGGTACCACCCCCTTATCTATTTCTGCCGCCAAGCAACAATGATTGCATTGTTGTGTTCCGGTATGAAGGATAAGGTAGCCAGTGCAATTACAGGCAAGAGGCATATCATCTTAGTCCTCACAGTGACAACGCACCTGTGGTTCTGCATTTTTGTTACTTAAAACCTAAGTGCATGAACCGTTGGTGTTATGGACGACAGGTACTGCTTTCCATCAGGTGGTCTGTCTACTTGTTTGTCACTGAATCGCATAAAAAAAAAATATTGTGTAGTCACGTAGTGTATAAGATTCAGCCTAAAAATCACAAAAAGATTAACAGACAGATTTCGAAATTCGGCGAGATTCATAGATCGCGCTTACACTTTGCTTCATAACAAAGTTCTACTTTAACAAAAGAAATGTGTCATAGTCTTATCAAACGCTTTAGAAAACCGTATTTTGCTAAGTTTCAGGCGAAGTAGTCATTGGTGGATTTGAAATGAAAGTAAGTTTTGAATCTACTATCCGAATAAGTAGCATATTAGCATATATCAGTATCAAAATATGACAGACAAAAATGTTTAAATTTATTCAACTAACTAGCGACTTACCCTCGTTTCGCTCGGGTTCGTCCCTAGGTACATAAGTTTTAACGGTACTTTCCGTGTACCTTAAGGAGCATACGAAAAAATATATTTGCTGAATTGGTCGAGCCGTTCTCGAGATTTGCGCTTAGCAACATTCATTTTTATTTATATAGAATATTATTGGAAATTACTATGTACGACTCAGAAATCAAAATTGTAAAAAGTAAACTTCGGAATGTGTTCACTTTACAAATATGACTTTCACTTAAAGTTACGACTATAAATCTCACTCTTGTCTATACAGATAAATAAAATTGAAGTGTCTGTTTGTATTGTCAAAATAACCGTTTTTTACAAATTTATACACATGAAATTATATACGGTACTTATAAGAAAAACACATTTTTTTTAATTTTTTATCTTTCTTTCTGTCTGTTTGTTTTGGCTAATCTCCAAAACGGATGGACTGATTTTGACGGGAATTTCATTGGCAGATAGCTGATGCTATAAGGAGTAATTTAGACTACTTTTATTTTAGAAAAAGAATTAGGGCTCCGGTCAAAAAAAATTAAACGGACTCGCCCAAGCTAAGCGAGGGTAAGTCGCTAGTTTCTAATACATTCTTACATTTGAAAACTCATTGCATATAAAAATAACAAATTTAAAACCTAATCTCACTCCCTAAAACGTTATTACCAAATAGCTTTATATTAATTTTATAAAGTATAAATTTAGCTAATTTGGGTTGTCCAAATTAAATTTATGTAACCCTGTTTGCGCCCGCCTACGTTAATTGTTTATCTGCTTCAATGTTCTCGAGTTGATACTTAGTGGATAAAAGCTTTTATTGTTTTATAGATCTTATGCTTTTTTACGGACTTTTTGAATAAAACTATCTTTTCAGGAGAGACTCTCCCGTGACCATGTTCGCTTTGAAGCATTCGAAACGTCGCGAACCAAAAATGGAAATAAACCCGCGAAAAAACCGAAAAGAAACTATTTAAAACATAAACAAACCTATTCCTCGGGAACCGTACATTTTTCCGGAATAAAAAGTAACCTATGTGTTATTCCAAACTATAATCTATCTCTGTGTCAAATTTCATCCAGATCCGTTCAGTCGTTCTGACGTAAAAGAGTAACAAACATACTGGATGTATGTTTGTACTCACAAACTTTCACATTTATAATATTAGTATAGATTTCTAAAATCTAAGAAAATTGCTTAAAATAAGTATTATTTGACAAACTTTAAAAAGGGGGAGGTATCTTCTTAATTACTTAATTACACTTATTTACAACTATTGCCAGAGTCTATGGTAGCTTCCTCACAGACTGACTACACTGGCGCCCTTTAGTTTAAATGACTATTGTTGCGCTAATTGCGATTTTTTATGATTAATTTTCTTTATCTTTGGTGTATATCTATCTAAAAATGGAAAAAAATGATTTTAATGTTATTAATATGAATTATGAATTATTAATATTTCATATCATTCGGCCCGAAGTTTTAAGTTCAGAAAATATTTTGTTGTATAAAGTTACTTTTATAATATTTTTTTTTTAAATTATTGAACAGTTATGATGGAAAATTAGCACACAGCACCATCTAGTTCCATGGTAAGCTACGAGGCTTGTGTTATGGATACCAGCATAGCAAGTAGGATCATTATAAACTGCGCCAAACGTGTTGTCAATATTAATATTACTTACTATTTAGTCACACTATTTTTAGTTAATAATTAATTTATTTAAGTAAATTATTTACTAAATTTTATCTAACATTTTTAGTCTACTCAGTTGATCTTATCGCTTCGATTAAGAACTTCCCGCTCTTTGCTCTCTATCTAAAAAACAGTTGATCGTGCGAAATATTGTATAAGTGCTTTGTAGATATTTTTCATACTTTACAACTTAATGAATTCAAACCTCATTCAGCGAAGGAATCAATATATTTTTTGGGAAGTCCGGGAGGACCCCGTGCCTAAAAAAGTGTCTTTTACAAATTACATAGATGATCAAAATGTCTACCAATTCAAGTGTAGTTACTTGTATTCAGCCCTTTTAATGTCCCACTGCTGGGATCTCCCTTCAATGCGGCCAAGTACGGGCGGATTTCACATGACTTTCGAAAACTTGCTAGGTTCTCTCAGACATGCAGGTTTCCTCACGATGTTTTCCTTCACCATAAGACAAGTGTAATCATGTGAAATTATTTATACAAACATACATACATTCATTATATATAAAACCCTGAATTTTGGTAATTATTAGGGTTAATCAGAAGCAATATAGTTTTGTTTTTAAGCTATGAAGTTAAAATAAATAAATAATGTAATAAACTATAATATTTAAAAAAAAAATAAGATTTTATTCAAGTCTCTTATGTAGAACAGTCGATTAGGTCGTTTGGAAGTTGTCTTTGATGACATACAACATACCTATATAGGGAGTTGAATAAAGCAAAATGTTAAAAGGTAAAATAACGATATAAAATCGATTTCCGTGACCTTTGACCTCTTCTGCTGTATCAGCTACAAAAATATACAATAGTATTTTATATAAATTATATATATAAAGATAATGTAATCTTTTCGATCACAGTGACAGACACAATCGAGGCTTAATCGAAGTGTCATAGACACGTGACATACGTGTTATTTAACATGACATGGGTTGTATGTGAGTTATAGAAAGTAATTTTTTGTGTTAATCATTAAAGAAATTATAGTTTATTTTATAAGGAGAAATGTTTCTAGGTTTCAGAATAAACTTACGAATTTATTTTCCCTTTAATAGTCTGTAAGTATTTAATGATCTATAAGTGCGTAAACTAACATGTGTCGAAACTTTTAGTGTACCGAGTTTAATAGAAGTATGTCACGTTGTCAGTTAAATAATGGATCGTAGGATCGATTTCCTCTCGAGGAGGAAATACTTTTTTATGTCAAGGAAGTTAAAAGTGTATCGTTTAAAAAAAATAATGGTACGCAAGTTTAAAACTCTTAATAAGGCAAAGTCTTTCAGCTCTAAAACAAACATGGTACCAACAAAGCTATCAATGTACTATAAACTTAATACTGGTTTAGACTCGAAACAATATCAAAGTAAAATTTTAACAGAAACTTATTTATTAATATAGCAATTTCACGCTAACCTCTACAAGGTTCTGTATTTTGGTTTTGTATTTTGTGCCTTAGTGGCACTTGTTTATTCATAAAGGAATTAGTGGAGAACTAATATAATATACATACATATGTTTTATATGTTTTGCTTTTTTTTATATTCGTTTTTCACATTTAGTATAGATTTCTTAGGGATGAGATAGTTTCTCACAGTAAAAAATATCCTATATGTTGACCCGGATAACCAGCTATCATCATACCAAATTTCATTAATATCTGTCCAGTGGTTTTCTCGTGATACAGTCACAGACAGATAGACAGGCAGACATACAAATAAACAGACAAAAAATCTAAAATCTATAGATTCAGCCTCTGTATTGATAATAATGACTATTTCAATAAGATTTACCAAAAAATATTTAATGTACAGATTTGAATTAGTTAGAAATTTATTTTATGTATAGATGTAGAGTTAAATAGAGTACGTAGTACTAATAACCTAAGTTAGGTCTAGAATAATAAAGATATAAGAGCTTACCTTATGTAAAGAAGGTAAACCCTAAGGAAGGCTATTAAATTGGTAATGAAAGTTTCTACAGAAGTTTGTCATTGTTTAAGTTAAAAATATGGAAATTGATGTTTTTTTTTACATTTTGTTTATATAGGGAATCTTGTTTACTATTTGTGACGTTAAAATGTTTTGTCTAAGTCGACAAAATATTATTATTCAGGATTAAAAATATTCACTCGTTGAAAGTCATTATTTTATTTTTATTTATTTATTTATGTACCATAAAATATATGTTATACAAAATAAAGTAACAGAATGTCGACAAAGGATAACTTATCTCTTTAAGAGATTTCTTTCAGAAACCCTTCAATAGTGATAAAATAAGTTAATTTAATTTAAAGCGGTGTAGGTACAGTATAGCAATAACATGGTACATGTCTAATCGAATAGGAAGAACACTGCCTCCTCTCAAAGTAAATAGCAAAACATCATAACTTCATATATTATTTTAAATATAGCTACATTCTAAGTAGATCTAGTCATATCAAGAGTACTTGAATTATATGGGTATTGTATATCTGTAGAGGTTCGTATTATATACTAGAGGCTCACTCTCGCTTCGCTCGGGTTCGCCTCTAGAAAAACATAAACAAATCTATCCCTCGAGAACCGTACATTTTTCCGGGATAATTTCGTACGGAATACATTGTAAAATTATGGATTTTTTTACCAAATTTTGTTTGTTCCATGCTTTTTTAATTTATGGATCTCTAAAATGTTTTACATAGTATTTTTAAAGCAACACGTCCTAACCGACATTGTAACCCTCCCCTACCCTTTAGGTATTTTTTTTATTCATAAGTACATGTATGTATTTTATTTTGTATATTGTTTTATAAAACTTGATATCCACATTAAATGAAGGTATGTTTCCCCTTTACTGTACCATAAAGCCGTTTTAAATATTAATAAACGGTAATAACGCGATTCAGACCTGGAGTTACGGCGTAATTGAGTTAAAAACCAACGAACGCTCCATTTACTTCCCCATTGGTAGGATTACATGTGAATTCGATTGGTTATAAAAATCACAACTGGGAAGGTTTTGAATTGCCTTGTTGTGTTTTTATAAGAGAATGGAACATATTTTTAGGATTGTACGTTTGGTGATTGTCATGAACGATATTGTAACTCATTATTAAAAATAGAAATTAATTTCCCGTTAGTCAGGTATACTTTAATAATAATTGTTATAATCAGTGGTAGCTTAGCAGTAATGCATTCGTTTAGGAAACAAAGCGGGTTCGAACACCGGTTCTCGCATCACTATTCTCTGATTTATTATGAAGTGCAATTATTTTAAAGTTTACCACTTGCCTGCAAGTCTTAAAGAATCTAACTAGTTTTTCAAAAGGCATGTGAAGCCCACCAACATGCATTTGGCCAGAGTGGCGGACTACATAGCCCCCCTCGCTTGAAGGGAGGCCCGTGCCCTATGGCACGTTAACAGGCGCTAAATTTATACTTAATATCCAAATTAGAATCTCAAAATAGATTTTTTAGTCAAATTGACATTTTAATTTTCATTACGCTTATATTAATGAAATCGTTTTTTCCATTTCAGGTACGTACAGAAATGTATCTTCAATCTTCATCTACAGTAAAGTAATTTTTCCTGTTATTCATGACACATTCGCAAAATATTTTTATATTTAAATACATGATTGATTGTGTACAGGAATTTGATAGTGCTTCTTGTTATTATATTGGTACTAGCGACTACTCACCCTCGCTTCGCTCGGGTTCGTCCTAGGGTACGTTTAACAGTTAGTATGAAATGCAAATGTTTGAATTTCTCGGCTTTTCTGTACTAAATTATGCATGTATTATACATATAAACTTTCCTCTTGAATCAATCTATCTATTAAAAAACCCGCATCAAAATCCGTTGCGTAGTTTTCAAGATCTAAGCATACATAGGGACAGACAGACAGCGGAAAGCGACTTTGTTTTATACTATGTAGTGATGTACAATAAACAAAGTAAAACTTTTATCGTATTAAAGAATAGACTTTTTTTATACATAGTACTTAAATTGAATAAACTGAAGACTAAGTTAGTACATACCTACATACTTATATGTTTACTATTACTAGAAAAAAATTATTTAAGTAAATAAAAAATCTAATGTGTATCTATACATTTGATTAACACAAGTCTTTTTGATCATAATATATTATTTAATTCAGTAAGGTTGTGTTTTAAATTATTTTGTGCATATTTTCAACGTCAAATTGCAAATTATCAGATATGAAATCTATCCGTTCCTATGGTTTTCGCGCGATAGCCGCAATGTTTAATTTTGTGCATATTGACACGTGTCTTACATATACATGAAATGTAATATCAGATAGTAATTTAAAGCTATATTTTCGGTCAAAATAATATTTTTACTATTAACTTTATATTCTGACTGACTTGAAAAGAAGAGGTATTGATTTCGGGTGTGTATGGGTGTGTTTTTTATATACTCTGCCGATCGTGAATCGATTTTCATTCGATTTATTTTTAATTTTAATTCTTATTTCAAGAATAAAACAGCTTTCCTATATAGAATTCCAGCTCAAGGTTAGAATAATTAAAGTGAATAAAGTGTTTTTCTAAGGTCTGGTAAGGTTAACACATACAATGGAGTGTGTTAGATTTGCTACATTTTGCCCAAAAAATCCAGGGCTCGAGTCTCAGATCGGTCTTAAAGAGTTATTGGGTTTTTATCTCAAGAAAGTCTTAGAAACGGAGTTGATAAGCTAGCGGTGTTAAGTTAGTCCTGGTCATGTCGAATTACCGTCTCATCGGACTATGGAATAGAGAGTACACTGAGTTTATGTACAAACTTGTGCATTACAGTATTACTCGCGCTGATGGCTCGTCTTGCTAAGATTATCCGCTGTTACTAAAAATAGGTAGCAAAATATTGTATCATTATTCGTAAATTTTACCTGAGATTTCTAGTAATGCAGGCATTGCGATTTTATAGACAAACTAGAGTGATTTTAAATAAAACTATCTTTTCGGATTTTTTTGCGGATTTATTTTGGTTTTTGGTTCCCGACGTTTCGAATGCTTTACAACAATCATGGTCACAGGAGAGACTAATGTTTTAGACATCTCAAAGGCATTATATAGTTGTTACAGACAGCCTACCCACAAAATAACAAAAATAATTCAAAAAATATAAAAATAGCACCCAAATACCTTACAATATTTGTTATAAACTAACAAAGTATTATGTGTAAACTAGAGTAAGTGAGTGAGTCTCTATGTTACTAAAGATGTACAAAATTGCAATCTAAATCTATCCAGCCGTTTTAGCTTGAAGTAACAAACATACACACACATAAACTTTCGCAGTTATCTATGTATATGTATAAAAGTCGATGTATGTTCCCTATGGACTGTAAAACGGCTGGAGCGATTTTAATGAAATTTTCTAGCAATCTTTAAATCAGCCCAGCGGGTGATCCTGTGAAGTTTGGTAGTGATCGGGAGTTTGAATGCGGGCGAAGCCGCGGGCATTGCTAGTAATAGTATAGATTCTTTGCGAGCCTTCAAAGGTACACATTAAACACTCATCAATGATTATTTAATTTCACCTTTGTAAACTAATTTTATTGTATGTTAATGTCTATTTTACTCAAGTGTAGTAATAAAAAACAGATATAGCATATTACATCCATACATATATTACAAGTCGCAGAAACAAACCTTAACTCTAGTAAGACATAAAAGTTACGATGGAAAAGCATCTTAGTACTTTACGAGGCTTTCGCAAATTTGAATGAAATTAGGGCTGTCTTCATTTTAACTTTTTTTCCCTGAATTGATTTACTTAAATGACAATAAAGTCGATCGACTGCTTAATCAGTATCTCGTAAGATTTTTTCATTTGATCATACATGTATTAATAATATGAAAATGTACCTCGAAGTGTTTATTATTATTACTGAAGTGATAAATAGCTAGCGGCTCGCCCTCGCTTCGCTCGGGTTCGCCTCTAGAAGGACAAAAACAAATCTATTCCACTGGAATCGTACATTTTTCCGGGATAAAAAGTAACCTATGTGCTATTCCAGAATATAATCTATTTCAGTGCCAAATTTCATCCAGATCCGTTCAGCCGTTCTGGCGTGATTGAGTAACAAACATCCAAACATAAAGTTTCACATTTATTATATTAGTAAGACGTAAGATTTATACTGCAGTTTAAATAAGCTTTAGATACTGTACAATCTTCATTTATATGAAATAAAAAATATTTTCATCAAATTAGTCAAGATTGAAGTTTATTTAAATCTTATACAAGTAAGATATTAGTAAGATTTGGAACCAAGTAAATTTTTCTTTTTGTAAAGAATGCCTAAATTAATATCAGCAGAAATATTAATATCCACTTTGAATAAAATAAGGAAGTTACAAGAAAACCGTGAAAAAGGCAGCTCGTGAAAGACGTGATTAAAACGTCATTGGTTTGTTTTCTATTTGTGTAGGAAAAACAAAGGGATTGACAAAAAGGTGTGGAATATTAAAGAGCTACTTGTGCCACTTCTACAGACTCAACATCTTTAGATCAAACCGGACAGGTGCGGCTTATGATCATGTTGGAAATGATTTGCATGACATGAAAATATCAGAGTTGCAAGGCCCGGGTTTCGAACTCGTTTCACTCGGATTTCCAAACGAGCGCGTTAAGACTGGGCTATCACTGCTATTACGCACGTAGCGTAAGATGTAAATTTTGTCCTTAAAAATAATCATAGATAACCTATCTCCACAGTAGTATGCGCTGCCTGTTATCATTTTTCATTATTTAATAAAAATTAGCTAATTTTCTCCGGTTGTCCGCTTCTCTTATATTAACAAGACACTCAAAAATATGCCGTATAAGGAAATTGAATCCCCAACTTTCGGCATAATAGCCATTAGTACATTAAACTCAACGACTGCCATAAATATACCATAAAATATTTTTAACGCCATCATTTTAGTCGTTTTCCATACTGTGTTTCCTTGTATTATATATGTATGTATGTGAAAGAGTCTTTGTTGGTTTATGGGCCGGAGAGACATATCGGGTGACTGGTCTTATTACAAGTCCTAATAACCTATCTGTGGTTTTCTTTGCTAGCGATAGGAATTAGATATGATTTGTATGGAGTTCATGTTAAGATTCTATCTGTAGTAAGGACAACTTCAGATAGATTATAGGTGATATATGGTTATTGGGAACTGACGTTATTAAAAGCTTATTGACTTATTATTTTTTACTTACCCTCGCTCCGCTCGGGTTCGTCCCTACCCCCTTAGTTATGTTTTAAACTTTTAGTACAGATTTCTCAGAGATGAGATATTTTCCCGCAGTAAAAAGTATCCTATATCGGATAATCAGCTCTCATCATACCAAATTTCATCAGTATCTGTCCAAAGGTTCTCTCGTGATGCGGTCACAAACAGACAGACAAAAATTATAAAAACTACAGATTCGGCCTCTGTATCGATAATAATGACTATTTCAATAAGATTTTCCAAAAAATATTTAATGTACAGTTTCGACTCAGAATTTTATTATATGTATAATAGAAAGTAGTAATTTAATGTATACCTACTGTTAATGTAACTACACATATTTATGTTTAGTCCATGGATAAAGACCCATGCTTTCTCTCAGAAAGATATTTTTTACAATCATTATTCATCGTTTATTGCAAGCGATGGCAACCCTCTCCCAGTGATATATTCCCCATTCGGGTTTTAAATCTTAAAAGTTGGACAAGTTAGAGCGCGATTGTAACTACTTGGTAACCGCGCCGGAAGATCTTATGGCTAGGAATTATTCGGGAGATACTTCCGCGGTATGCAGAATTTATTATCTACTTTATATATGATTTGCGGGGATACCAGCTAGTAGCTTCCGAAACGACATCTGTATGTATTTCGATCATAATTAACAAATTATATCCCAATCGCTCTAGATTTGGCGGTTGACAAGATATATTCGAAAAGATATATACATATACATAATATGTATATAGATTATAGGTCACTATTCATAGATCATCATTACTTTTACGTACGCTTTTACTCCTCACTTCGTCGTTCGTTTTTTTTCTCAATATTCTTACTCGTATCTTCGAACTCGTATTGATCACTATAGAAACTGTCACTCTCATTACTTATCCGGATATAAAACAAAGAACATAATATATGAATAGATGTTTCAAAAATATATTCTAATGGTGATTTTTTCGGAGTGTTATGTTTCTGTCTCACTCTCGACAGTTTGCATTACCTGTCCTTGTCATCGATTGACAATTAAGCGTCATAAGCTTGTACTGTATAATATACAACATTATTAGTAATACTAGCATTGCCCGCGGTTCCGCCCGCGTTCAGATGACCAAAAACCAAACTCTTAGGTTTTACATATTAATATACTCTTACATTGCAGTTTTTGTATTTTTTCTCAGAAATGAGATATTTTCTCGCGATAAAACGTATCCTATATGTTGACCCGGATAGCCAGCTATCTTCATACTAAATTTCATCGAAATCTCTCCAGTAGTTTTCTCGTGATGCGGTAACAGACAGACAGACAGACAAACATTCTAAAAACTATAGATTCGGCCTCTGTATCGATAATAATGACTATTTCGATAAGATTTTCCATAAAATCTTTAATGTACAGATTCGGCTTAGTTACAATTTTATTATATGTATAGATAATATGTTTTACTAATTAAGTTTTAAATGGACAAAGAATGAAAACATAAGTAGCTCATACTGTTATAGTAAATACGGCCTTATAAGTTGATGTTAACCAATATTACTTGTACCTACCGTATCCGTCGTAGAAGTGAAGTGAAGTGAAATTATGGAAAGTTCTTGGAAATATTCCACATGTAATGTTTGAAGTATTCAAAGGCGTTCAGTTCGTCGTGACTGCTGTGCCTATAATATGTGCTCAACTCAAGAGTCGCACTTTTAAAAATTAAAATAATGTAAACGTATAAATATAAACTATAACTTGATGAAGTAAATATTATTAAAATTAATGAAATAAAGAAGTAAATATTAATAAAATATAAAGAGTTTAAATTTATTTTCTATATAGGTGTATATTTAGAGATTTTTATAATTGTCTGGATATAATATTTAACTGAATAAAACTGATGACTTGACTGATTTAAAAAAAAAACTGAGTTTATGTTAACTAGACTATCATATTAAGTTTTTATTACCGTACCACACGATAAATTCCGCGAGAAAAAAATTAGTTTTATAAAACACTAGCGGCTCACCCTTGCTTCGCTCGGGTTCGCCTCTAGGAAAACAGAAACAAATCTATTCCACGGGAACCGTACATTTTTCCGGTATAAGGTACCAGCATGCCAAATTTTACTAAATTAGGTGCGCATCAGTTGTTGTGTACTAAGCTGTTGCTATAGTTTTTAAACTATCCCACGGGAACTCTTTAATTTTCCGAGATAAAAAGTATCTAAAATGTTGACCGGGGATAACCACCATGGAAAATTTCATTTAAATCGGTCCAACACTTTCGGAGATTAGCCCATACAAACAGACAAACAGACAGAGCAACAAAAAAATTGAAAAAAATCTGGACTGTTCTATTTCTCTTCTTAAATCCCACTGACTCGGTTTTTAGCATTTTTCTTCTATGTACAGACATTCGACCTCTACAGTTTTATTATATGTATAGATAAAGAACATGTAGCCAGTGACAAATCCACTGTTAAATGAAACGTGCTAAAAGCTTTGTACGATAAACCCTCTACGACCGGAGGTTTGAGATATCGATATGATGCATCGACGTCCATTTCATTGTTTTAAAAAAGGGAGTGTTCGAGCGGTTTATATGAGACCAGAAGCGTTTACACTTTCAGATAAGAATAACTAGTAAATTTTATTTGCTTTTTGAAATTTATCGTTTGTATTCGAGATATAAGTATGTTCTAAAAGTATTATGTCGATATGTTCTGGAAAAGGAGATAAATCATCAAATGTTAAAACACGTATTCGTATTTAAAGTTTTAGTATTAGGTTCAACAACCATCGTTACTTATGCAGTATTATAGTGTTATGATTCATTAATTTTAGTGCTAATATTGTTAGACATATTTAAAGTTACCTATATTTCTTGTAATTAACTAAAGTTTCAACGAAATTATGTTTTATATTTTAAGTATGCTTTTATAAATTAAATACATTAATTGATTACTATGATTTAAAGATTACGCCGGAAGTAGTTGAAGTTACATTAAAATTATTAAAAAGGTGGGTTGATGGAAATTAAAATTAATATATAAGGAGTGCTTTCTATGATTGGGATTCATTCTTGTTCAGGAAGAGTTACTGTGTAGTTATGCTGAAACAGTGTTGTGTAAATTCTAGTATAAAGCAGTGATATATGCAGTGTGTTGTAATTCTTATATGTAAATCAATAATTATTATACGTTTGAAGTGTACACTGGTGGTTTTCTTCACAATAGACTATAGATTTCTGGATGACATTGGCTTTATATTTGCACTGTGGAGGTCGTAGGTACGATTCATGCCTATAGGAATCAATCTTAGATCTGTCTGCTCCATTTTATGTGACATTGGTGAAGTAATCTGGTTCTCTACTAAGATGCTTCGTAGCCCTTACTGAGAGAATTGAATTGAATTGATCATACGTCGTACTCATGTTTGTCGAAAATTGTATCGTTTTTACTTATCACGTTATTGTATTCTATATGTAATTATTAAATGCGAATGTTTGTTTGCATTTATATATGTATATGTACATATATACGTATATATGTATGTATGTATGTATGTTGGTTACTCCTTCACGCTGTAACGGATGCGCTATTACCTGGAATAACATATAAGCTGTAAGGCACCTAGTAAAATATATATTATTCACCACACATACGCTCTAACGAACTACCGGTTCCGGCTTCGTACGGTTTATTTGATACAAACTTTATTACCTTCTGGCCTTTTAGGAATTGAAGTTCAAAAAATAGTTTCTTATCTGTAATCTGTCTGTATATAAATATAATATCAAGAACAATTTTATATATAACATCGAAGAACATACAAAACATGCGTTTTTTTTTCTAAAAAAACCCTTATATATAAACACTAGCTTTTCCCGCGACTTCGTCCGCGTGGAATAGAGACTTTGTTCGCAGAGCTACCAGGCGCGCGGCGCGGCGGCCAGCGCCCTCCCCCTTCACGACCGCCCCGTCCTCGCCTTGTATCGGGCTGAGAGCGCGCTCACCCATAGTCCGCGTAAAGTTAAATATGTTTATTTTAAAACTATGATATCTCCTAAGATATTCATTGAAATCAAATGGTGTCAAGGGCAATTTTGTTCAAAATTAAATATTTATGATGAATAACGGATTTATTTGGATAAAGATTAATATCATGTTTATAAAAACACTTTCGGAAGTAATGCATTATTTAAGAACAAATTTGATTACCATAAAAAGGGTTATATTGAGTCAAACTTAAAAGATAGACATATGATGTCGCGAAATTTTTCTTAGAACTTTTAAAGGGCAACAATTTCGTCATACACGATTTTTGCGTAACTTTAACCGTTTACGCAGCGCACGCAACGTAAGCTCTCTAAAGGAATCATTTTTTCCCGTTTTTGCTACATTTTTCATTTATGCTCCGCTCCTATTGGTCGTAGCGTGATGTTATATATCCTAAAGCCTTCCTCGATAAATGGACTATCCAACACAAAAAGAATTTTTCAATTCCAACCAGTAGTTCTTGAGATTAGCGCGTTCAAATAAATAAACAAACAAACAAACAAACAAACTTCAGCTTTATAATATTAGTATAGATAAAAAACAAAATCTTATCTAAATACAAAATTTGAACCAAATCGTTAGAATTGTTTCTGAGATATACGAAATAAATTTATATATATATGTGTACAAAAATTGCTCATATAATATTATAAGATATAGTATGATTCTCTTATTAAATGTTTAATCCATTAATTCGTATTATTTTCATATTACTGGATAAATATGCAGAGACATCTGTAAGGCTAAAGGTGTATTTATTTGGCGTCGCCACTTGTTGAATACTCAAATGTTGTTTGGTTTCTGAATTTACTGGGTTACTCTCACAACGGAGAAGTGATTGATAATGCACTATGTAAATGAAAATTTGATTTTTATTTTACTGAGATGTTGTATAAGTTTCAAAAAATATACATACATACTCAATAGATACATAGTACACTGTTTTGCACCTATTAAGTATATTACATATGTATGTATTATTCAAGTAATTACCTAAATTGATAATTATTGGTAGCATAGTGGTAACACGCTCGCTTGGAAAACCGTGTGAAGCGGGTTCAAATCCGAGGTCTCGCACCTCTAATGTTTTCATGTGCGAATCATTTTTAACATGATTACTACTTCCCTTACGGTTAAGGAAAACATCGTGAGGAAACCTGCACGTCTGAGAGAACCTAGCAAGATTTCGAAAGACATATGTAGTCCACCAACCTGCACTTGGGTAGCCGTAGTGACCTATAGACTGATTCTCCTTTTATTGCAGGGAGGCCCGTGCCTATTCGAAATCCGAATGATGTTAAAAAAACCTGAATACATCAATTTTATAAAAAAATTAAGCATAAAATATTATATTATAATATATATGCTTTCTCGTATTAGAAGCTAGTTTTTACATACAAATTATCTTATATTGGCTAATCACTTATATCTTCTTTATGCTATACGCAAGTTACTGTTTTTATATTGTAAGGTGTACATCTCTCTTCTAAACATTTGGTTTACCGGTAAAAACTATCCAAGTCAAATCTTGAACTTCTATATCTACTTTGTGTAAATAATTCGACTGTTCAAATTTAAGAAATTCTATTTTTAAACAGCAAATACTATTGTGGCAGAAAAAAAACAAGAAGTTGTGTTTTAAAATTTATTTTAAAATGTTGTATGTTCTTTTGAATAAATTTCAGGATTATCTACAGAACTTGGCACCCATTTAGAATTTAGATGTTAATTCTTTTGTCGGCGAAGTCGACAACCATGCATATTCTTAATATTGAACTTGGCTCCCATTATCACATATATGTTTTTGATGGTATTACTATTACGACTTCTATTATCGGCTTAATTAATAAGTAAATTTTAATTTCTTATTTCCAACGAATTCATCGTATTTTTCTTGTCTTCATTTCATTCTACCAATTATAATTATTCAAACCCTTCATCTCGTTAATTTTGCTTAACTAAATATCAGCAATAAATCATTATTCCGGCGATCGTCAGTACCTTTTCTTTTTTTAAAATTATCTAAATCCTTTGTTTACTTTGTAAATATAGAAGCATCGAAATAGCAGTTGTTGTATTTTGTGGTTTCATTTAAATATATTTGAATTTCAAAATGACTTAGAAAGTAATAATTTATTTAACCCTTAGTAAATGATGGTATTTTTTCTCGAAATTTATGTGGGAATCCCTTGAGTATCGAATAATGTATTATAATGTATTCATTAAAAAGTCATGAAAATCCGTTGTAAATTATATTTATATACATCGCTAAATATGTATCGCTAAACGTACAGGTATAAAAATTGTACATCTCCTTTCTTGAAGTCAGTAAAAAGAGTAATTGAATTGCCGTAGTAAAGTAGCAGCACTAAAACAAAATACAGTAATTTAAAGTTTTCTCGCTTTTTAGCTATTTTATCCCAGGTGTTGTTTACTGTTTCTGTTTACGCCCGGTTAACCAACTTGTTGAGTTAGACTCTGGATGTTATTCACCATGCGTAAAGGAAGGTCACTCGTACAAACGTTTGAAGCGTGACTTGTTTTAATATTGGGATCTGAAGATGGAATGAGCATTGGTGTATGCTAAATTTAGATATATTGGGTATTTACATATGTGTGTTTTTGTTTTTTTTTTTTATAATAATAATCTGAGCTCTCTAACGTCCCACTGCTGGGCGTGGGTCCCAATGCATGGGTATTAGATGTCGTAGTCCACGCTAGTCAAATGCAGGTTGGTCTTTATACATCTTTCAAGAACTAATAAAGTTCATTTTATGTAGATTTTTGTAAAGAAAGCGTATTAATTTTCTTTAGTCTATTTAAAAGGCAGAATAAAAGTCAACATATCGGATAGATGAAACCATAAAAGTTTTGAAGTTACATCTTTAAAAATTAATGAAGCCATTGATATGAATAAAGCTTCAAAAAATCTAGTCATAATGCTTAAATAAGTAATATTAATTGACTCGTCACCGCTAAAAGCCGATGCTATCACGACCAGGGTAACAATGGCTGACCCCTAATAGATTGTATCGCGTTTAATGTAAGGCACTTTAGGAGTATCCGGGGGATGTCCTGTTTGAATACTTTGGACGGTTGTTTGTCTGAATTCCCCTCTAGCCATCGGGTGTTGCTGGCTTATTAATCTATGCTGAAATTGAGACGGTGTTGCTTTGAGATATTTCATTATTTGCCCTTTTTTTGTATGTATGTTTATCATCTTTTTGTATTGATTTGACGAAAATTAGGCAGATTTTGCCGGAATAATTAAAGGGATAATGTAATATGTTTTGTATTGTACTAGCAACTCGCCTTCGGTTCGCTCGTGTTTGTCCTTTTGTATATGTTAACGGTTAGTATGGTATAGATAGACTTTATTTTATATGATATATAGCTTATAAGCCTTCCTCAATAAACGGGCTATCTAATGCAAAAAGATTTTTTTAAATCGGATTAGTAGTTTCTGAGATTAGCGCTTTCAAACAAACAAACTCTGCCTCTTTATAATATTAGTATAAATAGATGACATTAATATAATTAATATTTATAATGTTTTTTTGTCATACATTTTAACCTGCCTACTTTAGAAAATAGGAAAGTAATCAATTATGGTGTATTTTTATACATGTATGTATGTTATGCGCTAATTTTGCACTTGATTTTTTTGGATTCTTTGCGCAAGGATGACGTGTTCTTCAAATCCAAGTTTCTAAATAGAAAAACTCAATAACTATACTGGGCCCGATCTAGGTCTCGAACCCATGACCTTCGAATCCCCAGACGTTCAACAGCAAGGCACATATGTACGTACGTCTTTTTAGCTAAAAAATAATTATGTAAAAAAATTTATTACTTATGTCATAAAGTAATCCTGTCGTAAATTCCAGGCAAAATTGTAATTTGAAAGATTAATAACGTATTTCAAATTTGAATTTCCTACACTGCGGTCATGAATGTTCAGAAATTAGGCTTTTCATGGCAAGCTTTTATAAGCTCTGCTCAATTTGCATTTATGATTTTCGATTGAAACCGTTTTTGTGGTTATGTTGCTAAAGGCAGGTTATTAAATTGTTACGTACTTTGATTGTATTATGAAGGTTTTATTACAAAATTTTAGTCCAAACATATTCATTCTAAGCTTTAATTCTTAGCATAGTAAGGTTGGATTTCTTTTCCACTGCTACCTTTAAGTCTAAGTCTTACCTGTAAAACTAACTATATAGTATACTAGCGACTCACCCTTGCTCCACTCGTGTTCGTCCCTACTTAAGTTTTAACGTTTAGTATAGATTTCTCAAAGATGAGATATTTTCCCGAAGTAAAAAGTATATATATGTTGACCTATATGTTGACCCGGATAACCAGCTATCATCATACCAAATTTCATCAAAATCCCTCCAGTAATTTTTCCGCGATGCGGCCCCAGACAGACAGACAGACAAAAAATCTAAAAACTATAGATTCAGCCTCTGTATCGATAATAATGTCTATTTCAATAAGATTTTCCAAAAAATTTTTAATGTACAGATTCGGCTCAGTTACATATTTATTAAATGTTTAAGATAGGCCTTTGAGCCAACTAAGATCGTACGTACGATTCTAGTTAGGTCATAGTTGCAACTTTCTAGTAAAAGGTAATATAATAATAGTATATAATAGATAGACTATATATATATTTTACACACATACATGGTTATGATGAGTATTTGTGGGTTATATTATAACGTGTTTTCCCGTGGGAATGAGATAATTTCCCACGGTAAGTCTATGTCACTCTCCAGCCCTCCAACTACATCCACACAAAACATCACGCTAATCTGTCACTCTGTTTCGACCTAAAAGAAGAACAAACTATCAAACACACTTTCACATCTATAATATTAAGTATAAATTAATTTATTTTAAGTAAGAAAATAATAAGAATAGATTATATTCAATGAAGAATAATAGCAATAAAAATTCACATCTTTCATATCGAAGACAAAGGAGGCCAACTCGAGATTGAGCTTCGAAGACAACGTATCTTAAGAGACACATACATATGCATGCAAATTACCGCCCGCTCTAATGTTTACGGCGCAACTGACTTGACCTATATTTCAATACCAATTCATTACAAAGTTATATTTATAGTGGAATTCTGCATATTATTTGTTTTTAATTGTCTCGTAGAACTAGTGGATATGTAAACTATGAAGTCCTAGATTCGAGTCCCGTATGGAGTTTAATTAAGAAATTAAAATCAATAAAAGTTTGTGTATTATTGTAAGTCTCGAATCGGATTAAATTAACTTGCCATATCTATATACATTTTTATTGTGTGTTATAGATATAACACTTTGCCTTACGGTTCGCCGTAG
Organism: Argynnis bischoffii washingtonia; assembly: GCA_033884665.1. Lineage (NCBI taxonomy): Eukaryota > Metazoa > Arthropoda > Insecta > Lepidoptera > Nymphalidae > Argynnis > Argynnis bischoffii. The sequence continues at coordinate 7,918,026 of JAEMGE010000029.1, forward strand.
CCTAACGATGTTTTACTTACCTACGTCTAAAAGAGCTTTATTAGTTTTGAAATACATGTGAAGTCCGGCAGATCGCACTGCGATAGACTACCGCGTGATTTCCAAAGCTCATTCAGTAACAAGACATTAGAAAGTGCTGAATATGACTTTATTTAAGTGTTAATATGTCGTTTATTGATTATTAAGCACGCTTACAATACACATGTTAAAACAATTCAATACAATTAAAGGAAAAAAAAAGAAATATGCATATAAATTATAAGTGTATATTCATAATAATAATATTAATTACATATTACAGTAAGTAATTATCATAGTAGTTGATAAAATATACAAAATTAACAATCCTTGCTTTGCTCGGGTAACCAAAAATATAAAAAGGCTTGTAGGGGCTTAAGTATCTTTTATATTTAAGCTTGGTGTGAGTATACGCGCTATTAAATTTGATCCAAATTCGTTCATCCGTTTGAGCATCAACGAGTAACAATCGTACACACATACATACAAACTTTCACATTGAATAATAATTAATGCAATGAGTTGTCCTTATAGCACAATATTTATATTGATAGTTAAACTCAAAAATTGAAATGTCCCTTTTACAAAATGTGTACGTACGTGACTTTTATATACGTACTGTATATAAAATACATTACCATCAAAACCGACGAGTTTGGATCGTTATCTTTGGTGTTCCTTATGCTGAATTTTTAAGTAAAATTGAATTTATTATATCAGTTGTCTTTTCCCCTAATAATATAAAAAAAATATTCGAATGATTCAAAAAATGTGCTTTAACGAGCTTACGTTAACAGTATTACGGTATAAAGAAAGGGCGGTAACGATGATGAAATAAATCAGTGCGAATAAAGGCCGGGGTGAAGACAATCGCAAAGAAATGTTTACCCCAGCTATTAACAATCTTGACATCATACCGCTTTTTCACATTTTTAAGAGCAATTTAACAAAATCTGTAGATGTCTTCCGAAGATGGAGGTGATCATTTTTATTTATGTACCTTTTTTCTCATTTTTTCCTTTGCATTAGCTGTTTCTTATTGTGAGGAAATTTTTGGGGGTTTTTTTTTATTAATCTAGCGAATTGTTATTTTTAATGTAAAAAACTTAAATATTATAGACTGTTATTTGATATATTGAAAATATTCTGATAACATTTATCCTACCAAAATTCCATAATATCGGATTCAAATTAATTTCAGCCTAGATAGTACGTCGCATTATGTCAACACTCCTTTTCAGGATGAGTTGTCGAACAAATATATATGAAAAATAATAACATTTATACTCACAATACTTTCTTATATTTACGCGATTATTTCACATTTTTAATAATATCTTTTCGTGTTTTGTTACGTATTTATTTTGATTATCCATATTGAAATTTGAACACATAACTTCCTTTATTCAAGGTTTTCGAAACTCGCTGGTATTGGGTCAGATGGTTACCACAACCTAATTTACGACAGTTTCAAATTTAATCCCCATACGAAACTTCATTCAGCAGAAACTTAATATGTGTGTTCCTTACGGTTTAACTTCACAAAGTTTTACAGCAAATTCTGTCAGACAAAGATTAAATATAACAGCTCATTACTAAGTTGTTATCCAGAATCGAGACCAGAAGTTACATTTGGTTCGTGTGAGCCGGAAGAAATGATGTCGCCACACCGCTTCGACAAAGTTTTACTTCTAGAACATATCTGAACTTTGTCACATATTGATACTATTATGTCGTATGATTTGATGCGTTCTACTAACTTTTTGATTTACATCTTATAAGAGCTATTTAGGCCTGTATGGACTTAACAGAGTTTTTAATTTTTGAATATCTATGAGGTTTTATAATCTATACGAATATTATAAAGAGGCAGAGTTTGTTTGTTTTTTGTTTGTTTGTTTGTTTGAATGCGCTAATCTCAGGAACCTCTAATTCGATTTGAAGAATTCTTTTTGTATTAGATAGCCCGTTTATTGAGGAAGGCTATAGTATATAGTCTATCCATTCCATACTAACCGCTAGGAACGAACCCGGGCGAGGTGATGGTGAATCGCTAGATACGATATATTTTGAATGATAAAGCTGTTTTTGCACGCTAATTTCGAATTACTCCGGCTAATGACTCTAAGTGGGATAATGATCATTATTAATTTCGAGATAGATATTAGATTGAACATAGAGTGTTTTAAATAAACTGAATTTTACTATACATACATACATATATTTGTAATTGACACACGTTTGGCTCAGTTTGTAATGATCCTACTTACAGCGATGTCGCGGGTTCGAGTCCCGCTGGGGGCATTCATTTGTGTGTTGAGTACGAATCTTTGTATGCCAGTCATGGGTGTTTATATTTATAATATGTATATATTTAAAGTTATATCTGTGTAGTGTATCTGGTATACACATGCCTCGTAGCTTACCATGGAACTAGATGGTGCTGTGTGTTAATGTCCCAACATATACTTAATTAATATTTATTTGTTAATAAAGTATCCGTGAAACTAACATCGGAAGTTGAGTAATAAGTGCGTTTCTTATATATTCAAAATTGTTCCCCATTCATTTAATTAAAACATCTTCAAACTTATCACTAATGACAGCATTTTCTCCCTCATCAAAACATATTCAGTTAAAATCTGATAGCTGAGAGCAGATGCGCGATAAGATTTAACTGTGCGCAAGTTTCGGTAATCTGCAACTACCCGCCTTTTAGTTAACAACTGCACAGTTATTAATTTGGCGAGTTGACGTTAAAATGTTGCGAGAATTCCGAAGACGTAGCTGTTTTCGGTAATTAAGGCTGTACGCGGGGAAGTTTTGGGGTTCAAGCAAGATGGGTTGTCATGTTCTTATCTGTGAAACTGTTGAAATTTTACTTTCTATTTCTACTGTATTTTTGATTGCTTGTATGGATGGTATTTTATTTTTTATATAGGTATTACTGTTAACTTTTATTTTATTTTTGCTAACTAATGTTCTACTGTTTATTAGTAAATATTATGTCTTTGTCTCATTATAATACTGTGTTGCTTATAATTAGGGCATCATTTAGTCTAGATCTTTCTTTTGTTGGTTGAATGGGGGTATGTATGCCTTGTTAGCGACCTATGTAATAAATGAAATAAATTAATTTTAGTGGTATATTTGCGTATTTTCTGATTATAGTTCTTGTCCGTTGCTTTGTTTGCATGTTGGGTACATTGATAAAAGTAGCCTGTATGTTAATCCAGGAGATAAACTATCTCTTGTTACGAATATATCACTCAAATGTGTTCGGCCGTTGCAGCGTATTATGTTATCATTTATATATAGAATTACTATATATGGCCAAAATAAGTTTGAATAAGCGTAGAACCGGTGGTAGGACTCTGTCAAGCCTGAGGAGTCCGACTGGATGGGTACCACCCCCTTATCTATTTCTGCCGCCAAGCAACAATGATTGCATTGTTGTGTTCCGGTTTGAAGGATAAGGTAGCCAGCGCAATTACAGGCAAGAGGCATATCATCTTAGTCCTCACAGTGACAACGCACCTGTGGTTCTGCATTTTTGTTACTTAAAACCTAAGTGCATGAACCGTAGGTGTTATGGGCGACAGGTACTGCTTTCCATCAGGTGGTCTGTCTGCTCGTTTGTCACTGAATCGCATAAAAAAAAAAAAAAAGAAAAGAAATTGAAGCCTCGATCTGAGATTTGAATTAACTTGTGCTTTAGATGTTCTTACAAAATCTACTGTGGTTAAGTAGAGTGCCAACACACAGTTTCACATTATTGGTCTACTGTATCATATCTTCAATTTTAGTACAAAATTTTAGAAGCGTATTAAAGTTTATATATTTTATTTTAAAATATACTAAATGAAGAACTTAGTATTAAATATTTAGCATCTTAAGAGGCAAATGATTAATTATTCATATATCGAGTGAACGATCCATTTTTCCGTTGACACTAATTCATAGCTTTACACTGTACCTATATAAGAACGTTACTCTAATAGTTTGAATCGAATTTGTGATTTTTGCTAAGATTCATAAAATTCGACTATTTTCAACGTAGCACTTCTTACCCGATTGCGCAACACAAAGGAGGGTAATGTTTTTATCAGTCTATGTATGAATGCTTATTCCTGGCTTATATGGCGTTATAGAGACCAAACGCGTAGGTCGATTTTGATAATACTTACATCAATCGATTCGTCTTAAACTTGCAACTAAAGACATGAGAGTAATCAAAATTCACCACAGCGACAACCAGACGCCATATTGTCAAACTGAAAAATCATTTTTAGGTTCCTTTCATCATTTATCATTTTAAAGAATAAACATTTTTGTTTGTATGTAAAGATCTAAAGACAATATTTGTCACAGTAAAAACAAAGTAAAAACATGAACAAATACTAAGGATTTTAGAAACCTGATATACATAGTCAAGGACGACGTAAGTCAAATCGATTATTTTTATGAAAAGGAAATATACGTAAATGTATCTATTATATTATAATATGTTTTCGTTGATATATGGACTTTTGTCCGTCGATGTCCGCGGTCAGATAAATCATACATTATTGTAATGAAACATCCTAATATTCCAATACATTAAGTGTCGGGAAATGATGATATTTTATGTAGGAATTAATTTATTGTATCCATCGTTCTGACACAACATGAATATATTTAAAAATAATTTCATTATTATTTTGGAATAATTATATTATTTATTATATAAATATGTTGGGACAATACCACAGCACCATCTAGTTCCATGGTAAGCTACGAGGCTTGTGTTATGGATACCAGATAGTTGATACACTACACATATAGGTATAACTTTAAATACATACATAATATAAATATAAACACCCATGACTAGAGTACAAATATTCGTGCTCATCACACAAATGAATGTCCCCAGCGGGACTCGAACCCGCGATCGTTGGCGCAGAGAGTATTAGACACTACAAACCGAGCCAAACGTGCCGTCGAAATAATATTACCTATACGAAATATCTTAACGAATACTTTCTTAGATTTACGCGAATATTTGACATTTCCAAATATAGAGATTTTGAGATATACATATATGTATATTTTATATGTAAATAATTTTAACTCAAGCGAAGTTAATTAACTTATTGAGAGCTTATAGTTCACGTTCGGGATACTAACAAATGAAAAATTACCGTCTCGTTCGAACGTAATCAGAAGTGACGGTTGGTTTTATTTTTTATTCCGTCCATCCCTTGGGAAATAATGTACAGTATGCATTATGTATGTGCTAGTGTCCGACTGTCTGTTCTGAAATAAATTAGGTGAAATGCCTGCTTCTGTGTACTTAAATTTAAAGGTCACATTTAACAGTGATATTGAGAATTATGTACAATTTTCCAACAAGTTTATACATCCGTTCCAATGATTGATGTCACGCCGTAAAACGAAAGATGACCAAAAGCCATTGTTGTGGGCAAGCAATAATTCCCAAAGAAGACCGGTGGTAGGACTCAAGCCTGAGAAGTCCGACTGGATGAGTACCACCCCCTTATCTATTTCTGCCGCCAAGCAACAGTGATTGCATTGTTGTGTTCCGGTTTGAAGGATAAGGTAGCCAGCGCAATTACAGGCAAGAGGCATATCATCTTAGTCCTCACAGTGACAACGCACCTGTGGTTCTGCATTTTTGTTACTTAAAACCTAAGTGCATGAACCGTAGGTGTTATGGGCGATAGGTACTGCTTTCCATCAGGTAGTCTGTCTGCTCGTTTGTCACTGAATCTTATAAAACAAAAAAAAAAACATATTAAACATATACAGGCATATCACCTTTTTATCTAGCGATAGTTTAAGTCGTACTTATATTAACTAGAAATGCGCACATTATAATGATGCGACATCAATCGATAAAAAAGTTTGTGGTTAAGTCCACAAACTTTTTTCTTCATTCTATAATCGTTATTTCTTATAGAAAACTTAAAAAATGTGTATATATATTATAGCTAAGTCACGTGACTAAAAGATATCATTCGCACATATATTTTGTATTCTGGTAGCCACGTCGATCGTGGAAAACTATCTACGCTAAAGCGGGTTGATTACAACCTAAACTATAATAGAAAGTTTGCAATCTGCGGAAGCTCCTATGTGTATAAGCTCGCATCGAGCTTCACCGGTTCACCTGACCTCGAAAGTTATAACGATAGGTTATCTGGAGTGAGAATTGAATCACTCGGCTTCTTGACAAACTTTCAGGCAGAAATTTAATGATCTCATATGTTAGTAGGTACTCTAGGGTTGTACTCCTGTTATACATGGATAAGGGGTTTGAAGACAATTTGTGCATATAAAACAGTTTTTTTGAATGTTATCAAAGTTTTTGAAGGTCTTTCGAAGCTCTAAATGTTCCATTTGAAATATTTACGGAGGTCATATTAAAAGTCTCGACATCCCAGGACCTTGACTTATATACATACATACTAGCAAACTGAGCCAAACATGCCGTCAAAGTAAAGTCAAACTATATTATGTTGTTAAAAAATCATTACTTGTTTCGAAATTGAACCTCAAAGAAGTAACTGTGTACTCTACAAATAAAAGGGATTCGGATATTTTTATACATAAGCAGGTTGCGGTCATTTAATATATTTTTTTAAAGTAATGGCGCACAAAGAAATTAATATTTATTGCATAGGGACAGAAGGACGTCACAACATTGGCAACAAATACCTAAGTCTAAAATTTAAAAAAAAAACTCAACACAATAACCTATTCATTAAGACCATTTCAATGAGCCTAAGCACGACATGTCTGCAGTATTTTAGTATAGAGTTGAGTATCTTGCAGATACGAATAGCTTGCAAAGGGCTGAACAGATTTTCTTGATGTATAGCTAAGAACACTCTCGATGAAGTTACCTATCAAAAAAAAAACAAAATTGAAATCGGTTCATTCGTTTGGGTGCTACGACGCCACAGACAGACACACAGATACACATGCTTACTGCATGCAACTTATAACTTTTCATTTTTTGCGTTGGGGGTTAATAAAATCATAGTAAAATAACCATGGAATGTCATAGAAACATTAACAAGACTTGTCTAGATTGAATTTAAATCTGGAGTCGATAGAAATGAAATTCATGGATATAGTACTGTAACAATAAAACAATATAGCTAATCTAGTGATTAGCTACACTATTTGCTAATTGCCTCAATCCACAAAACATACACGTAGATCAATTGATTCAATCGGCTTATTGAAAACGTATAACAGTCGTGTTTTATTAGTGGCCCGCCCTTATGTTGTTTGCGGGTTTACTCTAGTCGATTTTTGAAAAAAGCTAAAATTCCAAAGGAATATTTGCTTGGATTTATGCGATTACATGGCATACTAGCGACTCACCCTCGCTTCGTTTGGGTTCGTCTCTACGTTGCCTTTCCATACAAACTCACCCCCATTTTCACCTCCTTATGGGATAATTTCCGGGATAAAAACTATCTTAGTATATGAAACTAGCGACTCACCCTCACTCCGCTCGGGTTCGTCCCTACGTCTTAACGGTTAGAATAGATTTCTTCAGAGATGAGATATTTTCCCGCAGTAAATAGTAAAATGTTGACCCGAATAACCAGCTATCATCATACCAAATTTCATCAAAATCTGTCCAGTAGTTTTCTCGTGATGCGTTCCCAAACAGACACACGAAAATTCTATCGATAATAATGACAATTTCAATGAGATTTTCCAACAAATATTTAACGTACAGATTCAACTTAGAGTTTTATTATATGTATTGATTATTTAAGAAAAACATGTATTTTTTGTTTTTAATTATTCATTCATAAAAAAACTTGCATGAGACATGGTTCATTCGAAAAGGATTATCTCTAAAAATACATTTGTTATAATATTAATATTTAATATGAAATTACTAAAGCTGGTCCTAAGGGTAACAATTTAATATAAAGAATTACTTTGCCATATTGCTAGGGTCTTCTAAAGATAGATGGGATTTATTTGAAATATATTTTGTTTGATAGCGGATTAAGGTTTTTTTCAAATGAAGTAAATGGGGGTTTTTTTAACACACGTGAATAATATGTATCATTTAACGTAAAGTGAAATGATCTATTTGTTGAGACTATCGTAGTTTAAATGCGATTATTGAAGTTATACTTTTTTTGGGACGTTTCGAAAAAAATATGAGAGAAAAAAGTTTACGATACGCGCGCACATCGACGGCCAAAAAGTGACATTATGTAGTAAGCTGAAAGTTAGCTGCGTTCCTTTTACAAACAGAGAGTTGTGACATACGGGATGAAATCTTTAGCTATTTTTGTTCTGTTACGTCAAAGAAGTATAACTTCTACGTGCGTACACACTTATTTTTTTATATAAGACTTTGCGAAGTTATTTGGCTATTTCCTGATGATTTTACCACTTTTCGAGGCATTCGTTGTCATAATAGTTTTTTGATCGATTTCAAAAAAGGAGCAAGTGTATGCTTCTGTTATTTTGTGTACGTTATTTTCGTACATTTTAAACTGATTCCCGTGACCTCGTTTTTGGTGAATACCTTTTATATATCTCAGAGCACATTCGTATAAGTTTCAAGAAAAATATATTCGTCCCTTAAGAAATGAGTAATAATAACATTTAACTTGACTTTCTAGTTTTGGTTCCAAAAATCCTATTTCAAATAAAAAGTAACTGTTAAAATTTATTTGAAGAAAACAAGGTAATGTAAAATTGGATGTCCTTTTTGTGTGACCTGGACCTTTCCTGAAAACCAAGAAGATATAAGTACTTCACAAGTCTTGCGAAATACAGTAAGGTTCTCTCAGACATGCCAGTTTCCTCATGATTTTTTTGACAAACCGTTTGGCTCAGTATGTAGTGACCGTACTTTCTGTGCCAGCGGTCGCGGGTTCGAGCCCCCGCTGGGGGCATTCATTTGTGTGATGAGCACTGATGTTTGTAGTTGTACTCCAGTCATAAGTGTTTATATTTATATATGTATGTGTAGTGTATCAACTATCTGGTATCCATAACAAAAGCCTCGTTGCTTACCATCGAACTAGATGGTGCTGTGTTTTAATGTCCCAACATATATTTATTCTTTAATATTATATTAACAACACAATCTAAGAGATGTGAGACCCGAAATTTGAACCCCTATCATTTAGTTATTTTGTTAGTTATATTGTTTATTACAATTATTTATCAAGTTAAGTATTTAATCGTACTCATTGCACAATTTATTATGTTAGTGAGATGCGGTCATCGTGGCAGGTAATATAAAACCGATTCGTTAAAGCTTCAAGCTAATTAACCGACACATACCTATGTATGTATGTTTACGCTCTCTTCTGTTCCGCTTGGTATTGAATCTAGGATTAATTTACTAACTAGAAAATAATATTGTTATGCTTTTTTTTCTATGTAGGTTAGATTGAGTTTAATCCACTTATAAGAAGAAGGTATGAAGGTACTAGATTTGGGTGTGTGTTTGTTTTTATGTGTCTTACGCGATTTCTTTCCTAATTATGACTAACCATCTAAATTTTTATGAGTTTTTTTTTAATGAATAGAATATGTCAATTAAATTCTACCTCGTAGGAAGTAAATTAAATTAAATTGACAATTTAAAAGTTCGTCCCTAGGTAAGTTTTGATGGTTAGTATGGAATAGATAGATTATAGCCTATGTCACTCTCCAGCCTTCCAACTATCTCCACACAAAAAACCACGTCAATCCGTCACTCTGTCTCGACACGAAAGAAAGACAAACAAACACACTTTCATATTTATATTATTATGGTATTACGTATTAGTATGGATTACTAAATATTTTTGTCTTTGTCTTGGTATCGAGGTATGCATTAAAACTAAACTTTACTGTCAATGTTTAATGTCACTTTTCATTGCGATAGATTTAGTTAAATGATAATAATTGATATAATAAGCAGAGCAAGTCAAGACTATAAATAATTATCTTTACTTTTGTACGTATATATAAGAAAGGCGTCACGCTACGTTCGTACCGGTCTGTACGCGGACTAGGTGACTTGAACGTGACAATCGATATTTAAATGTAGACGAGTAACGTTTTAGTCAGACACTGTACATTACTACACCCCTGTAATGCTTCAGCTTAGACGAAATGATAAAAAAATGTATTGAAATTATGATTATAATCTTTGTCATAGAATTGTAACATGTTATCTATATCTATCTATACATGTAATAATATTCTAACTAAAGCGAATCTGTACATTAAATATTTTTTGGAAAACCTTACTGAAATAGAAATTATTATCGGTACAGAGACCGAATCTATAGTTTTTAGAATTTTTGTTTGCCTGTCTGTTTGTCTGTCTATCTGTGGCCGCGTAACGAAATAACCACTGGACACATTTTGATAACATTTGGTATGATGATGGCTAGCTAGTTACCCGGGTCAACATACAGGATACTTTTTAATGCGGGAAAATATCTCATCTCTGAGCTAAACGTTAAAACGTAACTAGAGACGAAACCGAACGGAGCGAGGTTGGGTCGCTAGTTTCTATATATTTTTTTAGATATCTATACGTCAAAGATTGTAGAAAGACACCTTGTCTAAGCCTGCAGTATTCAAATCTACAAGACTGTACAAAGATTACTTAGGTATTATCAGATTTTTGATGCCTTTCCAAAGGATTTGTTGAAAAAAATTCGAATTAATTACAAGCTTTCGTAACTTCAACATTCTCAACTAACTCGTTAATGTATACTTGGGATTTACCAATTAATGTTCTTTTGTATATTCTCTTCGAGATGTAAATAAAGTTGGGAAATTTTCAAATTAAGAATACGTGAAGGCAGCCCGCATGTCTGAAAACTCGGGAGTTTCAAGTTGAACTACATATACGTTCTAGAAAATATTTATGGCGTAACCTTTCGAAGGATTTTTTTTTCAAACTTAAAAATATAAGTAAAATCAAATTAAATAAAAGAATATTTTTACTTGTATGTGCAATATAAGGTATATGGCAAAAACTTGTACTCAGCAAACAAAATCGGTAAAGAGAGTTAGAATGGCTGAATTACAGAATATACCAAATGTTCTGTTAATGCAATGTAAATTGTCTTAATATTTCACATTGCCATATCTAAGATCATCAATAAATTCCGAATTCCTTAGATATCACTGAGCATTGTGCACGATTCGCAACTATCAATAAAACATACATACATATGTATGTATGCACATATGAAGATTTCAAGATTTCATTGTGACTATACTTAGTTATAGTAATTTTGTATATGGCCTTATTTAAAAGGTATTTCAAAGTAGATTGTACAACGTACATATGTTTATGTTATTTACCTGACTTTATCCTGCCTTTATAGCTTTAACGTTATCGAGATTTGTCAAGAAAGTAAAAATTTTATTATTCTAAGCTTGCATGTTAAGCCTTAAAATAATGAGTATAGCGTGAACTGGGAACGATGATGTTGCTGGGATCTTTGATAGTGTCGCGACGCTTGCAAATTTCTCTGATACTAGATAGGTATCAGATCTGATACGTGTAAAGATAGTATTTTATATATTGATAATATGCGATTATTGTTACTGATTGTGATTAAATATGTAATAAATATTATAGCCTTATTATGCCTTTTAGGTAGGTAGGTAGAATTTATGCCTGGTTTAACAAAAGATGATATTCAGGTGTATGTTTTCTTTGTTTTTATGTTACGCCATATAGGTATTATAACAATTTTCATACGCGTCTTAGATATTTCTATTTTATCTATACAGATAAATAAAATTGGGGAGTCTGTTTTGTAATATTAAAATAACCGCTTTTTACTAAATGCATATGAATGTATACACGGTACATATACCAAATTAACATTTTTTTATAATTTTTGTCTGTCTGTCTGCCTGTCTGATCTCCGAAACGGCTGGACCGATTTTGACGGGACTTTCACTGGCAGATAGCTGATGTTATAAGGAGTAACTTAGGCTACTTTTATTTTAGAAAAAGAATCAGGGTTCCGCGAAAAAAAATTAAAACCCATGAAATTGTGAACAAATCCCGCGTACGGCGTACGCACCCGAGCAAAACGAGGGTAAATCGCTATATAATTTAAATCAATATCTTAGGAGTAGCAAGCTACTTAACCTAAACATAGCTAACTGTGAAAACGTACCTAGGGACGAACGCGAGCGAAACGAGCGTGAGTCGCTAGTTTTATTAATAAAATATTATATTATGTAAATGACGTTGCTATATCGCTATATGTATAATACCCACAGTGGGTTGCGACATGGGTCAAATGAGGTCATACCGAAGCCTATTCACGTAGCAATTGACATAACAGACCACGACATTAGCAGGATTTAGTTGTGTAGTTATGTGCGGAACAATTATACATATTAGTGTTCGCCCAGTGGTCGAAATCCGACCGTATTTTTTTTATTATTGACTAGCGACTCACCCTCACTCCTCACGGGTTCTTCTTTAGAAACGTTTAAACGGTTAGTATAGATTTTTCAGAAATATGTTACTTTCCCGCAGTAAAGAGTATCCTATATGTTGACCCGGATAACCAGCTATCATCACACCAAATTTCATCAAAATCTGTCCAGTGATTTTCTCCTAATGCGTTCCCAGACAGACAGGCAGACAGAAATTCTAGAACTATCAATTCAGTCTTTGTATCGATAATAATGACTATTTCAATAAGATTTTCCAAAAAATAATTAATGTACAGTTTCGACTCAGAGTTTTTGAGTCATGTGACATTTTGAGTCAGTGAGAAATTCGTTGGTAGCTATTAAACAAAAAAAAAAGAAAAATCAGTTGACAAACACAGGAGATAAAGGTATTCACTGTTTTGTTATTGCTTATTTATATATGAATTATTGAAATTATTATATTTACAAAATAGAAATTTAATTTGTACATTTTGATTATTTTTTTTGTAGCTGATTGGCGACTTACGTGGGTAATACGAGTGGTGTATTGATTTTTAACGCTATCTCAGAGAAGTTAATGGACTATCGAAGATATTGAGAAAGCTCATATTCTGAACCAAAACTTTTTATTGACGTACCAAGCGAGCGGAGTCGCAAATATAAACTAGTTCTTAATATATTTCTATCTATCTGATAGGTTAATATCGACTTTAAGTATGTTGGTTCAGTATTATTGCCACAGGTAGGTACGTGAGGCGAAAATAAAAAGTTATCCTCCTTTGTGGGATCGTTTATGGTATACCTGACGAGTGTTAGTCCATGGGACAATGATTGGAAAAATCTAAAATAATACTTTCTTAGATTTACGCGAATATTTGACATTTGATTACACATTTGCTTCAGTTTGTACCCTACTTGCTGTGCCAGTGGTCGCGGGTTCGAGTTCCGCTGGGGCATTCATTTGTATAATGAGCACGGATGTTTGTAGTCCAGTCATGGGTGCTTATATTTATAATGTGTATGTATTTAAATGTATATATGTGTCGTGTAAGGCAGTGGTAACCCAGTGGTAACGCGCTCGCTTGGGAAACCCAGTGAAGTGGGTTCAAATTCCGGGTCCCGCACCTCTGATATTTTCATGTGCGAATCATTTTTAACATGATTACCATTTGCCTTACAATGAAGGAAAACATCACGTGAAGTCCGCGAACCCCACTTGGCCAGCGTGGTGGAATATCGCCTGATCCCCCTCGAAATGCAGGGAGGCCCGTGTCCAGCAGTGGGACGTTAAAAAAGTAGGGCTGAATACAATGTGTCGTGTATCAACTAGCTCGTATCTACAATTCAAGCCTCGTAGCTTACCATGGAACTAGATGGTGCTCTGTGTTAACAAAAAATAATAATAAAATTATCTTTTTGGATTTTCGGACCTAAAATGTTGGTTAAAGTGTAATTTGTATGTTTTTGTAAAAATATACATACATATATGTATAATTTTCTATGAACATTAAGAAATATTGTTATATATTTTATTATTCATTTAATATAAAAACAGCACTTTTGTGTACTTTTTGTGATTGAGTAAATTTGAAAATTTATAATTCAAAAAAAATACATAAAACTTAAGCAGTTTCAGCAAGCGTTTTTCTATAAACCACGTTGTTTTGAATTGCAAGAAACGAAAATCGAACTCGTGTACTGTACGTCCTTAAAATATCAAATTCTATATAAAAGTAATGGAAACGGGGCGTCAATGAAACACACGTACATCGAATAAATATATTAAAGCCACTAAGATACTTACTTGGTACGGATAGTGGCGCTCAATAAATCAATACTCAGTAGACCATTTTTTTAACCTCGTATTCTCGTTATCACGCCTGCCTTTCGGCCGTTTGTGTGGACATGTTTTTGTACTCAAATTCTTATTTAGCTCTGTTCAATGTTTTTTAACCGATTTGCAAAAAAGAGAAGGAAAGGAATCAATTAAGGGTTATACATTTTTTATGTATGTCAAATGAATTTTACGTTATTATGTAATTACTTTATTTGGAAATTGTTGTATTATTTTTACTTAATATAAGTAATTTTCACTTAATAATCTAAGTGAAATATTGACAAAATCGTTTCAAATAAAATGTTGGTATGTTTACTTTATTTTGCCTTTGCCTTCGTTTTCATGCGTATGTCATGTTTTTATACATATGTAATGGACCACCAGTACCTTTAGAGTGATCGGCGTAAGATTTCTTTATTCCCCTTCTGCAATAAATATTAATAAAATACTCGAACAATATTTGATGTTCTCATATTAATATCATACGTTATGTCGCTATATGAATTGCACAGTTACTAAGTTCATAAATGCTACCTTTCCTCATGTTCCTTTTGCAAAATAGAGTGACTGACAACTTAGAGCTGTTTTTCTTCTATTTAGGAAATATTCTACGATGGCGTCGAGTAATTTCTTTTAAGTACACTTATCTGAAAGTCAAGGTTTTTAATTCGCATAAATATTTAAAAATATATTTACTGTAAGCGAAAATTTCTATTTCTATTACCTTTTCAGAAAAAAACCTTTATCTTGAGAAGGTCTGGTAAAAAAACTTGTCTTACTAGCTTTACTCCTAGTACCTGGGCGACCGAGCTTTGCTCGGGGTTCTTTCGTGTTATATCTTATTTTTTAGATACAAAAAACTAAAAACTTAAATAAACTCAAAAAAAAAAAACAAAAAAAAACTTTGTATCCGACCGGCATTCGAACACGGACTTGATTGTCAATATTGCACCTGGGTCGCTTGATTACGATGCTCATACCCGAGGGTAAGAAATTATCGACCATATTTTGCGTGGAATAAAAGAAAGAAAACCGTACGAAAACTCGAAAACACGCGTTTTCCAGACATAAGACTAATCTAGATCGATTTTTCGCCCCCGAAAACCGCCACATACCTAATTTCAGCGAAATCGTTAGAGCCGTTTCCGAGGTCGCCGATATAAATAAACAAATATACAAGAATTGCTCGTTTAAATATATAGATTAGATTTATATACAACTAGTACCGACCTCGTAGTTTATTTATGTGTAATTGCTTCTTCTACATATAGCGTAATAGCTAGGTAGCCTATGTATAACCCTCCCTCATTTAGGCTTTAAAATGTATGATAAATATTTCAAATCGTACTGATGCTTCTACAAATAAATTCATTGGTAATATTTTATATATATATATATATATATATATATATATATATATATATATATATATATATAGAAAATTTCTTTACCCAACATTGAAATAGCTTGGATCATTTTATATATTATTGTAAATTGTATACTAGCAGAACCCGCGGCTTCGTCCGCGTATTTCCAATCTCTCCCAAATTTTACAGGATCACTCGTCGGGATAATCTAAAAATTGCCTAAAAATTTTATTAAAATCGCTCCAGCTGTTTTGTAGTCCATAGGGAGAAGTTACGAAACATACACACGTCGATTTTTGTATCCAGCCTTTTTTTTATTAATCTCCCATTGCTGGACACGGGCCTCCTCAATACGAGGGGGGATCAGGCCATAGTACTACGCTGGCCAAGTGCTGGTTGGCAGATTTCACATGTCTTTCGAAAACTTGCTAAGTTCTTTCCAACGTGCAGGTTTCCTCACAATGTTTTCCTTCACCGTAAGACAAGTGATAATGGGATTTGAACCCGCTTCACTTGGTTTCCCAAGCAAGCGTGTTACCACTAGGCTATCGCTGCCTTATTATATATACATCAATTTTTATATATATTGATTGTCCTCCTTAAAAATCGATTTATTACCTTTATTTACTTGACTAATTTCGATAGTATTTATATCAAGTAGAAACAGACACTTGCTTTATACTAGCCAGAAGTTTTCAAAAATAACCTTAAGTGAACGTAAAGGCGGCTCGAGTTGTAGCAGTTCATAAATCAATATTGTACTCTTTAAATAAAGTCTATTTCCGTTATCGCGTCTGACCTCGGGCGTGCTATGTAAGTCGGGAAACGCTGAAAGTGTTTTTATGTACACTTCGCGATTGCCTCAAAGCTAAACTAGATCACTTTATACGTCCAAATATGGTATTGCATGCTAAAAATGAATGTGTCTGAATACTATTTTTATGCAGAGCTTTCCTTATATTTTTTTTTGATTTAGAACTGATCACTAAAAGAGGGGTTCTCTATGCGTCTATATTTTTGTTTTGGTCATTGAATATTTCCTATATTTTATTAGTGTGAGAACAATTAAAGCTAATTTAGTGTAGTAAGTTTTTTTTTTTGGATTTTTTAAACGATATACGACATACCTTGCGTAGTAGTCATAACTTTTTAGTTTCAAAGCCAAGAAAACGAATATTTCAACGTGTACTTCATTATGGCTTATCACTCTTCCCGAAAGACTAAACGCCTTCGGTGCAAGAACTTGGTAGATAACAGGAAAAGTTGCCCCATCGAGAGAAAATAGATTTTTATATCTCGAACATTGGTTTTAATGACAATCTAGGGGAGATATTTGACAGATACTGCCCGTTTGTCATTTGTTTTCAAGGGTAAATCACTAGAGTAAGGTGCCTGACAATCCATAGTTAGTTTAGGTGTTACTCCAGGTCATAGTCCATCAGTGTTCTAAATTTCATCCATCGTCCAGTCGTTCAAGCATGAAAGAGTAACGAACATACATACATATTTTCGCATATCTAGGTAATCGTAGACCAATAAGTCCGATCGGATTGTTGTTGTAAAATACATATATAAAAAATGAAAAGTATGCATTCCTATAGCGTTAATGAAACTTTGGTGTGTTGTTTGGTGCACGTTCCCTTGATGATTTCGGAAAAATTACGATAAGGTACATACGTATGTAGTACTGTGAAAACTGAGGGTAGTCTCATAAGTGACATTTTAATCTGAAGGGCCTAGGCTTGATTCTTGTACGAAGTAGGTAAATCATTTTTTATAAACCTCTATGATTGCTCGTTTGGTTGGAAATCTGCTTATGTTATCTTTTTTACTGTCTAATTATCATAAGTAAGTTCAGTGAACGTTACAAAATACGCCTCTTAATAATATTACTTCATATTTTATTGAAGTATGGGGAGCAACATTTTATTAAACTTAGAAAGCAATATATTTATTGCTATATTAACCAGTTTCTTAGAAAGTTAGTGTGATTGAAGGCAAGGCTTAAACGCTTAAGTATTTTGTTAGGTGCTAGATTATATTTATACTATGGCTCTGTATATAATACATATCTAAATGTACATAACAATCAATGTATGTATTTGTGTTTATAGTATTTATATTATAAATACATCTATACATATAATAAAATTCTGAGTCGAATCTGTAGGTACCTTAAATATTTTTTGGAAAATCTTATTGAAAAAGGACTTTATTATCGATATCGAGACCGAATCTATAGTTTTTAGAATTTTTGTCTGTCTGTCTGTCTGTCTGTCTGTCTGTCTGTCTGTCTGTCTGTCTGTCTGTTACCGCATCACATAAAAACTATTGGAGGGATTTTGATGAAATTTGGTATGATGATAGCAGGATATCCGGGTCAACATATAGGATACTTTTTACAGCGGGATATTATCTCACTCCCACGGGAATACACGTTATAACACAACCCGAAAAATATTTATGATCAGAATTTCTTGATACTTGGTATTGATGTTCTTCAATACAATTAAATAAATACGTGTTTTAGTGTTTTTTTTAATTCATCCCATAAGAAGATAAAATAAGGGATAAAAATTTGTATGAAACCTACCTTTGATTTGTATTGGCTGGCACCGACTTCGAAAAAATCTGATTAGGTATCTATTCTAAATGAAAACCCCCGTTTAGTTATTTTTTACTTTTCAGTGCCTGGAAGTCGGTTTTTATTTTTTTTTAATTAAACTTTTAAATAAAACCTTTAGCTCTTTCATACCTGAAGTATTAGTTTTACAGGAATTTCATTTTGGATTTCAATGAAAATTTTATATAGCGAAGATGAATTAAACGTCTCGCCAGTTGTGTGAAGTTTTAAAGTTCCAATATCTCAGTTTAAGCTCGGGCCCGTATCGCTCGGCCAACTTTTTAAATATTGTTCCTCTTTCGGATCCGATCCTAGTAAGTTATTCGAGAAATTGGCTTCTTGCTGGACGCATCGGTCATCATAGATTGAGGAGCATGTATCTTTAAAGTTGTAGTTAAGCTCATTTTTCTACTTGTTCACATGTTGACTAGATAATACTTTTTGAAAGGTACATCGACTTAAATAATAATCAATATGATATTATTTTATCAATAATAAAATATCTTATTTTCGAAATTTTAGGTAAATTCTCTTGTGGTTTATAGTATTTTCATTGAAAAATTAAGACTCGATCATTAATTATATATGATTGGTTGATCGTCTGCCACCACACACTTTTGTATCGGAATTAAATAACTCTTTTTTTATCTTCATTTATCTTTTTTATTTTACTTAATTTCAATAAACTTATTAAAGTCTTTGCGTAAAAATGATATGGAAAATATTATTTTCAGTAACTCCTGAATTTTCCAAATTAAATAAATAAATATAAATATATTGGGACATTAACACACAGCACCATCTAGTTCCATGGTAAGCTACGAGGCTTGTGTTATGGATACCAGATAGTTATCAACTACACATATATTATAATTTTAAATACATATACATGTATTATAAATATAAACACCTTTGACTAGAGTACAAACATTCGTGCTCATCACACAAATGAATGCCCCCAGCGGGACTCAAACCTGCGACCGTTGGCACAGCAAGTAGGATCACTACAACCGAGCCAAACGTGTCGTCAAATTCTCAGACAACTTTCCCATTTTTTTTTCTAGAAACTATATTTAATCTATTACGAATATTTAAAAACCTTGACCTGATAAGTCCAGCTGTTGTTACTCGTAAGTGTTGCGATTACCAACGAACGAACAAATTTCATTTTTTATTATACAATAATCTATAATAATATATTTTGCCCGATAAGAGCCTCTAATTCAATGATTAATAATTATAAAAACGTTATTAAATAAATCAAAACTTGATGTTAAATCTGTTAAGAGGCTCGTGGCCTGATTTCAGTGTTAGGCATCGTACATGATGTACGTGTAATCAGTCTTGACCTCTTTTACCCCTGTGGATATGCAAGCGCGAATCAAAGCCTATCTGCGGTGCATTTTTATGTGTTTCAACTGTTTTTAATTACCCCTTAGCTTTTATTGGTATAATCTTTTATAGATTTTATGTGAAAATATGTATGTTAATGTGAAGTCGTAAAGTTAAGTTAATGAAATGAAAGTTAAGCTACTATTTGTAGCTTTAAAAGCTTATAAGGATATTTCAAAATTTTTCTTATTGAGAATAACCAAATTAAATTTTAGTTTTATTGTAATGTTAATTTTAGTTTTACTGTAATGTTATCGAATTAACCTAAGTTGTATTAAAATGTGTCGAATGATACGCGGACAGACAGACATATGTATATAGCAGAGATGTGGTTAGAGTTCCTTGAACTTGAAATCCTCGTATTAAGTGGTTTTAGACTAAATAACAACACACGCGGTCAATTAGCGGGCAGTAACTTTTCTGTCATATTATTTAAATTCGAAACTTGTTTTTGTTTTACACAGTAACTAAGAAATGGATGGATGATTAAATATGCTAACACTTACGTACATATGTACGTAAGTGTTAGCATATTTAATGGGTCCGACCAACATAGGGTAATTTAATAATACCTATAATAAAAGTTTGTTAGAAAAATGAAGATGAGTCAATAAACAACAAAATGTAGAAGTAATCTGTGCTCAACTGGCTTTAAAGCCATTATTCATTAACAAGAAAATTGAATTGAATTGAACAAATGTATATATAATACTATAATATATGTAATACTTTTTATTTTGTATCAAGAACTTTTTTTTTACTGACTTAGATATATTAGGTTTTAACAAAGTTTCAAAAAGATGTAACAATAAGTGAGACGTTAATAAGTGAATATATAAGGATTTTATTTTTATTTAAAATAGAATAAAATAATCATTCTTCTATATTCTAGATCAGAGCCTAAACCATAGAAATAGAGAGTGGACTAAGTGTTTCTTTACCAGCCGTCAGCTACAAATGGCGTGCGACAGAGACAAAACGAATGTGCGGCCATAAGTATTCTGTATTCAATGAAATACGATTAATGAGGATAGATATTTATAACCATTTTATATTGTATTATAATATTATAACTTAATATTTTTTATATTCGATTTATAAATTCAAATTGGAATAAAATATTGGCCGCACGTTCGCTTTCTCTCTGTCAATTTCATGACAGTATTGCTCAGTCCATTTTCTTCGTCTATGGTCTAAACTAAATAGAATAGCTTATCTAAGATAAAATTATATTAATCTAACATTCTGATGATTTTCTCTTTGCGAGATAAGATAGAAAGCTGCAAGCAACATGTGACATTACCTCACTCCATGTAAATAAGTACGAACGTGCATACATTTCAGTAGATCATTAATTACACCGAACGTCTTGAGTCTTCAAACTTTGCTCATAACATATAAGTTGCGTCGTATTCTATTAAAAGTTTTGTTCAAAAGACAGAACACTGTAATAAAAAATAAGAAATATTGCCCTCGTACTTTGAGTTCGCTATCACAAGTTCTTAAGTTGGTTCGAAGTTTCAGTTAACAACGATATGACAAGGATGGTAATACCGGTGTTTTAGGTACAGTTTATTTATGTCATTTCTATAATATTATTTATGCTAATCTATAGAGATGAACAGTTTGTTTGTTTGTCTGTCTGTCTGTTTCTTTGAACGCGATTATCTATAGATCTACTGGTTCAATATAAAAAAAATCCTTTGTCTTTAGAGCCTATTTATTAAAGTGTATTAAAGATTTCCTTCTTCATTCCTTCTACAGATCACAGTAAGTGATCTATGAATGTTGAGTAATTTTAGAAAATTAGTGACGTGGGTAGAGCCGCGTTAGTAATATTATAAAGCTTAAGAGTTTGTTTATTTAATTGTTTGTTCAACAGCGCTAATCCCTGGAACTACCTGTCAGATTTGTAAAGTTCTTTTCAAACTTTATAGTCTATTAGCTTTCCCACCCACGGCTTCGCCAGCGTTCAAACTTTCGTTTGCTACCAAACTTCACAGGATCACCCGCTGGGCTAATAATCTGGAGATTGCATGAAAATTTCATCAAAATCGCTCCAGCCGTTTTGGAGTCCGTAAGGAACATGCATACATACATCGATTTTTTATTTATACAGATAGATTTACTATACTGTAAATCACGATACGACCCTTAAAAAGCAATTACATATATATAAATAAACTACGTAAATACGGTCGCGGTTTAAAAATACTCGTAGTATAAAACCTATACATATAATAAAATTGTAACGTAGCCGAATCTGAATATTGAATATTTTTTTAAAAATTTTATTAAAATACACTTTACTATCGATACAGAGGCCGAATCTATAGTTTTTAGAATTTTTGTCTGTCTGTCTGTCTGTCTGTTACTGCATCACGGGAAACATAAGAACATAAAGGATACTTTTTACTGCGGGAAAATATCTCATCTCTAAGCTAAATGTTAAAACGTAACTAGGGACGAACCCGAGCGGAGCGAGGTTGAGTTGCCAGTATAAAATAAATTGTGTGGAGTCAAAGTTCAACATTCAATAATTTTTACAAGTCATACAATGTCGATCTATTTAATAGTGAGTGATTTGTAAATGGCTGGTTGGATTTCAATGCGACCTTTTTCATGCATGATCTGTGATGAAGTGGGTCTGCGTGGTACGTACAATCTCGATTCTACCTAAGCGCTACGCTATTTATTTTCTATTACTTTGCAGGCATCATCTTGATAGTATACGAGTAAGTAAGAAAGTAGAAGGTTAAATCTATATATAGTACAAAGTTATCTTTAAGTGAATAATTTCGCGTTTAAAGGCAAATTGTACGTTGTACGGGTATTGATGGATTTAGAGTTAAGATTTTAATTCACTTTTTAATATATGTGTAATTATGTATTATCTCGGGCTTCCCATCAATACATAGTTCACCACACTGGCCAAATGCAGGTTGACAGACTTCACATGTCTTTCGAAAACTTGCTACGTTCTCACAGACATACAAGTTTCCTCACGATGTTTTCAATTCCTCTCCCCAATTTTTTATTCTTGTTTCCGTATTAAGAGAAAGTGGTAATCATGTTCTGAATGATTCGCGCAATCAAAATACCAAAGGTGTGAGACCCGAGATTTGAACTTCACTTGGTTTTCGAAGCGAACGCACAATCACTGGACTACCGCTGTTTAAATATTTCTTTTAATAGTAATTTGTAAGAAAAAAACGTTGACGTGATCTAGTTTACACTCATTACACGCCAGCGGGTACCCCGTAACCATTGCACGTAATTTCCACGTTACGTTTCGATATTCGCAACAGAAGCAAAAAAATGTATGTTGATGCTACTGAGCGTGATCGACGGGTGGGAAAATTTGTCGTAAAATACAAGCGGTAGCGGATTTGTTTTTATGTTAAGTTTTTTTTAATACGGTTTCTTTTTCATCGTTTAATGTGAAGTAATTGGTAAAAAATATTTATTACTAGCAATTTACTGTCCTTTCGCTCGGGCGCATCCCTAGGTATCTGCCAACGTGAAGGAGAAGAAGACGTGAAAACTTCTGTTTTTGTTAATTTGCATGAAAGAAACGTTTCAAAAATTGTATAGAAAAGTGAAAAATTTGGGTTAAAAATCTCCGTATTTTAGTTAGTTGACAGATTGACGTTCAGTTGTTCAGTTTCTTAAATTGTTTTATCTGTTAGATCGAAAAAAATATATAATAATAATTTGTTGTGTTGGTTGTTTTGTGAAAAAATTAGCAAAAAAGTTTTAGAACTTTATATTATAAAAAATACCTGCTATTTTAAAAAAATACCAGCTTCTGCAACTATTAAGTGCAGTCTGACTATTAGCAGAAGTGATAATCTGTTATATCATGACGACAATATTTAAAAAAGAAATTGACAGTTCTGTCAAAATGTAAGATTAATATATTATAATTGTTTTAAGTGAAATTATTGTAAAATCGAAACTAAAAGATCTTAATTGTCATGTCATAATAATATGAATTGTATGCGGAAAAGGATGTTTGTTATTCCTCTAAGTAATGGCTAATTTAGATATAAAAAATATATGATAATTTTGTTCATAACTTGGGCCACATCCCAATGTGGTTTTTGCTTCGAGTGCGAACTTTCACTCGCGCATCGTTCTTCCCACGTGTTTCAATTCTACATATTCCTTCTATCTGTATTATTTTAGACCTTATTCCCATTAAATTAAGGCTTAAGAGATTGCATTATATATTTATTTCCTGTATAAGTAATTGAAAATTTTACAAGCGATAAAAGACTTTATGTTTATCTGTGTAAGGTGTAAAGTTGCGTTTTTTGTGTAAATAAGGAAGATAGCTTTATATAATCCTGATGGATGCTTTTTGATTAGCTTCTATTTGCGGTTGAAGAAGGTCGAGGATTTATTTAGTTATATTCTCACTTTGTTATTGGGTGCTTAATTAAGACTTTTTTTTGTTAACAAATTTTAATTCAAAACTTAAATAAAGTAAAATATTTTTATATATAACTAAAGTAAATGTTTGTTTGTTTATGTATCTAGGGAGTTTTTTTTAATATTTTAGTGTTTATATACGTATATCACTGGAACTACTCAATGTATTGGGGTAAACTATAAACTATCTTTATAATGCATCCATATATTTAACTATGTTTTCGGATTATTTTGTGGATTTATTTTGACTTTTTGGCTCCGGACGTTTCGAATGCTTTACTGCGATCATGGTCACGGGAGAGATGAATCTCTCCCGTGCTGTCGCGTACTTTATTTAAACCATCTTTTTGCCAAAAATGACGCCGAATTGTTAGTTACTATGTGGAAAAGAGACAAACCAACAAGTTTACTTTTTTATATATAGTATTACAGTTTCATAATATGTTTCTACCGCTTGCGGAAATCAAATCTGCACCAATCCCGCATAGTTAACGATAGGAGCATACTTAAATGTATGTCTATTTAGTACTAACTAAACTAATACTAATATTATAATGTTACATTTCCTTTTCGTGGTTGAAACTTAACTTTGCCTTTTTTATTTTTGCAGGTATGTACCTACTAAATTACTATCTGCTGTGGTGTTATGTAAGTGCCTTTTTTTTAATATGGATCCGGGACTCATCGATCAGAAAAGCCAATACTATCCACTAAAACCCAAAGGAACCTTCCCCCTCTTAAAAGGGGAAATACCTATGTTAATCTTAAATGAAATTATCAGACTAGAGAGGTCACGGTAACCATGATTCTGTAAAGCATTTGAAATGTCAACAAACAAAAATCTAAACAGAATCCGCGAAAAAATCTGAAAATATAGGTTTATTTAAAATGTTAATTATTTGAATAAATCATATACATATAATAAAATATACATATTTTTTGGAAAATTTTATTGAAATAGACATTATTATCGATACAAAGGCCGAATCTATAGTTTTTAAAATTTTTGTCTGTCTGTCTGTTACCGCATCAGGGAAAAACCGCTGGAGGGATTTTGAAGAAATTTGGTATGATGATAGCTGGTATTCCGGACCAACATATAGGATACTTTTTACTGCAGAAAAATATCTTATGTTTGAGAAATCTGTACTAAACGTTAAAACGTAAGTAGGGACGAACCCGAGCGGAGCGAGGGTGAGTCGCTAGTGTTAATATAATATCGTTTTGCGGTTTTTGTGACATTTTTGTGAAAGGGTAGCCAATGACCGACATGAATGGTTAGACCATCGAATGCTATTAAATAAAATGCCCTTCGATATGTCAAATGTTAACAGGCATTTGTACTAATTCTGTACTAGCGACTCACCCTCGCTTTGCTTGGGATTGTACCTAGGTACGTTTTAACGGTAAGTATAAAATAGACTATATATATGTACAATGTATATGTATAGAAAAGTAGGTAAGTATTATAATATAAATATATATAAAGAGATATATATATTTATATTTATCTATATCCCTTACTTGAGAAATGATTGATTACCTATTCAACTTTCCTTGCCCCTTTTCATCCTCTTATACTGGGATGTGACTAGCGACTCCATACAAACTTTCAAACAAAGGAATGATTTCCAGGATAAAATCTATTCTATGTCCTTCCCAGAGTCTCAATCAATCTTCTTAGCAAGTTTCATCTAAATCGGTTCAGCAAATCCAGAGATTACCCCCTACAACCTCACAAGCTCAAAAACTTTACCTCATTATAATATTAGTATATACGAGTAAATGGATCATTTAAAATATAAATATAATTTGGAAACTATAATGATTGTATTGATTTTATGAAAGGCAATACGAAAAATTTATTTTTCATACTAGCGACTTACGCTCGCTTCGCTCGCGTTCGTCCCTCGGTACGTTTTCACGGTTAGCTGTGTTTATACATAAATAGTAGCTTGCTACTTCTAAGATATTTATTTAAAATATATAGCGATTTATGTTACGTTCGTATATTATTGCGTACGCCGTACGCGGATTTTGTTCACAATTTCATGGGTTTTAACTTTTATTCGCGGAACCCTGATTTTATAATAGTAGCTATCTGCCAGTGAAAGTCCCGTCAAAATCGGTCCAGCCGTTTCGGCGATTAGCCGGAACAAACAGACAGACAGACTGACAAAAATTGTAGAAAATGTTGTTTTGGTATATGTACCGTGTATACATCCATATGCATTTAGTAAAAAGCAGTTATTTTAATATTACAAACAGACATTCCAATTTTATTGATCTGTATAGACTAGCGACTTACTCTTGCTTCGTTTGGGTGTGCCTGACCTTTGCCTTTTCATCCAAATTCCTATAGTCATTTATGTGTTACGGTATAACTAATATTATAGTTACACACAAACGCACACATAAAGTTTCGTATGTATTCGTATTTATAGTAGTTCGATTTCTTCGAATTAATTAACAATGTTTAGTAGGGATTAGAGTATGATTACAATAATTGGATTTAATAAATAAATGTTATCGCAATACTTTTTCTCGTTATTTTTTAGGAAAATACACTATAGGTAGTCAAAGCACGCTTTTTTTTTCTATGCCAGATTATATTCATGTCTCCGTATATAATATAATATTTATTAAATTTTGCCCATGGCTGCGCTTGCCTGATAAGCGAAGAGGGGTTCTAGGGTAGCCTATGTCCGATACCAGGAATCTATGCAATCTATATTTTATTTGCCTTTAAGCGGTTTAAGCGAGGGAAGGTAGCAGACAGAGTTACTTTTACATTTATACACAATTATATTATTCACAATTCCACCATACATTATTTTGTTATATCTCAAAGGGTTAAAGGCAGCGTTTTCCTTAAAAGCTCCCAGACGGCTTATTTTTTTCCGACATCTCCATCAAATGTCACTATATCTTAGCTAATGTACCTATACAGAAACTTAACAAATTATATATCAAAACTTTCCTTTAGAACCACTCTATCCATCGGTGAAAATAACATGAAAATCGGTTCAGTAGTTTTTGAGTTTATCGCGAACAGACAGACAGACGGACAGACTTTGTTTTATAATATGTAATGATTATAGTAACATTTATAGAATTTCGTTCTAACAACTTTTTCCCAAAACCAAAATGATGTATAAACATATTCATTTGTAATATTTTGACTTATCATTACTTTCTACTTAGTTTATTCCTGTTAGTGCGATAAGCAGAGATTTAACTTGACATCGGTTTTTAGACTTAGGAGATGCTGAGATCGGCAAAGATTAGTCTATTTAGGGCATGGCTTAGCTATTCTAAGTAATTACTGTTTAATGTTTCACATCACATAACCTAACTCCCAGCTAACATATTTAAGTATCTTTAATAACTACCTGTGGTAAATGTCAGCCAATAGTATTATATTGTTAATAATAACTCTCACGTTTCTTGTTGGTTATTGTTAATTTTGATTAAAATTCAATTATTATTTTTTGTGTTTTTGTAAAATTAAAAGATCTATAGATCTTTGAATCTAATCAATTAATGTAAAACAAATATCTATCTATTAATTTATTTGTTTATAGATCTAAGTGTTTTTTGGGTAAAGATATAAAAAGTTGGGTTTTTCTTCAGAGAGGATACCTGTATAGACTTAAAAAACAAAACCTTATATAAACACAAAATTTATGTATATATGTATATATATATATATATATATATATATATATATATGTGTGTGTGTGTGTGTGTGTGTACAAGAATTCTCATTTAACAATATAAGATACCGACGATCTATCTATTATCGGATCTCTGAATCTAATCAGCTTCTACATATAGATAAAACAGTAGAAACCATATATTCAGTAATGCTCGTTTTCGACGTTAACTGACAGATGGACAGACGGACAGACATACATTGGCTTAATTCAAGTAAACATATCGTGTAAGAAGAAATGACAGCAGCTTTTACGTCATAATCGTTTAGATATGGGACGTGCCTGCATCTTGTTACCTAAGTAAGATCGGACCATCGACTGAACAGATGCATTGGTTTATACTTTATAGTTTACTTTTATACTGTCAGACATCGTAATGTTCTTCAATTTTATTTGTAATCACTTGAATATTTTTTTATGGAATTTTTAATATTTATTTGAATCATTTCCATTTATTAACTAATTAATACTAATTTTTTTCCGAAAGAAAAAAACACTATCGGTTTTTCCCTATTTTCCTCGATTTTCAGGGCTAATTTTTCCAATCTTTTCTCTAAGAGCCTTATTTAGACTTGAAACATTTGAAAGAAACAAATCACAAAGCTTAAACTTATAGTTCTAAGATTTTTTGGTTATATGTAGTTTTTCCTATAGCTTGTGGCATCAATCCTTTGAAAACGATCGACTTCACTATTATATGTATAGATAGTTCTAAGAAATATCAACAGAAATTAGTGTGGCACTCATGTAATCTTAATTTTAAAAATCTCCCAATTTTTTTTTAATATTATGTTAATAATAATTGTTCAAATAACATTTATCATAACGTTATTTATTAACTCTCACGTCGTGAGTCTTGAAATAAACGTCAGAATTAATGGCTAGTGTAATAATTTCATAGTTAAGGAGCTGTGAAATTTCTCATCTCTTATCTACGGAGGGCAGTTGGCGGTGAAAAATTGTCCGCGTTATACTGTAGCTGTTTTGATAGTGACAAGCGATGTGTACCGCCCTGTTGGTCGACTTGTTAGCAATAGGCTTAAATCTAGTGCATTTAGTTATTGAGGTGGTTTTTTTATACCTCCTGTAGTGCCTCTTTCGTCTAGTGGCTATTTATTGTGTACGGTCGCAGATTTGGGGGTCATGGGTTCGAGTTCCGCGTAGGGCTAAGGTTATATGTAGGTATTGGTTTTTTTTTCTGTCATGAAAGTCCTAGTAAAAGCCCAGAGTTCAGAAGTTAGTGGTGTTAACAATCACACGGGGTTCCGTGTCAAAGGTTAAGAATAATAAATACCTACTTGTACCTAAGTTTTCTGTTGATAAGATGTGAAGACATAGTACCTAAATTAAAAAAAAATCAAAATACGTCGAATTCGTTTAGCAATTTTTGCGTATTTGGTAAAATTATGTAACCTTTTGGGTCTTGTTCTATGAATTCAATGTATAAATCAAGTGTTTATTATGATTGAAAGAAAGCATTATTATTTTAATAAAGTGTACATATAATACTTTCTTAGATTTACGCGAATATTTAACACTAGCGACTCACGCTCGCTTCGCTCGCGTTCATCCCTAGGTACATTTTCACTGTTAGTATAAAATAAACTATATATGTATATGTCCATACATAGGTAAATAAGAGTAAGTACCTACTTTAAAAATTAAAAAATATATAGGTATATACATATATATCCCTTACTTGAGAAATGATTCCCCATACAAACTTTTATCGTTCTTTTTACTCCCTTAACGCATGATTTCCGGGATAAAAATTATCCTATGTCCTTTCCAGAGTCTCAAATTATCTCCGTACCAAATATCATCTAAATCGGTTCAGCAGATTAAGCGTGAAAAACTAACAGACAGAGAGACAGAGTTGCTTTCGCGTTTAAAATATTAGTATAGATTTTAAACAAAACCATCTTTTTGGATTTTTTCGCGGATTTATTTTGATTTTTGGGTCTCTCCCGTGACCATGATTGCTGTAAAGCAAACGTCAGGAAACAAAAATCTAAATAAATCCGCGAAAAAATCTGAAAAGATAGTTTTATTTGAAAAAGTTTACATACAACAAAACCTACATTGAATCTCGTCTAACATATTTAAAACAAAACGTGCAAATTATATTTGAGTATGTCGAGGACATAGCATCTAACTTTATTAAAATTAAAAATTATATTCCAGAAAACGCTTTGAGTAATCTTACAAAGGAAAGAAATAATGAGCATTCCTAGAATTACCGATTTAATTTAACATGTTTTTTTTTTTTATTAAAGTCTTTTTTATCAATAGCATGATTGTCTTTTGAATTGTAATCCCATTTCGATCTCAATATGAAAAACTAAAAATATCGTATGAAATAATTAAAACTGTCTCAGTAAAAGTTTTCTTTTAACTTTTAACTGATGCTTAATCACGGTTATTATGGATGGTGAATAATTACTTAACTGGTCGAGCGATTTAACTAAAGTTTATATAAATTCCCAAATTATCCCACTGCTGGGCAAATGGCTCCTGTCAAAGACCTAGGACTCAACACTAAGTTTAAGATTTGAATGAATGAATTTTAAAATAATATTAATATGTGTTTATAATTATTTAGTTGTGCCAAAGCCGAGTTGCGTCATATGAATGAATGTCTGCTATATTTAGATTCACTAGAAAATATACCTAAATTTTCGTTTGATTAAGTAATTATATATTAGAACAGTAGCTAAACGCCTATAATGATAGTTTAAAAATTACCCACTCTTGTAAGGAGACAAACTCCTTTTAGGATTCCAAGATGATATAGCAATTTGAATTTTTAAGTTACGACAAAAAAATAGTCTTTGTAAAAAGAGTTTTGAATTATTTATGGGCTTTTTATCAAGTTCCTTTAGAGATGGATCAAAATATGATGATTTAAATTTATTATAATGTCATAGTTTTTAAATTCAGAGTAAAAATGTAAAAAAATGTAAGAAAATTGGCAAACGATTAGCAAATGTACTATTATCTCTACATATAATAAAACTGTAGAGGTCGAATGTCTGTACATAGAGAAAAAATGCTAAAAACCGAGTCCGGGGGATGTAAGAAGAAAAATAGAACAAATCCAGATTTTTTTCAATTTTTTTGTTTCTCTGTCTGTTTGTCTGTTTGTACGGGCTAATCTCCAAAACTGTTATATCGATTTAAATTAAATTTTGTATGGTGGTACCTTATATTCCCGGTCAACATTTTAGATACTTTTCATCCCGGAAAATTAAAGAGTTCCCGTGGTATAGTTAAAAAACTATAGTAACTTATACAGCTTATTACACAAAAACTTCTGATTGGATTTTAATGAAAGCTTACAACAATATAGTTCATACATCAGAATAACAAATAGGCTACTTTTTATCCCGGATAAATGTACAGTTTCCGTGGGAAAGATTCGTTTTTGTTTTTCGAGAGGCGAATCCGAGCGCTGCGAGGGTGAGCTGCTAGTTTATATAATATTTTTTTATCGATTATACTTAGGTATACTGTGAAAGTGTAATCTATATACATGAAACATATATATGTATATACATATATGTATTATGAGTAAGATAGGTAATAGAGAGGTAGTGGGAATGAGATAGGTGGATTGGAGTGAGGGAGTAAACGAATGCGGGAACGAATAAACGGAAGAAGGATGAGGTGGCAGAACGACGATGCAACGACGCTTGAAAGGACGCTACTTAATTAATTATAGTTATAATTAAAATTAAACTCGCTTAATTCAAAAACGTGTACTAATTTCTATCCCCGGACCCTACATTTATCTAAGAAAGGTAAGGGATCGTATAGTTTAATCTCTATGATCTGGGCACTCCGAAACATTAATGTGAATATATATACATATGTATGTATGTATGTAGCAATCGATTATAGCGTGTATATAAATAATTTCTTTGACCGATTTCGAAAAACTAAAGTGCTCAAATAAAGACATTAACTACTCATATACAGCTTATCATGTACGTATGTACGTACGTGTATTAATCTTGCATTAACGCTCTTAACTTCATGAGTGTAATGTCTAAGTGACTCTTAATGAAGATACTAAGTGGTGTCACTTTGAACCTCATAGCTGCATTTTACCGATTTTGTAAAGCGTCTGCATAATACATGAAGTACTCGTGTCTATGGATATGGGCGAGTTTACACCTTTATTTATGCCATCTACACATTAACTGGATCGCTTTAGGCTCAATATGTTAAGCCTTGTTATCGTATAGAGCTTAACAACATTCATTAATAAATATAAGATCACCTCGTTTGTGAATGGCCCATTAGTATAACCCATTGGATGCAGATGGCACAAAACTGGCAGTCGTGAATTTCTTTAAGGGGCGCCTATTTCCAGCAGTGGATGTATTTCGGCTGAGACGAGTTGAATATTAGTAATATTAGGATTTTAAATACATACATTACCTAATAATGAAATATATTAAGCTCAAGTTTGTTATTTGTTTGTTTAGTCGTCTGTTCAAATACTTTAATCTTTGAGATTTCAAGTCATATTTATGTAAAACCTTAATTTTGTATTTTATATCCTACTAGCGACTCACCCTCGCTCCGCTCGGGTTTCGTCCCATGGTTCGTTTTAACGGATAGTATAAAAGATTTCTCAAAGATGAGATATTTTCCCGCAGTAAATAGTAGCCTAAATGTTGACCCGGATAACCAGCTATCATCGTATCAAATTTCATCAAAATATAACCAGTGGTTTTTCCGTGATGCGGTAACAGACAGACAACAATTCTAAAAACTATGGATTTGGACTCTGTATCGATAATGATGACTTTTTCAATAAGATGCTCTAAAACTATTTAATGTACAGATTCGACTCTGAATTTTATTATATGTATAGATTTATTGAGGTAGATAACGATTGAAGCAATTACATATAAAAATATATAAAAAATGGTCAAACAAATTGAAAGAAGATATACAATTAACATACACACGTGCAAAGTTAAAGACAAAAGTCTGTATACAATAAGTTCCTGCAGTCGTTCCAGTGAAACAAACCATGGCAACTTTATTAAAATAAACCCCACTATTTAACGCCCAGTTTAGCTTACGCGACACAAATGGCCGCGACTTTTCCGAATGGATAATTTTATCGTCTCCACTTTGCTTTAAAATATGCATGTGCACATACTTTATTTATTTATCGAATATTAATACCTATACATAATATAATAAAATTCTAAGTGAGTCGAATCTGTACATTAAATATTTTCTCGAAAATCTTATTGAAATAGTCTTTTATTACTTATTATGGATACAGAGGTCAAATCTGTAGTTTTTAGAATTTATGTCTGTCTGTCTGTCTGTCTGGAAACGTATTACTAAAAAGCCACTGGTGGGATTTTGATGAAATTTGGTGTCATAATAGCTGGTCGACATATAGGATACTTTTCAAATCTATATTAAACTTGAAAACGTAACTAGGGACGAATCCGAGCGGAGCGAGGGTGAGTTGCTAGTAGCTTATAAGTATGTATATAATATTGTGTTAGTGTGTTAAAATGTTGAATTTATAGCTGCCTCGTTGGTCTAGTGGTATTACGGCTGCGGATAGGCAGGTCGTGGGTTCGATTCTGGGTAGTACTAAAAACTTTTAATCAGCCCTGCGCTTGATTTCTTACTCGTCGTGACGCATTGTCGTCTTACCGGAATATAAGATTGTAAGGAATAGACAGTGCACGTTGTGTTTCCGCGTATACTTGTGCACTATAAATTATAATATATATTGCGCAGTTGGTTAGTCTCAGTGAGAGTGAATGTCGTGACCAAAATCAGTCATCAAGAGATTATTATCATTATTATTTAAATAATTTCAATAAGTGGGTTTTTTGAACATAAAAGCTTTGATGCCCTTATTTACTAACAAATTCGATCTTATTTTACATTTTCAAAAGCTCACCGTCATTTTGTACCGAAAATAATAAAAAAATAAAAAAAAAATAAAAATACTTTTATTGACTTAAATATTACATTACAAGCTAGTCGCAAGGGCCCCTGTACTAGGTGTAGACCCGTATTACTGGGTACCCCGCTCATCCACCAGGACTAGAAAGTCAACAATTAGCAGAGTGAAACAACAAGATTAAAATTTAAAAGAAAAAAAGAAAAATTACATTAAGTGTGTGTGTGTGTGTGTGTGTATGTGCGTGTGCGTGTGCGTGTGTGTGTGTGTGTGTGTGTGTGTGTGTGTGTGTGTGTGTGTATGTGTGTGTGTGTGTGTGTGTGTGTGTGTGTGTGTGTGTGTGTGTGTGTATGTGTGTGTGTGTGAATGGATGCATTTAAAATTAACTATTTATACGTAAATATGCTTAAATATAAGCTGCTTGATCAGGTTATATTTACGATGTATCAGTTGATCATCAACTTTTCAGTCTCATCATAGTTCAATGTCAGTAGAGTTTTAGTTAATGTCCGTTTTATGTCAGTTTTTGGAAGACTGTAAATGTAAAGTCTGCTGTTAAGTTTATTGTATAGATATGCAGATTGACAGGTGTATTGCATTTTCTTAAATTTGGTTTTACTGGTAGGAATAGGGCAAACGGATTTACCCCTACGTTTTTGGATCATACTAGGGATATAAGGTAAGTGACGGTGAGCTTTAAGTACACAATTTAATATATAGATTTGGCGAGTAGTTAACAATTTATAGTTATTATATAAATCGAAAGTTGGAAAAATATAAGGTTTGAAAAACATCACTTTTAACAGAGATCTTTGCGCCCTTTCTAAAGTTATTAAATGCGTTAATATTCAATGATTTACTTCTACATTTCTTTACTTCTAATTTAATAGGTTTAATTGTAGTGAGTTCTGTAGATTCATAAATAGTGCTTTTTAATCTCAACATTCTTCGTGCTATGTAATAAAATTATATAACGAGGGCGTATCTGTCGAGTTGTCGTTTATTTGCAAATTGCAACACCCGGACAAAAGGTTTTTTGATTTGACAGAATATTTTTTTGAGCCGAAAATCATTTTTTGTCATCTAAAGTTACTTTTTTATCCATATACGTATATTATTTTATTAATAACTGATTTATTGCCTTTTGCCGCTTTGCTTTCTTTGTGTAAATAAAATAAATAAATATGTTGGAACATTAACACACAGCACTATCTATATAATAGTTCCATGGTAAGCTACGAGGCTTGTGTTATGTTACCAGATAGTTGATACACTACACATATATAACTTTAAATACATACATATTATAAATATAAACACCCATGACTGGAGTCCAAACATTCGTGCTCATCACACAAATGAATGAATGAAACCAGCGGGGCTCGAACCCGCGACCGCTGGCACAGAAAGTAGAGTCACTACAAACTGAGCCAAACGGGTCTTCCGTCGTCCTATTGGAACATCGATAATAAGTAGTGTTATTCCAGAATATAATTATCTCCCCTCATTGGCATCCGGCAATTCAGTCGAGCGTGAAGCCAAGGGGCACAGTGGGAGATTTCCGTGACGTTTGGAAAGGCTTCTTATCTTTGTTAACGTAACTATGAAATTACTAACACCTATATATATACATGTAATAAAAATGTATCTAATCGCTGTTTAAATTGGTCCAGCCGTTTCAGAGGTTAGCCAAAACAAAAAGACAGACATTTTTTTTTTAAATTGTGTTTGTCTTATAAGTACCGTATATAATTCCCATATGTATTTAGTATAAAGCTGTTATTTTGATATTACAAACAGACACTTGTTATTTATCTATATAGATATCTGTAAAGGTGGTCCACCTTTTCATTTAAAAAAGATAGATATATGTAAATCGATTCAAAATTTGCATAGATATTGCGTAACGTTCCTACAAAAAATATAAACCAACTACTATCCATAATAGTTACGTTTTAACGTTTAGTATAGATTTCTCAGAGATGAGATATTTTTCCGCAGTAAATGTATCCTATATGACGACCCGGGTAACCAGCTATCATCATACCAAATTTCATCAAAATCTGTCCAGTGGTATTCTCGCGATTCGGTTACAAACAGACAGACAGACACAAACAAAAAATCTTAAAACTATAGATTCGGCCTCTGTGTCGATAATAATGACTATTTTAATTAGGTTTTCCAAAAAATATTTAATATACAGATTCGACTCGGACTCAGTAAAAATGTGTGTTACCTCGTCTTTCTGATGTCGATCTAAAGTTATAGATATATCCTGTTTTCTATTTTAATCATAAAGAAACGCGCAATCCTATGCATTTGGGCCACGTGAATCGTAACAATGCGATACTGCAAACAAAAGTGCGCCGTTCAATCGGCTAATGGACGGGAAAGATACGGCCGGTACACGTCTTATTGCCGATGTACTGAAAAAGTATTAACTCGTAATAGTACGATTTATGGGTTTGATAGCGCTTTGAGTTCAATGGTATTCATTTTGTATGGGGTTTTTATGGAAGGTATGGTTTTTTTGAGTGTATTTGTGGATATGGCATATTGGGGCTGTTATGTGAAAGCTCGTATGTGTGTATGTGTTAGTTTAAAACCCCTTTACAATAAAACGGCGAAATTAGGCGAATTTGGAGTACGTGATAGATTATGACCTAGAGCGAGACGTAGGCGACTGTTAATAATAAAATTTGCCAAAAGGTGGTGCTACCTGTATATCATATTATACATTAAAAAGGTAGCTAGGGATGCATTCAAACGAAGCGAGGGTAAGTCGCTTTTATATTTTTGTAATACAAGATTTTAGATCCTGGCTTAAATAGAATTTCCTTCTGGTTTAAAAAAAATATCACAAAACAGACTAAATTTAACATTACTCATAGTATATAACTCAACAGATAATATAACTTGCACTTTAGTTAATATTGATATTAGGTTTTCTAAAAGAAGTGTCTGAATCTCTTTGTATCTTATCAGTGGGACTTCCTTTCAGCCCGGGAATGGATTCTTTACTTACGATCGAAAGTATGTGAAAAAACCTAATTTTAGTTCAAAAAATATGTTTTTCTAGTTATAAATAACTAGCGGCTCACCCTCGCTTCGCCGGTTCGCCTCTAGAAAAACATTGACAAATCTATCCCACGAGAACCGTAGTTTATTTTTCTGGGATAAAAAGTAGGTTGTGTGCTATTCCAGACTATAATCTATCTCTGTGCTAAATTTCCTCCAGATCCGTTCAGCCGTTCTGCCGTGATTAAATGAGTAACAAACATCCATCCAAACTTTCACATTTATAATATTAGTAAGAATTAGTAATTAGATTACAATGATGTCCATATCAACGATAGCCAAATCTGTACATTAAATATTTTTTTGGAAAATTTTATTGAAATAGACATTATTATCGGTACAGAGGCCGAATCTATAGTTTTTAGAATTTTGTCTGTCTGTCTATCTATTACCGCATCACGGAAAAACTACTGGAGGGATTTTAATGAAATTTAGTATGGTGATAGCTGGTTATCCGGGTCAACATATAGGATACTTTTTATTGCGGGAAAATATCTCATCTCTGAGAAATCTATACTAAACGTTAAAACGTAAGTAGGGACGAACCCGAGCGGAGCGAGTGTGAGTCGCTAGTATAAAATATAATTGGTACATGACAAAGGTCGATGAAGTTAGAGCGACTTCAAATACATATGTTACATACGAAATATTATGTTGGATGAGTGTAAAATCAAATTGTGAGCAAAAACATAATAGTGCATCCCAATTTGCATATAACACAGATATCCAGTTGATAGAGCGCGTTACTTCGATTGAATGAACTTATGAAATTTTACTTTGTAAATGTTCTCTCTCATATTGAAGTAAATTGTGTTTCTGAACACCGTACTGTTGTAAAGTAGCGTTATGGGTTAAATTGGTTGAGAACGTACAGCCGTTGTGTATGCAATTTTGTATGTTTTTACTTTTTGAATGTAACCTTGTATGGTATTATGTACATATTATGTACGTGTAACTTAGCTATTGGTCCGTATTTTTTACGGATTTATAGATCATAAATATTCATCATGTTCAAATTTAAAAAGCGTTTAAAAGAAAGTAAAACCATTTAAATATATCTAGAATACTTTAGGTTTGAAACTCGATGAAACGAAAATGCGTCACAACAAAGAGACAAACACAAAAATATATAGCATTAAGCCAGCGAGAGAATGAGATAGGATACATTGCCATGTTGCCATGGTAACCGTTGTTATTTGAGATAGAACACACATATACAGGAAGTGAAAAATAATAATAATACTGTATAATATGTAATGTAATATTATATGTTAAATAAAATATAAAATAACTTTTAAACTTGGGGAAAATATTATTTAAAAAATAAACCTTATAATTATCCTACTCCTGATACTCTATATTCATCTCGTTCCATCGTAGGTTACTTTTTTTAAGTTTCACTTCTGCCATATGTGAATTGCACATACACAAACACTTTTTTTTTTAATATATATATTTTATGTGTATGTACTTTTTGGGGATAAGCGCTTTCATAACAATATAATAGTTTATGTATTATAACCAACCATAAGAAACCATAAGAAAGATATATAAAGGATTATTTATTGCACAAAGAAAAGATGCGCAGCAGGCGGCCATATCGCTTGAAGCGATCTCTTCCAGGCAACCTTGAAGATGAGGAATAAGATTTTAATAAAAAAGTGTACTTGCTTTTAACAAGTACTTATGAATAAATTGTAGATACTTTTACATACTAGCGACTTACCCTTGCTTCGTTTGGGTTCGTTCCTAGGTTAAATTTCATCCAAATCCGTCTAGCCGTTGCGACGTGAAGAAGCTACAAACAAAAACAGACAGACAAACAGAATATTCTACTTCTGTTACGAAAGTTGTTATTAAGAATCGTGAAATTATTAGTGTTAGAGTCCAAACTTTTTACTTAATGAAAGAAATATGAAACTGGCATAGCAATTCAAAAAAAAATTCTTTTAATACAGTGTTTGAAGTTCAGTTATTTGGAAAGTCAGTTACTTGTCGTCGCAGACGTTTTTTAATCAAGCCGTTTTAATCACGGCTCTAATCAACGGATCGATTGTTTTATTCAAAGCGATCGGTGCGCGTCCTTGCGTTTCAATGCACTCGCCAAGCAGTTGTGCTGTTTAATATGTGTTTAGACGGTGAGTTTTAAATATACCTTCCCCCATTAAAATATATATCTTGGATGATAATTAGAAAATTTTTCATAAAAATAAGTGATTTAGGTTAACATAGTCGCACTACGATTATATGTATGAAAATTTGTACATGTGTGTATGATGAAATTTATTTAGTACACGGAAAGACTATGGCCTGTTTTTTTTTTTGATATTTTAATATTAAGTATTTGAATGATAAATCCATACGTATATTATGAATGTGAAAGTTTGTGAGTATGGATGTATGGATGTTTGTTACTCAATCACGCCAGAACGGCTGAACGGATCTAGATGAAATTTGGCACAAAGATAGATTATAGTCTGGAATAGCACATAGTTTACTTTTTATCCCGGAAAAATGTATGGATCCCGTGGGATAGATTTGTTTTTGTTTTTCACTCGTGAGTCCCTAGTATTAAGATATATTCAAAATTGCAACATGATCCAGTCTCTATTTTATCTATCTCGTGTATGAAATTAATAGAATTTGTTATAATATTACGTAAGTAATTTTTATCGCTTTTTCGTTAATACTTACTTTCCCGGTCTAGTAGAGTGAGTGCCGATGAAAATGCGTAGGATGTTTATCTCTGCCTACACACCAGGAGAGATGTTGAATGGTAGACTTAATTAATATATTTTTGGACAGTTTGAAACTTGAATAATTCCTTCAAAATGGCTGTATACATCTATACAATTTCATTCTTTTATAATAAAAAGGGAAATATCAAGATATCTGTTATCTGCTAGAGGTGATTTTGTAAAATCGAAAACTTTTTTTTGTATTTTTATTAGTATTAGATATTAATTAAAATAATATCAAAGGAATGTAGCCTAGCTTTTGTGTTAAATAAACTTCTTGAAGCAATTTTGAGTTCAACATATTGTTTCCGGCAGATTTCCTTATAAAATTATATTTATTGTAATTGTACTTCAAGTTAATTAATTCTGTTCTCAATACAATTTCATTAAGAATACGAATATTTCACATAAACTTTAAGCCCAAGATATTTTTAATCAAAAGTTCTAACGATCGATTGATAAATACGCGGTATTCAAAGCGAACCGAGCGCGCTATTGCAGTTCACTGCACTTTCACACTGAAAACGACCTATTTAACGCCTTAGTCTTTATAATTACTGGCAAGTTGGTTCTGATTTTTTGTATTGTTTTTTTTGAATATATTAGTGTTAATATCTCATTTTCTTTATTTTTAATGTATATTTGTATAGGATTATACTAGCGAGACACCCTCGCTTCGGTCGGGTTTGTCTCTAGATACGTTTTAACGGTCAATATAGAATAGATAGACCTCAATAAACGGACTATATAATGCGAAAAAAAATTTTCAAATCGGATTAGTAGTTCCTGAGATTAGCGCGCTCAAACAAACAAACTCTGCCTTTTTATAATATTAGTGTAGATACATGTTATTAGTGCTGGCCTAGATATATTTTAATAAGCAACTAGTGATTTTAAGAATACGTATAACGTCCTTATGACATTGTGCAACGTAGCGACTTACTTTGATCTTATACTGTAAAAATATTTGCAGACAATAGTGCACTCTATATTCCCTGACCATTAGTTCCATGGTACGATATTTTGACGGTATCGAACACCGTTAATTTGACAGGGCCGCCTAACGTCTACGGGTCACGTACATGGATGCAATATCGCTAACTGGGTTGCTACTAAAAGTTTCTTGGCAGTCTCAGACTCTTTTACTGATCAAAGATTCAAACCCAGGACCTTGACATCTACAGTAAATACAAAGACATAAAAAATCCTTATCATACTTACATATATTCAGTTCTTTTCAGTACGTCGTACGCGGATTTTGTTCACAATTTAATGTTTTTTTTTTTTGCGAAACCCTGATTCTTTTTCTAAATTAAAAGTAGCCTAAGTTACTTCTTATAACAGCAGCTATCTGCCAGTGAAAGTCCCGTCAAAATCAGTGCAGCCGTTTTGGAGATTAGCCGGAACAAACAGACAAACAAAAATTGTAAAAAATGTTGTTTTGGTATATGTACCGTGTATACATCCATATGCATTTAGTAAAAAGCAGTTATTTTAATATTACAAACAGACACTCCAATTTTATTTATCTTTATATCTATATATTAGCCGGTTGCCTATTCATTTTGTCATTGTCGTTATTGCATATTACAGTGTGTATGAAAATAGGTGTAAAATCAATACAGACAGTGCAACGCGCGATGCACCGCTTGTTTAGTTACACGTATTTAGTGTTTAGTTTTAATCATTTTATGTATTAACTAGGATCTGTCGATGTTTGTGTCGACATATAAATTAATTGATTGTACATATTTAGCTTAGGGCGGTTTTGTTATAAAGTTACAAGGAAATTAGTTATGTTAAACGTTATGTAGGATATAATTGAAATCGTTTTACATGTAGGTTTGTAATTTTTGTTTGTTACTATGGTTTAGGACAGCGGTTCATAAATGGACCGTGGAACCCTCGGCTTCCGTTGAAGTGTCATAGGGGTTCCGATTTCCGTCCGAGCTTACGCAACCAAAAGCAAGTATGGAAAGAGACTCGATGCAACTCCAGATCTTCGCTTTCAATTGGCTATTTGACAGTTTTCGGAAAGATATTCTAAAACATACGTAGGTTCATTTTATACCTCTTACAATTATTTTTTTCTGAAAAAAGCGTTATTTATTCGGAAAAAAATATATTAATCTTTCAGTAATTTGAAAGTCGCGCGAAAACAGCACATCACGTGACATTCCTGGCTGTGACGTCATATCTCAATAAACTAAGTAAAGCTAACTACGATGCATGGAGAATATAACATGTTATATATTTTCCATGCTACGATGCTCCAACTCTTAAACATATTTTAAGCTAAAAGTTTGCAGCTTTTTCATTGGGAATAACAAGCTCATATAAGTTAATATATATATATATATATATATATATATATATATATATATATATATATATATATATATATATATATATATATATATATTTAGAATATAAATATTTTTTATGAAAATGACAAGCTACAAGACGTGTGCCGTACCTATGTGTAAAAGTTCTACAATTAAATATCCTGACAAATTGTTTATACACGTCCCTAAATGTCCTAAACGTCGAAAGCAGTGGTTACAATTAGCACGCTGAGAGTTGAATTTTACATCTGATAAATCTGCAATTTTTTTTTGTGAAGATCACTTCGATGTAAGTATTTAAAAGCAATCAATTTAGCCTCTGATTTACTGAAAATAAATTAAACTTAATCCAGTATTTTGTACATAAAACATGTCATAAAAACAATTCTTTTTATGACATTATTTTTATTAATTTTAAAAGTATTATTTTTATTATTCACCATACGACTGTCGCGAAGATCTAAAATTATCAACATAACCTTTAAGTAATTTACAATTATTTTATAACATTTTTACTACTTGACTTAAGAACTATACACATTAACTTTTACCAATAAATTATACATAATTACTTTGTTCATTTCGGTACTTACACGGAAGTTTTTACATTCCGAAACTCGGCTGAGCAAAAGTCAGGATTACATGCAAAAAAATTTGCAACCATAAATGAATCTATTTTTGGTAAATTTGCACTATCAGCTTTTGTGTAACCCGGCTCCATTTCGTTAAACTTCTCACAAGCACTAATTAAAATATTTTAGAGTGATCTCAGCAAACTGCAAACGATAAAACACACGATGTTTTGTTATGTGAGATGTGACGTCACACGCTGCACAAACATGGCCGCCAGCGTTTCAGTATTTGTAATCCACAGATAAAAAAACTCAAATTTATTTTTCAAAAATGAAATATTTACAATTTATTTTAATGCAAAAAACATATTGTATAATTATTGTGGACCTATAAGCTACTGTCTCCAACAGATTAAATATTTTATCGTTAGAATTGTCAAATAGCCAATTGTCAGACATGAAGCCTAATTTTAGTGATATTGTAAATAAATATGTGAAAAAAAATCATTCATCACATTAAATAGTTAAGTTATATATTTGGTATAATAAATATTATTATAAGTATTAATATTTTTCATTTATGATTTGTTCTGTCATGTCAAACAAGAACGTATTCTAACTACAACACAATCAGTTTAGTTATTATTAAAATGGGGATCCGTTACAATTAATTATAATCGATTCGGGTTCCGCACCAAAGAAAATATTTAAACGCTGGCTTAGGGCATGAAGGATGAAATTCAGACGTTAAAATAAGATGTCTCGTATAGAAATCTCAATAGATTTAATCAATGCTAATATTATTAATGTGGAAGTAATTCTGTCTGTTTCCATTAAACCGCTGGACGTAAGATAAAATTTGGCAACGACATAGAATGCATGCTGGTGACGGACATAGCTATCTTTGATCCCCACTCACATGCGGGAGCGAAGCTGAAGGCAAAAATTTGTATTTTATTAATTATTTTTAAAGGTGAAACGATTGTGATATTTGTTTTTTTTTTTACTATAAAATCTAACAAGGATATTATACAGAATAAGATACTCTTTATCGAAGACATTTCTTCAATTTTACACGAGCGAAGCCGTTGGAAAAAGTAGTCTTAGCGAAATGTTTTTACATAATTTTTATTTTGGTCTTTACTAAACTACTTATAGTGGCTATCATTCTCAGAGCTTGTGTTTGATGTCAACATTCAATTTACAACTCTATGTCACTTGTTTTACGATTGTTTACTTTCATAGTACTACTTGTTGGAACAGCGCCAGTTGTATGAAAAATTGTATGATTCATTTAAATAGTGCTTAACTGATGAATGTTTTAATATCTCTGTGATTATTTTTCTTTATTTTATATTGCCGTGCCGTATAGATGTAGGTGTTATTTTGTTTTAGTATGTATTAAGAATGTTATGTGGCAATTTGGCAGTGTAATTGATCGCATCGGTTATCAGTTCGATTTTTGCGCTAGACAGTAGTAATTTAATAGATAGTTTGCAATTTTTTTATTCACTGAAAAAGAATCGTGTATGGGAAGATTTAAAATAAGTTATGAAACATACATTACTATTAAATACCGGTAAGTAGGTAGATACATAGGTAGACTACGTAATTGAATTCTTGATTTTTTAATGTATAAAATCGTACGTTCTTTTTAGATAAGTCGGTTAAATAAATTCATATAACAAAACAGCGCCAGTGGAAATTCTATATCAATTGCAGGGTAGTTCTTAAAAAAAAGCAAATATGTCAAATTTCCGGCGCCCAGTCACCGTCGCCATCAGACGCGAACCGATACCCGCCGTGCGCGGACGTGT
The DNA here is from genome assembly GCA_033884665.1 of Argynnis bischoffii washingtonia. Taxonomy (NCBI): domain Eukaryota; kingdom Metazoa; phylum Arthropoda; class Insecta; order Lepidoptera; family Nymphalidae; genus Argynnis; species Argynnis bischoffii. The sequence continues at coordinate 7,962,372 of JAEMGE010000029.1, forward strand.
GAATGAACTCGGAAATTAAATTGATTTCATATCTCACTATCGTAACGACAACTCAATGTCGACTATATTGGAAAAAGCGCTTTCTATTATCGAAATAGTTATTTTAAATGCAAACGTTTAAATTATTTTTTTTTACTTCAATACATATATTCTTTGTTATACAAGGAGATTTCTTACTACATATTTTGTTTATAGTTTCGATATTTTTTTAAAAATTTTATTTAATACTTTATTGTAGAAGGTTTTACTAATATTATTTTGACAAATATAATATAAGAAGATCACGATAATTCACTTGTATATTCAAATAGTTTGTAGTATATTAAGTTTACGTTTCTATCTGAGTGAAATAATATGAAGAGCTAAACTCATAAATTTTCTTTAAATCGTTTTATTTGTAAACGGCCATAATGTTTCTGAAACTCTGGATCCGGTCATAATATTATCAATAATAGAAACTTATACTGTTTCCGTAACACGTCCAGAGCTATAGTATAAACCTGTCTCTACATATAATAAAATAACGAAACGAAATCTGTGCATGATGTATTTTTTAGAACAATGAACATTACGTATTGTGTACAGAAGATACACTCCCAAAGTTATTTTTTGATTTTTTCGTCTATTTGTCTGTATATCTGTGTGCATTTCAACCACGTGTATATCTCCTAGGGTACACCTGCAGCAACTATTTTTAAATACTTAAAACGTATGATGCTAGTGTATGATAACTATAAAACTCATAAATATGTACGTATTTTTTTTACCGATTTAAGGAGAAATTGTTAGAAATAATGACTAATTCACTCCGATTGCCCGCCTACTACATTAGATACTAAATGAAAATAAACAAAAAAAATATATACTACTAACATAAACACATCGCGAATACGCCTAATGCAATACCGATGCGTCACAGACATTCGTCAGCTCCCGACGCCCGAACAGCGACCGTTGCCAACTGTCTGCAATGATTTATATTTATAATCAGCTTATTATAGGGACCGATACTATTGTTCACTTTTTGTCTCGATACTCGGGATAGGATGCCAAAGTATGCGGCGGGATTAGAGGCTGGGTGGCATTTTCAATAATTATAATTAATTAACAAGTTTTATTGTAACTGATTGATTAACTCGTCGGTTTAGTATTTAACGGTTTATTCAAACGTCCTTTACTGAGAGGGAGGTGTTTTTATATTTTTTTTAATTTTAGCACGTAGCGGTTGCATTTGGTTGAAGCGAATTGCTTCAAGTTACTTGGGGCTAAAGAAATTGGTAAATTATAGTAATGTCAAACTCATGGAATTAACTTTGTCTGGTGTGTATGTATAGTAATCGATGTGTGTATGTTTGTATGTTTTCTATGGACTCAAAAACGGCTGTAGCGATTTTGATGAAATCAAGCAATTTTTCAATTAGCGGGTAATCCCGTGAAGTTTGGTAGCGATAGGAAGTTAGAACGCGGGTGAAGCCGCGAGTAGTGCTAGTTTTCAATAATATTAATTAACCGCCTTTATTGAATCGATCAACTCGTCGGTTAAATATTTATTGGATGGTTTAAACAGGTTAACGATTTCGTGTATTTATATGTATTTTGACTTATAGAGAGTGGTACTTTTATATTTAATATTACTATACAGTTCATCTGTCCCTATTAACTTTGCCAATCGCTTAAAGTAAAACATATATGGTTAGATTTGACTAAGCGATTTGCGCCAAATTTCATTGGGTGATAAACAAATAGAAAATTCATAATAATGTTCTAAATATAAAAGATACTGGACAGATTTTGATGAAATTTGGCACAGATATAGTTTTCATCATGGTGTACCACCCGATTGTGTATGCGAGCGGAGTCGCGGCTAAATATAATATTATGCGATTAAATACAGTTACACATGATGCGAGTGTGGTTTTATATATATATAACAAAGTCGGGTTTATTACAACACTTATAACTAGAGATCGGCTGGACCGATTTTTATGATCTTTGAATTGTTGGTTCTGTCTCCGCTCCGAATACCAGAATAACTGTTAAAACATCGAAAAAATTCACGAAAATAAAATACATTTCACAATTTACATGGCTATAACGCTGGTTAATAACTAAGTATTTATATCTATTTAAAACGTACCTAGGGAAAACCCGTGCGAAGCGAGGGTGATCCGCTAGTATTACATAAATCAAATTATTTTTTTAATTTTCATGTAAACTTAAGAGACTCATCGTAATTGTGGGCAAATATTACGTTTTCAAACATTGTATTAGCATGTATCAAATAAAAGGTAAATAATATGCGTATCTATATTGGTACCGTACCATTGTTCACTTTTTGTCTCGATACTCGAGATAGACTGCCAAAGTATGCGGCGCGATTAGAGGGTGGATGACATTTTCAATAATTATATTAATTAGGCACCTTTAAAACGATTAACTCGTCGTAATGGTATTCACTGGTCTATTTAATGTTCTTTGATGGATAGAAAGACCGGATTTCATATTTATAATATATGTACGTATTGGTTGCATTTGGTTGGTTTGGGACTGTGATCGGCACTATAGTGTGGCGCGGCCCTTAATTAGTCGATCGCAATTTAGTTTGTTCTATGGGACTAATATATATTACGAAAAGCATTACTACTTTGAGTCAAATTTACCGAATGTATTTTTTTATTTATTTGTTTAATAAGTTTGCCAGAAATATTTACAATACTATCAAAGATATTAAGTACATACAATACTGTTTATATACAATAATTGTTGTGTTCAACTATACAAAGCTAAACCTAGCTTGCCAAATTATATGTCTATTCTATATAAGTATTGAAAAGAAAAAAATTTCAACATGATTACCACTTGCCTAACGGTAAAGGAAAAACATCGTGGGAAATTTATAGGTATGTCCGGAAGAACCTAACTGGTTTTCGAAAGATATGTGAAGTCCGTCAAGAGTCATTGGGTTAGCGTGATCAATCTGTTCATGGATCTGAACCCATATCGAAAGCGAGGCCCGTGCTTCGCAATGACGTCAGAAAGAGCTGAAAACAATTAATATAACTTGCCAAATTACATGTATATCCATACATATAATAACATTGTAACTAAATCTGTACATTAAATGTTCTTTAGAAAATCTTATTGAAATAGACATCATCGTTGATACAGAGGTCGAATGTATAGTTTTTAGATTTTTTGTCTGTCTGTGACCGCATCATAGAAAAATCACTAGAGGGATTTTAATGAAATTTAGTATGATGACAGCTAGTTTTAAATATTATTACATCTATTTAGTTTAACTAATGATGTTTTTGTATCAAGTTAAATCTGAATAATTATTTTATATAAAAGCTTGTTTATTGTTGCGTGTTGCGTGCTTCAATATTTTAGACATTCGTGACAACCAAAGTGTTACATAGTAACGGTAATGCGTTAATCGTCGAATGAATCAGTCGAGTCGGACGCGTGGTTGTCCGTAGGTGCCAAGACACGCTGGTGCCGCAAAAATGTCGGCACGTGACATGTAATAAATAAAATAAATATAAATATGTTGGGACATTAACACAGCACCATCTAGTCCCATGGTAAGCTATGAGGCTTGTGTTATGGATACCAGATACTTGATAGACTACATATATATATAACTTTAAATACATACGTATTATAAATATAAACATCCATGATTGGAGTACGAACATTCATGCTCATGACAGAAATGAATCTCCCCAGCGGGATTCGAACCCGCGACCGCTGGCACAGCAAGTAGGGTCACTACAAATTGAGCCAAACGTGTCGTCGAATATAAGAATATGCTTTATTTTAATACTACAGATCTGTGTTATGTTATGTAATATTTCATTATATTTGAACGTTATATTTGAACACAATGCGATCGTTTGTGTACCATACTCGTTTATTATATGAATTCCAACCGATTGAATGATGCGTGATTAAATAGGCAGATATAAATTTTCATCAAATTGTTGAGTTGTTCTTTGTTTGAGTCTAAAAATTTCTAATTATTTCAAAAATATAATCAATTCGAATGTACAACTAACCTTATCAGGTGAGTTAACGATATTTGCTGTAATCTTGAACTTCTTTTTATATATGTAGGATCCGTGGATATCAATAAAAGCGTTTTTTTCATTCCATTCTATTCTTAAAATTCTATCATACGTCTCCTTTTATTCTTAAAACTAGCGACTCATCGTCGTTTCGCTTCGGGTTCGTCCCTAGACAAAATAAATCTATCCCACGGGAATCGTACATTTTTCCGGGATGATATATAACCTATAGCCTTCCTCAGTTAACGGGCTATCTAATGCAAAAAGAATTTTTTAAATCAAATTAGTAGTTTCTGAGATTACCGCGTTCAACCAAACAAACAAACAAACTCTTCAGCTTTATAATATTAAGTTTAGATATCATTTCACGCATACTCACTTCATATCTATTTCATCAGCATATCTATACTAATATTATAAAAAGGGAAAGTTTGTGAGGTTGTAGGGGGTAATCTCTGGATCTACTGAACCGATTTAGATGAAATTTCGTAACAAGATAATTTGAGACCCTGGGAAGGATATAAGTTACTTTTATTCCGGAAATCATCCCTGAAGGGAGTGAAAATGGGGATGAAAGTTTGTATTGGGAAACAAGCTAGGGACAAACTGACGAGAAAAGCGAGGGTGAGTCGCTAGTATAGTATATACCCCTAGAGCGGTTACATAGAAATGTCGACAGTAAAAATCATCCTTAAGGATGAAATTAGTGTTTATATTAATAGTAGCTTATAATATTTTTGTTAAAAAGTAAATTATTTACATTTATCTTCTTACTTTAAACCAAATTGTAAGATGAGCATACAAATATGAAATTTTTTAATGTTAAACAAACTAGATTAGCGCTTACACTCGTAAGTAACGATGTTAATTAGTCACTGCGATATACTTACGACATATTTAAAGTTTAAACAGTGTCGTGTCACATATCAAATGTAGGTACAATAAAACTATTTTTCGGATTGTTTTGGCTGTAAAACATTCGAAATATCGGGAACAAAAAAGTCAAAACCCGAAAAGTTATAATTGTTTTATTTAAAACTAGCAGAGAAAACTACAAAAAAATATCTAAAATTTTTGGCTTCATAAAAATCCCAATTTTATTATGAATGAATTTTGAAAAATGCTCAAACAAGTATTTATTTAATTGTATTGTAGAGCTTTATACCCAGTTTCAACTAATTCTGATCATAAATATTTTTTTGGGTTTTATTACAACGTGTTTTCCCATGGGAACTAGATAATTCTCCTGCGGTAAAAAGTAGCCTATGTCACTTTCCAGCCCTCCAACTATCTCCACACAAAAAATCATGCCAATCCGTCGCTAGGTTTCGACGTGAAAAAAGGACAAACAAACAAACCAAGAAACAAACACACTTTCACATTTATAATATTAGTATTGATGTCAAATATTCGTGTAGATCTCAGAAAGTATTAATTATCGGTATAATGACAATGAAATACTTGTAAAATTGTGGGTAGGCACTGTAACAAGTATATAACGCCTTTGAGATGTCTAAAATCTTAGTCTCTCCCGTAACCATGATTGCTGTAAAGCATTCGAAACGTCGGTAACCAAAAATCAAAATAAAACCGCGAAATAATCCGTAATTCATGTAATAAATCTAAGAAAGTATTACATGAAGTGCTGTTTGTTGGTAAGCTCATAATTGTGAGCAGACGGACCGTTTTGGCTATTTATTTTTTAAATATTTGTTATAGATCCAATAAGATTTTTAAGGGAAAAATATTGAGAATGTCGCGCGGGATATTGGGAAATTCTTGAAACTCAAAGACCTTTACCTAAAGGATTTTTCATTGTCAGTGCCCTAAAGCTAGTGCTTTAAAAGTAAAACATTTTTATAAACAGTATTACTTTACAAATAAAACGTTACATTTTAAACACAAATACCTCTAAATAAAAGTATTTTTCATTACACTTTTCTATTTATTTTTTTCAGGTAAGTACTGGATGAGACAAAGACATCTAATTTAAGAGAGCGCTTAATCTTGTAAGTAGATATTATTTTTAATCATAGTTGTATTTCATTTAACTTTTGACTTAATATTTATGGTCTAATTTAAACAAATCCCTTTGTCAAGTAACATTATCTAATTTTTTTATTTATACATAATATGTTACACAAAACATACATTCTTTTATCCCTTGAATTGTAATACGAATAAAACTGTATGTTAAGCAATTATTATCTTTTTAAGTATATGTATTCTTATGGATATATCTCGAATAGTGTAGTGCCTCATGTGTCTGACTTACACAGCCTAAGAAAGCGTGTTCGAGTGAAAAACGGAGAACGCAAAAAGAGGAAAAAATACAACCCCAAATATGTTTTACTTATCCCCATAAGGGAAAGTGCGTGAAATGTCCATTTCACTCCATAAAAACGTCATCATAGATCTCTTAATGTTTTTACGTCTAGTCTCTTGGCCTGTTGATCATATTGACGTACTCAAAGAACACAACTTTTTCAATACATTTATAGGGTTATTTACCTAAAGTGTCATAAAGAATAGTAGTATTAGATACTTACTAATTCATTCACAAATGCGCATATAAAATGAAGTAACTGTACGTATGTACGTGTGTTCAGGCTAATCTCGAGAACTGCTGAACGAATTTAAGTGCTGTTTTTGTATTTATGATCAAGAACGATTTTAGCGTATAAAAATAAAAAAATGGCTTAAAACATAATGTAGGGGCTGAGCGTGGACGGTATTAGTGAGTCAAAATATAAATAAACTAGCGACTCACCCTCGCTTCGCTTCGGGTTCGTCCCTAGCCAAAAACAAATCTATCCCACGGGGACCGTACATTTTCCCGGGATGATATATAGCCTATAGCTTTTCTCAGTTAACGGGCTATCTAATGCAAAAAGAATTCTTCAAATCGGATTAGTAGTTCCTGAGATTAGCGCGTTCAACCAAACAAACAAACAAACTCTTCAGCTTTATAATATTAGGATAGATTAAAAACAATGTATGGTAAATATAAAGACTTTCACCAGAATACTTTGGTTGTGCAAAAAAACCTACATATTTTAGCAGATATAGTTGTTTTTATGTAAAAAAAAAGTATGTTTGACAAATTATAGATAGATGCCTTTTTAAAAATATCCAAATATTAATCCTTGTAAAATAAATCCTATATGTATTTTATATATAAAAAAAAGCTTAGAAGTTAGTATAGATATACATATGTATATGTATAGAAGGAATATGTAAGTTACACGATAAAAAAATCATTCAAACCCCATACACATATTACAGTACGTAGTTTTATGATCGATTTCTAATACCAATCTATACTTATATTATAAAGAAGCAGAGTTTGTTTGTTTGTTTGTTTGATCGCGCTTATCTCGGGAACTACTAATCCAATTTGAAAAATTCTTTTTTCATTAGATAGCCCGTTTATTGAGGAAGGCTATGGGTTATATATCGTCATGCTACTAACTTAGGGAGCAGATCAGTATTGATTAACGCTGGTGAAACCGTGGGGCACAGCTAGTATTGTTATATAAATAATATATTTTAATGAAATGCCTGTGGAATGTAAAGTATTACACCATATTATGATTTAAGATACAATAACAAATGGCTACAATGTATGACTACTAATATAATGAAGATGCTTTATATTTCCCCGCACTGATATTTACGAGCTTTACTGGATGGTATTAATTTGACGTCGTTCCTCATTTCTTCTGAAATGGAGAATTGTAAGTAACTTGTTGGAATTCTTTCTAATAAAAAGGAAGAGCTCGAAGTGGTTATCGTATAGCTATTCCTACAGTCAGACAGGCAGACAGGGGCGAACAACTCTACTATCAAGTACAGTTGTTCGCCCTTAAGTACGTTTTAACAGTTAGTATGTAATAGATAGACTACATATTATATTACTGCTCCGTTCCCTTGGGTTGTACTATGATGATATATGTATGGCCTTCCTCAATAAACGGGCTATCTAATGCAAATTAGTATTTTTTTAAATTAGAGATAGAGATTAGCGCGTTCAAACAAACAAGCAAACAAACAAACTCTGCGTCTGTATAATATTAGTATAGATTAAAAGTATAGATTGCGCTGATTTTTAAGGTTGTATTTTTTTTGGCTAGTAGATTCCTAGAGACTGTAGAGTGTAGACCTCTTAAGCTTTTGATATTAATTTCAACTTGATACCCTCACTTGTTAATGAGAAAAAAAATCCTTACAGAAAGAGGGAAAGATCAAATCGAAGTGATCCTATAAGGGTTCCTTTTTTCTTTATCAAGTGCGGAACCCTAAACACTTTAAATTACTGTATTATTTATCAAAAGAAAATCGAAAAATTAAGCAAAAGAATGTCTCTTGAGATGAAATCACTGTTTCGAAGAAAACAAAAGAAGAAATATTGAATTGTATTGAGAACCGTTTATATTTAAAAGTGCATTTAATCGCACCTCCGAGCGATCCAATGTTATGAAAACAAACGTTCCCCATTCATTCTTAGTTCATTCATTACTTTTTGCCACCGAAACCCATTTTGTTGCGATCGTTCCCGTCCATTATTTTACGCTCTATTGACTTGGTTTCATTCGCGAATGTAATTTATATAATCGATCTTACCGATTCTGTTTTTTCTTAATTTGACATGAAACTATATTTTTTTTTCGGATTTTATTGCGGTTTTATTTTAATATCCGTTCCTGACGAACTTTTGAGACGTCCAGAACCTTAATCTCTAACGTCGAGACGAAACATCGGGAGCAAAAGTCTATACATATAATAAAATTCTAAGTCGAATCTGTACATTAAATGTTTTTTTGGAAAATGTTTAGAAATAGTCATTATTATCGATACAGAGGAAGAATCTTTAGTTTTTAGAATTTTTGTCTGTCTGTCTGTGAACGCATCACAAGAAAACCACTGGACAGATTTTGATGAAATTTGGTATGATGATAGCTGGTTATCCGGGTCAACATATGGTAACTTTTTACTGTGGGAAAATATCTCGTCTTTGAGAAATCCACACTAAGCGTGAAGCGGGACGAACCCGAGCGGAGCGAGGGTGAGTCGCTAGTATAAAATAAAATTGCGATAAATTCCGAAAGGACAGTTTTATTTAAAATTTCAAATACATATTCACCTAAAACATAAAGAAAGTAATTTTTTAATGATATGTTTTAAATAATTGTGTTTCTTTGTCCTTTCGTACTTACATACATACCTACATAATATGTACATGTCATCTTACCTAGGCCCCCAGTTTTTATTTTCTGTTGGCGATAACATCTTGATCAGCCAGGCTGTGGCTTATCAATTTTGTTGTTATGATGGAGGTTATTTTTTTGTACACCCTTCAGTTCAATGCCGATGCCATTTATTTGTACGTTTTTTTGAGTGTGTTACGCACGATCAGTTTGACAAGTGCGAACTGTTTTCCCCGATTCTCTTTTAAATGAATAGGGTATCTCTATAAAAATTTCCACCCTTAAACGTCGAATTGCTCCTTACAATAGTGATTTGAAGTCGGTATACGTTTCTAGTTGAACAATAATTATAAGGTCTAAATAAAACTATCTTTACGGATTTTTTCGTGGATTTATTTTGATTTTTGGTTCTCGACGTTTCAATTATTATAAGTGTTATGTTACATACGTATTTATATGATGATGAGATGTTAATCTCATAATACGCGATAAATAATTAATTTTTGATGTGGAACAAATGAAAAAGCTGATTAATTAAAGCTAAGACATAGTTTTGTTTCGGACGAAATCTGCCAACATGTATATGTTGCCCGAATTGTAATTGCGAGTGACAATTTAAGGGGGATACAAGAGATCTAGCGCAACACTGTTGTGTCGTGGCCAATTTCCTAAGACGACTCCGATGTCCGTATAGGTGTAGATTTGTGTTACATAAGTGATACATTTGTATATTTTCATATTATATAAATATCTAGCGCTCTGTTCCTTGCAAATTTTTATAGGTTTTAATATACTGAAACAATTATTATAAAACAAAAAAGGTACCAACTTTGAAATAAATATCCACTTAAATTGAGTTTATCCTTTTTTTTTTGAAATCGGTAAATAACTAGTTTACACGGCATTCCGATCCTTAAAAATATGTATGTCTATTTAAAATATAATTCCGATCTGTACGTTTATAACTGCGTAAGAAAGAAACAATCACATATTCGAAGATTTTTGCTAAAAGCATTTGAACGCACTCAAATTAAATTTCGATTTTCTTGAACTTTCCCTTCATCGCGTTTTCTTAATCTTTGTTAAATATATTTATCGTATTTTAAACGTAATTTACCTGAAGGGTTCGGACGGAACCCTATTACCGATTAAGCTTACGCTATCCGTAAGCTGTATTTATTTAAACTTCTCTATTTAAGTTTTACAGTTGCGGAATCTCTCTTTTTTGCATTTTCTTAAAAATGAAATGAATCTTTAATTATTGTTCCTATATACAAGCGTTAAAGTGAAACAGGGAATTATAAAAACTTGGATTTCCGAACTTTTTGTACGCTGAGGGTTATTCTATAATTATCTATACAGATAAATAAAATTGGAGTGTCTGTTTGTAATATTAAAATAAACGCTTTTTACTAAATGCATATGGATGTATGTATACACGGTACATATACCAAAACAACATTTTTTACAATTTTTGTCTATCTGTTTGTTTTGGCTAATCTTCGAAACGGCTGGACCGATTTTGACGGGACTTTTACTGGCAGATAGCTGATGTTATAAGGAGTAACTGAGGCTACTTTTATTTTAGAAAAAGAATCAGGGTTCCTAGCTAACCGTGAAAACGTACTTAGGGACGAACGCGAGCGAAGCGAGCGTGAGTCGCTAGTAGGTTATAAAAAAAAGATAACGAAATAATATTAGTTCCGCTGAGTTTCTTTCGCCAGTTCTTCTCAGATCTGAGTCTTCTTCTTTCCAAACTGGTAGTAGACCCATGACGTTTAGTAAAAAATTGTAATAATTTAATGCTATATAAAATATTTTGAATTTGAATTTGAATTCAACGTTATTTACTATGACATGATATTTAATCGGTAAACAAGTGGACCTATTAGGTAGACGTCACAGACCTCATTTGATCGGTAAATTAAAACAAGGATCTCGATAACAGCGCCACCTGTCGGGTCCAACAATAACTAAGGATCATCTAGTGATTTTAAATAGAGCTATCTTTTTGGATTTTTTTCGACGTTTCAAATGCTTTACAATAATCATGGCCACGGGAGAGCCTCTCCCGAATATAGAATGTATTCGATCTTTTATATCTAATCAGAAAAGATAGTTTTATTTAAAATGTCAAATATTCGTGTAAATCTGAGAAAGTATTAACCATTTAGTGACCAATAAATACATTAAAAGCATCATCAAAATCGGTGAATCAGCTGCTCCTAAACGTAAGAGGATAAATTACGAGAACACGCCCAGTGGAGTTTTATTTACGAGTATAAAAATGTTGGTAAATACGTAATAGGAATATTTCATGTGGTAGTACAGAACTCTTACAGCGCTACTCTAATGCACACTTGACTGATCTTCTCAAACTAAAATACTAATCGTGAGTTAAAATAACTAATTTAATTTTAATTATGGTAGCGATATCAATCTTCACTTATAAAGGACGGGAAACAAAACTTTGCCTAAACGTCTCGTTCTCAATCCCAAACTTCGTAATTGCTGTGAGGCCTTGCGGTTCCTCATCAGTATTTCAAAGACAAAAGTATGAAATAAATGGCGTATTTAAATTTTATTTTACTGATGTTCTCTAAGTTATTTAGGATATTTAAGTGATATTACGTTTGTTGCCAGACGTCTTTACTAAATTTATCCATGTTCTAGATTTTTAGGGAATATTTTGTGTTTGTAAATCCTACTTGTATTATAAATGTAAAAGTTTGTGAGGATGGATGGATGTTTGTTGCTCTACGCCAGAATGGCTGAACGGATCTAGATGAAATTTGGTACAGAGATAGATTACAATTTGGATTAGCACGTGGGTTACTTTTTATCGTTTTGTGTGTAAACTAAAAAGCAATACAGTGATCGTTTTTTTTTTCATAATATAAACTTTACTGTACTCTAATTTTATCTGGCACTAGTGACTCACCCTCGCTTCGCTCGGGTTTATCCGTAGGTACGTTTAACGATTAGTGATTCCCATACAAAATAAACAGTTCTGATATTTTTGATTTTCCAGCTGTTTTTTTTGGGGTTTTCTCAATTTTTTTTATGCTAAAACCACACCTGACACACCCCCCTAACAAAACAAAAAAAGAATTATTCAAATTGGTCCAGCCGGTTTTGAGCGAGAGTAACGTATAACAATTGACTTATATAAGAGTAGATGAGATAACAATGTATATTTTATGGCGACGTGAAACAAACACGCGGACGTTAGTTGACTACAATGAGGTCCGTGTCTGAATTCACTTTAGAGTTTCAAAGATTGCTGGAAAATTTTTATTCCACCCCTACCGTAAAATGTTATGTTAGTAATAGAAGTTCTCATATCTATATAAATATTTTACAAGATTGTAAGTTTTTATACTCTTATGCTGTAGTGGTTTGTTTCAATGATACTATAACCATACGCCATTGCCGGTGCGAAACTTGTATCGATTTTATAGGTGTTTTATTTCTCCATGTTTATGTGCGCCATGGTAAATCTCTTGTTATGGAAAAATAACGATTTGAATGGGTTGGCCTTTTGCCTACTGTTATTTTTGTTGTTGCGTGAAATAATAACAAAGAAACAAAATTATTTTGTTACTATTTATTATATTAAATCCATTACGGCTGAAAGGATTTGTATGAAATTTGGCACAGAGATAGATTACAGTCTGGAATAGCACATAGGGTACTTTTCATCCCGGTACGGTTCCCGTGGGATCAATTTTTGTCTAAGGACGAACTCGAAGCGAAGCGAGGGTGATAGCAAAAACTTGTGTGCGCACGTTCGTTTATGTGTGTATTCTACTTATTCACACTGTATTGGCTTCGAGGATTTTGAATGATATTCGGAATATAGATAGTTTATATCCTAGATAGTCTAGTCTATTTTTTCGTATCTATCAAGCGAGCAGAGTCGCGAGCAATAACTAGTAGCACATATTTATTCTGTGATACAATACAAAATTGCGAAGTGCAAAGAGCTTGCTGCAAACAACGACGGTGTCTGAGTCCGGCTTTGCTTTGAAACTACACCACCTACTGGGTAGTTAGAGTTGTTTTATTTTATTGTCTTCCCTCGTATAATTCAAGCTTCGACGTATTCATGTAGAATGAATCATTTTGTTTTGTCTTTAAGGAAAGGTAAAAGATCCTATTATATTAACTCCAGATGGAAAACATCAAAAAGGATAAATTACGATTAGTTAGACCGCATTTTAACACGTTCGCTGGCGGTAACGGCTATGACAATTTTTGGCGATTATTATTTGGCGATATTGCGAGTACGGGTTTATTGCCGCAAACATTCACTTTCTAAAACTTAACAGTGCGATCTTAGTAATGTTTATTCTATGAAATATTTATACAATATATTTTCACTGTGCAGTTCTACTGCTAAACTGCAATGTGATATAGTGTGTTTTACATAGTTCCGGACTCACGCATGTTCTGAAAAAACCACCTTGATCAAAATACTGAAAAAAATATAACGTTCAGAGGCGTGACTGATATTTTTACATATTAATTATTCAATAAATAATAGAAAATTTCAGTTATTGTAGTTTTATTTTTATCTGCTAAAGTTTTGCTGTTGTTTGACAATGGATATTCTAATGAACTAGATGTCTGTACGGTTATAACTACTAATGTATGAATTTTTTTGTGCTTTTCAAGACAGTGTTCAGCGAAGCTACCGCGAACGAACGTGTTAACTCCACTCGAAACCGCTTGATGTTTCGAGTGGAGTGGACACAAATTGACGACACGTTTGGCTCAGTTTGTATTGACCTTACTTGCTGTGCCAGCGGTCGCGGGCTCGAGTCCCGCTGGGGGCATTCATTTGTGTGATGAGCACGAATGTTTGTACTCCAGTCATGGGAGTTTGTATTTGTAATATGTATGTATGTATTTAACGTTATATATCTTTCGTGTATCAACTAATAATTGATACCAGATCAATAATAAAAGCCTCGTAGCTTACCATGGAACTAGATGATGCTGTGTGTTAATTAATGTCCCAACATATTTATTTATTTAAATGCTATATTTTCTGATAAAATATCAGATATGTGGACATGTATTTATTCAAATTTTATTATTTTACGTACATTGTTTTGCTTTTTTCGGAAGCTGTAATTTACCATTATTATTTATTCACTACACTCAAGTCCTTAATGTCCGCAACACAAATCATTGGAGCTAATTGTTTTGGACACAACAAAACACCCACAATAAGAGTATAAAAAAGATTTATTATAATTATTTTCTTTATTCTTCCCCGCATATAAGCTTTTGTTTGAGCTTATTATGTTAGTTACGAAACTTTTTGTTTTAAGCTTTGTTTTTAGGTTAGCATATGCTCGCAAATTACTTTTATATTTAAATGAATTGTTTCTTAAATACTGAGTTTTTTAACGTCCTTGTACTATTTAGTTTTTTGTTTTGGTTTTAAGAAGAAATTAACTTCGTTTTTTATATAATATGCTGTATAAAAGCAGTTTTTATTATTAAATTTGAGTTAATTATACGGAAATATAGTTTATATAATAATTATAATGTCCTCCCAAGTGATTTCGGCCACGGCGGCTAATCTCATTGAGACTAGTTAACTGCAGGTGATATTATAGTGCACAAGTGTATGCGTAGACACAAGTGCACTTTCTATTCCTGTCACTCTCATACTTCGTTAGAACGACTACTCGTCACGACCGGTGAGAGTTAAGGCGTAGGACCGACGGCTTTACGTGCTCTCCGAGGCACGGGTGTTAAACACCGCTAGCTTCCCAACTCCGGGCTGTTACCGAGGCTTACTAAACAGAAAGATTCAATAACTAAACTTGGCCTGACCCGGCTCGAACCCAGGACCTCTGGGTGTGCAGCCGTACTTGCTAGCCACTACACCACCGAGGCATATCTTATATATTAATAAAAGTATAAAGGTATACTTTTGTAAGAATTTTCCAAATGCGTAGGATATAAAGCTACACTAAGCCCCAACTGGCTAACTCGTTCATAAATGCTCAAACCTAAGGGTTGGGACTAGATGGCTATAATTTTGACGGCGTTCCCCTATAATGACATGAACAATCACTAAAAATGAATTTTTAACCGACTTCCATAAAAGAAGCTATGTGTTAGGCTAGTATTTTTGTGCTGTTTAGGTTTCCTTTTAATTTGGTAATAATGTAACTAATAATTAATACCCTTTGCTCATGAAAGGAGATTAAAAAATTGTATGACAATATTATTTGTAAGCTTTGTCCACGACTCGTGTAGATGTCGTCTCATTTTTTTTTTTAATCTTTATTTTAAAAGGGTTTGGTCACAAAGTGATCATGCCACCCCTATAGGTATAACTAAATATAATTAATGTAACTTACAATAATCAACCTTAAAAATAACAAAGATTAAGTATTTCTATGTCTTATTCCGACTTGTACTACTTTATACAACATTCTTGACTGATCCGAGGCAGGATAGTTTCAGGGGATTACCTATCGCCTATGAGATGTCGTCTTGTATAAAACACATAAATATCCAGTCGATGGGATACATCTACACTAATATTATACAGGTAAAGTTTGTAAGTTTCCTTGTAAAGGATAAACTAAAAATCCACTGAAGTGATTTAGGTGAAGTTTAGATGATAGTTTGAGACTCTGGAAAGGGCATAGGATAGTTCTTATCCCGGAAATCTTCCCTTAAAAGGGTGAAAATGGGGTTGAAAGTTTATATGGGAAATCAATCATTTCTCAAGTAAGGGATAGAAAACTCATCATAGCTATATACATACATACCTATATATAATATACAGTCAATCTATTCCATACTATCAGTTAAAACGTACCTAGGGACGAACCCGAGCGAAGCTTGGGCGAGTCGCTAGTTTTAAATATTTTAAAATACCCACACTAATAGGTACTATAAATACGAAAGTTCATAATAAAGAGATGTTATTTCTTCGGCTTAACTGAATTTAATGACGTTAGAAATCGGGATAGCTTATTTTCTGGCTGTAACATAAAAATGTAAAATTCTCATACATCACAAGTACACATTAAAACAGCACTACCGGTCCATCATCTAAAGTTTTTTAAAATTGTGCACTTTTACAATAGAACACTGGACAAGGAAGGGCTTTCAAATAGGACAATGTAAAGGACTTAATGGACTGCCTACTATGTCATACTGTATCCTTGCTATGAAATTCACTATTGCAGCGCTCCCCAAACTTTGTTGCACTTATCCTAGTGCTTTTGAGTCTATAACATAAAAGTGCTTTCATTTTTCACTTGATATGTACATATATCTGTAGTAAAATTATATACTTGTAGATGTAATATTAATAAGGGTTTTTTTTTCTCTGCACTATAAAATAGACTAGACTATAAAAATATATAGGTATAGTGAGAGTTTTAATGAGAATAACGACGAGTTTGGGTGAATTCTAGTGACCTGCTCTAGCCTTGCTGTTACGTTTTAATTGACACCAAAAAAATACTGTTTGTCATCTCTTATTTTGTCAAAATATTATAGTTTTTTGCCATTATAGAAATAAGCTCCAGCATTTATATTGATACTAGCGACTCATTTGGCTTGGGTTCGTCCCTAGATTGGTTTCTGATACAAACTTTCATCGCTATTTCACACCCTTAACGGATGATTTCCGGGATAAAAACTATCCCATGTCCTTTCCAGGGTCTAAAACTATCGTCTTACCAAATTTCATCCAATTTGATCCAGTAGTTTCGCTAGTAGTAGTAGCTTATTCGGTACAAATAAATAAACAAAAAATCTTTCCTCTAGATTGGTTTAAAGGTCTATTTTACAGGAGATATACCACACTGTCTAAAAATAGCCCAGTTCATCTAAATTGCTGTAATGTGCATATAGACTTTGAACCCGTGACTATTTCCATAGTTAGCATAAACACTATAACAGCACAGTACAAAAGTTTACTTTACAATAGTAAAACTTTTCTTAGCTGATTAAGTTAAATGAAATTATTGACTAAAGCTAATCATGGCTTTATACTTGTAGTTGTCTGCGTTGTCTGTAGTTTTATTTCTTGTCATTTCAGACTTAGGAATTATTTAGACGGAGTCCGCCAAAATAAATGTCAAAGTCAAAAATCGTGGCGTGATTTGCTTTCTTTAAAAAATAATAGTTTATATAGATACTTGCGACTTACACTTATTTCGCTCGAGTTCGTCCCTAGGTACGTTTTAACGTTTAGTATGGGTATCTCATGGGAACCGTACATTTAATAGAGAGAGATAAAAAATAATATTGCTATTCCAGTCTATAAATCTATCTCTTTGCCAAATTTCATCCAGATATGTTCAGCCATTCTGGCCTGAAAAAGTAACAATCCATCCATCCATTTCACATTTATAATACAATATTTATAGGATATAGGATTATGGGATTAGGTTAGTTACTATACAAATCTTGGGAATAAAATTGGAATAATAAAAATAAGAACTACTACTATATTCTTTTGTATTTTTTAATAATTATTATAAAAAAAACCGACAGTAATTTTATTTATTAACATATTTTTGTTTATCACTCAGTCAGTATACAAAATGTCATTTGGATACTGTTTTAAAAGATTATTTTTTGGCTTCATTTTTAGTTCTACGACACTCTATACTATTCCTTGGTCTGAGGTAGTAATATACTTACGATTAAGCTTAGTTTACTTATAATGTAAATCAAAATTTAAAGATGATAATATTCATTATTGTTGTATTTTATTGTTATACTCAAGATATACATATGTACCGATCATCATATCTATTGATATTATAATGCTAAAGAGCTCGTTTGCTTTTATGTGTTTATTTGTTTGTGTGTTGAAACGAACTAATCTCCGGAAATACCAGCCTATAATAACTTATTCAGAAAGGCAATCTAACATCCGGCTATGACCCGTAGGAGTGGACCTGTAATATATATTTAAATAAACTACGCCAGCCTGAGGTAAATTCTACAGACAACACTCACACACTTGTTGAATCATAATACAAAGAATTCTATGTAGTTCTCTGGACCATAAACTACTTGTTTTTTCCTATTTATCATCTTAATAGGTATAACCCATAGTTTAGTAACCCGAATAAAAGGCTACTTATTCAGGAATTGCGACATTAGCATGAAAACCGAGCATTGTAAAGCTTAATGTCGGGATCGAGCTTAATGGGCGATTTGTAGGGAAATTCTTTATTTATTGAAAAATTAATGGTTTGGTCTTTTCATTGTTTGATAAAGTTCTTTGATGTGATTTTTTACTAAGAGGCAAAAAGGGGTGTTATGAGTTTAACGCCTATGTCGGTCTGTGTGACTATTTTTGGCATAGTAGCTCCGAAAACGATGATGAAATGTGAAAGATTTTTTTTTATTTGAAAGCTTTTAAAAAAGTTATCAGCCTAGCTGTAGTACTACTACAGTTGGTGAATTATATCAATCAATCAATATATGAAAAACTCAGAGGTGCAAAACCTAGGTTTGAACACGCTTTATGTTACCTATGAGCTATTCTTTATTTGATTCATCATCACGAAAACTAATTCTGTTTAAATTTATTCTGTCACTAAAATATTATGTAAATCCTTTAGATTTTCTTCAAAGTAATATTCAGTTTTGCATATACTTTATTGATAAAATTCTCAACTTTAACGTTGTTACTAAACGAATCAACTAAGTATTAAGCGTTTCACAAAAGCGCTTTTGGAGTAATTAGATTTTAATGTTGTAAATATTTATGGAGTTCATTCACTTTCTGTGAAGCAACAAGTGTAATACTTGGCAAAATTATAATGTTTTGTCTCTATTACTCATCATATAACCAGATATTGCTATCCTTTTCCACGTCTATGTTCATTATATATTAATTGAGAGAGTAGCTTCTTTATTAGTCTTGATATTAATAATAATCTTTTAATTTTTATGATATAAAATATGAAGTTTTTGATTAAAATAACATTTTATTTGTGAATTGTGAAGTAGTTGTGGATTTAAGTGTGTAATTCGAATCTGTGCTCTGTACAATTTTGTTATGATCATCATTCTCATCACCATCACCACTACCGTCACCACCATCATCGCCACCACCATCATCGCCACCACCATCATCGCCACCACTACCACAACCTTGATCATCATCGTCGTTATCGATATTATCATTAATTACAACAATATTAACATGAAATTTCAATTTTCCATGTGTATATTTCAAAAAATCACATATGCTCTATATGGTTTATCTATTTTAAAACCACGTATGAACACTTAATCATAAGTGTAGTTAAGATATTAGTTGGTACGTTTTTAACTAAATCGTATTGTGATGTCGGCATAATATGTAACATTAATAGCTATGGGCCTGCGGTTCGGACATTGTGGCCGGCGGACATGTGTTAGCGTTTGGTGGGGTCATGTCCTGCAATTATTTGCTTTCTGTCTATATAATGGGTGGATTTCAACAAAGAGACATTAGCTGGTTGACTAATCATGTTAATAATTGTTGGAAAAAGTTATACTGTTTTTTTTTTCAATATGAATTATATTTTTACTGTGCTTTTTTGCTGCTCTTTATTTTAGAGTGATGTCTTTAGTATTTCTCATATTATATAGACGTAGCAGGATCTTTTAGTAAATTTTGTTACTAGCAATACCCTATAGGTTATTCCCGGTTATAGTATATCTGTCAAAGCGTCGTGGTTGACTGCGTAAGCGATCATTCGATGTCCTATTAAGACGGGAGAGGTTTCGTAGGGTTTATGTGGGTAATACTGGCTTTTCTATCCGGTGAGATCCACATAACCACCTGTATGTATGCAAGTGGGGTGCGTTAATGCGTTTCCAATATATTAAAAAGAAAAGTCATAGTCCATGTGTGTACTAAATTTCATCGAAGTACGTCCAGTCGTTTTAGCGTGACAGCGTTACAAACATACAGCAGACATAAACTTTCGCGTTTCTATTAATAGTCGAATGGTGTTTGTAAGTGTGAGCTTTTGACAAATTTAATTTCAATTGAAATTAATTTATTCATTTAGAAGAGAGAGATATCAAATAAACCTGCTTTAGATTTACTGTAAATAAAACTTCTTATGAAAAATTTTCTTAGCAATAAAATTAATTTAAAAATATCATTATCATCATGTTCAACCTGCTTTCGTCCACTGCTGGATAAAGGCCTCTCCTACGGTACGCCACTAAGCTCGATCTTCAGCTCTACGTGTATCGCCGCTCCACCTAGCTGCGGGGCGTTCAACTATATTTTGCCGAGCTGTGATCTCCATACTAACACCCGTCTACTCTATAGGTTATTGGTTCTGCGAAAATGTGACCAGCTCACTGCCACTTCAGCTTGCTAATTTAAAAAATAAATAAATGGAACCACCTGGGAGGTATACCCTTTGAAACGAAAAAAGAATTTTCCAAATCGGTTCAGGCGTCTTCGAGTAATCGGTGAATATTTATCAAAAAAAAAAAAAGATTCTGACGAATTGAGAACCTCCTCCTTCTTGAAAGTCGGTTAAAAATTTAGTGTAGGCACGTAAAATTAGAGGAAAAGAGTAATTTGTAAGCAAAACCCAGGAGTATTAGAACCATTTTCCTAATAATCCCATTTCACTAAAATTAAGTCGCATTGCCACGAACACGAACCAAGTCTAATAAAAGTTATCATCGAACGCCGTACCGATATCTAACATTGTTCCTACAGCCATTATTATAATAGGGTCTTGTAAGATTTGAAGCACTGAAACAGAATTGTTATCGTTTCTTAGTATAGCGTGTCTGTATTTTAGATTGCACACGGTTAGGTTACTTATTTTACTGTAGGTCAAATTTACTTAAGATCCGGCTAGCTTTCTACTATACGTAATTAGACAAAGACAAAACAATTTAGTACCGTTTTCTCCTTTGTTTGTCAAACGGTTTTCTTTTTTTTTTTATTTAGTACCTAGTTATTGGACAAGCGTTAGTGTTATCTATATGTACCTATAATAAAATTCTGAGTCGAATCTGTAAGAAATTTCATTGAAATAATTATTATTATCGATACAGCAGAGGCCTAATCTACAGTTTTTAGAATTTTTGCTTATCTGTCTGTATGGGAATGCATCACGAGAAAACCACTGGACAGATTTTGATTTGAAATTTGGTATGATGATAATAGATGGTTATCCGAATCAACATTTAGGATACTTTTTACTGTGGGAAAATATCTCATCTCTAAGAAATTTATACTAAACGTTAAAACACGAATAGGGACGAACCCGAGCGGAGCGAGGGTAATTCGCTAGTCAATAAAATATATTTGAAAACAGTTTTTTGAATAATAATTAGGGTCGAATTTCGACCCTTGGCCGAACACTACTAGTAATAAATTTCTATCCTCTGGGAATCCGTTGAAATTGATTTGACCTGTACAGATATTATCAGGTACAAACAGATAGTAAAAAATTGACGAGTCTCATTTACATGATTTGTACTTCCTTATACTGTGATAGAATAAATAATAGAACATTATTCTACGTACTTGTATCTGAAATTTCCTTAAACCGAATTATGGTTACAAAAACCCCTATTGATCAAGTTTTTTTTTAAATACAATGGCAAAAAAGACAGATTTCCTAGGTTAAATGTACCAACCAAATATATTATTAATTTTAGTTTAATGTTAATACGTCGTTTTAAGCGGAACTAAATACTCTAATTTACATCCTACAGCTACACTTAGCGTTTGTCAGCAACTACCACGTGTGTATTAAACCGTTCCTTTGATTCATTGCACTAGTACGTATTATGATTATTTGCTTACGATTATAATATAATCATAAGCAAATAATCATAATACGTAAAAAAATATATGTACAATATATTATAATACTTGTACATATATTTTTTTGTATTATAAGTTTTGAAAATTTTCTTTAGAAATACTTGCAATATTATTACTTGAGGGTGAGGTGAGGTGAGATTTCAACAGTTTTTTTTAAAAATAAAAGTATATTAACTAAACTAATTATTCAAATTTGCTTAAATTACAGCGAAAGTATCGATTATTATCTAATGATAATAATGTCGTTAATACAACAAAATATATAATAATAACGAAATCTGTTTTATTAAAAGAACATCGTACCAATCACAAACTTGAAAGTTGTTTTTCCTGAACAATAATAAATAAGGTATTGCAGCATTGGATGAGAAATATATGTTTATACATGACATTCAGTAAACGGCTATAGGGCATAACTGTAACTTGCCACGATATGGCCTTTCTACTACAATGCCTTTATTTTTGAAACGGTTCGCCATGAAAATTGGTATTTTGGACAACCAACATTTGTATTTGACAGTTTGCGTTAAAATGAATAGGCGATCGTCTCCTGTATCGATTTTTGTACTGTATAGTATTATGAAGTTGCTTTTATAGGCTTCCATACCCGAAGGGTGCCAACGGAACCTAATTACTAAGTCTTGGCTGTCCGGTCCTGTCCATCTATTAGAGCTATATCTCATGAACCGTAATAGGTAGTTAAAATTTTCACAGAGTATGTATTTCTATTGACGGCATAACAACAAATAATAAATATAAATTAAAATACAAAAAACATTTTTTAACGTTCGTAATCGATCATCTAAGTTAATATACTACATACATAGAGTAAAAGCTGTATTAATAAAAAGTACCTACATGCACGATGGTATATGTTCTTTTTTTTTAACCCTTCGTGTGTGAATTCGATTCGCAATTTTTTATGTTTCTTTGAATGACCTTATCTATCAATCTTAACGACCAGTCAGATTTCATAGCCCGTTTTTTTAAGGAAAATAATAAGCTGTCTCATCAGCCTATAATACTTAGGGGTTAGCTTATTAAACTACACGAGCTTAAAAGTTCTTGCTTTATTCTATTAGTATAAACAGATTTTGTAATTATTTGTCAAATATAATGTAAACATGTATCCATATCCATACTAATCTATACTAATATGAAAGTTTGTGAGGATGAATGGACGAATGTTTGTTACTCTTTCACGCCAGAACGGCTGAACGAATCTGTAATTTAGCACAGAGATTGATTATATTCTGGAATAGCACATGGCTACTTTTTATCCCGGAAAAATGTACGGTTCCCGTGGGATAGACTTATTTTGTTTTTCATTAGTGACGAACCCCAAGCGAAGCTAAGTTAGTGTATGTATATAAATAAAATTGGCACAATGCAATTTGCTTAATAAGATTGATAATGCAGTTTCCAAGTTTAAGCTCTGTCTTTAGTTGTAGGTGCAAACGTGGGAAGTCCCGGCAAAGTTAAGCTAACTCGCGTTAAATCCAACAACTTATGTGCTGGCGTTAAAACGTTATGTAATACAGTTAATTTTATGTACTCAGTAGCTGGTGGCTGTGAGTTTACATACGTTTCTATATCTGCTTAGTTCACAATCAATACTGGAAACATTAACTAGCTCATGTTAGTTGACAGAGTGATTTAATATAAATAAATAAATAAAACTATCTTTTCGGATTATTTCGCGGATTTATTTTGATTTTTGGTTTCCGACGTTTCGAATTCTTTACAGCAATCGCTTGCTACTGATATATGTATGCTCAGAACATATGTCAGTAACAAGTATATAACGCCTTATACCTTATACGCTATAAATTTGAAATTTAGTATTTAGATAGACTATAACAGGTTGGAGTAACACATAGGCTACTCTTAGGTACTAAGGGACGCGTACGAGCGAAGCGAGGTTGAGTCGCTTTCTATATCGATATCCATCAGACGTTTAATTGTTTACGGTATTTCAATAATAGCTTTTGTGAGATTCTTCGAAACCTGCAATTAGCAACTTTAATGTCTAACCAATCGCTTTTAAAGCTGTTAGTCTGCATTTTAAATCAAATGAAAGAAGAATCCATTTAAAAAACTGGAATATTTCTTAAAGGTCGCTATTCCCAGTACAAGAATACTGTCTTAATGTTAATCCTAAAGTAAAGGACGCTTATTTGTCTAGATCTGATGTAAGAAGTTAGAATCAACTTGTTCACGGTTTCCCTTGAAATTAACTTGGGAACTCTTGTAAATCCTCAGTTTTACTGTGTCTTTGTACTACTTAGATAGATTAGAAGATTTTGTCTTAAATAACTACTTGTTGTTAATTATAAGTTAAATAATATATTACTATTATTAATGTTCTTCTCTAATGATTTTCAAAATGTTTAACACTTGCATTACGATGGGGGAAAACATCGTGAAGAAATCTGTATGACCTGTAACACACACACACACACATATATATATATATATATATATATATATATATATATATATATATATATATAACTTAATTTTGTATTAAATGTACGATGCTATCATGGCTTTGATACAGGATAACCAATGAAACCGAAGCCCAATCAATGGAACCTAAGGTGTAAGGTATTAACTGTAAAGTCCATCACAGATTACAAGGTATGTCGAGCCCATTCTCTTGGTAAACAATAACTCATCCTCAGGATATACGGTGGCCACTAGTTAACTTGCACAAGTGAACTGGAATTATATAACTTCTTGACAGTGTAGCTTCGTAGTATGCCTCGACATTCTAAGATGGTCCATAATACGTCCCCCAATACAGGCTATACATTCAAAACTGCCTAATTGTTTTGTAGTTAACATGTACGGCAACGGATCCGGAAGTCCTGGATTCGGTTTTTCTGTCAACAAAAATCTCAGTAATATCCCAGAGTTGGGAATTTAAGATGTTCCACTTACATTGAATTGAGTACAACACCAGCTGTAGTAATTGTACGTAATAATGTCCTCTTAACAGATGTTAGCCAGTGTACCAACGAAGCCTTAATGGTTATATACTATTGAAAATCCCGTTATGGTCTAAGAGCCGGATACACCACGACATTCACCGATCTGTTAACCAGATGAAATATATTTTTTATAAAGTTTCATTAATAAATAAATGCTCCTAAAATAGCTTGCCTATCGAAATCTTGACCAGGCTTTATTTAAATTATTTAATAAAAATTAGTATAAACAGGTAAGTTACTATAGGTAACTTACCTGTTTATACTAATTAGGTAGGTGTACTTCACGGATACTATAAGGCATACCTATGCATATTCTTTGTGTAATTTCTATTGGTTAGAACAAAATTCGGCTGGTTAGCAGAACGGTGAAAAAAATGGAAACGGCCGATTCTATACTTATAGTTTTTAGATTTTTTGTCTGTCTGTCTGTCTGGGAACGCATCACGAGAAAAGTACTGGACAGATGTTGATGAAATTTGGTAAGATGATAGTTGGTTACGCGGGACAACATCTTTTTACTGGGGGAAAATATCTCATCTCTGAGAAATCTATATTAACCCTAAAAGGTAGGTGCGAACACAAGCGGATCGAGGGTGAGTCACTAGTTATATGTACGTATGCGAGATAGACAAAGATATGCTGTGATCTAAAGTACCCCATATGCTACTCTCTAGTCCTACTAATATTATAAACGCGAAAGTTCGTAAGAATGTATGGATGTATGTTTGTTGCTCTTTCACGCCAGAACGGCTGAACGGATCTAGATGAAATTTGGCACAGATATAGATTATAGTCTGGAATAACACATAGGCTACTTTTTATCCCGGAAAAATGAACGGTTCCCGTGGGATAGATTTGGTTTTGCCTAATAAAATAATGTTTAATAAAATTTACCATAACGCCGCAAGTCTATAATAAGTAATGAGGAAGAATATTATACATCAATTTTCTAAAGCTTCTCATAAACCAGTCGCACGTATATTACGAATTACAACTGGCCATTCAATGGTAAACAATGATTCATTCAACATCTGATCCAACAGAATATGCACGCCGGATGCTGGGACATTTCCGCTCCGCGCTTACAATATACCTGTTTAGCCGAGTTTAGTGATATATAACAAGATACATTATTACCCATAATTTATTTTGGTGTCGCTCGCATGATTTAATGACCAAAATAACTTAGATAGAAAATAGCACTACAATTGGTTGTATCATCATTTTTCTTTGCTTTCCAGACACACGTTTCGAATATTAACGTGTACAAATAGACAGACATACACAACAATTTCTTACATTGTATATTTATTGTTGTTTGTCTTAAAACTTTCTTTACAGATGTTTCGCTTAAAATACATATTATGACCAAATTGAGAATCTCTTTTTCTTTGAAATTGGTCAAAAATCTAATATAACTTAAAATTATATAAATAAAAATGAATGTTCGTATGTTTGTCCTCTATGCTATCCTGAACCATTGATTCGACTGTGATGAAACTCTGTTGGGTTATTCTGTTTAAGCCTGCGAAAGATCCGAGCCCAAAAATAAAGAAGTTTTCTTTGGATGTTCGTCTTTTAAGCGTTCCTAAATCATTCTAGCTCAGGAATACACACGAGCGAAGCGAGAGGAAGTCGTTAGTAGTAAATAAATTCCAATTTACTATCGCTCCATTTCGTTTTCTAAATAAATATAAGTCTTTATGTATATATGTAAAATATGTCATCGTTAGCTCGTATGCTGGAGCCATCTCTTTATGGGTGAATCGGGGACCAATTCATCATAACGTATTGTCGATACCTGTTCCGGATCGATACGGCAATTTCCTATACCACGCTCTTACATATAGCTTTCAAATGCGAGAGTGATTTACGAGTGGTGTGAGAGGACTTTATTAAAACGATCTATGAGTGGAAATGTTTAATTAATGTTTTTATACTTAGTTTTGTATGTTTGTGTATCATACTATAAACACTTTTAACTATATTATGTGAATAAAAAATCAATTTTGATTTAGTGATTCCCAACATCGCCTTTTATTATTTAGGTCATGCGTATTTCGCATACCACTGGAATACATACAGGTAGTTATGTGGAAGTCACCGGCTAGAAAAACCAGTACCAACTACTAAAACCCAACCTAACCTCCCCCGTCTTAATGGGGTGTCGCAGGATCGCTTACGCGCTCAACCACGACGCCTCGACGATAGGTCTGCCAAAGCATACAAAAGGGTCTCACAGTCCACTCTGCTATCAGCGATATACCAAGAGCAACCCGCATGTCACACCGCCCACCGAAGTGGGCCACCTAACAGTATATCTCATGGCTTAACGCCCGGCTGGATTGCCGGACGCTAATTAGCCAAAACCACCACCACCACCACCACAAGGTGAATACACATCGATCCCCAATATCCTCTTTACAAATATCTAGTAAAAATAACACATGGTCGAGAGTTATGTTGCCATAAAATATACCTATCAGGAGATTTATTGATATATAACAAAATTACTAATCTTGAAAGAAGTCATTTACTAGATTTTACGCTTTTAAATAAGAATTTATTAATTTATGCCTAATTTACTTATTTTATATTAAATTTGCTTCGTTCAGTTATTTTGGTGTAAAAACCTATTAACTTCAAACGTTTCGCATAATTCATCATACTTGATGAAAACAGATTGTTTCCTTTCATCTATGTTTAATTATATTCTTTCAGTGACTTTTGATTTGCTTTTTCTTCTTGAATGATTATTTATATTTTTTAATTTGGAAACTGTAATTTAAGAGTTAACTTTTATTAACTCGCTTCGCTCGGGTGCGTCCCCTAGGTACGTTTTATTTTTTTTGAACGGAACCCTAATTTTATTTCTGAAATAAAAGTAGCCTAAGTTACACCTTATTATATCAGCTATCTACCAGTGAAAATCCCGTCAAAATCAGTTCAGCCGTTTCGGAGATTAGTTGTAACAAACACACAGATAAAAAATTTAAAAGTTATGTTTTTCTTCTAAGTACCTACTATATATAATTTAATATGCATTTAGTAAACAGCTGTTATTTTGACATTACTAACAGACACGACCGATTCCAAACATTGTCTTCTATTAGAATAGTTGGTATTTATTACAATTTGATTAAACTCATAATGTTATACTTAATTTGATTTAATTGTTTTCGTTTGAAACATAGCTTTGTTTTTTATAACTGCTTCATAATTAATTAAGTTATTTGATAAGAAGATATTCCTGAAAGAAACTAATTTAATACATTTTTTATAGAAAATAAGGTATACGTACTTTTTTTTATGTATTATCCAATAAAGATTATAAGAAATATAGCTGACGAAAATATCGCATTACATATGTACAAATATTGTACATATAATTAATATATGCCTCCGTTTGAAGTCGGCCAAAGCTTTTATGGATCAATGTTAATTACGCGACTCTCGATGAACTTAACATTTAGAAAAAAAACGATATTGTCGACCTTTTGAAATTCCAATGAAAAAATTCGCAGAAAAGTTTATACCTTAACCCTTTAAAGTTTTTTTTTTTGCATTTTATTCAAATAAAGCCAAGTTCTTTATGTTATAGCTATAAAAATTAAGTACGTTAGATAAAATATTCACGTATCAAGATTTCGTTGTTTACCACTTGAGGTGACCTGTTGCATGCAATGCCAAATGTTCGTACTGAAGATCACATGTCGATCTCGTTACACGTTTTAATAGAAAAGTGTTACTAAATAGTACAATATAATATGTACCTAGGTATCTGTATAAATGCGTAAGTATCGTATATATACTTAGCTTTTTTACTAAAAGCTTTTTTGTAAAACATAACGTAACAATACTATGTAATTATAGTTTTGAAAAACTAAAAAACATGTTTTTTTCTAATTCCAATGTATAAACTAATTAAATGAGCTCAACATCCAAGGTTTTTTCCTACTAATATCCATAAAAGCGTTCCATTATCCACCTTCTAGTACCATCATGATCAGCTTGATGGCGTGAAATTATTCTAGTAACTAAGTTGAATAATTTAAAAAAAACGTGCTAAAAATAAGATTGTGTTAATTTTATATTATTAAGTTATAATAATTAAATAGGATATCTATTGTACTTGTATATCACAAACTAGCGACTCACCCTCGCTTCGCGTCGGGTTTGTCCCTAGACAAAAACATATCTATCCCACGTGAACCGTACATTTTTCCGGGATGATATATAGCCTATAGCCTTCCTCAGTTAACGGGCTATCTAATGCAAAAAGATTTTTTCAAATCGGATTAGTACTTCATGAGATTAGCGCGTTCAACCAAACAAACAAACAAACTCTTCAGCTTTATAATATTAGTATTTAGTATAGATATGTAAAAATTTAATATTGCTCTGAAACACCATGCGACAATATACAAAAGTATACTTGTATCTGCACTCGTCGTAAACTTTTCAACCGAAAAACGTATCAAATTCGCATTGTCGGTTAAATGCCAAAGTTGTGTAAACGAAACTTTGAATGTTCCGGGCGGCGATTTTAAGCTCGGGAACTAATAATCTTCAGCTGACGGGTTTTAGGCTTTTGCCTTTGTGATTTAAAAGGGAGAGTGGGGTTTAATTTTGATTATTATTGTTAAGTGTCGGTGCGATTTGATGAAGGAAAATTGTAAATTTTGATTGCTAGTAAGTTTTCAATTACGTTAATTGATGATTATTTGATTCAATTTAGTTTTTTCACAACTACCCCGAAGAGTTAGTTGACAAAGATGCCCGTTAACTGTTTTTGGCTTGACCGGGACTCGAATCAAAAACCAAATCGTGATCTACAGTAAACACGAGGCACAAAACCGATGAAGTAGTTCAAATAACACAAAGTTTTTTTCGATTTTTTCTCAGGTATATATAGAGCCTTTTTAAACTCTTATTAAATGTATTAATTAGACCAAACGTGCAATTGCTAGTATAATTGTATATCCTTTAATACATTTAAAAAAAAACTTTAAATAAATATTATTTTTTAATTTTTTAAGCGACAATCTAAGTAGGTAACTATAAAAAACTATTTTTTTGTTATTAAATAATATAAATGAGTTAACTAACTTCAAAAGCTCTCAGTGTTTTGATAATTGTTTCCCTTTCACAAAATACCTTGTTCATTTCCTAAATGTAAACAGAGGGGAGAACCCTTTACGTCCCTTTGATTCAAATCAAAGGCTTACATGTGTATATTACTTGATTGGAGATTTCCTGAAATATCATTTACCTAAGTCAATAACTAACCTTGTGTTTAATGAGAGTATGCTAAGTTCGGTTTTAATATGATCGTTACATATGCATTTGGCTACAGAAAGAAGTAAAGAAAATTTATGTTGTATGTTTTTTTGAAGTTATCCTTCTTTTGGGACGTTCGAAAAAGGTAAGGGAGTAAAATTTTTACGATGCGCGCGCACACCGACAGCCAAGAAGCGACATGATGAAGTTAGCTGATAACTGTTGGTAACCGTTGTTATTGTCTGACAAATGATATATAATATTATATTAGTTCCTTAAATGATGTTCTATAAATATGATAGTAATATGCCTAATATGCGTTATTTAATTATTTTATTAATTTATCATTCCTTTTACAAACAGAGAGTTGTGACATATGGGTTGAAATCTTTATCTATTTTTGTTCTGTTACGCCAAAGAAGTATAACCTCTTACGTGCGTACATAAGTACAGACTCACGTTTTTTTGTAATATTTACTAATCGTCATTTATACACATCAGCTTAACTAAATGATCACAGACTGATCGACGATACACAGTATGCCGTATATGACATGTTAGACATGTGGGAACTATAGAGTTATGAAATTTTCATTAGAGTTTCTTTTTAAAGGAGACAAAGCACTTGAAAAGGTTTTTTTTAACATTATTTTCATAAAGGACCTAAATAGTGTCTGAAATATTCCACTAGCCGGTGACACTGAAAGCTTGATCAGCAAAATCGAAAGTTTTATGAGATCAATGTGATAAGCTTTGTCAGTGCGGTTTTAATTTTATAATTTTAGTAAATTTAATAGAAAATTTTCATTATTTAAAAAACAAACGGTCGAATAACTTTTCTGGCCCAAAAAGGTCGGGCATATCTACTTGAAGGGTTGTAATAAGCGACTTAGTAATTTAAAAAAATGCAAGTATAGTATATATGTAATGTTTATTTATCATCATATTGTTATTTCTGTAAACTTTTTAATATCGTCTAAGAAAACTTTTTTGCAATTTAACTAAGTGCTTTTTTCGTTTTGGCACTATCTCCACTTGTTCGTATAAAGTGTAAAAGTTACATTAAGAATGAATGTTCAGGGGTTTATTTCCTTTGTACTTTTCTGTCATTAGCATATTTGTTGATAGTTTGTATTTTCATTATACAATTCCATTTTTAACTTAAATGGGTTACAAAGTATTCTGAAAATGGCGACTAATGTGGGCTCGAGCTTTACATGGATATATTTGGACTTTTGCGTATCCAGATAAGGGTCTATATACACTATGTAATTTAAAAGGGATTTTTTATTATACGATGATGCCATGCGATGCTTTAAAGATGCATCCATTACGTTATTATACGTTCTTATTGATACCTTGAAGCGAAAAACGCGCGTCGACTACAATGTGTTTTCGACGCGTCTCTAAAGGATTGTCGCGTGATATAAGATGGCATTTAATCTTTCTTAATAAATCATAATCATTTATATCTAAAAAAAATAAATTACAGTAAGTGCATCTGAAAAATCGACCGATTTGGCTAAGTTATTTTTAAAAATATTCGCAATAGCTTGAATACAGTTCGTAATGTAAAAACTTGGAAATCATGCCCTGAAATTCGGGAAATTTCAGAAAGTGATTTTATTTATAGGTTTTTTATATGAACTCAAAGATCATAAATAAAGCTATCGAAACTTGAGAATTGGAGTAGAACAACTAGTAAACTCGAAAAAGGTAACAATTATTTTCATATCTTACTAGTAGTTCCTGAGACAAGCACGGTGAAATAAATAAAACACAAAACCTTAACTTCATAATATTACTATTTTATAGAATACGTTTTATCGGTTAGTATAGATTTCTCAGAGATGAGATATTTTCCCGCAGTAAAAAGTATCCTATATGTTGACCCGGGTAACCAACTACCTTCATACCGAATTTTATCAAAATCTGTTTAGTGTTTTTTTCGTGATGCGTTCCCAGACAGACAGACAGACAAAAATTTCGGCCTCTGATCGATAATAATGATGGTTTCAATAAGATTTTCCAAAAAAATATTTAATGTACAGATTCGACTCAGAATTGTGTGATATGTAAAGATTATGTCTTATGTATACAAATATTCGTGAGCTAAAGCTTTAACAGATTAAGGCCACACTGGTCCTGGTGCCATCCGCTTGATTGCGGCTTCCCTTGTTTGTCATCTGCGGTCATATCGGACATTACTTGCTCTCTCACTATAGTATAACGAACGGTTGCAATAATTTTATACTGTACCCATTTAGTTATTGTTTGACAAATTTTTTTAGTTAATGTTAAGGATTTACCAACCCGCACATGGCAAGTGCGGTGGACTATAGTCTGATCCTTCTCGTATTAAAAGGGAGGCCCGTGTCCAGCAGTGGGACGTTAAAAAGGGCTGAATACGTTAAAGATTTATAAATGTTTAAAGATCAAACACTTTAGTTGACACGGTCACAGTCTTGTCGGTCAAATCGTGGATTTGATACCGACTTCATATTATTTTCTAGTTGCTTTTTGTATTTATAGTATTACTAGCGTTCCTAGCTCTTTAGCGGTAGCCTATATGCTGTACTAAATTTCATTCAAATCGATCCAGCCGTCTCAGCGAGGAGGAGACGAATCCAAAGTCTGTAATTTTTTGTTTTGACATTTAAGTATTTCAAAAGTAAAAATTGTATATTAAATTAGCTTAACTAAATTATCACAGATGATAAAATTTTTATATTTAGGTAAACTCGATTTTATATTCATACGTAGTATAAATAATTATAATTATTATTATATGACGACACGTTTGGCTTAGTTTGTAGTGACCCTACTTGCTGTGCTAACGGTCGTGGGTTCGAATCCCGCTGGGGGCATTCATAACACAAGCCTTGTAGCTTACCATGGAACTAGATGGTCCTGTGTGTTGATGCCCTAACATATTTATTTATTTTATATAATTACTAACTAATATAGTGAAAAACAAATAAATGTGATATTTCATATGGCTTCATTATTTCTTGTATACATATATACATATATACGAATGTATATAGCAGTAGTACTTAGTAATTGACAGCTAAAAAAATATATTTTGAATACATGCAAATTTTAACTGAAACTCGACCTAAATTTGCAACTTTTCGCGAGCTTAAGAAAGCTTAATGGCGACTTTTTGTCGGCGCGCTTGCCACGCTTTTGTCACTTAATCTTTTTACAGGCAAACTTTCGACTGAGAATATTTGGATCGCCTTTTTTTGATGAAATTAACTCGATTTCGTAGCGATGTAGAAACTTTTTTTTTCAGCATATTTTAATGGCTCGTAAAGTAATTAAACTTTCAAATTTTATTATTAGAAATTTCCATTGGGTTCCTTATTTTGAGTGTTTTTAAGAACATTAGGCCGGAGCTTTTACAGGAAAGAGACGCGAGTTTGTACAGGAGTAAATAATTATTATCGCTTACTTATTTACTCATTTTGTTACTTTCATAACAAAAAGTAAACCTAACATTGCAATAAGCCTTAAATGTATGAATTATAACGCATATACACGCGTGCTGTAGGCGTATGTATATATAACCCATGGTGGCACTTCCAATGCGGATAAGCGTGTGACTTGTTTCAAAAATATCCAAACGCCCTATGAGCCCTTGACACTGACAACGTACGTGTTTTGAATGAACAAGCATCTTAATTTAAACTCGTTTATTTTTATATAGCTTTTAGCAAATTATTTTACGAGATAGTTAATGATCGAGGATCATAGGTTCGATTTTATGTTCACTTTCAGTTAATTCAATGTTTATTTCTTAACTTGCAAATATAACGACACCTGCATGGAACAACATTGTACTCGTAATATCATAATTCCTATTTTTAATTTTTTTCAATACTGAGTTATAATTTTGTAACGGATACATTTGTTTCTTGTTTTTTAATATACCAAAATTGTCGAGTTAGCAAAGTGTTTTTTTCTTTTAATTTTATATTATCGCTTATTTAAATCAAGGAAATAGCTTTTTATATTGTATGAAGTACGAGTATGTTCGCGGATTCAGCCTTCGAGTTATATAAAGTTATTACAGAATACCTACTAATTCAAACGTCTGGCGCGTACACTCGCCTCTTACAAACATGAACGGATTAGTTCTAATACGGTGGTTGGTAGACTTATCCGTCGGGTTGCTTTATATATGAATGGCGGCTCTAAAAGGGACACAATGACACCCTACTCCCTAATGGCTATTGTATGGCGGTTTTCTCTGCCATGTCAATGTCAAACGTTTAATATATTTTTAATCATCCCTGTTCAACATATTCATATCGACATTTATTTTTCATCTTTCACGTCTTTACTGCGGTGTACAATTACGTGTATAATAATGTTTTTTTTTCTACCGACTTAATAAAGCAAAAGTTTCTCAATTCATTTGTATTTTTTTTAAGAAAACTTAATCTCTAAGGGAAATTAACTAGTTTTTGACATGTGTCCACCATTTTGAATACTTAGGTGAACTATATGCTGCTCGCCCTCGTGTCAAGTGGAAAATAAAAAGAGCTCTATTGTTTATTTTATTATTAATCGAAAGCTACAGTATACCGAGTTACATACGCATTCGACCTACAAAACGTGCAAAGCCGCGGGCTAAAGCACTACTTATCACTGCCTGTAGTATATTTGTACAAACACTTCATTATGTTCCATATAGTATTTGCATAGCCGCTAATGGAAAGCATTAATAGCATTTCATCGTCATTGAATAATTATACGATACGCAATTTCCCTCCAGAACTCCGATCGCAAATTACTTGGGTAATGCAACT
Organism: Argynnis bischoffii washingtonia; assembly: GCA_033884665.1. Classification (NCBI taxonomy): domain Eukaryota; kingdom Metazoa; phylum Arthropoda; class Insecta; order Lepidoptera; family Nymphalidae; genus Argynnis; species Argynnis bischoffii. The sequence continues at coordinate 7,997,595 of JAEMGE010000029.1, forward strand.
CGAATGCCCTCAGCAATAACATTTAGTAATTATGTTGTACTAGGGACTCACCCTCGCTTCGCTTCGAGTTCGTCCTTAAACAAAAACAAATCTGTCCCACAGAAACCGTACATTTTTCCGGGATGATATATATATATATATATATATATATATATATATATATATATATATATATATATATATATATAGCCTATAGCCTTCCTCAGTTAACGGGCTATCTAATGCAAAAAGAATTTTTCAAATCGGATTAGTAGTTAATGAGATTAGCGCGTTCAACCAAACAAACAAACAAACTCTTCAGCTTTATAATATTAGTATAGATTCAGCCTTTTTTAACGTCTCACTGCTGGACACGAGCTCCTCCCCTTCAATACGAGGGATATCATGCCATATAAATGTAATGATGTATGTAGATTAGATTATTTTCTTTACATATTGTTACGAGCAAGGGTTGTGGCAACGGAAATTAAAGCATATCCTTTGTACTATGGATTTTTAATTGCTTTAGTTTAACATGAGTTATTTTATACAGTTCAGGTGTACTCGCGGTACATTCACAATTTTAACTTAGTGTTAGGCTTTATTTTTTTTTTACTAATCTTGTCAAAAATCCACCTTAAAAATTTGGATATAAAATATATTTTCAATGAAATGGTTTTCTAAATATTGCACCTTTATAAATGATGATGTCCTCCCGACCGATTTCGGCCACGGCGGCCAATCTCACTGAGTCTAGTCAACTGCGTAGGAGATATTATAGTGTACACTGTGTACGCACAGATACAAAGGCTCTTTCTATTCCTGTCACTCTCATTCTCTGGTGGGATAATTTGACACGACCAGTGAGGGACCGACGTTTTTACATACTCTCCGAAGCACGGGAATGAAACACCGCGAACTTCTTGTAATGTTAACAAAGCAATGAGAGTGTCAAATATAAACATACTTATTATCAATGGCTTATTATTTACTCTAAATATATCTGTATTCTAATATTATAAAGAGGGAAGATTTTTTTGTTTGTTTATTTGTACTGAATAAGCTCCGAAACTACTGAACCGATTTAGATGAAATTTGGTAAGAAGGTAGTTTGAGACCCTAGGAATAACATAGAAGAAGATAGTTTTTAACCCGGAAATCATTCCCTATGGGGGTGAAAATGGGGATTAAAGTTAGTATGGGGAAGCAACCCGAGCGAAACGAGGGTGAGTCTCTAGTAATTTATATAATACTACACTTTCTAACTCCAGGCTGTTACTAAGACTTTCTTAATAGAGAAACTCAATTACTATACTTGGCCCAACTCGGGACTCAAATCGATCTGCAGTTATACATGCTACACACTAGTGACTAGACCAAAGAGGCAGTTAAAATTCAATTGAATTGTTTGTCGTATTACGTATAAATGTGAAGAGTTTTTACTATGACATAAAAAATATGTAGAAAAAGTAATATAAAATACACTAGTTAGTCTCCAAAATGAATATGTAAGTAGGATTTCATGCTCTTAAATCATGAAGTCTGTAGTCACTTACTGAGCACGCGAAATAAAGCAGAAAAGTAACTTAAAACCGGTCGGATTCAAAATAAATGGGATTACATCCATGCACCCATAACTCAAAGTCCGCACCGCAAGCAAATATGCTGTGTTCCAGAATATTACAGTAATCGTATTATTTCATATTCTAAAAGTGGATTTGTTATATCTTATTTTGTACGATTTTTGTTATGTTATGCATTCGAAGTTAACTTTTAAATAATTTGGATTGTTTTTTCGTTTTAAAGTCTTCTTGTGAGATGTATTAAGTCCTTTTTGATGTTCCACTGCTGGGCCTCCCAATACGACGGGAATGAGGCCACCATGGCCAAATGAGGATTGGTGGATTTCACATGTCATTCGAAAATTTACTATCACTCACGATGTTTTCCTCCACCGTAAGACGAGTGGTAATCATGGTGGAAATGATTCGCACATGAATATGTCACAGGTGCCAAATCCGGGATTTGAACCAGCTTTATTTGGTTTCCCAAACGAGCCCGTTACCACTGCGCTACCACTGTCTTCCTAAAATGACTTTGAAAATAGTTTATATTTTTTTTACATTACTTATATTTGATAATTGATATCATAAATAACCCAAGTAACCCATCGCTAAGTAATACTTTCGATGTTTTAAATATAACTAATTTTTTCAGACATTTTCGCCGTTAGAAAAAGGAAAAAGTACTTTTATTTAACACTAGCAAAATCAACAAAAAAAAAACAAAAAAAAATTAAAAAGGTAGGTTTCATACAAATTTTTATCCTTTTTTTTATCTCTTTATGGGATGAATTACAAAAAACGCTGAAACACGTATTTATTTAATTGTACTGAAGAGCATTAATACTAAGTTTCAAGAAATTCTGATCATAAATATTTTTTGGGTTGTGTTATAACGTGTACTCCCGTGGGAATGAGATAATCTCCCGCGGTAAAAAGTATCCTATATGTTGACCCGGATATCCAGCTATCATCATACCAAATTTCATCAAAATTCCTCCAGTGGTTTTTCTGTGATGCGGTAACAGACAGACAGACATACAAAAATTCTAAAAACTATACATTTGGCCTCTTTATAGATAACAATGTCTATTTCAATAAGATTTAAAAAAAATGTTTAAGGTACAGATTCGACTTAGTCAGAATTTTATTATATGTATAGACATTGTCAAATATTTCCGTAAATCTAATAAAAAAATTCTGGTAAGTGAATTAAAATGGTGAATGTGCTTAATTATGGAGTATTTTTTTGTTTATTGTATAAGCGCGTTATCTTCACAAATTGTAAACCTATTCTCATAATGAATAGGTTATTTCTAAAGGATCCCATATAAATTTACGCATAAAATTCTGCTGTTAAGGGTGGATTAATTAAGGTAAGGGTAGGGTAAGGGTGGATTTTTAAGGTCTATATACATACATATGTACCTATTTAGTTAAAAGTTATTATTGAAACGGGCTTAATACATGCACTGTTTACATTTAATTTATTAATCTATAAACTATATCTAGGCAAAAAAAAACACATCGATTCGTAGTTCCATCGTTGTATAAAGGAGGACAAACATACCAACATAGTTTCATTTTTATAACATTAGTAAGGAAAGGTTGTAACGCTATAGAGGACGTGGCATATTTTTACAGCGAAAATAAATCTCGCCGCCATTCGATTTCTTGGCGGGCGTTGGCGGTATTTCATCGCGATCCTTTGTGGATTTATTTTGTTATATTCCTGAAGGATTGTCACGTGAAATGTCAACAGTACTTTTATTGTTGGCTAGTGTTTTTATGTACGTTTGATAGCATATCGATAAAAATCAATATCAATATTATTATTCCTTTTTACTACAGATGTTATGATACCTACTTTGCTAATCACAGATAAAGAAGTGGTAGCCCGGTGGTAACGCGTTTGCTTGGGAAACTGAGTAAAGCGCGTTCAAATCCCGGGTCTCGAACCTCTGATACTTTCATGTGCGAATCATTTTCAACGTGTTTACCACTTGTCTTACGATGAAGGATAACATCGTGAGGGAACCTACATGTATGAGAGATCCTAGCAAGTTTTCGAAAGATATGTGAAGTCCGCCAACTCGCACTCGGACTGCTTGGTGGACTATTGCTTGTAGGACACGGAACCTCCCTTCAAGACGAATCTCTCGTATTAAAGGGAGGCTCGTGCCCAGCAGTGTGATGTTAATGAGGGCTGAATAATAATTTGTAGATGTATGCATATTTGATTCACTGCATTACTTTTTTCATTTTTCTTTAATTAGAGTAAGTACCATAAAACAGAAAAAAGAAAATTGATATATATTATAATGTCATTTATTGAAAATTTGAACTAATTTTTCTTTGTTCCTGATGACACTATGGCTTTATCATTCCTTCATTTCGTATTCGAAGTGGGAACACCTAATAAGAAATTTAGGTAAAGTCTTTTATTTTCGTAGTTGTAGCCTATTTCATAATAGAGAAAAGGCTGTAAAAAATTTTACGTTTTTTGAACGTAAACCTCTAAAAAAAAAATTGTAATGATTTTCGTACGTTTGGACATTTGTTACTAAAACAAATAAAATGTAAATAACTTAATTTAAGTAAAGATTGAATTAAAATAAGTAAAATGAGAATTTTAAACAAATACTAATATCTTATAATTATGTAAAATAATGTAGAAAAAATGAATTCATTGTATGACCTGTAAAATTCTTGTAATTTTATCAATAAAGTATCTCAATCTCAATCTCAAAAAAATTAAAGAGTACGTGTATGAATGTGTACACGCGCAAGAAGTAAAACATCTGTAGGTTATCGGTACTCTTTATGAAATATAATTTATGTTTTAAATAATTAGGATAGGTGAGATACTAAAAATAACGCATATTAGGCATATCACAATCATATATTTAATATATATCATTTAAGAAAAGAATATAGTATTATATATCATTTGTCACACAATAATAACGGTAACCATAGCAACAAACATTTTTTCGTAACGCATTCACCAGCTTGCCCTCCATGTCAAGCGTGCGTAAAGAAGTTTTACTTCAAAAAATGAACTTTTTATAAGAAAGCTATAATAAAAATAAATTTTATTACACTGGACTACAACAGCAAACAATTAAACAAAAAATTACCATTTTCATTTTTATTTCATTCTCTCTTCACCCACAGGAGTGGCAAAGTTTCTACGAGAATATATAACCAGTATTACCACCAATATTTTTCCAGAGTCATTAAAAAAGTAGTCCAGCACAGTCGGATGCCGCCCGTTTGTAATCTATGTAAATAATAAAATTGACCCAACGCTAAAGTTACTAACTGAGAGCTTAAGATGTTTTTGGGAAAAGCTATATGAGTCGAATAGATTTTAGAGTTTATATCTGTTTGATTACTCATCGCTTTTAATGACTAGACGTTTTTAAATGAGGTTTCTTTTATTGAATAGGCCGAATTACAAGCTTTTATTTCATTTCAATAGGTCCTATACATCTATACGTCAGAGGTTAGTTCTGTTCTCGTGGTATTATATAAAAAAGTCTCGCTTAGTTTATGTAAATTGATGTATAAAATATCGTATGTTGGTACATATACTAAATATTGATGTCACGTTTGGCTCAGTTTGTAGTGACACTACTTGCTGTGCCAGCGTTCGCGTGTTCTAGTCCCGCCGGGGGCATTCATTTGTGTGATGCGAATGCTTGTACTCCAGTCATTGGTGTTTATATTTATGAAATGTGTGTATTTAAAGTTATATATATGTAGTGTATCAACTATCTGGTATCCATAACACAAGCTTACCATGGAACTAGATGGTGGAGTGTGTTAATGTCTAGGTCTAGGTCTCTAACAGTAGCTTATGTGCTACTTCAACTCATAGTCTATCTATTTAATTTCATCCAAATCTGTCTAGCCATTTAAACGTAAGTGGAGAGAGTAAGTCTTTATCTTATTTATAATATTAAATAAGCAATTCTCGACTTTAAGAACGGCTCTAACGATTTGGATCAAATTTTGTATTTAGATAAGGTTTTGCTTTTTAAGTCTATCTATATAGGCGTCTTCTCTGTAAAAACGCAATTTTTATATCTTCCCCGGAAAAGCGCCGAGCAAAGCTCATTCGTCCAGGTACTATAATAAAACAGTTCATCAATTCTCAACGGCATGTAATATATTATATCATGTAATAATATAATTTAAATTGCAATAGTTAACAAAATGTTGACTCGACAACAAAATGGCGACGCAGCACAGGAACAATTCACCGAGCGTGTGACGTTTAATTATAGCTGGTGAGGCGCGTTGTTGGTCGGTTAGGGTTGGTAATTAATTAAGCGCTATTAAAATGTTGTTTGTCGATCATATTTTATTATTTAATTAACTGGTTTGATGTCTACTGGTTAGCTTTTACGGCTGGAGATACTGGGTTCGAGACCCGGGTCGGGCTAAGTTTAGTTGTTGAGTTTGAGTTATTTCTCTATTAAACAATTATCAATAAAAACCCAGGGTTCATATATTAAATGATTATAAAAGAAGTAGAAAGCTAATCCTATAAACAAAATAATCCTTGTTAAAATCCAGATTCAAAATTATCCTTCAGCATTAAATAATTATTACACTCTATGCTGCACGCCCATGAGTTTATTACGAGTTCGGAAAGAGAAGGTCAAAATCCTGAAAAAACGAGAAAAAACTCGAATATTTATTTCTTTTTTTTTTTAATAAAATGATTTTTTCTTTAATACACCATCACGTAAAAACTACTGAACGTATCGGTGTGGGACTTTGACCAAAAAATAGATGGTTTTATGCTATTTATTTTGTGAATTCCATACATTCTTCATCATTTTTTTATTCACTTTCATAAATATTTTCTCCCGCCAATAAAACAAATGACTTTACATTTTTTTTATTTTTTATTTAACCATAATATTTAATTTATAAGCGAAAACCCTAAATATACATTAAGGTCTCTGAAGTTGAGAAGAAACATTTACTTACGCCCCAGAAAAGCGGGCGGGTGACGGCTAGTAGTATTATAAATCCGAATCCCGAAACCGAGTCTCTTGATTTGTCATTTACGGAATGAATAAATTCTTTCATCTATCTTTACATATAATAAAATTCTAACTAAGTTGAATCTGTACATTGAATATATTTATTTAGAAAATCTTTTTGAAATAGCCATTATTATCGATACAAAGGCCGAGTCTATACTCGTAGTTTTTAGAATTCTTGTCTGTCTGTTTGTCTGGGAACGTATAACGAGAAAACCATTGGACAGATTATAATGAAATTTGGTATGATGTTAGCTGTTTATCCGGGTCAACATATAGGATACTTTTTACTGTGGGAATATATTTCATCTCTGAGAAATCTATACTAACCGTTAAAACGTAGGCATGAACCCGGGCGGAGCGAGGATTAGTCGATAGTTCTAAGTATAAAAATATATATAAGCAAAGACAAAACAGTTTCGTATCTTTTGTTCCCTGTTTGTCAACCGATTTTCTGTTCATATTGACGAGCTTTAATATTATCAATAAAAAAAATTTGAAAACAGTTTTCTTTTTATGGGTAAATTCTATTCAGACACTGTGTATATCTTTCTCGAAATTTCAATAACGATCATGATCGAATTTCGACTACTTGACAAACATTAGTTTTGTTAATTGACTACAAAAGATAAATCCAGACTATTAACTTAAGATTATATGTATACAAGTTAGGCAGATAAATTAAAGGTTGTATTGGTTTTCGTTATTTGTCTTGTTAACGTTAGTTTTGGTAGTTTAACCCAATATATTGTAAGGTTGCATTTATAAATATGAGCGTTTTGATGAAAAATAATGTAATATTTGATTAATTTGTAATGATTTATATTTAAGGCATTTAGTTATGTGACCTTGGCCGATAGGAATGTATTTAAAAAATAAAATAAAAAGGGCGCGGTTATTAATTTATTTTCCCGCGCTTTTGCAGGGGAGTAGTCAGTACCACTCTGTAGTGTTTAGTTATGGAATGTTTGTAATACCAAAAAATATTGTAAAAAAACTATGTAACTCATTATTTTAAAAGAGTAACTGTCGAGTTTCTTGCCGGCTCTTCTCGGCAGAACTGCTTTCCGAGCCGGTGGTAGCTTCCACACGGACATATGTACTGACGATTATAAAAGTACTGAATATAAAACCATATACAAGGAATATCTCGAAGTTTTATTAACGTCGTCGTACAATATACATATAATATAATATAATTGAAATCGATTACTGTCTGTACATGGAAGATATTTGAGAAAAACTATTATAGGGAGTCTTTATTAACGCAATAAAACCCAAAATAATGATTTTTTGGAATTTTTGTTTGTTTGTCTGTGTCAATCAATCTTAGAAACGCTTAACGGATTTGGGTGCGGTTTTCACTGTTGTATTGTGGTAAGCTTCACTTAACATTTAGTATTTGTTTTATTTCCATCGATTCTTAAATAAAGAAGTTTTGTCAATTTAAAGAATCATCTAGGGACGAACTCAAACGAAGTAAGGGCGAGTCGCTAGTCAAAAGTGTTTTCAGTGTATATGTATTTCTTATTAAAATGGCAAATTCTAAGCATCGATTATATTAAATTCTGTAGTGTTGAAAACATAAAATAAATCGAGTCCCAAACGCTTCGAACTCCGTCATAAGATCCTAAAAGTTATATTGTCTTGTCTGATAGAGACCCTTTTAGGTAATAAAATGAAAATGTATAAAATGTATTGTCCTTATAATGACTACGTTTAAATAAGTATTATTTGAATTAATTTTATGAATAATATAAAATTTACTTCTTGTACAAAAAATACATTTGAATTATTTCATTTCATAACTAACATCTTTATTACATTAATTTTTTGTTCTATCTCATACTAATATATTAACTTTCATTAGTTTACATTCTATTCCATGTTTTTTTTACATAGCACCATCTAGTTCCATGGTAAGCTACGAGTATTGTGTTATGGATATCAGATAGTTGGTACACTACACATATGTATATAACAATTAATTAATAACTTTAAATACATATATGTTAAAAATATAAACATCTATGACTGAAGTACAAACATTAGTGCTCATCACACAAATGAATGCCCCCAGCGGGATTTGAACCTGCGACCGCTAGCACAGTAAGTAAGGTCACTACAAACTGAAACAAAAGTGTCGTTGAATAATAGTCTGTATAATAAATTTTATCCTAATCAGTTTAGATGTTACAGCGTCAAGTAGTAACAAAAGTACACCCACACACACATATAAACTTTCGAGTTGTGTGTTAAATTTAACATTTTTCGAAAACAAGTTAACCCGTTTGATGATATTTGTTAATTAAGTCAAAGAATGCCCCTTTTGAGAACTTCTATAATATTGTTAATGCGAAGAATATCTGTGGTAATAAAAATGAGTAAAATAACTGTTTGAATAGATCAATAAAGCCATTCAAAAGTAAATTTACAGTGAATAAACAATAATTTTAAAGTTTAAACCATAGTCGCAGACTATAATAATATCCAAAACTCAATTATATTATTACCAGACTAAAGAAATAAAGTCTTCATTTCGAGAATCTTACAATTTAGCATTTGAGACAACACTAATCGGATTTGTTCCAGCGTAACTACTCCAGCCTAAACTAGACCCTTTGCTCGTACATTTAACGTTTTAAATAACGCAAAAGTAAGGTAAATGTGCTCTCTACTTGCCTTTGTTTTAGTAGAGCTTCTTACGTGTAGAGTCGCCATAAGTCCATCCTTTTTTTGTGGACAATGTACCTTTAAAATACTCAAAGGAACACTGGTATTTTTCAGATGATCTAAGCATTAGTGATCGTTTTGTCAGGAAAAGTCGGTATTACTGTTTTCTGTCTGGAATCTAGATAGCTGATATTTTTAGTCTGTTTATTTAATTGAAGTAAATTAGTAATTTAAATGTAAAAATTTGTATGTATGATTGTATGTTTATTACTCCTACGAGGTGAAAAGGTTGGGTCGATTTGTATGAATTTTAGTACATCGATAGGCTAATTTTAGGCATGATACGTAAATCTAACTCGTTTCTATTGAATTGTGTAATGTAAATAAGTTTTTGTTACTAGTTTTTGATGTAAGCTCCGTTCGCGTGGTACGTTGATATAAAGCTGCTTATAGAGTAACTTTTAAAGTGAATAGTTTTTGGTTAAGAATTTTTTAACCCTATAAGTTAATAACTTCTTTATGAAAAATGTATTTTATACACTAAGCTGTACGTTTGAAACTTTTCATATCTTAATAGCAACTAGCGACTCACTTTCGCTTCGCTCGGGTTCGTCCCTAGCTTGCTTCCCAATACAAGCTTTCATCCCCATTTTCACCCCCTTAAAGGATGATTTTCGGGATAAAAGTTTTCTATGTCTTTCCTAGGATCTCAAACTCTATCTTCTTACCAAATTTCATCTAAATCGGTTCAGTAGATCCAGAGATTACCCCCTACAACATCAAAAACTCACAAACTTTACCTCTTTATAATATTAGTATAGATATAGTATCAATGTATTTTTCTATTAATGTTTTATATTATATTTTAAGGAGGGTTTTTTAAACGGGTAAAATCTGCAGGATTTTTCAAAAACTAAAAGTTCATTAGTAGATTTAGAACAATTACAATTTTCTTTGTCCGAAATTAGTTTAGAACAAGATTGACCTCATCACTTGGGGCATTGTCCGCTATTCCCTATAGTTTCAAATTTCGTAAACCACGATCATTTAATTACTTTATGTAGTTAAATATTTATGTACTAAACTAAATAATTTTGCCTGTACAGACTTTATAGAGATATACACTCGCTTTTCTCGAGTGTGTCCTTTTGTATTTAAAATATGATATTCAGACGGCGCCATCTTTTGTAAAATTTTTTTGCTTACAGTAGGCCACGTGTTGCTCTAGATCATAGTCTATCTACGCACTAAATTTCATTCATAATTTGTTTAGCCGTTTCAGCGTGAAGGAGTAACAAACGACGATTCGTTTGGCTCAGTTTGTCGCGATTTCGAGCCCCGCTAGGGGCATTCATTTGTGTCATGAGCGCGAATGTTTGTACTCCAGTCATGGGTGTTTATATTTATAATATGTATGTATTTAAAGTTACACATTATGTGCAGTGTATCAACTATCTGGTATCCATAACACAAGCCTCGTAGCTTACTATGGAACTAGATGGTGCTGTGTGTTAATGTCCCAACATATTCATTTATTTATTTATAAACATACACACAAACAAACCTTGTCATTTATTATAATAGTAGTATTATTTACCAGTAAATCTACTAAATTTACGTTCTAAAATCTAAAGCAAGTATGTATACTATATTTCTTGTATTATCCCAGTTTTTTTTGCGGTCATGTCGTCCCTACTGCCGTACTTTCAATGAAATCCGTAACATGTGCGCTGAAAACAAAATCGTATTAAATGTTAATGTCATTATGAAATGTGTGTTTGTTAAGCGTTTTCTTAGATTTTGGAGATTATTGGACTTTATGTGATTATAAGATTTAGATTAAGTTAGTTTTATATTGTGTGCAAAATATTTTTGTTATGGACACTGAAGCTGGAATAGAAATGAAATTATACTTTCTTAGATTTACGCGAATATTTGACATTTTAAATAAAAACAATCTTTTTGGTTTTTTTTCGCAGATTTATTTAGATTTTTGGTTTCCTACGTTTTGAATGCTTCATTAAATTATAATACTTATTTAAAAAAAATATATTTAAGATTAAAATCAGCAAATATTGTAAGGTACTTTAGTGCCATTCTAGAATTTTTAAAATCATTTTGTAAAGTTGTGAGAAGGCACTGTCTGCAACACTGCAATAAGTATATATTGACCTTTGAGACGTCTAAAATCTTAGTCTATTCCATGACCATGTGCGCCGTGAAGAAAAATCTGAAAAGATAGTTTTATTTAAAATTAAATGAAATGAATAAGTGTTATATCTTCGATCTATATAAATAAAAAATAAATGTTCCTATGTTTGTCTTTTATGAGTTCTTAAACCATTGATCTGATTATGATGAAACTCTGTTGGGTTATCCTGTATACGCTTGAAAAGGTCCCTGGCGCAAAAAAAAGAAGAATTTCTCTCTTTAAAAGTGTGTCTTTCGCGTTCCTAAATTATACAAGCTTAGGGAAACACCTGAGTAAAACGAATGTAAATCGCTAATAATTTATACATACAAAATAAATACAAACTGTATAACTGTATATTTAACTATATATCTAACGATGTAAAAAAAACATTTTTTTTATATTTATATTTTTTTGTTTTAGGTAAGTCTCTTCATATGACATCCATTTTTCGAGTATTGTTGAGGAGCAGATGTATGTAAGTAATATCTACAATGTAATTGGATATATTTGCCAGTATTATATTTAAGTGTAAAAAGTTATTTTTATTTAACCAATAAAAGCGTAAGTTATGCTCAAAGTCTAGAAGGATTTATAGTCTATATTAAGGCCTAGAAATAGTCAGAAATTAGTATTTTCTCTTCTATTCTATATTTTTCAAGTAGATTTGCCTTTCGTGAAGCTTATTTAATTTTTTTATTAAAAAACCCGATCGCAACGCCTTAAATTTCAGCAAAATCTCATAAAGATCGTATTAACAGCTAATATAAAGTGAAATTGGTGTGAATAATGGAAAAAAGAAATTTACACGAGCGAACGTGGAGATAAGCCATTCAATGACATTATCAACAAAGTTTTTAATTAAATCTGTTCGAGATACGCGCTGGAGTAACGAGAACAACATTGCAACTGTTAACTTGTTTGTACAGTATTTTATTATAGTCTATGTTTATAAATAGAAGTGATATCTACCTGATTTTAATATTCCTTGGCGAACTGTTGTTTTTGTATGTTGTGTTGATTAAAAAATTTCCCATCTTTGGTGAATTAAATACCGATTTTCAGGATGTTTTTTTTTTTCAATAAATAGGTTGTATTATTTTAAATAAAACTCAGTTTTCGGGTTTTTTCACGGATTTATTTTGGATATATTAGGATTCAAATTTCGAAAAGATAGATTTGATTTCAAATGTTTAATATTCGCTTAATGTATTATATTATGGATCTAACAAAGTATTAGGCTGTTTTTTATAAATTCTAAGGAAAATATAATGCAATAAACGACTTAAAAAATGATTTAGAAGTCAGTATATATTTCTACATAAAAAATAATGCTTTTGCGGAGTTAATATTTTTATAGATGAAATGTATGTAGTACAGTTACATTTTATTCATGATATTCCGATGTAGTTTTTTGTAAAAGAAACAATTTTTTAAAAGAAAATGTTTGAAGATTCTCTATTTCCTACATACAAATAAAATACTCTGAACAAATAGAATAACTGATTTAAAATCGGGCCTAAAATTAATTATTTCATTCAATTAACAAAATGTCTTATATTTCTGATGTCCACTCAATGATAAGTTTTATTTCTTCTTAGTATATGTACACACAGATAAGAGCACGTGTTTTCATGCGGCTAGACCGTACTAAGTAGTACTTATTGTTAGAACAGTATCTATGTGCTTGTTCACAAATGTATGAACAAGACCAGGTGCATTATATGAACAATTCTACAGTGTTAAGAATGTTTGCGAAATGTCACTGGATAAAATTGTTTTTGACTAAAGTACCTATAATAAATTAATCAGACTACTATTATAATTGCGCAAGTTTGGTATGTGTGTATGTTTGTTTTTTTTTTTAAATATGTTTGGACATGTTGGGACATTAACATATAACACTCTCTAGTTTCATGGTATGGCTTTTGTAATAGATTCTAGATAGTTGACACACTACACATATATAACTTTTAAATACATACATATTATAAATATAAACACCCATGACAGGTATAAACATTCGTGCCCATCACATAAATGTATGCCCCCAGCGAGACTCGAACCCGTGACCACTGGCACAGTAAGTAGGTTCACTACAAACTGAGCCAAACGTGTCGTCATGTCGTCATTACACCTTCACGCTGAAATGGCTTTCGATGAAATTTAGTACACGAATACACTATGACTTGGAGTAATACATACTTTTCAAAGTAACTAAGACCTCACCTGAATGATGCAAGAGTTAACTTCTAGTATAATTAGATAGTGATAGGTTATAGCTATTTACATTTTAGAAATAGTAGAAAATAATCAATATAATATGGTTTACATTACATTGGTGATCGTTGGTTCGATTTTCACATCTGACGTGAATGATTGTGTTGATCATGTTTTAACCCTTTTTAAAGTCGCTGGGCAAGTACTGCTGGGCACGGGCCTCCCTTCAATATAAGCGGGACCAGGCCATAGTCCACTACGCTGGCCAAGTGCGGATTGGCGGACCTCACATATTTTGAAAACTTGCTAGGTTTCTCACAACGTTTTACTTCAGCGTAATACAAGTGGTAATCATGTTGTTCATCAACATGAATCGTGAAAAAAGTAAACCTATATAGCGAGAGACTTAAAAATGTAAATGAAAGAATGTCCCTTGGGCTTGCGAGAGATTAACAAAAGATTTTTACGAATGCAAAGGATTTCTTATTTAAAATGTAGCGATAAATAGCTTGTAGTCTACAAAAATACAAAGGACTCTTAAGAAATTAGTAATCTCTGATTTGCTCGAAATGGTTATAAACCCTTATACAACTTCATATGGTCCTTTTTTTAGCATTTCTATAAAATCAGATTTCGCGGCTCCGTTCTCATGGTAGATGGGTTGATGAAAATCCATACTAATATTTTAAATGCGTAAGTAACTCTGTCTGTATGTCTGTTTGTTACGTTTTCACGCTAAAAACGCTGGCCAGTTCTGATGAATTTTGGTATAGAGATAGATTGGATATTGTAGAAGGTCAAAGGATACCTTTTATTGCAAAAAAGGCCAAAATGTTGGTAAAGGGTAAAATCATTAGTCGCAATATTAAAGGGGGTGAAATAGGGGATGAGAATTCGTATGTGTAATGAACTCCCTGCCGAGGTTTTTTCAGAGGGCTACAGTATGGGGTCCTTCAAAAGGGGAGTAAATAGGTTTTTACAGGGTCGGCCACGCACATGTTATGCCCTTGGTGTCGCAGGCGTCCATAGGCTACCAATTGCCACCGTCGTGGTATAAAAAAAAATATGTATGTATGCCTCTGTTCTACTGGGGACAAACTAGAGCTAAGCGCACTATTACTAGCCTATATGTTAATCCAGTATACTAGCTTACTAAAGTTTCACTTAAAACTGTTTAGCCGTTACAGCAAAAGAAGTAAGAAACAAACAAACGTCAAATTTTCACAATCGTTGTATTAGTGCAACTTTTTGACGACACGTTTGGCGTAGTTTATAGTGCTTGTAGTTTGTAATGGAGACATTCATTTGTATGATGAGCCCGAATGTTTGTACTCCAGTCATGGATGTTTATGTTTATAATATGTATGTATTTAAAGTTATGTACGTGTTGTGTATTAACTATCTGGTATCCATAACACAGGCCTCGTAGCTTACCATGGAACAAGATGGTGTTGTGTGTTAATGTCCCAACATATAACATTACATTAACATAACATGACTGTATTAATTTCATGTTGGTAATTTTAATTAAAGTTAACCTTTAAGTCTTCAACAGGGATAAAATACCACAACATTTGAAAGGTCAGACTTGTAATTCATAGGTCAGCGCTGTCTAAACTAAATACGTAATTACGAAATTATAGGATTTATATATGAACTTTGACGTCAAAAATATGTCTAATCAATATAAATTATTATTTTTTCCTTGTAATAATAATTTATTGTTTGCGTGTTATTTAATATTATTTTTAATTTTCTTCATAAACATTTTTATAAAATTTTAACACAATCAGTCATAGAAATTTGTAGATTTTGCAAAACTTGAAAGCTTATATTAATCTTATTTTTTAATAATATTATAAATCTGAATGTTTGGATGTTTGAACGGATGTTCGTTACTCAATCACGCCAGAACAAAATGAATTATAGTCTGGAATAGCACATAGGCTTTTTATTCCGGAAAGATGTACGGTTCCCTAGGGATAGATTTGTTTTTGTCTTCCTAGAGGCGTAATCCGCTAGTAACTAATAAATTCTTTCAATTTTTGTTGGACTTTGAGATGATTTAGAAAATTGTGTTCCGATTTTCATGATGATTTTTTTTATACTGAATTAAGCAAAGCCACTGGTAAAATATATTATACTCTTAGCTATAAAGCTTCGTTATAAAGCGCAGATTTTTTACGTCTGCAAATCATCACAATCGATATATTTTCTATGAAAATATAATTTATCTTGTTTTCATCCTGACGGTTTAACGTTTAATACCCGTCCAAATTGATGGACGATTTTTTAAAATATTTCGTCAGATGATTTGATCGAACATTTACTTAGTGCGTACTTTGATCCAGGTGCCTTAATCGTTTCTGTGACCTTTTATATATTTTCCTCATTAAAATATATATTTTTGGGTAAAAATTGAAATATTGAAGTTTGGCAATTTTACGCTTTTGGAGAATTACGTAATTGTCTGTGAATATTTTTTTTTTTCGTTATACAGCAGATACTTTGTGTAAAGGATATCCTTTGGGTGTATTTTAGTTTACTGTTTTAAATATATAACGACACCTTCAGCGGTAAACAAATTTTAACTAGAACTTTATTTTTAATAAAATTTAAGCGAATTGAAGTTAAGTGCCATGGAAAAATTATTCTACTTCAACGAAAACGTGAAACGTGGCAGAAAGATTGCGCAAACTACAGTATTGTTAGTTTTTATGCGACAGTGTGCTCGCAAAAAATTATGATTTTACCCATAAAAAATTACTGCCCATTTTATTATAAGTATAAAACGTCTATGCTGATCTTTATAACTGCTGTAAGAATATTATCGAAACGTCTGCTTGAAAAATTATTATTATTATAGATTTAATTCTGTATGTCACACTGCTATGTAAATGTGAAAGTGCGTGATGTATGTATGTTTGTTTGTTACTTTATATTTTTTACCTATGTTATTTATAAGTATGTTTGTCTTCAGGCTGAAATTTAGTACACATATGACCTGATGTAACGTATGTTATATTATTATAACAATTATTAATAAATTAAATACGCGAGCGGAGCTTCGGGCAAAAGTTAGTATATACTGAGATTTAATCCTAAAAAAAATTTATAACTATAAATCATAGTCATGTCATATTAATATCGGAATATTATTTCAAAGAAACATTTCGAACTAAAAATAAGATCAACCAAGAGAGTCGTATTACAAAGCAGTAGTGCATTAGTGAAGTTATTCATACGCGATACCTTTTCATGCTACATTAGAGGCGGTGATCGGCACATCCTGATATATTCAATTACAATAACTCGGGCCAAAGCATTCGCAGGGTATTCTGATGCTCTCGGAATTTGGCAACTTGTCGTGAGTATAGTTTTATATGATATGCTTAGATACATAGGTTATATAGTACCTGGGCGACCGAGCTTCGCTCGGAGTTCTTGAAAGATTGTATATTTTACATTAAGTGACTAAGTGTTACTGAAACAGTTGTATAGATGTCGCGATAAGAACAATTTTCTTTTTAATTTGGCTTAAAAATAATTTTACATTAAGTGACTAAGTGTTACTGAGACAGTTGTATAGATGTCGTTATAAGAATAATTTTCTTTTTAATTTGGCTTAAAAATAATTTTACATTAAGTGACTAAGTGTTACTGACAGAGTTGTATAGATGTCGCGATTAAATTTTGCGTAGAATAATGCATAAGAAAAACGCATGAAAACTCAAAAATACGCGTTTTCCCAGACATGTGACTAATCTAGATCAATTTTTCGCCCCCGAAAGCCCCCATATACCAAATTTCAGCAAAATCGTTAGAGCCGTTTCCGAGATCGTCGGTATAAATAAATAAATAAATAAATAAATATACAAGAATTGCTCGTTTAAATATATAAGATAAGACAGTCATGCTTATTTCAGTACATCCATACTTCAATATCCATACTAATATTTATAAATGTGAAAGTGTGTTTGTTTGTCCTTATTTTACGTCGTTACGGATTGACGGATTGGCGTGATTTTTCGTGTGGATATAGTTGGAGGGCTGGAGATTGACATAGGCTACTTTTTACCGTGGAAGATTATCTCATTCCTACGAAAAAACACGTTACAATACAACCCCAATAAAATATTTATGATTAGAATTGCTTGAAACTTGGTATTAATGGTCTTTAATACAATTAAATAAATACGTGTTTTAGCATTTTTTGAAATTCATCCCATAAAGGGGTAATATAGGGGATAAGTTTTAGCGCGAGCGAAGCCGCGGGTTCTGTTAGTTTAGCGAAATTGTATTTATTTTTACCCGATTGCATTAGGTGGGTTATTTAAATTACAATTGTATAAGAGTTCAAAAGCTTTTTAACCGACTTCCAAAAAAAGGACGAGGTTCTCAATTCGACCGTATATATATATATATATATATATATATATATATATATATATATATATATATATATATATATATATATATATATTTTTAAATAATTAAATTAAACATCTGTACAGGTGGAAAATTACCTTAAAATTTTATATTATTGTCAATTGATTTGAATTCACATGTTTTAAATCTATACTATTATATTAATAATCTTAGCTCTTTATAAGAGGTAAAATTTGTATGTATGTATGTATGTATGTATTATTATTATTAACTAGCTGTTGAATTCCCCTCGTATTGAAGGGAGGCCCGTGCCCAGCAGTGGGACGTTAAAAAGGGCTGAATACATAGCTGTTGAATTGTTTATCGAGCGCTGCCTAAACGGTTTTAAATAAAGAAATAAAATGTATGGCGAAAGGGTATCTTGGGACCCGCGCAAAGCGAGGGTACGTCGCTGGTGGTAATATAAATACATAGATAAACACACACAAGATCGACATAACTTACAATTTCCACAGCCGTGATTTTTGTTGATTAGACCCGAAAATTATAACAAATCTATGTATATGTTAGCGATAGATCTACGCCGATCGGGAGTCGAACTGGCGATATCTGGCGACAGCTGGTAGCTGATATGCCAAAAGCATAAAACAATAATCATCGTTTTAAAATAATTTTACCTTTTCGCACAAATAGGTAGATAACTTATAAGTCATTAAATGTAAATAATAACCGGTGTCAGTTCATAGAAATGACATTTACTAACTTGATTTATCGTTAATGTTACAACTCAATTACAGTTGAACGTTGAAAATACGATGAAGTGCGAGTTAATGTAGTGTATTATTCAAAAATGACCGGCCACGGGTTAAAAATGTATGAAAGCGAGACTCTAGTTCCGAGTTCGACGGCGGGTGCAATTTGAACACCTTTTTTTTCATTCTATGTATGAAGAGAGCCATCGAGCTAGTTCATGTTAAATGCATCGTCTACGAATTTTGCCTTTTGCCTTTTCGTATTATAGGGATGACATAATATTATTTACATGTAAATGTATACGTTTGTAAGTGTTTGAAGTTATACTTCTTTTGGTACGTTTGGGAAAAATTGTGAGAGTAAAATTTTTAAAATGCGCGCGCACACTGTTTGTGTATGAAGTTAGCTGCATTCCTTTTACAAACAGAGTTGTGACATATGGGATGAAATCTTTAGCTATTTCAGTTCTGTTACGCCAAAGAAGTATAACTTCTTACGTGCGTACATAAATACACACACTCACGTTTTTTTCTTCAAATTATAAGTTTGAATGGAAGTACAATAAATATAATTCAGTTGTTAGTATTGCGTATTTAATTTAATGGTTTTTGAATGCGGTTCCATGGTGTAAGAGAGTGGTGTGATATGGTGATTAAAGGAAGATTATATCCCTCGAAATTATTCTTTCTTCTTCTTCTTTGAGGGGTTCTTGCAAACGAGAAATAAAAACAAATGAAACCTATTTAATTATTAATCGTAATATAATATCTTGGCACTTAAGTACTAACAAACATTTTTAGTTAAACTACTTAACCTAGCAATCAAATATTTCGTGGGTTAAAACTTTTTTCCTTTTGTTAATTTGCTTTGCAAAAAATATAGTGCTTTTTATTTTAATTTTATTATATCCCTTGCCATGATAGAATCTACAAGCTAAGGCAAGTTTCATTAAAATGTATTCAATGGTTTAAGGCTGTAAACGTAAGTTAGAAACACTTAGAACTAATTTGTGTTGTATGTAACACCATGTCGTAGTTGTACTATATGGTCCGGTGTCATTGGCATCAGAGCAAGCAGGATCGATACCCATGTGAAGTTTGTGTGACCACATATTTATAGAACTGTCAAAAACTTTAATGTAATTTTCTTGCTAATTAATGGCTTCAAAGCGTGTCAAATTTTTTAACGTTAATCTTGATATTTTGCGAGTTATCTATACTAATATTATAAAGCTGAAGAGTTTGTTTGTTTGTTTGTTTGGTTGAACGCGATAATCTTAGGAAGTACTAATCCGATTTGAAAAATTCTTTTTGCATTAGATAGCCAGTTAACTGAGGAAGGTTATAGGCTATATATCATCCCGGAAAAATGTACATTTCCCGTGGAATAGATTTGTTTTTGTCTAGGGACGAACCCGAAGCGAAGCGAGGGTGAGTCGCTAGTAATTAATATAATCACGGTAGAAATATTCTTCGCAATATTATCGCTATTTTTAAATACTTGAGCTCTATGCCTGGTTTTGAAATGAGAAATGCCTCACTCATTACATCTTCGAGACATTTTCCTATGGCATACTGCCATTAGACACTGACATTTAACGGTTTTATTTGTATGAATATTAATAGAATTATAATAGGTTTTATTGTATTCACAAAGTGATACGTTAATGATGTCAACACCTAATTAAATAGATTTATCATTTACTATTACATAGTAGCTTTCTGTAAATTAGTTTTCTGACAGTTTGTTCGCTTCGGGTCTTTATTTTGAATATGTTTTGGCTTTTGCATTGTGTGAAGGAACCAACTTTGTGATAATTAGTTTTAAAGTATGAATGTTGAATTTTGTAAATGATCTATACTAATATTATAAAGAAGTAGTGTTTGTTTGTTTTTTTGTTTGTTTGAACGCGCTAATCTCAGGAACTAAACTGATTTGAAAAATATTTTTGCATTGGAAAGCCTGTTTATTGAGAAACGCTATATATCATATTATAATATATAGTTTATCTATTCCATACTACCCGTTAAAACGTACCTATTACATGTTATCATTTGTACGGTTCACACAGATGTTATTCACGGTTTAATTAAAGAAAAAGGATAAAATACTCAGTCAGACAAGCAGTATATTAATAATAATAGTAAAAAATTCACAACTTTTTTATTGTCAAGGAAATATAATAAATGTGCTCTATATTTATATTATATTTAGCTTTTGTAACATGCTGGACGCGAGTCCTTCCATACGAGGGGGATACGTCCCCACGCTGTTTGAGTGCAGGTTGATGGACTTGACATATCTTTCTAAAAATTGGTAGGTTCTATGCTAGGTTGCTAGGTTACAAGTTTTACGATGTTTTCCTTCACAAGACAAGTGCAAACCCTGTTGATAACTACTCGTACATGAAAATATAAGAGGTAAGAGGCCCGAAATTTGAACCCCCCTTCATTAGGTTTTTCAAGCAATCGCCTTACCACTGGGTTACCACTGCCTCTATTACATTATATAAAATATTATATTCAAGATAAAATCAAAATAATACAAAACTAGCAAATTCCATGTCCCACAAGTCTCGGGATAGGTACGGTGCAGGCTTACAGTAACACATAATAGCCCCTAATGTCGTGCGAACAAATTTCCCAGGCGGGTTGTTACAAAATCATGTTTCCTGCTCCATTGGCTACATGAAAATCTTGTTGTCGTTGTTTATTTATTATGTAGTTAGTTCGTTAGTTTTTTTGACCAACTTTATTTATAACTTCGAATGCGGCCGTATTTTTTATTTTCACTGACGTTTCTTTCTAATGACTATGTTATTTTTTGACACACGTTTGGCTCAGTTTGTAGGGTACTTGATGTACCAGCGGTCGCGGGTTCGAGCCCCGCTGGGGGCATTCATTTGTGTGATGAGCACGAATGTTTGTATTCCAGTCATGGGTGATTATATTTATAATATGTATGTATTTAAAGTTACTTATGTGTAGTGTATCAACTATCTGGTATCTATAACACAGGCCTCGTAGCTTACCATGGAACTAGATGGTGCTGTGTCCCAACATATTTATATGTTAAATCTCAAAGGTAGTTATAAAATTCAAAATACATGTCTTGGGGTAGAATAATAGATTTTATGTAACTAAGAAATTTGTATTTTGTTAATAAGTAATTTCATAATATATTTTTTTAAACATTATTATTTAATATTTATTTGGCGGCACAGCTTTGCTGTTTGAGAAGAGCTTATCTAAGCAGCTTCCATAAACAAGATTGGGTGTTATATACACACCATACATATGACAATTTTGAAGGATAAGTCTGAGCCTAGGTTTTATTTAAATTCACTTGATCCTTCCAATACGTTTGAGTATGAACAGAAAGTCTGTAGGTTTTTTCAAGGTTTTTTTTTGTTAGAATGTTTTCGTATTTTCGTACGATTAGTCAGATAACAGATTAGTAGCGAATTATAGCAAAAGTAAGTAAGTAGTAGGTTTACATGAATATATTTAATTGTTGGATAATAAGATAAATCTTCACGATTCGTACCGACAAAGGTCAATTTTCGGCTTAATATTTTTTTCTAACACATTGCCTCATTTAACACCCTCGCGGTGGTCTCGTAGGGGACACGTAGTTAATACGAAACGTGATTTGAACGTTTTAGACGCATCATTTTCCTGTGTCGATAATTTTCTGTGACTTTTGTGGGATGTTATATATAAAAACTAGCGGCTCACCCTCGCTTCGCTCGGGTTCGTCCCTAGGTACGTTTGCAATTGATATAAATAGTTATTAGCTATCGTTAGCCATGTAAATTTTGAAAAAAAAAAACGTGAATTATCCAATGTTTTAATAGGTATTCTGCTATTCGGGGCGGAGACAAATCCAACACATCAAACATTATAAAAATCGGTCCAGCCGTTCTCGAGTTATAAGTGTTGTAACAAAGCCGACTTTGTTTTATATATAAATATAGAAGATTATTTAATTTTGTCAACCTTTAAATGCAGTTTAGATGGAATTTTTGTCTTGAGAAGAAAATGTACGAGAAGAGGTTAGGTTAGCGTAGTGTTGGTGTCTTACATAGTAATTGTATTAGCTAAGAATGGCTTTGTAACATAATGCTTCATATTGACTGCGATTATTGCCAGTGGTAAAAAGAATGCTAAATATATATTAAAAAACACCAATTTATAGTATTAATGACAGATATCTCGTTTTTCTTCAATAATAAGTCAATCGTAAATACACTCCTAAAATGGAAAATCCAATAAAGCACTTATCTCCTTGATGTCACTCCAATTTCAATAGATAGATGGCTCTTAATCTGCCGAATAAATTAATATAATCGCGCAAGATGACTGCGAGGAACGTAACCTCATTTTAGACTTACGCATTATCAAAGAAAATGTTTGAAGTGTCTCGTCGACGGTTCAAAATGAAGGTTATTTGATTTTTGATACATTTATGTACACAGAGATAGTTGTGGTGATTTGTTTCATGTACATATGCGTAGTAGACAATTGTAGACACAACCAATGTGTATTGATTAAACAGCGATTTACACTCGCTTCGCTGTGAGACCCTATTTGCCTTAGTATAACTCAATGCCTATGTGTTACTTCATGTCATAGTCTGTCTGTATACTAAAATTCATCAAAATATGTGCAGCCGATTTAATGTGATATAACAAATATATAAACATATATATACATTGGAATCAATAATAATAAGAGTAGTTTGATTTTCATCATAAGTAATTGTCCGTCTGTCTATTTGCATTAGGTACTAACAAGCAATACTGCTTGGGTCTTGGGGCATACAATGGGGGCAATATGACGTACTAACGTCTATAAAAATTGTCACCCCAGTTTTTCTCCTTTAGTGGTGAAGTACCTGGGCGAATGAGCTTCGCTCGGAGTTCTTTTTTGTTGTATCGTATTTTTCAGATAAAAAAAAAATACTAAAAATTTTAATAAATACAAAAAAAAAGGAAAAACTCCGCATCCGATCGAGATTCGAACTCGGACACCTGTGTTTGTTAATCTTTCACATTGTTCGCTTGACTACGATGCTTATGCCAAAGTGTAAGAAATTATACGAGAAAATACAAGAATTGCTCGTTTAAATATATTAGATTCTCTTAGTGCTCCGTTTAAGTTCTATATTACATAGATTTAGCAAACTACTGTAGTCTATAAGTAATAAATATTATTGAAACGGGAAGTTCAAACTATTTATTTAAATGTAGCTGTATTATAAAAGTATATTTTATTTGACTGTTATTTCCCTACAAGTAAGTTATAAAAATGGCAATGGTAGCCCAGTGGTAACGCGCTCGCTTGGGAAACCGAGTGAAGCTGGTTCAAATCTAGGGTCTCGCACCTTTAATATTTTCATGCGCTAATCATTTCTAACATAATTACCACTTTCCTTACGGTGAAGTAAAACAAAAAGGCATGTGAAATTCGCCAACCCGCACTAGGCAAACGTGGTGGATTATGGTCTGATCCCCCTCGTATTGACGGAAGACCCGTGCCCAGCAGTGGGACGTAAAAAGGGCTGAATACAAGTAATAAAAAGAAGAAATCAAGTCAGCAATAGCCCAATGGTAACGCGCTTAAAACGTCTTCAAACCCCGTCTCTCGCGAGTCTGATTTTGTATACTGTGAAGGAAAACATAGTGAGAAAATCTGCCTATTTGAGAGACTTATGCTCGTAGAAAGACATGGGAATTTAATAAACGATAGAAATGTAATAAAAATGTTATATTTTTACACATAAAATATAAATGCCAACATATCATTTGAATGTTCAAATATTTGCGAGCTAAAGCTATGACAAAGAGCTTATGCTATGAATCGTTATATTTTACATCAAATGCAATTCAACGTTGCGAACAGTTTTGTTTCATGTTTATTATTAATCAAAATGTTGCCGTGGCAATTCGTTGTCTATTTGTATGGGAGTGCCTCGTGGGTGCCGAAGGTCACAGGATCGATTTCCACACTAACTTCGATACCTTTTCTATGTATATTTCATAAAGATAAGTGCAAAAAATCATTCCGAAATGTTTTAAAGTAATTAAACTACTGCTATAATTATATGAAAGTTTGTTTGTGTATATGACTTAACTAGATAGACTGACATAGTGTAACGCATAGGCTTTATTGTTAGTTATAAAATTTACCAAAAGGTGGCGCTAAGTATATTAATACAAGTGTATCTGGGGATGCTAGTGCTATATAAAATTATTACATACTAGCGGCTCACCCTTGCTTCGCTCGGGTAAGCCTCTAGAAAAATAGTAACAAATCCATCCCACGGGAACCACACATTTTTCCGAGATAAAAAGTAGTCTATGTGTTATTCTAGACTATAATCTATCTCTGTGCCAAATTTCATTCGGATCCGTTCAGTAGTTCTAGCGTGAATGAGTAACAAACATCCATCCAAACATCTAAACTTTCACATTTATAATATTAGTAAGATACTTAAAATTGGTTATTATCCTAGGTTAAAAAATGACTCTGCCAAAGATAATGTAATCTTGTCAATGCAACGTCTTAATCCTGCAAAGCTTATGTTATACTGAAAAAGTGTAAAGATCGATCACTCCACTTCCCACCGGAGTGTAAGCACCTAAGCGCTTCTATAAAGATTTATTGCTCGTATAAAAAGCTCTATGAGAGCTTTTTTGAATTTTCTTTTAATTAACTACACTAGATCTAAGGTTTAATCTTAATACAAAGTGTTTTGCATGTGGTTATTATATTCATATATCAACAGACACTGTACGTAGGTAAGATTTATGTTTTTACTAGCGACTCACCTTCGTTTCGCTCGTGTTAGTGCCTAGTGAAAGACAAAAAAAAAATTATCCCACGGGAACTGTACATTTTTTTAGGATAAAAAGTAACCTGTGTACTTCAGATTATAATCCATCTCTTTGCTAAATTTCATCCAGATCCGTTCAGCCGTTATGGCGTGAAAGAGAAACAAACATACATACTCACAAACTTTCACATTTTTAATATTATAATATTTATACAGATGGGATAGTTATATTGTGGTTATTTTAATTAATAGGGTTTGACTTTCAGTCATCTTCTGCGCTTCTGCGGAAAAAATCTTATAGTGAAGGGGAATAGAAAGTTAAACTAGCTAAGTCGACAAACCTTGTCCAAATTTTAATAAAGTTTTTGATTCTTAAGTTCATAAAAATCTCCAGGAAAGCACTTTTTTATGCCCTTTAAGTAACGAACAGTATTTTTATTTATGTGGATAACTTTGCTATTAATAAATAAGTGAAATGTAAAGAGATCGTTAATTGATTTTTTTTCCTTCTTTTCTAAGTTTACTAAAATAACTAATTGTATATAAAAAAAAAAACTTTTTTAATAAATTTTCAAAATTTATAAAAGAATATTTTGTTTTAGTAATAATCACAAATAATAATTGATCTCATAACAGTCCAACAAAAACATACTGTAGTATATGAACAATACGTTTATTTTCAATAGTGCATCGTATCCGTATGTGCTTAAATCTATGAAATCTGGCAAAGTTTTTCGCCAGATGAATCGATCACCGGTCAGTTGACGGCGGGCGGCTGGGGCGATCTACAGAAGATTTATTATCTGCTAGCTTATCGCTTAATGGCTCATGCTAGAAACTTCCTGAAAACAAGAAAAAATAAACTATCACCTAATATAACCTTTTTAAACTGGTATTTTACGTACTTAATATGTATTATCTATCTTTATCTTTATATATAATAAAATTCTGAGTTGAATCTGTATATTAAATATTTTTTCGAAAATCTTTTTGAAATAAACATCTATCTATACAGAGGCCGAATCCCAAGTTTTTAGAGTTTTTGTCTGTCTGTCTGTGACCGCATCGCGGAAAACCACTGGAGGGATTTTGATGGAATTTGGTATGATGATAGCTGGTTATCCGGGTCTGCATATAGGATATTTTTTACTACGGGAAAATTCTTATCTCTGAGAAATCTATACTAAATGTTAAAACGTATGTAAGTAGGGACGAAGACGAATAAAATCGCGCTTCTATTACAAATGTAAAATTGTTTGTTAATCCTTTGACCTGGAATGGCTACACTGATTTGGATGAATTTTACTTTACAGATAGACATTAATCAGGAGTCCCTTGGGTTTAATTTTTTTTCAATAATTAATAATTGATTGGAGAATACATAGCATCGAAAATTTAAGTTAAACAAGTTTAATTTTGACCTTTCTGTTAGTTTAAAGGTTACAATTTCTGTTTTATCCTTTGAGTTAAAACTTTTTGTAGTAATTATAGATACAAATAAGCTCGGTATTTAAATTTTAAACAGTTTGAAGGATCTCTATTATTTTTTCATTAAACTTCAACCATTTTGATTCCACGGAATAGTGTCAAAAGAAATAGTTCTCATAATTTGTAATTTAAGCTTCAAGAGAGATTTTCCTTACAAAGTCCATATTGACAAATGAAAATATCTTCAGAAACTTCAACAAAACGATATTGAATCTATTCGAGATGATATTCAGTAAATCTCAACTGTGGTTACTATCGATCAATTAATCTTCGAACTGTAGGTACAGGTGATCAGAAAAGTCATTGTATGTATTTCGGGTCTTTTGAAGTTTGATTTAACTTTCGTTTTAAAGGCCCTCAATATATTTAAATATAAAACAATATACGTTTTTTAAGTTTTAAGGCATTTTTCCAGATAGAAGCTGAAGAGAGTTTAGAGACGCTTTATGGCTCTTTAGAGCTTTGCACGTATAGATATTCATGTATAATTCATGTTATGATATGATATTAGATAACCTATAGACCTTCTACAATGATTAGTTTATAAAAAACTTTTTTAGTATTGTAAAAAGTTGATTTAATATGCAATAAGCATGTTGGGTTAGGACTCCTAACGCCATACAGTTTGATAAGTGTAACATTTCTACATCGCTTATACCTTAAAAGTTCAATATAAAGCTTTCCATTCAATATAATTAAAAAGTTTTCGGAATATTGAACTATACATACAGTCATATTATCTTTGCTTGCTATATTTTAAGCAGTTTATATATGTGAACTATGACCCGACCTGATGTAGAACCTATCAATCTAAAAGCCGTCGATCTGGCTCTGATTGCGTCATTACAAGATCCCGTAAAGCCTTAGTTGGTCTTAGAGATTGTCTAAAATCGCCTAATGGACGTGTGCAGACAGTCCATCTTCAATGTTCTCTGTACATTCTGATAGCAATTATATACTGTGGGGTAAAAGATAGTTAAATTGAAATGTGAAATTCGTACTAAGTTTAAATGTATGTATGTCTTTTCGTGTATATCATATGATATTTCGTCAATGAATGATTCTTACTATTATATATATATATATATATATATATATATATATATATATATATATATATATATATATATATATATGTATAGATTATATATGTACATATATTAATACTGTTTATGTTAAAATAAGGTGGTATTTATTTATTAACTAGTGATTGACCTTCGCTCCGCTTAGGTGCGTCCCTAAGCTTGAATGATTTATGCGTGAAAGATGAACGTCCAAAGAAAAATTGATTTTTATAACCCACCAGAGTTTCATCACAATCAGATCAATAGTTTAGGAAGGCATACAGGACTAACATACTAACATTCAATTTTTATTTATATAAAAGAAGATAGATGATAGATGTATAAGTAATTTCAAATCTGATCAATTTTATTAAAATGAACACGTTTTTTCTTGATAATAAAATAATTTCATTAAACTATCTGAAACTTATTCAATTTTTAATTTTGTTAGAGAAGAAATATTCTCTATCATAGTTCCCTTAGACCTCTAGATCTGACCTAAAACACCCACAATATACATGATATTTAATTAAAACAAATAGCCGAATAGACATTAAGAAGATAAATGTCTTCAGAGTGAGCGTATCTACGTAATCTAAAGACGTCCAAAGGGTAAAGATACTAGCGTTCATCAATCTGGACGCCATCGATTTGGTCCCGATTGTGCTGTTAGAAGGTATATATAGTAACAGACTAATGTTTCCACGGATGGGTTAATTTCCTTTGTTATTGAGGTCCTTTCATGGCAATCTGGTGGTTAGTTTGACTGTCTTTACGTTGGTTGTTCTCGAGAAAGTATTTTAAATAAAACTATCTTTTCTGATTTTTTCGCGGATTTATTTTGATTTTTTTTTTCCCGACGTTTCGACAGCGACGTTCCCAATTTTTAAGTTTTTTGAATTCATTTTGTTATTTTGTAGGTAGGCTGTCTGTACTATATAATGCCTTTGTGACATCTAACACCTTAGTCTCTCCCGTGACCATGATTGCATTAAAGCAATCGAAACGTCGGGAACCAAAAATCAAAATAAATCCTCGAAAAAATCCGAAAGGATAGTTTTATTTTAAATGTCAAATATTCGCGTAAATCTAAGAAAGTATTATTACTCGAAGAAGTAATTTTTGTATTAGTCATACAAGATTTTGTCTTTATTTTCTTACTTATAATATAAGCTTGCGAACAAACGTTCGCTAGTGGAAATCGCATTAGTTACTGTTTTAAATGCAAGTTTGCAAGTTTGTATGAGTATGTGTGTATATTTGTTAGGTTATTATTAGTAATATAGGATGCCAAAATAAGATGGTACCTGTACATGACGTAAATACAAAAGATACTTAGGGACGTACCCGAGCGAAGCGATGGCAATTCGCTAGTAGAGTTAGTTATATTATACCTAATTATATTTTATGAAAACAAGCGAAACACTAAATTACAACGCCTTATCAAAACGTCACAGTGTAAAACCTTAAACCTGCCACTTTATACTACGTTCGGATTTACGTTGGACTGTGTTTAGACAGCCGTCAACGTAGCTAGATGAATTCCAGGTATTAACGTTACGAAACTTACTTGGTATAAACTATAAGAGGTGCAAATGCATGGTTCTTGTTATTGTGTAGTATATATTTATTGAGTAATCTTTTCTTTTATTTAAAAAGATTATATATTACATACTAATTTTAGTCGTTCCTATATACTATACATAATTTTAGTATTCCTCCGTTTTGGTTTATTTTTTAAACTTAATCTTAATAATAATAATATTGTGTAAGTAATAAGATGACTGATGACTTAAATTCATAGATAGACTTGAGAGACTAATTGACTCGACTCCAACTAATAGCCTGATTTTTTGAAACAATGGAAAAACGTATTAAGTAATCGCACTATTGAATTTTAAATGCAAAAGGTTTTCTATGTGCTTGTGTGTGTGTACGTGTGCGTTTGCGTGTGGCTTCTAACGCTATAACAACTCAATAGAAGAAATTTTGATAATTTTTGTCTTGGATTAATATATACGCTACTTTTAATCGTCGTACCATGCGAGCGGAGTCGCGAGTAAATACTATATATATATAACTAGTATTTTTATACATAAATTACAAATGCGAGACAAAGCATTGCTCTATTTCGACCAAAATGCAAGTCTTATTCCTCGCACCATACGTAGGAGTACAAAGACTGCGAGCCTGGAATGGCATGCGAACTCTTACCACAATCTCGCGCGAACAGTATTGTTCCCCCAGTCGCTACTAATGGCATACGAATTGCATTATAGTCTTTTAGAAATATAAGGTTACATATATAAATTTGACGACACGTTTGGCTTAGTGTGTAGTGCTACTGCCCTACTTGCTGTGCCAATGGTCGCGGGTTCGAATCCCGCTGGGGGCATTCATTTGTGTGATGAGCGCGATTGTTTGTACTCCAGTCATGGGTGTTTATATTTATAATATGTATGTATCTAAAGTTATATATGTGTAGTGTATCAACTAACTTGTATCCATAACACAAGCCTCGTAGTGTAACATGGAACTAGATGGTGATGTGTGCTAATGTCCCAACATATTTACATTTATCTACATAAATGGTTCCTATGGTCACCTTTTCTATTTCAATCTTTTAACCAATACCTTGAAAAATGGGTTACAAATTGAAGAAGATTGAAAATTGCATTATATTACATATGTTGAACCGGACTTTAAATTTATTTAAAGTTTAATTTGAAGTATTAAAAAATGGTATCGTAAACATTTTAAAGCCATTGGCGAAGATACCTATCACGTGACACGTAAAAAATCTACATAAAATTGATTTTAGAATTTTCGTTGAGGTCGATTAATGAAGCATGATAGATAGATATTTGATTAATAAGAAAAATAATGTAGAGTTTAAATTTAGTTTGAAGACATTTTATATAGAGTTAGATTAAAGTTTATACCTTACGCCATACAGCAACATACATGTACTAAGACACGGCCACGTCGTGAGCCTGGAATGGCATGCCAACCCTCGCCACAAGCCCGCGCTAGCCGTATTGTTCACTGTCAGTGCTAATGCGACACGCGTTACATTATAGCTCTACACTATCTTAGGAATTAGATTTTAAGCTTAATGAAAGCATATCGTTGACTCAGTGTTCTTCTTTAAGCTAGCTTTTTCAAGAAGTTCGTTTTTTCTGCTTCTCACTTTGACTCGATGTTCTGTTTTTGTAGTTATGTCGGTTAGTGAGTGCTGAGTGTAACGTGAAGGGGTTTTTAGTTAGATTTCTTTAGTTTTTTTTAATTACTTAAACTTTTAAGTAAAAAAGGTAAAGAACTGAAAGCTTCACTCACTAACTTCGGGCTGCTACTAAGAGTTTCTCAGCAAACCCAGTTTTCGGCTGAATTTGAACCTGGGATCATTTAAACTGCAGCCATACGTACTAGCGATTAGACCATCGAGACAGATTTTATAATTAGTAAAGTAGAAGCGTAATCTATACACATAAATAAAATTGAAGTGTATGTTTGTAATGTCAAAATAAAATCTTTTTACTGAATGCATATGAAGTTATATACGGTACTTGTAAGAGAAACGCTCTCTGTTTATCTATTTGTTCTGGCTAATCTTCGAAACGGCTGGACTGATTTTGACTGGACTTTCACTGGCAGATAGCTGATGTTCTAAGGAGTAATTTTGGCTACTTTTATTTAAAAAAAAGGGTTCCGTATAAATAATTTAATACTAATCTTGGAATGCACTCGAGCGAAGCGAGGGTAAGTCGCTAGTAAAAGTAATAAAGTACGTCGTTACTGAACACGTTATAAGATGTGTACAATGTACATGAAATGACCGGATGTTATGATACGCGTGAAGTGGCTGTCTCTCTGTTTACATTTGTTTAACATCTGTTGTTGCATTTATCATCCACTGATCTCATATAAATTGCTATTTTAATAGTTGCTTTTGCTTTGTTACTCTGTTGGTTGATATTGGTAAGTAATTAAGATTTTTTTAACTGATTTTCAAGGGAGAATGTTTGAAATTTTAGCGGACCGACATACCTATGTATGAATTTGTTTATATATTGATGTTCTATTCGCATATTAATACGAGCGTACGTGTTGGTTTAGCTTTTTTTAGCTTTTTTACTTTAAAACATTGCTACGTTTTATTCGGATTGAACGAGTGGGTCCAAGCGTACATTTTTAAATCCCGCTCTACGGTCTTTTACAAAGCGGGTATTATGTTAAATGGTCACAAATGAAAAATGATACGCGTTCAAAGGAACTGGGGAAAGTCAGAATTGAACATCAGCATCAGATTAATTTAATCCAGATAGAGAAATCATATTTGTGGTTTCATTCGTAACTACGTCGCCATACTTTGGTAAAAAAATATTTAATATTTAAAAACATATATATATATATATATATATATATATATATATATATATAATGGCGATAAATTGGCGATGACAAAGCAGTTTTTTTACCATTGATGTTGAGGTGTTTACCATTGTCGATCTGCTTTATATAGATAGTGAATTCTATTCATATATGTTTTTCTCTCAATAATGTTATTGACGAATTTCGACCGCTGGACGAACACTGGGATATATAGTTAAATGTTTCTCCTTCAATTAAAAATTAAAATTTCATATCGAGTGAACGAGTGAATTCCGCCAACCTGCATTCGGCCATCATAGTGGCCTGAATATGTCATCCTTAAATTATGACCAAGTAGTACTTTAAAACTCTATGGTTTTTATTTTTATCCTATGTGTTTTATTTTTTATTTTTTCCCATAAACTTTCAGCCGTGCGTAAAAATCTAGCAATAAATATGACACACGAGTAAGGCTCGCTTCACAAAAAAATATACATACATGGCTCACTATTCTATAAACGTTGTCATACAACGTCTCACTGAATTTTGTTTTCATCTAGTCTGTGGATTTGTTCAACATTTTCGAGTGTAAAATTTTTACATGCGATGAATTTTTCGTCGTATTCGTGATTACTTCACTTTAAAAACATTTTCATTTCTACTACAATAGCTTTATGTACGCTAGGATTCAGATTGTTTCCATTTTTTCTTCTGTAAATGATTATTATTATTAGAAATGTTATTTTCTTTGTTGAATTTGCTTCATGTGTATCTTTTTTTGTTCGACGACTGCCTTTGAAAAAATATAGTATTTGAAATTGATTTCACTTACGGCAAATTTAACTTCAAATGTTTTAGTAAACTTTACAGGTGTTCTACTTCATCATCTCGCTGCTCATTTTCCAATCACTTGGGATAGGCGTAGTACATCTTCCATACTGCTCGATAGTATTCGGCAAAAGTTTTACGACCGGCCGCCGGCCTGAGATCAACCCTCCTTGGGAATATTCTACTTATAGGTGAATAATTTCTAGTTCATACCATACCATAAGCAAAAGCCAATTAATTTTATCAAGGTCAAACTTCAAAACGTATGAGAACTTTATAACTATTATAGGTATGGCTGTAACTATGGAAAAATGGACATGTTTTTTTTTTTTTACTTTGGACGAGTTAACTTGCCTACGTACGAGTACTATTGTTAGGCAGATGTTTGATGGATGAAATCTATTTTATATATAATAAAACAAAGTCAGGTTTGTTACAACACTTATAACTCGAGAACTGCTGGACCGATTTTTATGATCGTTGTTTTGTTGGATTTGTCTTCACCCCGAATAGCAGAATAAATATTAAAAAATGGGGAAAAAGTCACGAAAAAAAATGTTGAAAAACAGCAACCATTCCATGCTAAGCGTCAAGACGTACCTAGGGACGAACCTAAGCGAAGCGAGGGTGAGTCGCTAGTATATCGAAATAAACATTGGATTGTTTATTATTTTTAGAAAGCTTTCAAGTCATCCGTTATTCACTTTGACTTTGTCATATAAGAAGTATAAGGTTATTGTTTCTTAACTTCAAAGAGGGGGAATATCAATTTAGTTGAAATTTGTATTGAGCGTAATGTATTCATCGATTGTGAATCTCTCGGATGTTTTTGTTAAATAGGTTGTAAGTTAAGAGTAGTTGTATTAAAATTTTAAGTAAAAAATATCTTAATTCTTTCCTAGATTTATGTGAATATTTGACATTTATACATCTATATATTATATCTATACATATAATAAAATTCTAACTGAGTCTAACCTGTACATTATATATTTTTTGGAAAATCTTATTGAAATATTCATTATTATCGGTACAGAGGCCGAATCTATAATTTTTAGAATTTTTGTCTGTCTGTCTGTGACCGCTTCACAAGAAAACCACTAGGCAGATTTTAAGGAAATTTGGTATGATGATAGCTGGTTATCCGGGTCAGCTTTTTATTGCGGGAAAATGTCTCGTCCCTTAGAAATCTATACTAAACGTAAGTAGGGACGAACCCGACCGGAGCGAGGGTGAGTCGCTAGTTTTAAATAAAACTATCTTTTTTATCCTTTATTGCTGTAAAGCATTTGAAACGACAGAAACCAAAAATCAAAATAAATCCGCGATAAAATCCAAAATGATACTTTTATTTAAAATGTCAAATATTGACATAAATCTAAGAAAGTATTATTAACTACAAACTTAGTTGTTTTAATTTATTTTATTTTATCGATTCGCAATCATTTTTTCTTAATTCACATAATAGTAAACTATGCTTTTAATTGAAATTATTTGTACAATGAAAAAGTTCCATTGAAATCAGCTCAACGATTTTCAATACTATCGCACAAAACAACCGATACGCTTAGACGGTGTATTTAAAGGTAATAAGGTCATTACGTTATGTTCTAGATAAAAGGCATTACTACTATTGCTAATGAGTAACAATATATAGAGTAAATATATTAAGTTACTTTATTTGTTTACTTTTTTTAGATAATGGATCCTAATACGACTAACATTTGCCTGCGATTCCGATCGTCTTGTTTATTTTTTAATAGTTAAATATATAATCATTATTGAAAAGAGGAAAACTTGTATGAATAGCATTTACATATGAAAATAAAAATAAACTGTTTCCAATTTTTTTTTTTATTATTAACCTGTCAACGACCGCCGAACCACCGGTGGTCCCGTTACCAATTAATGTCTTAGAATTTATCCAGGAGGTGTTAACACTGAAGCTCGTCAATAACCATTAAGTAAAAAAAAAAAAAAAGAAATCGGTTGACAAACAGAGAAGAAAAAGGTGCTGAACTGTTTTGTCTTTGTCTGTTTATCAATATATAGATTTCCTGCACTCGTGTATGATTGCGATAGCGATGTGCTGTCAGATAGCGTATAACAATCTGTACATATAATAAAATTATTGTAACTAAGTCGTATCTGTACATTAAATATTTTTTTGTAAATTTTTATTGAAATAGACTTTATTATCGATACAGAGGCCGAATCTATGGTTTTTTTGAATTT
The DNA here is from genome assembly GCA_033884665.1 of Argynnis bischoffii washingtonia. Classification (NCBI taxonomy): domain Eukaryota; kingdom Metazoa; phylum Arthropoda; class Insecta; order Lepidoptera; family Nymphalidae; genus Argynnis; species Argynnis bischoffii. The sequence continues at coordinate 8,033,245 of JAEMGE010000029.1, forward strand.
TTGTCTGTCTGTCTGTTACCGTATCATGGGAAAAACCACTGAATAAATTTTGATGAAATTTGATATGATGATAGCTGGTTATCCGGGTCAACATATAAGTATAGGTACTTTGTACTGCGGGAAAATATCTCATCTCTGAGAAATCTATAGTAAACGTTAAAACGTATCATATAGATATATAGGGTTGAACCCGAGCGGAGCGAGGATGAATCGCTAGTCTGGAATATATATGTAGTATAATACATATTTTATTAATATTAGTGATCGCCGCGTAGTTGAAAATCAACCAAATAAAATACGCGAGCGGACTCGTGGGTAAAAGAAAGTCAATAAATTTTGGCTTTCTGCAGTCCTTCTCTATATAAACTTTAACTATGCCAAAGCTCATACTCCTCCGTATATGCAATATGCTTAAAAAGGAGTTCAAAGTTTTCTCTTCAAGTATTAATATATAGATTTAACTTCCTTATATTATAAATGTAACTATTAAAAGTAACTCTGTGTGTTACCTTTTCAGGCTAAAACCGCTGAACAGATTTCGATTAAATTTAACAAGGACATAGATTGCATCCTGTAATCGGATATAGGCTACCATTAAACTTAACCCCGCTTATTACGCGAGCGATGCCGCAGGCAGGCACTAGTAGGGTTTAAAATGAAAAAAGAATTTTTCAAATAATAAAACAATATTAGTATTGAATATGCAGAATGTGTGTCTTTATCGCCTTTTTAAGTACATACGTTAAACTACCAGCAATTTAATTTATTAGCGATGTGGCAGTTCCCACGGATATGATTCATTTAATTTCATGTCTTCGAAGTCGACTTGACACTCTAATTGTACAATTATATTAAATCAGCTGTCAGTTATCGTAGAATAGGTTGATAAAACGTGTTATACCGATATTCTTACTGACTGTGAATTGATTTTCATATTTTTTCGCCTTTTTTTCGGTTATTAACTTTAACGTATATCCTAAGATAACGATACAATCTTAAAACGATGGCCATAGTTAAATATGTTTTTAATTATTAATTATATATTTTTTAATTATATTCTATATTATGTTATTATTATATATTTTTAATCTATACAGATGTATAAAATTGATGTGTCTGTTTGTAATGTTTAAATAACAGCGTTTTACTAAATGCGTATGGAATTATATACGATACTTATACGAAAATCACAATTTTTTTGTCTGTCTGTTTGTTCCGGCTGGTCTCTGAAACCGCTGGACTGATTTTGAAGCGACTTTTACTGGTAGGTTATAAGGAGTAATTTGAGTACTTTTATTTTAGTAAAATAATTAGAGTTCTGCGCAAAAATAATAAATAAAAAGTTCCTAGGGGCGCACACTAGCGAAGCGAGGGTATGTAGCGACATGACTAGCGAGTCATAAATAAACCCGTCCCGGCGTCTATCAAGATGTTTTAAAAATTAAAATAAATTACACATATAATTTAAATTTCATTATAATATAAATAACCTAGAAAAATGTTCGCCCACATAAATCGTTCCCACTGAAAGCTATGAATGAAGGCGTAAAACAAAATAAACACAGATTATTTACTATCGGCTGCGTACAGCTTATTTTCATTTAGAGCTCGCCCCCGCACCACTCTTAATGGTAATAAGGGTTTCGTATCTCTAATAAAGTAACACTTATTATTCTATCAAGAATTTTTTATGTATCTTCATGATCTTTTCCTTAATAAGATGAGTTGATATCAAAATAAACTAGAACTATCCACCTATATATGAATGTATGTATATAAGTAGGTGATTACTTTTGAACCTAAAAGGTGTAACAACATAAATGTTTAAAATTAAAAACGTATTAATTGATTATTAATTAAGTACCTTTGAAGTACGGCTAAGAGTCGTGATACATGTCATTCAAAAAGAAAAAATATATATACTTACATATAAAGAAAATTCTGTACATAAAAATACTATGTACTACGTAACTTAAGGACTAAAGATTGACGTTTATTATTTTGACCGACTTCAAAAGAAAGAGGATAATTAATTATGCATGAGTACCCCACTCATTATGCAAGGGTTTTTGTGTGTACTTTGTTCCATAATATCTGTGCTAATTGGGAATCTACTTTCATGAATCTTTTTTTAAGAGAATGTCCTCTATATTTTACAATAAACTCCGCCCCTACGAGTAAAATATCATTATTTTAGTGTGTGTGTGTTTAGTTGATTTAGAAATGATCTAAGCCATTTCGATACACAAGGCTGTTCTTTTAAAACTATAGTATACCTTGTATATAGTAAAACATCTGAAAGACGCATGGTGTGTGACGTTAGTTTAGATGATTCCTCTAACAAATCTTATCTTATAATATTAAATTAGTAATTCTTGTATACAGTATATATACTAGCGGCTCACCTTCGCTTCACTCGGGATAAAAAAAAAACAAAAACAAATCTATCCCACGGGAACCGTACTTTTTTTCGGGATAAAAAGTAATCGATTTGTTATTCTAGACTATAATCTATATCTGTGTCAAATTTCACCCAGATCAATTCAGCCTTTCTAGCGTAATTGAGTAATAAACATCTAAACAACCTAGATGGATGTTTCACATTTACAATATTAGTAAGATTTATTTCGTGTATTTCGGAAACGACACTAACGGTTTGGAATAAATTTTGGATTTAGATAAGGTTCTGCATTTTAAGTTTATCTATATAGGTGTATTTTGTAAAAAAACTTTGTTTTTAAATTTTTTCTTTTTTTTAAAAAAAAATATGATTTTATTAAAAAAAAAGACAAGCTGAGTTAGGTCGCCCAGGTATAACATATAACTTTATCTTAGTTTTAGTGTGTCATAACTTGACTGATGTTTTTCTATTAAAGCGAAATAACTTTTAGAAATGTCGTATAAAATTTTATCAGAAACAGTCGGGATGTGACTAGATTTCATACCGCACTCGGATATCGACTGCATGGACGCTTGCCAATTAAACAATTAGATAATAGCCGTTGTTCGAGTTTCACTGCGTCAAGGAATTTCTATATGAAATTTTTCGTTTGATACATTTGAAAAGTTTGATAAATGTATGTTTTTCTAGTAGTAAATATTTTTCATCGACTGCGCAAGATGAGAGAATGCTTAATTCTGGTTTTCTTTTGTGTTTAAATTTAAAAATAAATATATTATTTCACCGCTAAGGGTGGAGTTTAGTTAAAACTATTCTTAAGGTGTTTTTTTAGACTTTTGTTCTATTTCTCTTATTCAATTACTTGTAACTTACTTTAAACCATTTTTTGTGGCTAGAATAGTTAAAAATGTCTTTAGGAGTAACTGTTGAATCTGTAAGTGCGTTTTTTTTACTGGTTGAATTTATTTACAAGCATCTTTAAGGTTTTTAAAAAAAATATTAATACATAATTGACAATATGCGAAGTCGGTCAAAATATCATATGCAATAATTCATAGCACAAATATTTTTATGGCATGGCAGTAATAGACCAGTGGTAACGCGCTCGCTTGGGGAACCGAATGAAGCGGGTTCAAATCCCGGTTCTCGTACCTCTATATTTTCATGTGCGATTCATTTTCAATATGATTACCACTTGTCTTATGGTGAAGAACTGAGAGAATCTAGTAAGTTTTCGAAAGACATGTGAAGTCCGTCAACCCGCACTTGGCCAACGTGGTGGACTATGGCCTGATCCCCCTTGCATTTAAGGGCCACACCCAGCTGTGGGACGTTAAAAAAGGGTGCTTAATACGTACAATGTATATCATATTTACATAAATATATTGATACTTTATTCAAACTAAATACATACATCTGGTCTGTTTTCATTTGTATATTTAAGCGGATTTGCTCCCATACTTATAATGGAATTGTTTGCAGAGTGAAGTTTGTTTTAACTTTTGCACAATGGTTGGTGCTTTACTTGGTTCTGGTACGATATTAGAAGGGTTCGAACAAAAGTTGTTTGTTAAGTTGTTTTTTGTGTACTTTTAAAAATACTACCTTATACAGAACCGTGCTTTTAAACCCCCATTGATATGGCAAAATATATTGCGACTCCCATCATGGGTTTTATTTTTGTACTGTAAGTATCGTATCCGAATATCATTTGTACTTATTTTTATAGTTAAGTATTGAAGAAATATGAAAATAAATACCTAATGAGGCAGAAATGTAAGCATTATCTTTTAATTAACCTTTTCTTAATGATATTATTATAATAGGTTTAACTTAACATAATAACATAATATTAAACTAATAATATTATATACCCCCACAAATATTATAAACGCGAAAGTTTGTGGGGATGTGGGTTTGTTACCTTCTCACGTAAAAACAGCTCAACGAGTTTTGATTAAACTTAAAAATAATATAGATCTTATACATCAGAAGTAATAGTCTGAAATTTATATAGATATAGTAATATATAAATAAAGACATGAGTGGAGCTTCGGCTGTACACTAATATTATATAATTATATTTTTTTTATTTTGAAATCATTTTGTGTGTAGGCACTGTGTATAACAACTATATAATGACCTTTGAGACGTCTAAAACCTTAGTCTCTCCTGTGACCCTGATTGTAGTAAAGTATTTTAAAGGTCGAAAACCGAAACCCTAAATAAATCAAAATTAAGTATTCACCTAAAATAATGAAGTATTACATAATATATTAATCTTATACATTACAACAATAATACAATAGAGAAGATGATAAAAAGAAGATACATGCCGTAGGATAAACGTTTAATTTCTAAGGGACTTAGTGTGAGTATCGATCGTGTGCAGATAGATATAGCACGATTAAAGCTAACGCCGGCTATTTTTGCGGCAACGAAAAACAGGCGTCGTATGTGGTCCAAGTTAAAGAATAGTATATATATTATTCTGTCTATTTAGTTAGTAAAGTAGATATCTATACTTAATTTTATAAAGCAACAGAGTTTGTTTGTTTGTTTGAACGCGCTAATCTCAAGAACTACTAATCCGATTTGAAAAATTATTTTTGCATTAGATAGCCCGTTTATTGACGAAGCAAAGCAGTAATCATAAATATCAACAAATTGGGTAGATTTCCATACATTATTGTGAAACTGATGTTTATAATCAAACAAATTTAACGCGGGTCATTTCTTTACGCTCTAATGGCTTAACTGATTTTAATGAAATTTGAAATGGTATCCCTTTACCACTTTGGCATCGTAACGCGGTAATAGATAAAAAATTTTTACCTTTGTTTTTGTAATACCGTATGAGGTGGATGAAACGCATGTGAAGAAAAGAGTGATGGAAATGAATTTAGATGGATGGAGATGTAGAGTAAGACCAAAGAAATGATGGATAGATTGTGTGAGATAGGACATGGAAGAGTAAGGGATGAATGATGAGTGAACTTGGGTAATGGGCAGGGAGAAGAAGAATCTATATCTTCTATATTTAAACATTTACCTTATGTCATTATTTTCAGTGGTCTAACTTTACCTTTTTAACTTTACTTTTATGGCGGTACCTGTAAAAAAAGTTAAACATCAATGTTTAAAAGTTTAGTATTAAACTGATTTTCTAATGTCATTGTTATTGTGTGGCTTTTTAGTTAAATATAAGCTAAATTTAGTGATAATGTTATATTCTCTTATGTCATAGTGGAAGGATCTGCCGTCTGTAATACAGGCTCGGCCTAGTACAGTCGGCAGTAACAAACCGAAGTAACTTATAATTTATAATTAGCTTATTTTGCGCATATTAAATGTAACTTTTTTACTAATAAAGTTTATTATTATAATTTAACTAGCGACTCACCCTCGCTTCGCTTCGGGTTTGTCCCTAGACAAAAACAAATTATCCCACGGGAACTGTACATTTTCCCGGGATTATATATAGCCTATAGCCTTCCTCAGCTAACGGACTATCTAATGCAAAAAGAATTTTTCAAATCGGATTAGTAGTTTCTGAGATTAGCGCGTTCAACCAAACAAACAAACAAACAAACTCTTCAGCTTTATAATATAGTATAGATTAACATTGAGTTTCTGCGAATAAAATAACCAGATAGCAAAGAAAAAAAAAAGAAAAAAAAAAGAAGACTATATAGAGACGCGTAAAGGAGTATTTGGAAAACATACACTCTATGGTATGGTATGGTAAATCGGGCTTGTTTCCGCAACTCGACGTCTTTGCGCCTATTTTGCGTGTGTGGGAAGTGAATTTACTCTTGTTACTCTTGCCAACCCAGCTCCTCCAGGAATCTCAGCAATCTCTTTGTCTTGCTGAAGACCTCCGGGAGTGTGCTAGGGGTGGCAAGATGTTGAGCCCGGTACGTCGCTACACCTGGACACTCATACACTCTAACATTTAATGTAATAAATTAGGTTTAATGATATATTTATTTAACGTGTTATTTTTATTCACTTTTATTATCATACTTTACAATTAATTTAAATTTGATTTACAAAAACGCTGCCTTCTATAACTTAAACTTTAGAAACAATTGTGTTTCAAATGCAATCGAAACAAAAAGTGGCGCGTTGGCCAAGCATCGACACACAGCTTCCGGGTTCCAAACACGTATTAATAGATACTTGCGTCTGATTGATTGAGAATAGAAATATAGCTTGCCTCATTGTAGACGTTCTTCGTCTGTGATTCGTTTAGATCTAAACACGAGATGGTTACTTTGATGGTGTACATTGTACATTGTACATACTTGCACTAGGTACAAAGCAATTATTTGTTTTTAATAATATTAACTAAAAAGTCGACTCGCGAAATTTCGATGATTGAATGTTATTTATCATATAAGTACCTAACTACTAATATTTCTTTTCTTAGGACTTCTTTTTATTTCAAATATTTCTTTTTTTTATTATAAAATTTGATGTTGATTGGGTGGAAGGGGTCATTTTTCGTGTACTTCAATATGTTTTATGTATTTTACAAATTATAATGAGTTTTTTTTGTGTCCCACTCAAAGAGCATTTCTATTTCATTGTTTTGATTTTCTCAAAATTCTCATGCCTTCAAGGGAGGGATCCTCTATTGTATTGTACATGTACAATGTATTGTACACTCCAGAGACCGTGCGGTTTTGGTACGGACGTTTCATCTGTTAGGGGGAAAATTGTTTCTATACATAAATGATATATGTGTATGTATAGGAATGATTAATTTACCGACTTTAAAAAAAGAAAAGTTATCCCATTTGGATGTATGTTTTTTTTAATGTATGTTGCAAAATATATACTCCGATTTTAAACCGATGATTTATAATGGTTCTATTAATGTAACTCTGCCTGTCTGTTAGCCTTTTGCCATCTTAACTGCTGAACAGATTTCGATTGAATTCGGCATTGATAAATTGGATCAAAGTACGTTTTTATCCGTACAAATACGATAAGCTTTGTGCTTTTTTTTAGTTTAGAACCATAAGAATTTATTTATTTAAGTAACGTCTATCTTATTTTTATTAAATGAGCAATTCTTGTATATATTTAAATTTATTTTGTGTATCTCGCAATCGGCTTTAGAGATTTAGATCAAATTTTATATTTATATAGGGTTTTGTTTTTTTTTAATTTAATCTACATAGGTGCTTTTTCTGAAAAAAACCGCAATTTTTATATGTATGTTTGTCGAAAAAACACCGAGAGAAACACGGTAGCCCAGGTACTGGTCAATTTAAATAACATCTTACTAATGAAGTAATATTACTTAGTTATCCTTTTTTTCTCGGTCTAATGTTATTTTATTGAGGAAACAAGTTCTATGTTGCTGTGATAGTAATTTCATATATCTTTCACGAACAACACAAAAGTGCCTTCTGAATTACATGTAAATAGTTAATCAAAGAGCTAGTTTCGATATGTTTCCTACACAGCATGTATTGAATAATATATTTGGTGTGTTTCAGCACAATGTGTAGTTGTTTGAACTATTAGTATATAGCAATATGCCCTATTCAAATATAGATATTTAATGTAATAGAGACATTTTTTTCGACTTCTGTTTGAGTTTTAACATATTTTAGGTTATAAATATTTTTTGTGTAGTTTCAATTTAAATTTGTATTTTTATTCTTTTCAGGTAAGTGGAGTTATATGGCAGATTGGGAAATCGAGAACTATCAATTGTAAAGTATATTAAATCGTAAATATTAGTGTTGATTGAATAAATAATGTGAACGCGCGGAATGTATTATATAAGCAAGGCAAATTCGAGTTGTAAATTATTATAGGCTCAAATTTCAAATGTTGGATCTTCTACTGGTCAACCTTTAAAAATAGTAACGCGTTTCGTAAGTCAAGTATGAAGGAGATACCTATAAAAAGATGTATAATATGACATTACATTTTCATAAAGCTTTTTATTCTAAGCTTTTGGACAGAGCTTCTGATCTAATTTTTTACATAACGCCGTGACCATTTACTGTATATTTATTCGTACTTGACTGTACATTATTTACCATTTCGCATGTTTCTGTCAGGTAATTGTTATTCCCGTAGCAAATATCGCGTCGAATTAAAAGTTAAAAGGAGCTTAAGTACTTCCGTCTCGTTTGAAACGTACCGTACAATGACGAGTCGCTTTAAATTCATAAGCGGTTGCGAGTTCCAGCCATTTAAGGTTTTTTTTTTCACAGAATTTTTCCTCAGATTTCATTCGTGTGCATGTAATTTTCTGTAATAGCTATTCTAATTATGATTTTTTTGTTTTTTCATACGAATTTCATGTACTTAGAAAGTTTTAAATCAAAACGACTATTAGAAGTAGGTCAAAATCGACTCAATATCACTTTTAAGTTTTTAAAAAGTATAACTAAGCTACACTAAGCTTTAAAAAGCATGTTCAGTCATTACTATCGATACAGATGCCAAAGCTATAGTTTTTAGAATTTTTGTCTTCTTTTTACTGCAGGAAAATATCTCTCTGAAAAATCTATTAAAAATAAAAATATCTCTACTAATCGTTAAAACTAGGGACGAACCCGAGCGGAGTGAGGTGAGTCGCTAGTGCATTATAAATGAATAAAATATTCATTTGGTGCTCTCTAAAATTTTTAAAATGCTGAGCTTTACATAACGTTTGAACTTTAAGTAAAAATTCAACTTTAAACTACTCACTTTACACTTCACAAATGACTTGTAATTTACAATCTGTGCTCGCCATGCTTTATTTATTGCCTCTATTTAAGGGTTGAGCATTTGGTGGAGAGGTCGTTAAAAATGTAGAGCCACTGCTATTCGAATGGGGTTTTAGGCTTACTACAAAAGTACGGTTTCTATATTATTTGTTTTACTCTTAAACTGTATACAATATTATACTTTCTTAGATTTACGCGAATATTTAAATATTCGCGTAAATCTAAGAAAGTATAATAAAATTATAAAAAAGTATAAAAAAATAATAATTTTAAATAAAACTATCTTTTATTTTATGTATGCGTGTGTATTCTGAAGGTAAATTGAAAAGTCAACGCTGTTATTTTTTTTTTATTATTGATTAAAAGTGTCACATGGTAGTAAGTTACGAATCCACATGAGTGAACCCTTTATTCTATTCCTAATAAATTTCCTTTCTAAAAATTATAATTTCACTATGACGTTTTATACCTTGCATTTGTAATGCGACGCTCAAAGCACAACTGTACAGAGATTTCACAAAGCATTTTAACATTGCACAGTTGTTTCAAGCCGTTCTCGTGCAATCAGCCTTAATCTCACCTCTTGCATTGTGGTGAACGATATAAATTACAAATAAGCTTCCGTTTTTTTTTTCATAAAACGTCTTGGTATATCATTGAGATTGAAACTTTTGGGCTTATGCTAGTTTATTTTGTTAGAAATACTTACTTATATCATATACATGCATATACATAGGTATGTACATGCCTTTTAAGTTTGATTTTGACATCTGAATGGTGCAAATCATTTAGAGATATAAATATTAGAAGAGGCACACTAAAAAGAAAAAATCTATAATGCTTGTATTTTTCATAACTTTTATTAAGATTTATGTAAATTGTGACAGTTTTAAAGTAAAGATATTTTTTTAAATGTATAATACTTCTAAAATTCTTATAATATAATTAATTAAATTACGTACTAAGTATCGTTCGTCTGTAATTACCCTAACACTCTCCACCGGCTGGCCGTTGAACACGGGGAAAGTATAAATTACAAATAAGCTCGCGTTTTAAATTTGCATGTAACGTACGAGAAGGAATTACGTAGTACAAAATGAAATAGCTAGACGTAGAGAAGTAATTGTGAGGCGATTATGTGCAAATTTCTGTTATTTTGAAGCTTTTAGTTAGTTAGTATTTAAATTACATAAGCTTACAAAGAGCTTATTATGTAGATGGGACCGTTAAAAAACTTATTTAAAGCGGTTTATCCATTTAGAATAGTAATGACACGGGCAGGTAGAGGCCTAAAGAGTTGGTAACAGCTTTTTTCTTGGAATTTAAAAGTTATGAGATTTATTCCATTATAAGGGTAGTTGCTTATATACTAGCGACTTATTCTGGCTTCACTCGAATGCGCTCTTAGATGCTTTTTCTATATATATGTGTAAAAAAATAACTGAGTCAAATCTGTACATAAAATATTTTTTGGAAAATCTTATTGAAATAGACATTGTTATCGATACAGAGGCCGAACCTATAGTTTTTTGAATTTTTGTCTATCTGTCTGGGAGATCACGCATCACGAGAAAAGTACTGGACCGATTTTGATGAAATTTGGCATGATGTTAGCTGGTTATTCGGGTCAACATGTAGGATACTTGATACTACGGGAAAATATCTCACCTCAAATCAATATAATATCAAATTAATATAATAATATTAGCGATTTAATATCGCTTCGCTCGGGTGCGTTCCTAAGCTAAAATAAACGCTACTTTTGGCAAATCTTAGCATTAACTAAAATTAAAAATAACCTATATGTTTAGTAACAAACATACACACACATTTTGCTCAAGTTACTTTTAAAACGGAAATGCTCGGTGATAACAGTAATAATATTAAACTATGCTACATCAATAAATAATGTTGTATTTACTGATGTTTTTATTACTATTAAAACGAAATGTTATGTAATGTAATTCAGAATGTTATTAATGTCGTTGGAAATATATATCTTTTGGCGTACTCCAGCAGAACTCAGAAATTTATATAGCCATAAAACAAATGCTTTTTATATTGTTTCGATATTTTCGAGCGCGTCCATAGTTATTTTTCAATTGATGTGTTTTGTTTTTGACGTTTTCTTTTTTATAAATAAATGTTTGTAGTTATACTTTTTTGGGACGTTTGGAAAAAAATATGAGTGTAAAATTTTTACGGTGCGCGCGCACACCGACAGCCAAAGGTGACATGATGAAGTTAAAGAAAAAAAAATAGACACAGTTTTTTTTTTTTTTTTTATGAGATTCAGTGACAAACGAGCAGACAGACCACCTGATGGAAAGCAGTACCTGTCGCCCATAACACCTACGGTTCATGCACTTAGGTTTTAAGTAACAAAAATGCAGAACCACAGGTGCGTTGTCACTGTGAGGACTAAGATGATATGCCTCTCGCCTGTAATTGCGCTGTTACAAACAAATTTACTAACGATGTCAGTATCATACTCTCCACAATATAACAATTTCACTCGTGTAATACTATGTCGTAAATTTTAATAACAACGCTATACCGATTACAATTTAAACATTCACAGGGCTGAAGGGCAGCCGCCTGTTTATCCCGAACGATTCATTATTTAAAGGACCTCTTAAAACCACTTATGGTCAACCGCTGGGATCCAGTTAAAATCGGTTTTAACACAACGCGAGATAAATTAGTTCTAAATTACGACAGTTGCAGAGCCTACATTCGCTAGTAATAATAATTTTAATGCGCAGATTCATCTTATTATTATAATAGGGTTAAATTGAAGTAAGATATGTTTAATTGAACCAAAATTGATTAGGCCGTTTAGTAATTACGAGGTAATAGGATCAGACATATTCGTATATACATACATACAGGTCAAACACATGACCCTTCTTTGGGTTTCGCCACAGTCGGTTATTAATTACTAATACACATCATAAATGTAACATATTAAAAAGGTAATTAAAAAAACAAATTTAATGTTACATAAACATCATCCTTTTTTTAGCATTTACGCATACCCACCAATGTACTCTCTGGCAGTTTCTCTGCTACTTCTTCGACCCGCGTCTTTGTCTGCGAAACTGTACTCAAGGTTTACATATGTATAGTTTTTAGTAAAAATTTAAGTTACTAAAATAATATCTATATAATTTTAATTTATGATTTCACCTCTTAAGGTTTTGATTTTAGAAAATCCTTTATTTAAAAATTCTTTTATTGAAATTTACAAAAATAAATCTTTAACTATTCGCTCATACTCGTATGATGCCATATTTTTGCTGTGTTCTAATTTATGGTTATGGTGGATCAAAAAAATCATTTCTAGAAATGGAAATACGAAAATATTTTCGAAATTGTAAGGTGTAAAATCATTCCCGGTCACAGCTTCTGCGGATTAAAGCTTAAAGCTTCCCATTCAGTCTGCTTTCCGAGTGCGGACAGATTGTATTGATTTTAAAAACAGATTTAGGGAAAACGATTTGTTTGGATATCTAGTTTGAATGTGCTTTGTTTGAACTTATTTTAAGTGCATTACGTTTTATTTGTTTTGGACTCATACCTTTTAAATTTTTATTTCATAGAGCACGATTATGTATGGCTAAAGTGTATATTAAGTTTATATACGTATAGTGTATACTTCTTAATTTATTTAAAGCAATGTTTTTTTAATATTTTAATGTAGTAGGTAACAAGTTAGGTATAATTCAAATGGAAGTAGGTTAGGTAGGTAGTATTATCGTTGATATCACCAACGTTTATATAAAACAAATCACGACAATTGTCTGTGATTTAGCGGAATTCGAACCTACGACCTTCGGTAGACATTCCAGTAAGATAATTTAGAGAAAAGTTAGAGTTTATAACAATCATTCTTTACATGTAATCCATTTTTATAGTAATTTTTTTTTATTTTTTTATTAAAGTATAGAAGTAATTTAAACCTTCTTGCCTCACCGTGTATACCAACCTTTATTCAACTAAACTTGATCCGATCGGAGCTCGCTGGATCAGGATAAACTTACAGACTAACGTTCAACATTAAAACGGTAAATAGAATATTTTACATCCCGTGCTTCTAGATTGTCTTTTCTAAATTAAGCTTTCTTATTATTTATGATAACGGTGGGTTTCAGTATAAGTACTATATTTACAGAAAATGATTATTAAAAACGATTGTTAATTGTTATACCTAAGTTTATTTACCTATATAAACTTTATTGTACCCTACATATTATAATTATATTATACATACGTAATTACACAAAGATGAAAAAACAAAGTATTTAATAGAACATGCCTGAGAGTCGGCTTGCTATTTTTTTGCGATTTCTTTCAAATTACCTTTGAGTGAGGATATATGGAAGATTATATACTATACAGTGTATATATATATATATATATATATATATATATATATATATATATATATATGATACGTAAGTTTATGGTAAACGATATTTTGTTCAATTCAATTTTCTTGTTTCACGTAGAATGGAGAAGGCACGAGGGAGATTAAACGATATTTTAAGTTACGCTTATTTTTGACATTTGTCTGTATTTCATGTTTGGTACACTGTGTATCGCAATATTGGATATATTTAATCATCGAAAAAGTTTAAACTTCCAATTTGCGAATTTTATTTGATTTTATATTCCACTTGCGTTTTTTCGCGGCCCCGCTCACGTGTTTCAATTATTTGTTAGTATATCTTTATAGTATTATAGCCTATGTGCTACTCTAATGCATAAGCTATATTACTGTAAAGTTACATCAAAATCCGTTTAGTAGTTTTTGCGTGAAAGAGTAATTTACTTGCATCTAGCTTCCAAACTTTCGCGTATGTGATATTGACTTGCTTCGCTCGGGTTCGTCCCTAGTGAAGAACTTAAACAAATCTATTCCACACGCACCATACATTTTTCAATGATAAAAAGTAACCTATGTGGTATTCCAGACTATAAACTATCTCTGTGCCAAATTGAATTCATTTTCCAAAAAATATTTAATGTACAGATTCAGCTTAGTTACAATTTTATTATATTATGTGTAGAGAGATTATTATTGTTTCGCACTACTTTGTAGTAATCCTTAAACGTATTCAATAGAATAGTTCTCATAAAGTTGCTAAAACACCCTTTTTAAATTTCTGCTAGGAACTATAATAATAATAAAAGAAAAAAATGAATTCACATCGCATTCACTTTAAAAGTGTCATTTTATACTTGGTAAAGAAATGTGCTTTGTAGAAAATATCTATGTATTCTGATTTCATTTTCAAATTTAGCTCTTCTTTCTCATTTGTTTTTATCGACTTGGTAGGGAGGAAGTACTCTTTTTGGTGTTTGTGTGTTTGTTTATCATAGCCATTTTCACATATTTTCTTTAATAAATGGGTTATATGTATACTAGGAGTAATAATTGACCCGTAAAGATGGAAGAATATTTTTTAAGAGATTTTAAAGACGGTGTCTGTATTTTTTTTAGTTAAAAAGTAATTAATGATTCATGTACTCGTCGTCGTCGTCACTCTCCGCTCTTTAAACACTTTACCTAGACTTTAAGATGTTTCTTAATAAATTCTACATTTAAATTAAATATTTTTATACTAATATTCAATTTTAAAACTTTTTTTGCATCTTTCTTTAACACAAATGACATCTCGCAGAATTCGAACTTATGACCAGTTTTAAGAATAAAAATTATTTTTATATTATATCAAAATTTGCAAATAATTTTATAGTTTTAAATACTAAAATCGAAGTTATTTAACTAATTTGAATGTCTTCTATTCATTTATATTAGCTTTATTGTGTGTCGCTCGCTAGCTTAGAAATAAATAAAATTAAGGGCGTAATGCCACATAGGTTCTATTCCCTTGAGTACAAAGAACTACAAAAAAAAAAAAAACTCACTATCTTCAACATCTCTATAGAATTACATTGTTTTATCTTGTAAAATGTTTGAGCAAGGCACCTTGAGAGAAACCCTACACGTGTCCGTCATACGGAATCCCGTATAAGACCTGTCTCAACTGTTATATAGTAAATACTAGATTATTTAGCTTTAACCTCGTTATTTTAACAGGATAAGTTTACACTTGTCGGTAGAGTAAGACGAGAAAATAAATTAAGAACACTGTATATGTGCATCCGAGTTAATAATAATTAAATATTGTAAGTTTCAGTCGGGTATTGAAAGAGCGGTTGCTTGGTAATGCTTTATCTTGTTGAAATCTCTATAGGTATATAGTTCAAATCTCAATATAAACATAATATATTCTTAATTGATGTTGATTGATCAACATTTCAAATAATACTATGTTTTCGGTTTATTTTTTATTTTTGGTTAACAGCAAGAACCTTTGAGACGTCACAAGCCTTAGTATCTCCCGTGATCATTGCTGTGAAGCATTCGAAACGTCGGGAACCAAAAATCAAAATAAATCCGCGAAAAAATTTGAAAAAATATTTTTTTAAATGTCTTTAAACATGTGTGTAAGTCAGGGTCGCTAGTTATTTTTAATGTATTCATAGCTCTACCTAAATTTATTCTAAACTGGAGACTCAATCTCGCTTCGCTCGGGTTCGTCCCTAGGTGATTCTTTAAATTGACATAACTTTTTTATTTAGAAACCGATTGAAATAAAACAATACATTAGTGAAAACCGCACCCAAATCGTTTAAGCCGTTCCAAGCAACAAAAACAGACAAAAAATCTAAAGAACATTTTTTTGAGTTGCATTGCGTTAATTAAGAATAATAGTTTTTCTCAAATATCTTCCATGTACAGACAGCGATCCAGTTTCGCTTTTATTATATGTATAGATTTATAAAATATTTCCATTTTCGTGAAGCATAAATGTGATTTATATGCAATTAGCAGTCTGTCTCGTTAACTTTGGCTTAGATAAATTAATGGCGGTAGGTGCGGACGCTATCTGATATGTAGGATTGATGATTCAAATGGTTTCACAGGTGCATACGTATATTTGTAACTAAGCACTTCTAATGATATTCTATTTACCTGCTATGTATATAGTAACGGTTAGTATGGAATAGATAGACTATATATTATATATATATATATATATATATATATATATATATATATATATATATATATACATAGGTATGATGAGTCGTTGTGGGTTGTATTATAATATGTTTTCCCGTGGGAGTGAAATAATCTCTCGTTATAAAAAGTAACCTATGTCACTCTCCAGCCCTCCAGCTGTCTTTATACAAATTGCACTATTTCGACGTGAAAGAAGGAGAAACAAACCAACAAACACACTTTCACATTTTTAATCTATACTAATATTATAAAGTTGAAGAATTTGTTTGTTTGTTTGGTTGAACGCGCTAATCTCAGAAACTAATAATCCGATTTGAAAAATTCTTTTTGCATTAGATAGCCCGTTAACTGAGGAAGGAATGTATAGTTCCCTTAGGATAAATTTATTTTTGTCTAGGGACGAACACGAAACGAAGCGAGGGTGAGTCGCTAGTCTGTGTTATATAAAAGTATGGATTTATTTGTGCTAACTGTTAAATCGGTATGCTAAAATTTAATGATTGACATATATTATTTAGTTTCATCATGTTTTGTTTTGCTCAATTCAACATATTTTTATACGAACATATATATATATACATAATACATGTAAGAAGTATCAACAAATACTATTACTAATCTTTATTTTACTATTGCGAAATAAATCATTCGTGCCTTAAACTACATATATATACTTTGTTTGTTTTGTTTGTTTGTTTGGTTGAACTTGCTAATCTCAGGAACTACTAATCCTATTTGAATTTTTTTTTTTGCGTTAGATAACCCGTTTATTAATGAAGGCTTTAGGCTATATAATCATATAGTATATAGTCTATCTATTCCATACTAACTGTTAAAACGTACATAGGGATTAATCCAAGCGAAGCGAGGGTGCGTCGCTAGTAATATATATTACTGAAGTACATTCGGGGAATACCCTGAAAGTCTGAAAAAATCGGGCGATTTCAATGGCCATGTTAAATTATTACTTTTTTTTGTGAAACGGAATAAAAATATACGCATCTGCCAAATGGAAGATAAAAGCTATTAGCGAAATTATAACAAACTTATAACTACGATCACTTTGTTGAAATAACAAACATATTTTCTCTATATAAAATTGCGAATGAATTCGTCACGCTTGGCGTCAACCCAGCAAATATTTATTGGCAAATATATAATCATCTATCGTTTTGTATGTACGTACGCCTATACTCTATGGTATCTAGACCAGCGGTTCCCAATTTTTTTGGCCACGGAACCCTAATTGATCATAATTTTTTTAATGGATCCCTATTTTTTTGATAATAACTAAACTAATTGTGTTGTAGTTAGAATAATTTGAACGTGTGCGCAACTTAGACTAGCTTGGCAACTGGCTTCCCTCAAGGCGGCGGATTCCAAATTAGGCAGTGGTAGCCCAGTGGTAACGCGCTCGGGAAACCGAGTGAAGCGGGTTCAAATCCCGGGTCTCGCACCTCTGTTATTTTCATGTGCGAATCATTTCTAACATGATTACTACCTGCCTTATGGTGAAGGATAACATCGTGAGGAAACCTGCATGTTTGAGAAAACTTAGCAAGTTTTCGAAAGACATGTGAAGTCCGCCAATCCGCACTTGGCCAGCGTGGTGGACTATGGCCTGATTCCCCTCGTATCGAAGAGGCCCGTGCCCAGCAGTGGGACGCTAAAAAGGGCTGAATACCTAGAATAATTTCTTGTTTGATTTGAAAGAACAAATCAAAAATGAAAAATATGTATTAATACGTATAATAATATTTTATAATAGTACTAAAATTATACTTCATGTCTGACAAAGTTTTATTTAGTTCTCAGACGAAATTCGGAACCCCCTTTTTTAACGTTGAGAAATGCATTTAGGCACGAGGTGTGGGACTCACCGGCAAAGCCAGTACTACCCACTAAAACCCAGCGGAACCTTCCCCGTTTTAATGGGGTGTCGCAAGATCGCTTACGCACTCAATCTCGACACCCTGACGGCAGGTCTGCTGAAGCAGACCGCAACAACCATGGGGCTGCTCCAATGATTCACTCTGCTATCAGAGAAGTACCAGGAGCAACCCGCATGGCACACCGCCCGCCAAGGTGGGCCACCTCCCTGTGCATTTCTTGGCTTTGCGCCCGGCTGGATTGTCGGGTACTACTGAGCCCCTCACGACAAGGTGAACGAAAATGTTAAGGGGGGGACCCCTGTGATACTTCCATCTAAGTCTAAGGATCTGCGGACTACCATTTGGGAACCGCTGCACTAGACGACTAATAAATATATGTATATATAAATCATTTGCATGCAATATAATCTATAAAATACTTCTTCCCTACCTCTTATTACAAGTAATTAGAGTCGAAATTTAACTAAATCGTTAGTAAATTAGTTTCGTCAAACTATTTTCGTCGTTTTTCTAATATTAACATTTCAACGCTGAATGAGAGACGTCTCTACGCGTGACTTTTATACGTCATATGAGAGATGATTTATGTGGCTCTACATATTTTTTTATCTCTAGCTATTATTTTAATGATTTCTCGAGAACATTTAAAGAAAGTGCGCTGTCTATATTTTATATATGCTCTCTTTTCTATAATTTAGTAATCTTAATTGCTTATAGAGCTCATTCCATACTGTAATTAGTTGTTATAAATAAATATATTTTATATTTTATGTATGTATTAGATTTACACTTTACATATACGTATGTGCGATAATACACGATGATTGATATTGTTTTAAAAATGCATTATTTCATCAATTTATGGGAATTTATAACACTATAATTATAAATAACAAAGTTTATATCTTTTTCACTCATTTATTTTGAAATGGATTTGCATGAAATTTTATACACAGATAGACTATGTCCTGGAGAAGTACTTAAGATAGGTACTGTTAGAAAAAAACAGTCAAACTGTGGCACGGCTCATATATAACAATATAAATTCAAAATGCACCTGAGGATGCACTCGAGCGTAAAATAAATAAATAAATATGCTGGGACATTAACACACAGCACCATCTAGTTCCATGGTAAGCTACGAAGCTTATGTTATGGATACCAGGTAGATGATACACTACACATATATAACTTAAATACATACATTTTATAAATATGACTGGAGTACAAAAATTCGTGCTAATCACATGAATGAATGCCCCAGCGGGACTCGAACCCGCGACCACTGGTACAGGAAGTAGGGTGGGTCACTACAAACTGAGCCAAATGTGTTGTCAATATAAGTAAAAATATAATGTAGATATAACGACCGTGACAAGGATGTATGACATTTTTCTATTTGGTAGTGTTTAACATAGATTCGATTTCTGCACGTGACAGATGTTTGTATCGGGCAAACGCGTGTAGCATAAAAATTAAATGATTAATAGGTTATTGACCCCCCGAATAAAACGAGTAGTGTTAGATGCAAATTATATATTTAAATTTTATAATAGATTTTAAAATCTACGTTTATAGAATTTTACACAGTCGCGGGTTTCTGCTATAAAAGTTGCGATATTATTCCGTTTCACGATTTTCATTGCACGTGACGCTGTTTCCATCAAGTTTAATTTCATAACTGACATCTGGCATTTTTACGTTGGAAATATGTAGTAATTTCCACTTGGCTTTCATTCATTCGTGAATTTTTTACTAGCAGTCGTTAGTTTTTTTTAGTGTGCCATATGTCGGTATGTCATATGTACCACATAGCTTTTATATCTAAATATTGGTATACTTGATAGATAAGGGGTTTTACTTTGCAAAAAAATAACTGCTGTGCCAGCGGTCGCGGGTTTGAGTCCCGCTGGGGGCATTCATTTGTGTGATGAGCACGAATAATTATTCTTCAGTCATGGGTGTTCGTTCATATTTATAATATGTATGTATTTAAGGTTATATATGTGTAGTGTATCAACTATTTGGTATCCACAACACAAGCTACGAGAGCTTACCATGGAACTAGATGGTGATGTGTGGTAATGTACCAATAACATATTTATATTTATTTTTTAACTAAGAGGCATAATAAAAATCTGTAGTTCATAATTAGTGAAGATTTTTTGAGGAAGAGGACTGGTGAAGAAGGCGTGATCGTGTACGCAAGAAGAAAAAACCGGCCAAGTGCGAGTCGGACTCGCACACGAAGGGTTCCATACCGTACATACCTATAAAAACGGCAAAAAAATCATGTATGTTATATGAGAGCCCCCAATATTTTTTTTTTAATTTTAATTTAATTATTTATTTATAAAGTGAATATATAACTAAATATTCTGTGAATATTTCAAGGGTCTACCTGTTACCGTTATCAA
This sequence comes from Argynnis bischoffii washingtonia, assembly GCA_033884665.1. NCBI lineage: Eukaryota > Metazoa > Arthropoda > Insecta > Lepidoptera > Nymphalidae > Argynnis > Argynnis bischoffii. Next base: position 8,053,791 of record JAEMGE010000029.1, read on the forward strand.
TATCCAGCAAAAACGAGCAAAGAAATCCCGTTTGTTGTATGGGAGCCCCCTTAAATATTTATTTTATTTTGTTTTTTTTTAGTATTTGTTATTATAGCGGCAACAGAAATACATCATCTGTGAAAATTTCAACTGTCTAACTATCACGGTTCGTGGGATACAGCCTAGTGACAGACGGACGGACAGCGAAGTTTTAGTAATAGAGTCCCATTTTACCCTCTGGGTACGGAACCCTAAAAAGTGACTTGACGGTCGAAATCGTAAAATAACATAAATGCACTATATTCCCATTAATATTTTATGTCCCGACTGTTTTTTTATTATTTGTCATAAAATGTGTTTTAAGCATTTTATTCAGACAATGTATTGGGGAAATACGTATAATATACTATACATCAAAGAGCTGCCTTTTATTTAAGCCTTCACAATCAAACGTTGTATAGTTAATTAAATAGCTTTTGTTTAAAATTATACTTTATATTTTACATTTGCAAATGAATGAAATTTATCATATAAATATGTCTACAGTATGATTACTATGAACAATAATAATACGAATATGTGAAACTAACATTTGCACTCGGCTCTGCCCGTGTAATTTAAAAATAAGGAATATCGAAAATTTATAACTTAATCCTTCTTTTTCTAACTTCGGTGGGAAGAAAATTCGACACGACTAGTGAGAGAGTAGGACTCGAGACCGACGGCATTAATAACTTAACTTTCTAAGTTCGTTTTGTTACTGAGAATTTCTTGCCAGTAAAACCAACCAATGATTAGGCCTGAATCTAGGGGTTTGAATCTAGGACCTCCGGATCTATACTATTCGCTAGATTAACGGGCCAAGCAATGAATAAATTACTACTAGGCTAGTTTAAAATATACCTAAAGAAAGTGAATGAAATAATAATTTCTACTACATAAGCAATATGACCCCGTTTTAGTATTTATTCCGGTCAAGGTCAAGGCATAACCTATAAAAGAACGAAGCACAACTTCCAGCGGAAGCACCCGACACAACGCGCGAGCTTCCGTTCGACTTGCATTGGAACTTGAGCGAAGCTTCCAAAGTTAAGCCTATTACACGCGTTTATTTTTATTGTTGCGGACAGTATAGAAATAAAAACATTTGTTTATGTTTCTATCGAGTCGGATTTCACAGGGATTTGGATCAATTTGATTTAGATTATTACAATTGGGTTAGTTTTCATGGGAGTTTTGTTTTTGCTGTTATATAATGTTTTTTTTCAAATTTTCAAATTCAAAATATTTTATTCAGCATTAAATTATTACAATTTTTTACTGAACGTCATGAGTCTACTACCAGTTCGGAAAGAAGAAACCTCAGACCTGAGAAGAACTGGCGAATGAAACTCAGCGGGACTAATGTTTTTTTAATAAATTATAATTTACAATATTTCTATAAAGTTGAAGTAGCCTGGAGGCGATCACTTCATTCCCAAGGCGTGCTATCTTCTATAAAATTATTTATTATATAATAGCCTTTAGCACACAAACGTTCTTTAACAATTTTTTTGAATTTAGTGATAGAAGCTTTTTGAACATTTTCTGGGATCCTGTTGTACAAGCGTATACATTGTCCATAAAAAGAATTACTGACTCTCTTTAAACGAGTCACAGGCATTACAAGTTTGTGTTTGCTCCTAGCATTAATGTAAAGATGACCTTTATTTTATTTATTTATTTATAAAAATATCAGTATATATATATAACAAAAACAGATATAAACGATAATAATAAAAATATGTACATACATTCAAAAACAAATCAAAAGTAACATTTATAAAAACAAAAACATAAAGAAATTTTTTTTTGCTAAATTACTTAAATAAATTTATAAAAAAATATATTATTATATTAAGTAAAGCAAAAAAAGGAATAATTGATACTTAATATATAGTTTTTAGTAGGCATTATTGTTTTTAGAGTCTATTGATTTCGTTTGTTTCTTTTTTCGAGAGTTATATAGAGAATTATTATCGTTTTCTTTTCAGGTTTTTGCCAAAATATAGCCTTGGAGTTCGTAATGGTGCATTCATTTTTGTATTTATCTAGTCACTTTAATGGTTTATATAATCAGTAATAGTATAAGATGAAATCTATTACCGTAGGGTTTTATGTTTTTTGTTTGTATGTATAATCAACCTACTTAAATAGGTAGGTTATACTTACAATTTCAAGAAAAATCTGAATAGTTACTAGTAAAGTGCAATACGAAGCAGTTAATAGATATAGTTTTTGCGGTCTTTTTTTTACGAGTATGTAACATACCATACCGATGGTAGGACTCTGTCAAGCCTGAGGAGTCCGACTGGATGGGTACCACCCCCTTATCTATTTCTGCCGCCAAGCAACAATGATTGCATTGTTGTGTTCCGGTATGAAGGATAAGGTAGCCAGCGCAATTACAGGCAAGAGGCATATCATCTTAGTCCTCACAGTGACAACGCACCTGTGGTTCTGCATTTTTGTTACTTAAAACCTAAGTGCATGAACCGTAGGTGTCATGGGCGACAGGTACTGCTTTCCATTAGGTGGTCTGTCTGCTCGTTTGTCACTGAATCGCATAAAAAAAATATATATCGTCTGAGCCTTTTTTGAGTTCTTTATGAGATTCAACCACTCTGGATAACGCTCTGATTTATTTTATAACCAACTATATAACTTAATCTATTTTGTGTATGCTAGGTACCCCACTTCATTTATTTGTTTTGCTGTAATTATAAATGTAAACACTCTTAAATCGTGCTTATGATTTTGTAGAAATTCACATCAAACTTTTTACAAGTCGGGACGGAATATTTAGAGTGTTTAAGCACGGGATATACATACATAATGAGGTTCGTGACCAAACAAAGGCGGACCATTTGTAAATTATAATTACAATTGATAAATTGCCTGCATTCCAAATGAATCCAATTACAGTAATTTTAACTACCGATTGGCCAATTTATTAAGCGGCAACACTGTGTCCGCTTGTTGATGAACGTCCCTCTCGTTTAAAGCGTTTACAAAGTTATGACATTGCGATAATTATAATTTTGTGTATAAATATTAAGTAAATTTAACTATATTGTTAATTATTGTTCGAAAATGATGGAACTCACAAAAGAATTGATGGAAAAATAACTCGATATGAAACAAGTGTGTTAACATAATTTTCGTAGATTTGAGGTCAAGATTTTCGTATTAAAACCAGTTCGCAAATCTGTAAATATACACTATTGTTATAAAGAGGAAAGATTTGTATTTATGTATGTTTGTGACGAAAAAACTCAAAAACTATTGGACCGATTTAAATGAAATTTGGTTAAAAGATAGTTGGAGACCCTGGGAAGGGCGTAGATTATTTTTTATTCCGGAAATCATTCCTTAAGCGGGTGAAAATGAGGATGAAAGTTTGTATGGGGAATCAACCTAGAAACGGACCCGAGCGAAGCGAGGGTGAGGGTAGTTGAAAATATTCAACAGAAGGAAATCCATTTTAATTATATTTTTTTAATTAATTCTCTTTCCAATAACAAAATTGGTAGAAAATATTTGATTTCACCAAATTTTAAATATTAAACGTGGGAAATAAAATGTTTATTCAAGGAATGCTCAAAATACAAAACAGGTATATGAAAAAATACGATATTAAAAGCAGGTACTTAGGTAGTACTTTATAGGTGGAATTTTTAATCGACTTTCTTAAAGAAGAGGTTATATACACTACGGATGGTATTTTTTTTCGGGTTTCGGATTTAATATGTGTATTTTTTGTGTATAATAAATAACTATTGTTATCTGGGATTTTTTGTTATATAAATAACCTCTTTGTTCAAAAAAAAAAATCGTGAAGTCGATTTTGTATCTTGGTAATATATATATACAATGTATATCTAATAAAAAAAAAACAACACAGTTGAGTATCACGCTTCTTTTTTGAAGTCGGTCGAAAATATTGTAAGTATAAAATATAAATGAATCGCAATACTGTTCTATATTTCTCAGCAATTTACTGAAAAAACATTGTATTTTTACTTTTTCCTTTCAACTTATTTTTCTAATACCAATACAGCAAGTCCGCCCGCTCTCGAGATTGTCACGGGTAATCCCCGACTCTGAAAACAAAGAACTCGAATGAAGTGTACATATGTATATTTATAGATAGATACTTTTCTCTTCTTTGCGTCGTGAAATTGAAATTTTATTTTTGTTATTTCGTATCATTGTATTTGATTTTGTTATGGCTTTATTGAAGTTAGATTAAGTCAATAAACGAGGACTACAATATAATATCTACAATAAAATATATATATCGATATTTTTCATAATTTATTATTAAGAATAAGTGAGGAAAGTGGAGAATGGCATCCCATTTAATATTATGAATGCTATAGTTTGGATGGATGTATGTTTGTTGCTCAATCACGTTAGAACGGCTGAACGGATCTGGATGAAATTTGGCACAGAGATAGATTATAGTCTGATATAGCACATATGTAGGTTACTTATTTTCACGGAAAAGTGTACGGTTCCTGTGGGATAGATTTGTTATTAACAAAAAGAATTTGAACCGTCAGATAGAAGTTACTCATACAATAAGTTAAGGTGGCCAACCCACATGACCAGAGTGTTAGACTGTTGCCTAATTTATCTTGTGTGCCCCAGCCGTGGGACGTTAAAAAGGGCTGAAGTGATATTACATTTTAATTTAATTATTATTATTCTTATTCAGTTGGTACAATTTCTTAGAGGATCTTCAAACAAGTGGAATTTCTTTATATATACTATTTACCAAATTTATCTAGTTAAACCTGAAATAGATTCAGTATTATGCATACGACGCCTTTACCTCCGTACCCTCTAAAGTGAATTCGGTGCTGGTGTAATCCTCACAGCAAGAAAACACTTTGCGAGCTCGACTAGTTCCTAAATGTTAGCCTGCTAGGAATTCAATTTGCCTCACGTATCTTTATGTACATAGGTATAGGGATTTTAAATTTTTTGTCTATTTTTGTGTTATTTTTTAATAAAAAAAAACAACCGCTTGGTCAACTGTATGGGATTCGAGTAAAGAATATAATTCTTTAATCCTATACAGGATAGTTTTTAGACATAGGGCTGAAAACGGGATTGGAAGTTTGTATGAGGAATCAATCATTTCACAATTAAGGGATAGTACCTGGGCGACCGAGCTTCGCTCGGAGTTCTTTTTTGTTATATCGTATTTCTTAAATAAAAAAAACTAAAAGCTTGAATAAATACAAAAAAAAAAAAAACAAAAGTAAAAACTTTGTATTCCGACTGGGACTCGATCGCGGGCATATGTGTTGTCTAACTTGCGCCTTGACCGCTTGACCACGACGCTTATCCGAGTATGAGAAATTATCGACCATATTCTGCGTAGAATAATGTAAAAGAAAACCGCATGAAAACTCGAAAACACGCGTTTTACCAGACATGAGACTAATCTAGATCAATTTCTTGCCCCCGAAAGCACCCATATACCAAATTTCAGCGAAATCGTTAGAGCCGTTTCCGAGATCGCTGGTATAAATAAATAAAGAAATAAATATATGTATTCAGCCCTTTTTAACGTCCCACTGCTGGGCGGCCTCCCTTCAATACGAGGGGAATCAGGCCATAGTCCACCACGCTGGCCAAGTGCGGATTGACGGACTTCACATGTCTTTCGAAAATAAAGAAATAAATATATAAAGAAATAAATTTATAAAGATATAAATTTATAAAGATACAAGAATTGCTCGTTTAAATATATAAGATAAAACTCATCACACTATGTACATATGAATATATGTATATTGTATGTAATATAACATATAGTCTATCATACTAAGCGTCAAAACGTGGGTCGCTAGTGTAACATAACTTTACCCTAATTAATTATCGTAATGATAACATTTGAAATATTGAAAGCTATTTAATTAATTAACTAAATTTAATGTAAAGTCTCCACTGCGGCCGATATCTGTCGCTACTAATAGCTGTATTAAATGATCTCTAATATCTCGCGATTTTAACGCGTTTAATCATTTATACATATTTATGTGCGATTACCGTCATAGTAGATTTGCTTTGTGTAAAATATTAACTGTTTCATGTATATTTATAGTACTTGCTTGCGAGCTTTCATATATAATACACATACATTTGGAAATATTATTTGGTGATTATTCTAAAAGTTCAAAGAGAATGAATGTTGAATGGCACTGGCCAGAAAGTTTTGGATTCTTGTACTATTGAAGTGAAAACTTGTATAGGCAGGTTTGTTTGTATGGGGAGTAAATTCATGAAAGTCGTCATCGACATGGTCACGCGACGTGTTAACGCCAGATAAATGTGAACAGTTTTAATTTACTACAAAATTTTAAATGAAGATCAAACAATTAATTTGAATATCCAAAAATAACAGCTGTTTGTTTATATTTTTAAGTCTTCACTTCTGTCGGCAGTCCTCATGACTGTTTTTTTTAAATATTTAGTATTAGTAAGGAATGGTTTTCAACATTCACAAGCTTTCTTGAATTTGTTTAATAAATAAGAAATTTTTTTTTTAAATTGAAACTATCAAGTTGAAAGTTCTACATACACATACTATACATAAATATTTTATATTTAATTTATCTTTTATCACTCTATAAATATTTTTTCTTATGTGTGTATGTTTGTAACGTTTTCACTGTGGATCCGCTGGACAGATCCTAAGCTTTTGTTAGTAATACAATTTCTCAAAAGCTCGCCACCGTACTTTAAATAATATTACTGTTTCTAATACTAGCGATCTACCCTCGCTTCGTTCGGGTGCTTTCCTAGTTACGTTTGAATTTTGAGCGGAACCTTTCTAATATAAAAATAAGTTGCTACTTATACTAATATAACATTAGCTATCTGCCAGTGAAATTCCCTTCAAAATCAGCCTAGTCGTTTCTGAAATTAGTCGGAACAAACAAACAGAAGGACAGACAAAAATTTAAAAAATTGGGGTTTTTTTAGCGTTCCGTATGTAATTTCATACACATTTAGTAAAAAGCTTTTATTTAGACAGTGCAAACAGACACTTCAGTTTTATTTAATTGTATGTATAATTAATTAAAATTAGATACTACTACAAGTTCTTTAAAAACATTCAATCATTACCCTTTTTTTTCACCAAATTCCTTCACACATATCACGATGTCGGAAAACATGTGTTATTTATCTCGCCTACGAATCATAACACTTTGTTATTTATAAAATACCATCTAATTCACTTGAAATTTATTTCGGTACGTTTCGTGTTACGCACAATTCCTGCACTTTCTGCGAATGTCGCAAACATATGAAACAGTTAATTATATTGTTGCAGCCTCTTATTGTTATAGTGTTAAGGTTTAAAATTATACCGATTTCTGTTAGCAAAAAGCAATTAGGTGCACAATAAGAAACATGTGTTTTCTAGTAATGATTTACAAGTACCGAGTGCATTAGTGACATATTGTGACATAGTCGTAACATGTGTTGACTGTAAAGTGTTTTGGGACTTTGTCACAGCAAAAACTGTTTTTACAATTTGTCAGTGCTACGAATACATCATTTGTGTCAGTGGGAATAAATTAAAATTCAAATGATTCATGGATTTTTTTTTTGTCTTTTTTTTTACTTTTAATTTTTGTAAACGATTAAAGAAATAGAGATTAATGGTTTTGCTTAGCTTTAATATATGGGGTTCGATATTTATAACAAATTAAACGTTACACTTTCTCAGATTTACGCGAATATTTGACATTTTAAATAATACTACTGTTTGTAAAAAGTATATACCTAATGATTGATGACCTTTGAGATGTGTAAAACCTTAGTTTTTCCCGCGTCCATTATTGCTGTAAAGCATGGTTTCCCAACCTTTGTTCTGGCCTCCCTGGCTTATAGAAAATGTTTTCATGCCCTTCTTTATTTTTTTTTTAATTTTTTTTTGATATAAGAAAAAATATTATTTTTATTTTAGTTTTAAGTTATACAAAATAAACTTTGTCTACGCTCCGCTAAGAGTGCGTGCCGCCCTGGTTGGGAACGCCTGCTGTAAAGCATTCGAAACGTCGGTTTAAGTAAATCCGCGAAAATGTCCGAAAAGATAGCTATATTTGAAATTAAACGTAGTTTATATGTAAGTAGGCATAGACAAATGTTATTTTCTCTTCTAATACTTTTTTTCTCTTCTGTTTTGACAAACACACCGTTTTTTTTATCTTTTAGTTTAGTAGCTATTGACGTAATTTAATGTTCATCAAGAAAAAAGTGATTATTGTTGAATGTGGAACTCACTAGGCGAACTCTAGTATAAAGAAATAAGCGAAATATCAAAATTTTTGCTACTACACTCATGCAAACTTTTCCCATTACTAAGAAACTAACTTACCTTTGAAATTGTTAGAATAAAAGAGAACGTTCATTTCATGTGGTGTTGAACTTTAAATAGAATTCACTAAACTAAAAAAATTAAAGAGTGCCTGTATGAATGTGTACACGCGCAAAAAGTAACACTTCTGTAGGTTATCGGTACTCTTTATGGAATTCAATTTATGTTTAAATAATTAGGATAGGTGAGATACTAAAAATAACGCATATTAGGTATATTAGAATCATATATTTATAGAATATCATTTATAAAAGAATATAATATTATATATCATTTGTTTGACAATAACAACGGTTACCATGGCAACGAACGTACGTACATTTTTTCGTAACTCATTCACCAGCTTACCCCCCAAGTCAAGCGTGCGTAAAAACGTTTTACTTCAAAAATACATGAAAATTAGCTTTAATATAGCAAGAATAAGAGGCTATAAGTAATTAATACCATTAATCGTCAAAGTTGCCAGAATACTGGAAGCATTAGGTCTTATGCATAAAGTATATGAGTAACGCGCTCGCTTGGGAAACCGAGTGAAGCGGGTTTAAATCCCGGGTCTCGCACCTCTGATATTTTCATGTGCGAATCATTTTCTAACTTGATTACCTTACGGTGAAGGAAAACATCGTGAGGAAACCTGCATGTCTGAGAGAACCTGGCAAGTTTTCGAAAGACATATGAAGTCCGCCAATCCGCACTTGGCCAGCGTGGTGGACTATGGCTTGATTCCCCTCATCTTGAAGGGAAGCCCGTGCCCAGCAGTGGGACGTTAAAAAGGGCTGAATACAATATACATATAAGTAACATGAGAGTGTCACTGTAACGTGCACCAAACAATGCGAATAGTTTTTACAGCTCTCCATATATCACTCAACAATAAACACAGCGACGGTTCAATGAATATATCGCAAATACGAATTGATTTATTACCTTTCCGCTGTTTGCACAGCATTGGGTTTTCTATTTATTTAGGGGTTTTCAGTATAGTAATGCTATTTGGTGTATCGTTTTTTTTTTTATTTACACTCTAAGGAGCCTTTAGGTCACGGGTTCGATTTTTCCAGGGAATAAATATTTGTTAGTATCAACCTGTTTTATTTCAGGCTGATAGGGATAAAGATTAGTGGAATGAGATGATTTGAAAGGAAAACGTGTAAAGGTTTTTTTAAAGTTGTGGTGTAGGGGATAGTGTTAATAATAAGCATGATTATCGCCGAGCACCGTACTAATATATTTTTGTTCTGTGATTGAAGTTAGAATGCTTAATATCAGTAACAGTGAATACCAGCAAGTGCTTTAAATGAGTAACAAAAAATGAAGCAAACCTTGGAATAGGCAAGAGTCCATAAAAAAAAAAGAAAAAAAATAGACAGATTCCTACGACGATAAGATGATGACGATAAAGCACGTTAAATGAAAACATTATTTAGCGAATTTTAACTAAAGAAATAATAAAAGAACGACTGTAAGATAAAAATTAGAGTCCATTGCCGTCTGATGTAGCGTCCTCCAGCTTTCTATTGAAAGATGTCTTAAATAAAACAAGAACTCCCCTTAAAATACGATTTTGTCGCAATTTTCAACAAGAAACGTGATTTGTTCAAATTTATCTGTAACGCTCAGCTTGTGTACTCCCCAGAGAGGAATTGGAAATTCCTTCGAACTACGACAAATATATTATTAAATTGATGTTATACTACTTTAAGATTTTATAAAAATATTGTCAAGTGCGAGTCGGGACCTATATTGATGTATATGTATATATATATATATATATATATATATATATATATATATATATATATGTTATAAATTTACTAATAAATACCTATTAAGACTTACATAACTCTTTAAATCGACAATTTGTATGGAAAGCTCCATTCACATTTGGGCAGTTTTTACTGGAGTATTTTTTGAAGTTAGTTTGTTTTTCTTTATATTATTAGAAATAGTTTAATGTTTACAATATACTAAAATATATTTATCATACATAGTGATTCTGTCTGTTTGTTACTTTTTTTGCGCAAAAAACGCGGAACAGATTTTAGGGAGATTTGGTAAAGGTTTGCATCATAATTTATGAGGAAGGAAAAATTTACTTTCGCCCTTTTATTTTGTAAGCTAAGCCATTTGCCGAAATTAATTGAATAAAGAATGTGTTGTAAAAAATTTAGTACGTGTATATTATGATGTTACCTGTCGACACCTGAATGTGTTAACCAATCTTGATGTATATGGCATATTCACAGCCTATGATAGGAAGAGGGATATAGGTTTCTTTAATCTAGATCTAATACTTTCTTAGGTTTACGCGAATATTAGACATTTAAATAAAACTATCTTTTCGGATTTTTTCGCGGATTTATTTTGATTTTTGTTTCCCGACGTTTCGATTGCTTTACAGCAATCATGGTCACGGGAGAGACTAAGGTGTCAGATGTCTCAAAAGCATTATACAGTTGTTACAGACAGCCTACCCACAATTAACAAAAATGAATTCAAAATATTGAAAATTGGCATTAAAGTACCTTACAATATTTGTTAATTTTAATTTTAAACATTTTTATAATTTTAATTTTATACTTGAAATAAGGAGTATTATTTATATAATTTTAGCTATTATCATTTCAATTTTTTAGAAAACCTATTATTGCATTATTGTTTAATAATCTGTATTTTTAGTGTTACCATTATTATATTTATAAACATAAAGGTAGATAAAATATTAATTATTTAAGCCACATTATTGTTCTATGTCTACTTTATAAAATTAAAATTAATCAAGAATTACATTTACAACTGTAAAATATTAATTTGAAGTACTGTTATTTTGATCTACACAGTAGAGGCTAGGATTGCTAGAGTATGTAGGATTGCAGATGGTGGAGTCCTGGGTTTGATTCCCGGGTTGGGCTGAAATCGTTATTGTGAATTCTGTCACGAAATACACAGTAACAACCCGGGGAAGTTGACGGTGTTTCACCGCGTACCTCGGATAACAGGTTAAGCCGTCGGTCCTGTGCCTCAACTCTCACTGGGCATGTCGAGTAGTCGTCCCACCGGAGTATGAGAGTCAAACAAATAGATATTACATTAGATTACCTTAGATCCTGAGTGAAACAAGATTGAATGAACCTAGGATTTATGGGATTTATTACCTAGGGTTTATATAAGGTTCGTATAGTGAGAGGTATTTCATAGAATAAAATATTTGCTGTTTTGTAAATTTTATTAATTAAAAGCTTAATTTGCAATATGAACGGCGACATCTGTACTCGATTTGTGGAACGTAAAGTTAAATGAAATAGGGTCCCCGTTATGCCGCTTGCATGTCTTAATTAAACAGTTAAACAGTACTAAACGGAGTAAGAGTTCAAATTTTTCTTTTTAATTGGACACCATCGTGTACAGTAGTAAAGTTCATACTCAGCTTTTTCTAGATAGGATGTTTTATATTCGATTTTCGTTGTGATTAAATAATTTGTATATTTACTTAAATATTATTATGACTTATGTCGTTTGCAGAATGATAACTTAAAGCAAACTAAGTTAAAACAAATGTTTTCATTTCCTTAAACACGATAATAATGATGTGTGTGTAAATTAATGAATGCGTGTTTGTCACTTTTTCACTCTAGCGGCTCAAAGGTTGTTTGAGTGATATTCGAAAGGAGATAGTTTATACTATGGATTGAAATATAGGCCACTTTTATTGACTTACCATGTGGGCGAGGCCGCAGAAAATAACTAGTATTTTGATAAAAAATTATGTTTGTTTGTTTTTTAAAGAATTTCTTGAGTCAGAAAGTGACCTAACATATTTTATATTCAAGGTTACTTGTAAACGCGCATAATTTAAACACGGACCTTATCACAAGTTCCCACATGTATTAATATTACAGCTATCCAAATGTTTTAGAAAAAGTGCTTAAATCCTACACTGACTTTTACCTCATTGAAATTCTTCCTTGTGTCGTAAAAAAATTAAAAACAACTAAAACTAAATGTACTAATCGAACTCGTGACCTTTTCAACTCAATAGGCTACCATTATGCAGCCACTGTGTCAGATAGGGAACGTAACAAAAAACACATAAACATTTTCATCTCCTTTTACAGTTTAATATCTCAAGAATAATTTGAAATTACAGCTGTAATTCTATTTTCCACCTTACCTTAAATTTTCATGTAGATTGGACGCTAGGAACGCTATAACGCTGCATTATTGAAACGCGTAGATTACAAAAGGGTCTCGCGCGCAAAGCTGGTTAATATTGCATTAGAATGGACTCTGCTGTTGTTTCTTCATTGGTTAAGTTACGTCTGCCCTAGTCAGCTTTGGGTGGTTACCCCCCGTTTTCATCATGGTGAATTATAAAGTAAATTCCATGGTAAGTCAAAAGTTACACACTTAAATACATATGTATGTATATGTCTATATTATGTTACAAACAGTGTTTGTTCAATTTGTTATTATTGCCTGTCATCAGATATACGAAATTATTTGGCGTAATTTACAAATGAACTTTATCATTATTATTTCGATTTAACCTAACACATTGTCAAGTCGAGTTAAGTTTACTCGATACGTACCGAAAATATATATAACTCGGGTTTGTCCCTAGGTTGCTTCCCCATACAAACTTTCAGTTTAATTTTCACCCTCTTGAGGAATGATTTAGTGGATAAAAACTATCCTATGTCCTTCCCAGGATCTCAAACTATCTTCTTAACAAATTTCATCTAAATCGGTTTTGTAGTTTCGGAGCTTATTCGGTACAAACAAACAAACAAACTTTCCTCTATGTAATATTAAGTATAGATATGTATATAAAAACCTTACAATATCTCTACAGTAGTTGTATATAACAATGGTATATGAAGATGCAACAAAACTCACTTAAGTTTATAACATCGTTATTACGCGGGTTCACTTAATTATGGCACCCGCCCCATGTAATTAAACTTATGAAACTGCAAACAACAGAAGGCTATGTGACAGAAGGAAATGCGATTTACTACAAAATGAGTTTGTTTTTGATAACATATCTGTTATAAATAAATAAAGCAGTAAGGAAATTCTCAATGGTTCCAATATATTCGATGGTTCAAATTTAGCATAATGTTATGTAGACTACATCTTATAATATTGAATGAGCAATTCTTGTATATATGTATGTGTATAGTTTGTGTATCTCGGAAACGGCTGTAACGATTTGGATCAAATTTTGTATTTAGATAAAGTTTTGGTTCTCAAGTTTATCTATAAAGAGTGTCTTTTCTGAAGAAAAAAAACACAACTTTTGTATATTTTCCGAAAACACACAGAGCTATTCTCGGTCGCCTGGTACTATAGTATAATAGTCATATTTATATTATTATTAATCTTAAATCTCATTATTATTTATATTCACAACTTATTCATTCATCCATCTGTCGCTTGAAGGGATAAAAAAAAGCAAAAAGAAAAGATATTTGCCAGAATGCTATTACGAATTTAAAATTATAAGTACCTATGTACCATACTAATGTACGTATATGTGTTGCTACTATGCTAGTATTAAGAAGCTTCTGTAATAGAGATAGAGATGCTTTAGCATGAATTGCTCGAACAAGGTATTTCATATATATAACAATCTTATTGCTTGCCGTTACGCCGATGAGGGGGGATGCTGGGTTTTAGTGTCCGCTGACTGGTGAGTTTCAGCCGAAACACTGCCAGACGTAAGCATCCCCCAAAGATTTCCACGACCGTTGAGACCCACCTGTACATCGCAGTAATAAAAAAGATAAAGCGTCTATAAAAATGAAATGTTGCAGGAGAGTTTTGTATATAAGAACGATTTTTGAAACCCCATAGAACCCTAAGAGAATAAATAAGGGATTTAAGCTTGAATAGAAATCTCTCGCCGTAATCGTCATTTTCGAAATTAGAAACGTGGAAATCTGAAATCCCATCGGATACATTGCTAGTGAATAAATAACTCTACAAGAGGTATTTATGACATTCGCCTTTTCTCTAAATCTACGCAATAGCTTCTAACCGCGTATCTTTCTTTGATCTCACGCGGCTGTCGAAAAGAATATTTCTTTATAGTATACACTTTTTCTTGTTTTTGCCTCGGTTTTCTTGGTCTTTTGAATGTATTCCAAATACTTTGGGATAAACAAGTGACACGCCATCAGACATAATTCAGTTTGGAAAGTTTGTTTGGAATTTACTACATTCTCCCTTCGACACGTGTTTTTGTGTTATAAGATTTGTCACCCTTCTTTTTTAAGTACGTTTCATGAATGTTAACATCTTTCATTTGGCTAATAATGTTTTCGAGGCTTAGATTATACTAATATATAAAGCTGAAGTATTTGTTTGTTTGTTTCTTTGTTTGTTTTAATGTACTAATCTCTGTATGGTGGTTCGATTTGAAAAATTATTTTTACGTTCTATAACCTCTTTATTGAGATTAGATTACACCAGATTACGACCTACGAGAACGAAGTAATTCTACAAAATTGAAGAACGCGGGCGGACCCGCGAGAAAATTATTAGTGAATTATACATATATACATATGTATAAAACGATGTAAAAATAGAAAATTCAAGAGTTGTACAATATTTTTTACGTTGAATACGAAAACAGCTAATATTACAAAATGGCGCTTGCTAATAAAGTTATGGCATGTAAAAAGACGTCTTGATAAGTTTTTCTCGAATATCTTCTAAACAGTTGGTTTCATGTTGTTGTCATAGTACGAGTATCATAATAAAGTATATTCTATAGAAATAAAACATATTATGGTACATCAAAAAATCTTTTCCAGTCAATTATGCTCATGTTATGCCTACGTAAAGTATACTTAATTAAGTGGGTGTGTGTTTGTTTGTCTTTTTATTTCTTTCTACTATACGCTACCAGTATATTCTGAAATAGCCTATAGTCATAACTGATACTATTTTTTACTCACGCGAGCGGAGCCGAATACAAAAGCCAGTATTCAAAATATTCAAAGCTTTATATAAGTATTAGATGCATACAAATGAAAGCTCAGTGCAACTAACAAAGCCACATGTTACGATTTATCACAGCATCTAAACCAGATGTGAAGTTTTAGATCGCTGGAAAACGTACTAACTTTTCAGTTAGGTACCAAACTAAACCGTTTGTATATTTCTGAGTAACTATTATGTAACTATTTAGTGCATAACATATTATTTGCCCTCAAATTGTTCTTAGAATATTTTATGATTGCAAACAAATTAACCTGTTTTAGTTATTGTGAGGAAAACCGATTAATACGTTTTCGCTTCGCTTATTGTTCCAGTAATTAATCCATACAAATCCATACTAATAAAAGTTTATGAGGATGGATGGATGGATGTTTGTTACTCAATCACGCCAGAACGGCCACGGCGATCAATCTCATTGAGACTTAGCCATCTTGCGCAGGAGATGTTATAAAGCACAAGTACGCGTAAACACAAGTGCACTCTCTATTTCTGTTACTCTCATACTCCGATGGAACGACTGCTCGACACGACCAGTGAGAGTTAAGGCGCAGGACTGACGGCTTTACGTGCTCGGAAGCACAGGGGTGAAACACCGCCAACTTCCCAACTCCGGGCTGTTACTGTGACTTCCTTAACAGAAACACTTGATAACTAAACTTGGCCCGACCCGGGACTCGAACCCAAGAGCTCCGGATGTATAGCCGTACATGCTAGCGACTACACCACCGAGGCAGTTTATATTATTTATTTTAATAAATAGATTTATCTAGGAAAGAAGTAACTGCATTATAAAGTAACTTAACTCGGCCATTTGAACTGTGGAGCTTTACGGAACCGCAAGATAGGATTTATCGCAACATCAAGACCGAATGCTAAGTTTGAGATCACCGCGGACTCTAACTTGAGCAGTAACAGTTTGAAACTGTATACGCTACTCCGGAGTTAACTGCCACGTTACATAATATTATTGTACAGTTTAGTTGTTATTGTGGATTGCACTAAAGCAAGGAGGTCATAGACTGTACGTATGATTGGTTCGTGTAATAATCTAAGCATTTTGACGACACGTTTGGCTCAGTTTGTAGTGACCCTACTTGCTGCGCCAGCGATCGCGGGTTCCAATCCCGCTGGGGGCATCCATTTGTGTGATGAGCACGAATGTTACTACCCTAGGTCATGAGTGTTTATATTTATAATATGTATGTATTTAAAGTTATATATGTGTAGTGTCCGGCATCCATAACACGAGCCTCGTAGCTTACCATGGAACTAGATAGTGCTGTGTGTTAATGTAAAAAAAGGATATTTTAGAAATTATGTTCTCGTTTTAGATAGACACATAGTAAAATTAAGTTAATCGATGTATTAAGATAGTGCGGTTTTCTATTAAAGTAAGAATTTTTGCATCGATGGAGCTCTTTTATTTTTAATTTTTAACTATAACACATATAAATTATTGAAAGAAACAGAATCGAAATAGAGTAGGATGTTAAAAAACAATACATAAATGAAATCTCCGATGTAGAAATTTAACCTCTTTTATTGATATTTTCTCTGGATCTATCTCCATTGGCTTCAGTTTGATTTTGGTAACCATTTTTCGGTACACAAGTAGGCGTTTTTTCTCGAAAAACACGGTAAATCATCCATCCCGGTCGTTAAGGACTGATAGCTTATTAAGCTATGTTATATGAAAGTTTGCTATAAATTTTGATAGCTCCCTGACTTACTTTAACACTAAGTTGCTAAAAGTTTATTTTATATAGAGGCAGTGGGCGGGCAACGAATAGTAATCAATATTCGCTCAACTCACTTAAGATCAATTATGATAAGATCGCTGGATAGCGGTACTAATCTAGGATAAATCTAGACTCTGTACATTGTTAAGAGGAGAATACTAAGCCCTTCCTATGACGTATGCCTGTTATAGGTTAATTAGCCAGCACTCTTCGCTCAAGCTCTCACTAAAACCCTCTTATATGCTTGAAAAGCTTTATGTTATAGCTTTATTATTATAATCACATTAGATTATGTCGGGAAGCTTCTAATATAGTTGTAACTTAAAGAAAAAAAATTATCTGCGTCTACATTTAGTGCCTAAATTAATTTCCATGCAGAAAATGTAAAAAAATATCACAATCAAAACTTTTCAGCTAGCAAGTGCTGTGACCTAGAGTATGACCTTACAGATTTAATTATACCGAATTGCCTTTCGTTTAGTGACGACCCCCCAAACAGCAATGTTTGACTCAAACTTTTTGGACAGTTATATGTCTTGCCCTGGGATGGAAATAATAATTCTCGTAGAAAATAACACTGGCTTACGCACAACGGGCAAAATTGCGTAAGTGCGGAGAGAGACGAAGAAGAAGAATATGTTCTGCGTGGTTCATTAGTGTTAGTAAAATAACCAGCCGTGATCGAAATCGGTCTGAAGAACGACGATTTTATTGCGTCCTAAATTCAAACCAAACATTCATTTCATTGATACTTTGATCACAATAATTATATATAAAATACTGCAACACCCTCTGCGTTCGGGTTCGTCCCTAGTTACGTTGTAACGTTTAGTATAGATTTCTCAGAGATGAACAGTAGTAGTAGTAGTAGTAAAAAGCTGTTATTTTGACATTACAAACAGACACTTCAATTTTATTTATCTGTATACATTTCTTACAGATGACATTTTCACGCACTAAAAAGTATCCTATATGTTGACGAAGTTAACCAGCTATCATCATACCAAATTTAATCAAAATCTGTCCAGTGTTTTTCTCGTGATGCGTTCCCAGATAGATAGACAAAATTCTAAAAACTATAGATTCGGCCTCTGTATCGATAACAATGACTATTTCAATAAGATTTTCCAAAAAAATAATTAATGTACAGATTCGACTCAATTAGAATTTTATTATATGTATAGACTATCTTCCAATTTATTCTGATGACCACTGGCTGACCTTCAATTTTGACCGTTTGACCCATACTTTGGAAAATTCTGACAAGTTTACTTAGGCTTAATTTCAAACCAAGTTTTCTTTTTATTGATATGTTCATCATAATATCGCTGACTCTAATATTTATTTATAAACAAATTTATCTCTTCCAATTTATTTTGATAATCATTGAGATTAAATATTGTAAGCTATCAATCGGCGTATTTGTTTACATTAAAAGCTCGCGCCCGAGCTTGAGACGGAGATTGATGTTTAACGACGTAATTGCAGAAGTGTTTAGTGTTTCATGAGAAACGAGTATTATATCTTTCATCTAATTCAATCTGTACTGTGTATTTTCTTTTGAATGAATATGGTTTTTATTTTTTACTCAATGAAATTTCTAATGCTTGTGGGTTTTCATATGACGTATTTACATATCTTTAACCTCTCTTAAGTCTTAATACTTTCTTAGATTTTCGCAAATATTTGACATTTTAAATGAAATTATTTTTTCGGATTCTTTTCGATGTTTGGTTCCTGAAATTTCGAATGCTTTACAGCAATCATGGTCACGGGAGAGACTAAGGTTTTAGATGTTTATATAACATGCTTTGTAATGAACTTTAACTAACAAGAAGCTTTTGTTTTACCAGCTAATAAGAACAATACATTTTGTAGAAACAGATTAATTAAAGTACATAATATAGTAAAGAGTAAAATTGTATCGCTAATATTTCTCATATTGGAAAATATCCTTAACATTAAATACGTTCATGCTGTTGAAAGGTAACCGATATAATATTTTCTAATGCCAAGGAGAATACAGAATCATACCGTAATTACATTGCACCCGTGCAGTACTCGATGTTGCGGTGGCACTTGTGTAAATTGAAATTCGCCGAACCAATAAAATTTGCATGTGACGGCGTCGAGTTTTTATTTATAAAAATCCTATCTGACTTCCGATGTCGGCTTTATGGGCAATTTCTTAGGAAATACCATAAATTATTTCAAAAACTTTAGTTGTTTTTGTATGGGAATTTGTTTTTGGCTAAGTTATGTCATAATTATGTTATAAGAACTATAAATATAAACTATAAGAAATAAAAGGACACTGACAGTGCGATTGGTCCACCAGTTTAAGGTCGCTCAGCGTGCTATGGAGAGGGCTATGCTCGGAGTTTCTCTGAAGGATCGGATCCGAAATGAAGAGATCCGACAGAAAACCAAAGTTATCGACATAGCCCAAAGAATTAGCAAACTGAAGTGGCAGTGGGCTGGTCACATCTGCCGCAGAACCGATAACCGATGGAGTAGACGGGTTCTAGAGTGGAGACCACGGCTCGGCAAACGTAGTGTAGGACGCCCTCCAGCTAGGTGGAGCGACGATATTCGTAAACTGGCTGGCAGCGGTTGGATGCGTAGAGCTGAAGATCGAGCTCAGTGGCGTGCCATAGGAGAGGCCTATGTCCAGCAGTGGACGAAAGCAGGCTGATTATGATGATGATGAAGAATTGGGTAAAGATTTTATTGTTAAACTGGCTTTCGCATTAGGTTTTGTACGTGTACGTTTTTATTTGGAGATAATCGACATATTAATATGAAAGTGAGGTGTGACTTGTCTTCACAAATCTTGCCAAAACTAGAAGAAATATATGAACCGATTGAAATGAAACAAAACAAATATCTAAATGTTAAGTGAAGCTTATTTATACATAAGTGAAAACCGCACCCAAATCTATTAAGCCGTTTCTAAGATTAGCGCGCACAAACGCACAGACAAACAAACAAAAATCCTAAAAATCATTGTTTTGGATTCTATTGTGTTAATAAAGACCCCCAATAATAGTTTTTCTCAAACATCTCTTATGTACAGACAACGATCAGTTACAATTTTGTATTTTATGTATACATTTTCTCCTGCAGGCCGTTGCTTTCTTTTGCCGTAATAACAAGTGGTTATCATTTTATAAATGACACATGAAACACAAATCACACATAAAACTCCTAAAATTACGAGACCCCTCCGAGTTGAACAAATAAATATGTTGGGACATTAACATACAGCACCATCTGTGAGTACCAGATAGTTGATACACTAGGTACACATATATAACCTGAAATACATACATATTATAAATATAAACACCCATGACTGGAATACAAACATTCGTGCTCATCTCACAAATGAATCCAGCGGGACTCGACCCGCGACCTCTGCCATAGCAAGTAGCGTCACTACCAACTAAGCCATGCGTGTCATCATCATAAAGCTGTATTTTCGGATTTTAAATAAAAATATATTTTCGGATCTTTTTGCGGATTTATTTTGAATTTTGGTTCCTGACGTTTCGAATGCTTAAAAGCGATCATGATCACTGGAGAAACAAATTATTGTATAATTTCGAGAGCAGATACCGTCTGTAATAACGTAAGTATTATTAAAGCCAGTGCCATAATTGGGTGGCAAAATATATTCCGTATAAAATTTTTATAATAAAATTTTATCATAGACTACAAACATTTACGGTTGCCGTTTATCTCGACCCGTTTTGTGTTTATTAGAACGTGCTTGTATTACTAAGTATATTGTTAAAGCTTAATATAAAGCTGTTACACCGTTTGAGATTCTTCTTTTTTTAACCGACCTCTTAAGAAGAGGTTGTGTGTTTGTATATATGCGAGGATCCCTTATAGGATCTCTTTGTTATCCGTCTGTCTTTCTGTCAAGACTCGTATTCTCAGGAACGCGTGGAGGTATTTATTAGAGCTGTAAAAAATCAAACTTGTAATTCAAAGTAATTAAAACATACAGCCGCTTATGCCGTATATTTTGATCGTTTACCTAAAATCATGAAATTTGGCTAAAAGCAATGTCTTAAAGCAAAAGTAAAAAAAAATTTCGAATACTGTATTTTTTTTGTAACATCAAAAAAAGAAAACAATAAGTTTCTATTCATGTTACGGAACCTTCGGTGTGCGAGTCAGACTCGCACTTGTCCGATTTATTTTTATATGTGCGTACGCTGATTACTACGATTTACGATTAGTTTTTTATTAATTATTTGAAGAAAAATTCCGTATTCATCGGGAAAATACAACTTTACAATTTTAAAAGACAGTAAGACGAATAAAATAGATTTTCTCACTTTTATATTAAGTCTGGTTAGTATTGATATCAATGATGTTTTATCCTAAAATGTAGAGCTTTTTTTACCATCCTTATTAATTTCTTATATTTTCTTGTCTGGTAAATATAAAAAGCGTCACATATAATAAGCAACTTGTATGAATAGAAATATCATCATATGTAAATAGGCGAGCCTCTCAGGGGGTGATTACTCCACCCACATACCATTCCTCCCCCCTTCCGGTGGTACCGCGTGAATGATGACCCTAGCTAGTATTGCAAGTGTACATAAGCTCCACCGTATACTGATTAGCATTGAACAAGCTTATTTGCTACTTTATATAATACTAGCGACTTACCTGCGCAACGCACGGGTGCGTCCCTAAGGGCTTAATAGTAGCCTACGTTTTACTCCAAGCCATAGTCTATTGTATTGTATGTATTCAGCCCTTTTTGAAGTCTAACTGCCGGGCACGGTATTCCCTTCCCTCTCACCACGCTGGCCAAGTGCGCGTTGGCGGACTTCACTTGTCTTTCGAAAACTTGCTAGGTTCTATCAGTCTCTTGCAGGTTTTCACACGATGTTTTCCTTCACCGTACGATAAGTGGTAATCACCTTAGAAATGATTCGCACATGGAAATATCAGAGATACAAACATTTGAACCCGCTGCACTCAGTTATCCAAGCGAGCTCGTTATCACTGGGCTACTACTGCCATTAAGTCATAGACTATCTATGTACTAAATTTTACCAGATCTGTCCAGTAATTTTGGCGTGAAAGAGTGATAAACATACACACATATACATATATAGCACAAACACACATAAAGTTTCATATTTATAATGATAGTTCGATAAAAACGTATTGCCGCATAACGGTCAATGGAAACTACATACATACGTTTCTACGAAAGGTCTCGCAGGAAAATTTTCTAATTTTGTCTAAAAATATATCTATAATTCAGAATTTTCATCTAAAGAAGAAGATTGCATTACCCACTTTAATGAGACGTCACGTGCTTTCCAATTTGTTCGGACAGCCGCTTAGAACTCGCCTTGAAGTTAGCACGTGGTTTGAAACTCAAGGAACTTACGAGTAGATATTGTCGGATCCCGATATTGGATTACAACATTTCAAGTGCATTGTGAGATGGTAGTATCCTAATACTAAATATTATTTATATATTTTAGAAATAACTAGCAGTACCCGCGGCTTCGGCCGCGTTCAAACTTCCGATTGCTACCAAACTTCACAGGATCACCCACTGGGCTAAATTGAAGTTTGATTGAAAATCGCTTTTTTAGCGTGTATCGCGTTTACGAGTCCATAGAGAACATATGTACATACAGATATCGATTTTTATACATTATATAGACTAGCTGTCATCCGCCTGCTTTGCTGGGTGAACGTAAATGTTTTTTTTTGGTCTTCAGAGACCTTAATTTATATTTAGGGTTTTCGCTTATATAATTATAATAAATTATTTTAGGCCAAAAAATATTTATGAAAGTAAAATATAAAAAAAATGGAATTTAAAAAATAAATATACTAAAACCAACTATCTACAGACGATTCCGCGTCAGTTGGTAAAAATTACATTATACTAAACTTGTACTTTTTTAACCGACTTTAACGGCTTTTTCGAGGACGCTTTATTTGTGTGCGTGTGCGTGATTTTTAATGAATAGGTTATATTATATAAATCAAGGTGGTCCAATACATTTAAAAAACAAATATTCCATATTTAATGGTGGAATAATTTTTGAATTATTTTCGCGTCAATGTACCTCTTTTTGATAAAAGGAGTCATCACACGACGACAATTGACGACACGTTTGGCTCAGATTGTAGTGATTCTACTTGCTGTGGCAGCGGCCGCGGGTTCGAGTCCCGCTAGAGTCATTCTTTCGCGTGATGAACACAAATGTTTGTACTCTAGTCATTGGTGTTTATATATGTATATTATGTACGGATTTAAAGTTATATATGTGTTGTGTATCAACTATCTGGTATCCATAACACGAGCCTCGTAGCTTACAATGGAACTAGATGGTGCTGTGTGTTAATGTCCCAACATATTCAATTTAATCGCAGCTGTAATTTATTTCAAATATTATCTCTTAGAATTGGTACTTAATATTTAGTATAATTTGATATGATAGATTAGGATTAGTTCCCTAAGTAAATTATATTATTACTGTTGTTCGTAATCTGATCGTTCTTTATGTAACAGATTGTTAGCTCAAATGTAGTTGGTGTTGAAGTCAAAGTTAGGTCATATTATGCTTAGAATATTTATGTATTATTATGTTTAACGTTTAATATAGATTTCGCTGAGATGAAATATTTTTCCGCAGTAAAAGGTATCTTTTATGTTGACCCGAATAACCAGCTACCATCATACCAAATTTCATCAAAATCTGTCTTGTGGTTTTCTCGTGATGCGTTTTCAGACAGATAGACAGACAAAAATTGTAAAAACTATGGATTCGGCCTCTGTATCAATAATTATGACTATGTCA
Organism: Argynnis bischoffii washingtonia; assembly: GCA_033884665.1. NCBI lineage: Eukaryota > Metazoa > Arthropoda > Insecta > Lepidoptera > Nymphalidae > Argynnis > Argynnis bischoffii. The sequence goes on from JAEMGE010000029.1 coordinate 8,077,811, forward strand.
ATAACATTTTCCTCAAATATTTAATATACAGATTCGGCTCGGTTTGAATTTTACTATATGTATAGTTTACTAGCATCCTTTTAGTTCTATTTATTTATTTATGTACTACAAAAATATGGATAAGTATAAAAAACAGATACTTTGTGTACAAAGGATTACTTATATTTTTAAGACATCTCTACCAGAAACCCTAGAGTATGAGAAAAAAAAATCAGGTTTTAGTACAATTTGAGAAAATAAATATCTCAAAAGTTTTTAACTGGCCTTTATCCCTCTATCAATTTTTCCAGGGTTAAAGTAGGCTATGGCTATAAATCAGTCAAGCAAATTTTTTCTTACATTAAAATCTATACTAATATTATAAAGAGGTAAAGTTTGTGAGTTTGTGACATTGTAGGGGGTAATCGATGGATCTACTGAACCGATTTAGATGAAATTTAGTAAGAAGATAGTTTGATACCCTGGAAAGGATATAGGATGCTTTTTAACCCGGAAATCATACTTTAAGGGGGTAAAAAGGGGATTGAAAATTTGTATGAAGAATCAAGCTAGGGATGAACTTAAGCGAAGCGAGGGCGAGTCGCTAGTTAATAATATATAAAGATTTAGACGTTTTAATGTTCCACTATTAAGATTAGGTTATATATCCATCACGCTCTCTCGGACTTCATATGTCTATAGTTTAGTTTCATTGTCTTAGACATAAAGTTTTCCTTGTATACGCAAGTGGAATATTCACATAGTATAATCTTCTTTGAAGAGGTTCTAGACTAGGGTTCGAACCCGTTACTATTGGTTCTTCAAGCGACTGCGTTACAATTTTGCTGCTACCGCTATCTAGACATATAATAAAATTGTAACTAAGCCGAATCTGTACATTAAATATTTTTTGGAAAGTCTTATTGAAATAGACTTTATTATCGATGCAGAAGCCAAATCTATAGTTTTTAGAATTTTTATCTGTCTGTCTGTTACCGCATCAAGGGAAAACCACTGGACAGATTTTGATGAAATTTAGTATGATGATAGCTGGTTATCCGGGTCAACATATAGGATACCTTTTACTGCGGAAAAATATCTCATCTCTGAGCTAAACGTTAAAACGTAACCAGGGACGAACCCGAGCGGAGCGGAGTTGCTAGCTATTTATGTATTATACTACGAGTATTATAATATTATAATACGAGTATATATTTAATACGAGTATATATTTAAATTATTAAATTATTCTGGCTAAATTGTATGAACTGAATTGAATTTATTTATTACCAAGCAAATGAATATAATTGAATGAGCCAACGGAAAATTTGTATGTAAATGTATGTATATATATTCATATAATGTCGAACAGAATTGTAAATAATATTTTTTTGTTGATTTCGCTTGAAAGGGTGCATGAATTGTTTGGGAGAGTTGGCACGTTGTGTCGCCCACAACGTGCCCAACACAACGTGCACAAAAGTTAGACGTCTTGCATTCTATGTAAAGCACAAATGTTAAATTTATATATATGTATATATGTATATACATACAATAATAAAGTTGTTGCTGAGTGGAATCTGTAAATTCAAAACTTTTTGAAAAAATCTTATCGACATAGTCATTATTATCAATACAGAGGCCGAATCAAGTTTTTAGAATTTTGTCTGTCTGTTTAGGAACGCATCACGAGAAAACCACTGGATAGATTTTGATGAAATTTGGTATGATGCTAGCTGGTTATCCGGGTCAACATATAGAATACTTTTTATTGCGAGAAAATATCTCATCTATGAGAAATCTATACTTAACGTTTAAACTTAACTAGAGACGCACCCGAGCGGAGTAAGGGTGAGTTGCTAGTTGATAAAATATTAAATACAAATAAATATACTTTGGCATATTTTTGACTGATAAAATAAAAAGCTATTAAATTTATTACAAATGACTCTGCATGAGAAAATATGAAATCAGACAAAGAGACTCGATAATTATTATCCATATAGATTATTATTATAATTGATGTCGACAGTAGAAAAGTAAACAATGTGTGTGTATATATATACACACTCACATTGTTATATTGTATGTATATATATTATATAAATGTCATTTTAATCAACCTATGATGAGTGTATTTTTTATTAACCCCCCACGCAAAAAGACCTATGTTGTAAATTTTGTATGTACGTTTGCCTTTCTTTTTTGTGGTGCTGTACATAGTTATAACGATCCGCACGCGTAGTTTAATTATATATTATAATACCTTTGTGTTCTGATTTATAAGCTATATTACTGTAGAGTTTCATCAAAATCCGTTTAGTAGTTTTTGCGTGAAAAAGTAACAAACAAACATCCATCCATCCATTCACCTATCCATCGTTACAAACTTTCGCTCTTTATAATATTAGTAGGATATTATGAATATCCATTTAGCTGTTGAAATACTATTAAAACTTCATAATACTATGAGGATTATCAAATACAATAAAAATTAAAAACTGTGAAAAAATTTAAAACGAACTTCCATAAATAAAAAAATAAAATAAAAATCGTAAAGAAGTAAAAAATTAATGAAAAAGGGGTTTCATTTACTATAAATAACTTACTATTAGATATTTTAGAATATTATGGTAAGATATATTAGAAGTTTTTTTTATTAATCAAACAATTTATCATTTGTTGCAGGATGTCATACACACAATAAGCACGCCTCACGGTCAAGTGCAAAGGATCGTCGTGTTCAAGAAAAATGGCGTACAGGCGATGGTTGAATATCCTTTTCAATGAGAAATAATACTAACATAATGCATTATTATTACCTTTTAATATTATTTTAGTAGTTTCTTTTTACGAGCTTTTAACAAATACTAAAACTTACATACATGCACATTATTATATATAAAACATGTAATCGGTTGTGTATGTTTGTCTTTTTGCGTGCATTTTTTTTTTAAATTTAGACGTAATTTATAAAAAAAGATTGGCATTGGATGATGAAATTGGTAACCTACTATTACTACCTACGTGATTAGGTCAGAAATCGAACCTGTTATTAATGAACATACGTAGAGACATTAATAATTGCTTATTTACTCACGCTCAATAACTGTACGGCAGTTTAAAACATAAATATTCAAAATATAACTTGAAATATCCCGCTCTATTCTTTTATAAGAATAAAGTATCACCTAAATATAATTATAACAAAAACCCACTAACCTCAATGAAATAATGCAAACCTCTCAGGATGGCGTCAATCATAAACTCTACTATATTTTTCATCGTCTTTGTGAGATAGAGCCGTAGTGATAGCGAGGCGTATTGGAAATTTTCATATATATTTTCAACCACTGTGTGGTCACTGCAGTATAAATATATAGTGGGTTCTATTATTGCATGGGAAAATATTTTTTACTAGCCACAGATGGCTGATTTGATACTTATCCCTTAAAACGATATAAAATAAACGTAATTTATGAATAACAAAGGTATGTAAAATTATTTATCGAATGTGACATAGTTTATTTTAAAAGTGTTTTTAACCGACAGTAAAAGGCGAGGTTTTTATATCGATTGTGTTTTTTTTTTATAATTTACAGGAAACCGCGAACTTTTCTAAGGCAATTTTTTTTTCTAATATTTATTTTTTTCGTTTAACGGATTACTATTAGAAATGCAAAAGTTTGTATGTGTGTGTGTGTGTATGTTTGTTACTCCTTCACCCTTAACGGCTGGACGGATTTGGATGAAATTTATTACACAGATAAACTTAAGTCTGGAAAACCACATAGGCTGCTGTTAAATACCTAGGGTCCACCCGAGCGAAGCGAGGGTAAGTCGCTAGTCTAACATAAAACCCGCTCTAACTCGCCCCCACACTTTCATTCAACCGCAATGGGCCATATCGTTAACAGTAAAAAGGGTACATAAATAAACACGTCTTAACGTTTGATAGTGCTTTTTTATATAAATATACGCCCCCATTTATACCTGTCTAGTATGTTTGTTGTATAATAAATCTAATGTTCAATGTAACAAGGTTGAAGTTACATTGTAATGTTATTATAAGTACGTTCTATTTTTTTTTGTTTATGGGTGTAATTGAAAAGAAGATTGTATGTAGTGGTATAAAATAATATAAGTAAATTGAAAGCTTTGACTTAGGCATACTAGGTCCCGGGTTCAATTCCCAAGTCAGGCTAAATGAGTAATGTTGGTTTTCTGCCAAGAAATTCTTGAAAGCTGTTAAGACGAAATTATAATTATTACGTTACATAAATATGTATTGTATCGTTATGTAGTAGTTGTATTATGTAGTGTTATGTATTGTATTGTAACTCTTGTTTATTATGAGTGAAAACCTTTGCCGGTCCTTATAAGGGCTTAATAAGGTAGTTCGAAGAGAAGAAAGAAATAGCGTTAATTTTTAAATCAGGACGTATCTAATAATAACAAATCACTAACAAATATAAATGTTATGGAACTACCCACTTGTGGTTTAAAGACGTTGACGTCTTTACTACCGCCGTAAAATATATCGGTTAATTTCATTTTTAAAACATCATTTTGAACCTTAATTGTATTAGAGTAAGAAGCATCGAAATCTCACACGAGTTTTAAGTCGTAAAAATGAAAATTGTTTGTAAAACAAATACGTATTTAAGTAGTGAATGAAAGAGACGGATATATGGTTCTAGTGTTTTTGTTTCAGCTCATAATTTTTTTTGTCATAGTTAGTTATAGTTATTCGTATGAAATAAGCAAGCCTTAGTTCGATAAGTTCTGTTTCTTTTTGCAACGTGAATTCAGTTAGTTTCATACAGTTTTGCATGTAGAGTTCGAGAAAGAAAACATTCTCTTAAGGGATTCACTATAAGTTCTCTATATGTTCCCTGTAGGTGTTGGACATGTGTCCTCACACAAGCCTTCCAAAGGACCTGTCAAATCCGAAGAGATCCTAATTAAAATTTAGTTATTTTAAAAATAATAGTACTATAAAAACATTGAATAAGGATACGAATAAAGGCATTTATGTTTGTAGGTATATTATATTTAATTTTATATATTGTTTTATTTTAACACTTCTTCATAGGCAAACTAGCGGCCTACCCTCGCTAGGCTCGGGCTCGTCTCTAGTTACGTTTTGTATAGATTTCTCCGAGATGAGATATTTTCCCGCAGTCAAAAGTATTCTATATGTTGACCCGGATAAGCAGCAATCATCATACCAAATTTCAACATAATCTGTTCAGTGGTTTTTTCGTGATGTACTCATGAGATGTCTCGTGAGACAGACAGACATACAAAAATATTGAAAACTAGTAGACTCGACTTCTTTATCGACTCTAAAAAAAATATAGACTCGACTTCTTCTTTCATCTTCTTTATTCGACTTAGTTGGAATTTTATTATATGTATAGATGAACCAATCATAACGTTTCCTCAATGAATTTCTGTCAAATAATATTTTAGGTGAAGTTATTAATAGATATTATAGCTACAATATGTCTAATTTAGTGATGATGTAGGCATTTGCGACAGACGACGGAGGTGTAGCCACAATAAATTTGTTACGAACCTGTCACAGACAAGCGAAATGCGAGGGCGGATTGCGATGACGCGGACGGCAGGTTAACAAAGGTGATATAATGAATGAAACACCGATCGATTCCAACCAATGAATAAAATTTTTGTTAGATTTTTCACCAACTTCAATAGGAGGAGGTGTGCAATTTGGATGTATGTTTTTTGTATACGTTACCTACTCTATATTATCTCTTTAAAAGTAATTGTTATTTCCTAGCTACCCCAACTGTGTATTCTGCCTTTTTTAACGTCCCACTGTTGGATACGAGCGTCCTTCAATACGAAGGGGATCAAACATAGTCCACCGCGCTGGCCAAGTACGGGTTGGCGGACTTCACATGTAGTTTTCCCCACGATGTTTTGCTTCACCGTTAAGCGAGTGGTAATCGTGTTAGAAAAAAACCCCAACTATTGTTTATGACATTGATGTGGAACCGGATATAACGTATTTTACAAAAAAAAAAAAACTAAAATTAGTTTAAAATTGGCGATTATAAACAATAAAATCACATGAATCGAGTACCACCTCTGCTTTTGAAGTCGGTGAAACAAATTTTTCTGAACAATTAATCTTCAAACATATCACGTTTCCTCGGTTTTCAAACAAAATCTATCATCCAGAATAAAAACTAAAGTAAATTATAAGCTCTATCAAAAGTTAAGACAAACTTTAAATTGACGTAGTTATGCAAAATAGATCCAATCACGAAAACTTACTTTTGAGAAAATAGGAGTTTTAGTAAAATTTGTAAATCAAAATAACAAGACCGTAGTTTTTTTTTTGAAATTCCTCTTAAATATTGGATATTAGCGACTCACCCTCGTTTCGCTCGGGTTCGTCCCTGGGTGCATTGTAATTTTTTTGAGCGAAACCCTTTTTTTTCTGAAATAAAATTAGTCTGAGCTACTCCTTATAATATCAGCTATCTACCAGTGAAGGTCCCGTTAAAATTGGTACAGCCGTTTAGGAGATTAGCCGGAACAAACAGACAAAAAATTAAGAATTGTGTTTTACTTACAAGCACCGTATATAATTCCATATGCATTTAGTATAAAGCTGTTATTTTGACATTACGAACAGACACTTCAATTTTATTTATCTGTATAGACTTTATCTACTCTCTGTATATAAGTTGATATTGCCATTTATGACGGTAACTCAAAAAACAGTTTTTGTGGGTTGGATTCATTTTGCATAACTACGTCCAAATAAAAATTGCCTGCCATTATTTATATTGTTAAATAGTGAGGAGAAAATGCGACGCTGATTTGAGGATAGGATTAAAAAATATTCACTGTTTGATTTACATCGTAAGATCGTCGTTGATATATAGAAGACACGTGTTGAGATGTTTCATGTTATATAATTTTTTACTTATTTGTCACGATCGAATGAGTGAATGAAATCTTTTTCTTGTGTCATATGTCACTAGTAGATGCGAGTTTTGCTTATTTGTCGGTCTAATTTTGCATTTTATGTCAGTAACTTACAGTAACAATGTATTTATTTATATCTATACTAATATTATATTGAGAAAAGATTTTTTTTGTTTGTTTGTTTGTTTGTTTGTACCGAATAAGCTCCGAAACTGCTGGACCGACCGAAACTACTTTTTATCCCGGAAATTATCTCTTAAGGGGGTAAAAATGGGGATGAAAGTATGTATCAACCCAAATCAAAGGTTTACACAAAATGAGTATAGAGTATACGCTCTTAGTAACAAATTTAAAGCTTTTAGTGTGATTATAAGTGAAGGCCAGGCCACGTGGAGAGATCAAAGGGATGCAAGTATTTACGATAGCAGTAAACACAATGTTGAAATACATATGTATATGTATATTTGTATGTATGTGTGTATGTATGTATGTATGTATGTATGTATGTATCTCCCGCGACACATGATCTACATCTCGCGTGTCCATGTTAAGTGACGAGAAAAGCATACTTGGTAATATACAAGCACTAGTTTTGTGTGTTTGTGTGGTTGACAGTAACTTAGTAATAATAATTTATTATTAAACTTAATACTTTCTTAGATTTACGCGAATATTAGACATTTAAATAAAACTATCTTTTCGGATTTTTTCGCGGATTTTTTTTGATTAGGTAAATATATACTAAGTTTTTATATATATTTAAAATGTAAGGAGTCTGCCTAAACGTCTATCATTTTAAATATTCGTTTGGATTTCTAGGATAACGGCTATGCTTACGCCATAAGTCCCAAGTTTGATTTTGTCCACATAAACATAATAATAATTATGTGTTATTATAGAAATATATGTACATGTTTCAATACAATCTTTCATATTGACTATTTATTCAAAATTAATCAGAGGGAGATATAAATATAAAAAAGTATAATCATAATTATAACTCATTACAAGACACCCAAAACGAAGAAAGTATATATAAAGTATTTAATTAAAGAAGATACAGAGGGCGACCTTATCGCGGAAAAAGCGGTTTTCTCCTGGCAACCTTTACGCGTAGGCATAGGAATTAAGAGTAAGAGATAAGGGTGTGTATACTAAGCAATATTAATATTAAATAAAACTATATTAATATATATGTATATCACAGGCATATTGTACAATCCGTCAATATACAAACGGTGCCATTTGATAGCAAACGCTCGCTGTTTTGTGAAATGCCCAAGGCAAGTAGATGATGCTTGTGAACTTAATCCATTTTTTCGGCAATGCGTAACCATTATTTAAAAATACGTTGTAAACTATTTTATAAAACTAGCTATTAGTAGATAAAAACAGCTCTGCTTTGTGAAAAACCAGGAATTGCTCTCGACGTCCATGGTAACAGATTCCACTCTTATGGTAGGTGAGAGCCATCCTTAGCCTTCTCGTTAGATTTTTTATTGGCCCGGAAACCCTTACATTGCTATACTTTATAATCGAACGTTTTACAATTTGCCTTAGTCATTTTACAAAATAGCCGACAGCTTGTATAATGATGAATCACGATATACTTGCGACATATGTGATAAATATAATATACTAAAAACTCTGTGTTTTTACTAATTTATCATAGATATTTATAGACTTCAGTTTTTATTTGTCTTATGTAGTATTTCAATTCCTGCCATTCACTCATCGTACTGCTGTTTATTTTATATTTAGTTTGCCCGTTGAGAGATTGTGGCTTGTTTGTAAAACTATTGTGAAAATGCAGGTGTTGTTTCATTTGAATCGTTTTTACTGATTGGATATTTTTTTTTTTTTACTTTTTAAATAATACTCGCTTTCAGTAGTCAATTTTATTAAATTCCGCTGTAATTCTTTTTTTAAGTTCCGTATCCAAATGGCTAAAACGGAACCCAATTACGCTATATCCGTCTGTCTGTCTGTCTGTCCGTATGGCACTGGCATTCAGCCGCAAAACTAACCTTGTTTTTCATAGTACATAATGCTAGGAAATACAGTTATATAATATGGTGTCAATAAAATGTACATGGGTAAATATTTTACTTCACTTTTAATGTAACAAATTAATAAAACAAAATATAAATTTAATGTTTCATGCTACGGAACCTTCGGCGTGAGAGTCGGAATCGCACTTGTCCTATTTCTTATGTATGTTACGCGAAATTTTCGCTTAATGATTTTCATGTACTTTAATGATTAAATACCACAAAGGTTCTATACAAATTTAAAAACAAAAATTTCACCTCTGAGAGTATAATAATTTAATTATTCTACCCTTTTTCTCTTACTTTTAAGTGTATTTGAAGACGGTGTACCTTTGTTTTGACATCCATTTGTCCTTGTTCAGAAAGTAATGTTTTGTAAAACCACAGTATAAGCCCTTAGCCTGTAAAATTGTAATGGTAAATAAGAATTTCCCATGAGAAATAGCAGCTCTTCTTATCGCTCACACCGGAAATATACATACGTATGTACGAGTATTTAAATAGATTGTAATATAAGTTTAACACTTGCGCTGTTTTTTTGACCGATTTTTAAAAGGTACAATAGGATATTTAACTAACGACTCACCCTTGCTTCGCTTCAGGTTTGTCTCTAGACAAAAACAACTTTATCCCACGGGAACCGTACATTTTCCGGGATGATATACCTGTTACCTAAAACCTTCCTCAATAAATGGACTATACAACACAAAAAGAATTTTTGGATTCCATCAAGTAGTTCCTGAGATTTGCGCGTTCAACCAAACAAACAAACAAACAAACAAACTCTTCAGCTTTAAAATGTTATTAGTGTAGATTAGCCTTTTGGATTTTATTTTTTTTATTACCTACTCTATAGATTATACATTATATACAATTATACATTATATAGTATTTTAAATCTATTTTTATTATAAATTTGCTATACGATGGTAGGTATATAAAGAAAGTTTTAAACTACACAGTATGTATGTTTCATATTAAAATGTTAGTGCAAACTGAAAATGCGCTTTTTTCTACGCTGGATTGATTGCTTTTCTAACTTTTTCAAACTCTGATGTAGCATTAAAAGTAACTTTGATTGGAAAAATCCAATGGACATTTTTTTTTATGTTGGAGTGAAATTGAGAGTGTATAGGTATACAATGGAACCACGTCACCACAACCGCCATGAAGTTGGTTAGTTGTTACTGCGATTTGTTTTTTCGAATAAATAAAAAAAAATACTTAATAATTTAATACGTAATAAATATATAAATATTTTATTTTCAATTTTGTTTTTATTATTGTGTTTTTTACTACAATAAAAACAAACAACTTCCTTGTTGTAGTACTTGCACAACGTCTATAGGCATGTTAATGATACGAGAATGAGTGAGTGAATGAATGAGTATATTTAAAGGGTATCAGTTTAATAAATGAAAACAGCTCGCAGGCAACTTGAATCAGCGTGCGTTTAAACAAAGTATGTTTACATAACACAGTAATAGCCGTGGCTCAGTGAACAGTGTTTTGGTTTCCTGAACGTTGATTGTAACGGGTTCGATTTCTACTGACAGTAAATATTTGGATTATGTATGTGTTCTACGTCAAAAGAGTAGTTACTCAGCTGATGCTGCTAAGACCGAAGTCTCAAGCAGCGCTGATTTTCAGTTACACCAGGTTCCTAAGGTATTGAGACAAACAGACAAACATACAGAAAAACAGTTTGTTTTGGGGTCTATGTATATTCGGTACACAGTACGATAGTCAATGTTTTTTTTAAATATTTCATGTACAGATTTCGCTAATTTTCAATTTTTTTGTACCTTCGCATAGATTATATTATTCGATTTGTAAATCAAATTAATAATATCCTATGTTATATGTGTTAATGTCAAAATTTCCAAAAAAATCCTTAACTCCTGGTCACAAGTTCGAGAGCATCGAGTCTGCGACCCGCGCCAAGGAAGCACTCCACGGTTGCGACATTTACTCCGGATGCTGCACATTGAAAATTGAGTTTGCAAAGGTTAGTGGGCTTTATAATTTTATAATGATAAATTTTATAATGATTAATATTATGATGATATAACTACATAAGTTAGTTATTTTTAGTTATATTTAGATTTTATTTTTCGACAATTTATTGACATTTAATATATATGTCGACTTCATTTTGATTCGACAATTAATATTTATTTATTTTAGTAAACCAATATAAAGCTTCTAAATTAAATATGTATGTACATTCAATGTACCTATATGATAATAGTATATTAGTACCTCGCCCTCGCTTCGCTCGGGTTCGTCCCTAGGTTGATTCCCCATACAAACTTTTACACATGTATAACTTTAAACACATACATATTATAAATATAAATACCCATGACTGGAGTACAAACATTCGTGCTCAAATGAATGCTCCCAGCGGGACTCGAACTCGCGACCGCCGGCACAGCAAGTAGAGTCAATACAAACTGAGCCAAACGTTTACGTCGATGGCATTAAATTGTAAGAGATTAAGTAAAAATGTACACGCAAGCGAAACTGTAAGCAAGAATAAATGAATAAATAAGATTTTCTTATTGAGTTTCGGTAACATTTAACATTTTTTTACTCGCAAGCAAAAATTTAACATAGAGCAAGCAAAAAATCTAAATGCCTAACCGCTTATGAATTTAAAGCGAGTCTTCTTTACAGAGAGCGTTTCAAACGAGACGGAAATACTTAAGCTCCTTTATAACTTTTAATTCGACGCGATATTTGCTACGGGAATAACAATTACCCTGAGTGAAGAGATTTTTTTCTTTTAAGAAATACAGCGCACCATCTAGTATTTTGAAATTGACGTTGTTATTCTTTTAAACTACATATGTAGTTGTTTTGAATAAAACCTTAGCTTTTGATCAGGGGTGGGGGTTTGACTTCGATTCTTATTTAAGGTAAAAAATATTGTTATAAAAAGCTGGACTACTTTTTGTTAACATTGGTATACAATACATATACGAGTATGTAAATCAAATATAATATAATTAGAAGTGTCATCTTACTGTTGTTGTGTGTATTTTTTTAAAGTAAGCTTTCCAGGTTTAAAATTATTAATCTTTAAAATGCAAGTTCAATTATTCTTAGATTCCATGATAGACATCTGTAATCGTCATTTTAGTCGCCAAAATTACTAATAGTGGATTTATGCTGTTTAATTCAATTTTCCTCTTTTTGGTAATTGCATAATTTCGCTAAGACTAAAATATATGTGTATATTAATAAGAGCAGGATTTGAACTACCATCTCTGGTCCAGATCATCATACCCCAGAATTTTAACCGACGATCTCTGGTCATGCCTTAATATAACTTTATTTGTTTACTGCAAATGTTAAACAGTAAGTGGTCCCAGTAGCTTAACCTGTCTTGTCGACATGTTTCGGTATACGTACGCACGTGTCACATATGTGGAATCCCAAAGGATTTGTTTTAGTTTTCTTGCTATACGACTACTTAATACGTTCCAGCCTAAACTCCGACGGGTAACAGAATTTTGTATGATCATGGATCAGATAGGACAGGATAGGACATGGATCAGTTTTAAGGAGTATTTCGTTGTTTCTTACACACGATCGGATCTGGCAATATAGTCCTCTTTGGTATTAAGCTTTAATAGAGAGTGCAAAATGTATGAAGTAGGGGCGGGATTTGCATTATTTATATTTATGAAGCAAACGTAGTATTTAATGAAAATAAATTGTTGTTATTCCAGTACGTAATATAATAGCAATCTAAAGCGATGACATGGGTATAGCTTGAGGGGTCTTTCGACATACGCGAAACGGCGGTTTTGCAAATTTATTTTGTGTTTTATGATATTCTCAACCGTATAATTTATATTTCTACGATGCGATGCTTACATCGCAATAAATTTTGAATTAAAAAAAAAACATGTGTGTGTACTTATGTACGGACGTAAGAAGTTATACTTCTTCGGCGTAACAGAACAAAAATAGCTAAAGATTTTATCCCGTTTGTTACAACTCTCTGTTCATCATGTTATGTCGGATTTTAGCTGTCGTTGTGCGCGCGCAATGTTAAAATTTTACTCTAAAAGAAGTATAACTTCAATAATAAAAAGTATATATATACATATATTTATCCTGCTCGTATCAGGACTTGTCCTGGACTTATTGGTCGATGATCTTATTCCAATATATTGAAATAGCCTTGTGTATAATTAATTATTTGGTAAGCCTTGATGTTTAAAGGATTACCGCTGACAGACCTCTGTCTGTAGCACTGAATTATTAAAAGCTGCTAATTTACTTGATGTGTTCGGTTTAATGATAGACCTTATTATGAGTTGGGTCAAGTTATTAGTGATATTATTAAACTAAAGAGATTGTGTTTTTTGTTTGTTTGTTTGAACGCTTATCTCTGAAACTAACAGTCAGATATGAATTTTTTGGCTAAAGTTCTTGCCCACCATTCCATTCTCACGGGAAGCGGGGATAAAAGGTAGCTTATGCCAGACCTCTTATGCAGTTTTAAGCTCTTCTCAAATTTCACCAAAATCTGTTAAGTGTTTTAAGCGTCAAAATGTCACAAACAGACAGAGTTACTTTTAAAGGATAATGGGCATTCCGTCCCCAGAGTGTATCAAGTTGTGACATATGTCATTTTGAAGATCAGAAGAATAGCTTCAATTTATTGTATGACACCAACACTGAGACTCGTGCAGGGAAAGAACTATGAATCATTTAATTTTATCAAACCCGTGAAAGTCTAAAATAGTATGACGCATGTACATTACTTTAAAGGTCATAATAATAGTTTTATTTTATTATATGTCACCATATATTTCTTGACTTAAGCCTCCCCCAAAGATTTCCACGAATGCCAGTCTTGTGTCATATGCATCCAGCAGGCTCCAGCGTTTTTGAACAAGTCATCGGTACACGTTGAGGTATTCCTGCCCACGTTTCGTCTTCCGGTACATGGCAGCCACTCAGGAATCTTCGCCCCGAACAACCATCCGTTCTTTGAACGATGTGTCCCGCCCACTACCACTTGAGTTTGTCGGTGATTTGGGCCTTTCTGCATATCTTCTCATTTCTGATTCGATCTCGAAGGGAAACCCAAAGTATAGCCCTCTTCATTGCTCTCTGGGTGACCTTGAGCTTTCTAATGAGGCTTATTGTAAGCGGCCACGTCTTTGTGCCTTATGTCATCACTGACAACACAAATTGGTCAATGACTTTTATTTTGAGACACACAGAAGATATTGTGTAGTTTCCCGAATGCTGCCTATCCGAATTTTATTCGACGATTCACCTCCTTTTCGAAGTTAGACCTACCTAATTAGACAGCTTGTCCCAGGTATACATACATACATGTCTACAACTCGAGTCATCACCCATAAAAACTGGAATGATTATTTGACATAATTTTCGTCTTATCCATGTTTTATTTTATACGACCTCGTTAAGAGACTCTATTGCGGTCATTAAGCAGTACAATGAGGTCCTCCATGGTCTCAGCCATGACCACTATATCGCCGGGAAATCAAAAGTGAGTGATGTACTCGTCGTTAATGTTGATGCCCAGTCCGTTCTAGTACAGAACAGCGGTAAACAGTTTCAAGGAAATGACAGTGCCCTGTTATACTCCTCACTGTAATTGGATGAGTCTCGAGTCCCCTGGCCCTAAAGTCGTACGGGTCGATTTACCATGGTCAACTTAACGCCGCTGGAATAACTGCAGCACAGCCCAGGTCTTGATCGAATCAAAGGCTTATTCGTAGTCATAAGCGATAGGAAAACAGGCAAGTTATACTCCTCAGTCTTCTGCATAACCTGTCGCAGCATATGAATGTGGTCTAACGGTACTAAAGCCTTTACGAAAAGTAGCTTGTTCGGGAGGCGGGAACTCATTGAACTAGCATTCGAGACGGCTCGTAACACGAATTCCCGCAACAACTTGTAAACGTGAATCAGAAGCGAGATGAATCTAAAATTATTTAGCAAGACATTATCGCCCTCTTTACAGAACAATACAACTACGCTTCTGCTCCATAATTGTGGGGATTTCCTTCGAGTATGATAGAATTAAGTAACACCTTCAGAAATTCAGCTGTAATTACGTTTGCGACAAGTGCTATGTTGTTCTTAATTTGTTTTAGTGACGTCCGGGATTTCTTCGCTATAGTGTTGGGTTAGCCTGGCCCTTAATCTTTGTCATTAGAGTGTGTTTAAGTATTTTGACGCAACTGATTGGACAGTTTTGAGGAACCCATCGATAAAAGTAGCCACATCGCTGTCGCAATCAAAGCGGTTTTGGAGTTCCAGCTGAAAGCTTACTAGGTTTTGGATTTGGTGTGGCAACGGTAGGAGCGTGGATTTCGTCAGTCAAAGTCAGTTGGAGTCATTCAAGCTTTACATAGTCACTGTGCTGTTCATAAGAGACTTGTGAACGATAAACTCGACACCACCTTGGGACTGTTGGTCATCCGGAAATAGAACAGGTTACCAGATTTGAGCGCTATGGAGTTGTCCCCCTCTCTTCGAACTTCCAATAACCCTACAATGTCCCATATTATACAATCTATATTACACTGTTTTACTTTCACGAATTTAATAATATTAAATGATTCATAGTTCTTTCCCTGCACGAGTCTCAGTGTTGGTGTCGTACAATAAATTGAAGCTATTATTCTGATCTTTAAAATAACATATGTCTCAACATGATACACTCTGGGGACGAATCCCATACAAAATTGCCCATTCTCCTTTGTAATATTAGTAAGATCAAGCTAGGAACCGTAGAAGCGTAACAAGTGTACTATGTATACATATATCTAAATAGCTCGTAAATAATACGTGAGCAGAGACGCGGGCAAAATATAATACCGAAGTAAGAGCTTTAATTTGAATAATGTTGTTATTTTTTTAGTCAGGTGGCTTTAATTAAACTTTACTACATTTTACTAACTAGTACCTAATATGTTTTTAGTAGTGACTTTTTACTGTAATACTTTATATCTCACGGGAACTACAGGGGATGATTGGGGACGATACAGCAGTAATTATCTAAAGCGATAAAAAATAAAAGTAGCGAAAAATGGCACTGGTAGCCCAGTGGTGACGCGCTTGCTCGGGAAAACGAGTGAAGCGGGTTCAAATATAGGGTATCGCATCGGTGAAAGGAAACATCGTGAGGAAATCTGCCTTTCTGAGAGAAAGTAAGCAAGTTTTAGCATGATTTCGAAAGACATGTAAAGTCCGCCGAATTTAAATTCTGGAATTCACTTATTTGAGTATTACCTAAGTAGGTTAAAAGTTTAAAATCAAACTCTCTTTTCGGCTTTCTTCCCGGTTGTTGGTTTATTTCGTTACCGACGTTATATTTATAATTTAAAATATTAATTTCATTTGGATTGGTTCTGGCGGCCGGCAATCCGGCCGGGTGCGAAGCCAAGAAACGCACTGGGACGCGGCCCACCTCGGTGTATGGTGTGCCATGTGGGTTGCTCCTGGTACTTTTCTTATATCAAAGTGGACTGTTGGAGCAACCCCAGGGTTATTATGGTCTATTTCGGAAGACCTACCGTCGAGTTGTCATAGTTGAGTGCGTAAGCGATCCTGCGGCGCTCTATTAAGACGGGGGTGACGTCTGTTGGATTTTAGTGGGTAGTACTAGGCTTTGCTGGTGAGTCCCACATAACCACCTGTATGTATAGCAAGCAGGTGGTACGCGTAAATTTCTTAACGTTCAAAAAAAACTAATACGCCATAATGGAATTATAAAAGTTACATTTTAATTCTTATTTTGGTGTAGATTATATTTACGTAATGGCAATATTCTTTTAAGTTCGCACGAATTAATTAAACCGTACTAAAATATTCTCTTCAATACTTGGAATTGTGAAGTTCAAAAGTTTAAGACTGTTTTATAAAAAGAGGGAAGTCTCTTTCGACTACCAAATTGCCGGATTTCAGCCTAAAGAAAACCCGGCCTTTGTGTAAGGTGGCCTAGAAATACGGTGCTTTTTGCGTCATTTTAAATGTAAAAAGAAATCTTTATATAATTACGACTGAAGAAATATTATTACAGGTGGATTTTGTATACCAGTTTTTGTTACCGACTTTGTTTGTGTTGTATATTTTGTTAAACTATATCTTATATATTTAAACGAGAAATTCTTGTATATTTATATCTTTATTTCTTTATTTATTTATACCAGCGATCTCGGAAACGACTCTTAACGATTTCGCTGAAATTTGGTACGTGGGGACTTTCGGGGGCGAAAAATCGATCTAGATTAGTGTCATGTCTGGGAAAACGCGTGTTTTCGAGTTTTCGTGCAGTTTTCTTTTTGCATTATTCCACGCAGAATATGGTCGATAATTTCTTACACTCGGTTGTAAGCATCGTGCTCAAGCGGTCAACGCGTAAGTTAGACAACACATATATCCGGGATCGAATCCCAGTTGGAACACAAAGTTTTTTTATTTTTGTTTTGGTTTTTGTATTTATTCAAATTTTTAGATTTTTTATTTAAAAAATACAATATAACAAAAAAGAACTCCGAACGAAGCTCGGTCGCCCAGGTACTTTAATTAAATAAATGTATTTTATAATTATGCATTATGAATGAATAAAAAATATAGGACAAGGTACAAAACGCGGTTTTATCGCTAAAAGAGCGATCTCTTCCAGGCAACCTTTAGGTGTAGGAAATATTACTAAGATAGAAGGGGCGCGAATAATAAATAAAGATATAGTAGAATGAGTATATATTTATATATATACGTATCATACAAATATATAATAAACATACAAATATATATTATATGGGTATGTAATAATAATAAGTATATATGTCCAATCCGAGGTTTTCCCAGAGGGCTACAGTATGGGGTCCTTTAAAAGGGGAGTAAATAGGTTTCTAAAGGGTCGGCAACGCGCAAGTGATGCCCTTGGTGTTGCAGGCGTCCATAGGCTACGGTAACCGCTTACCATCAGACGGGCCGTATGCTTGTTTGCTACCGTCGTGGTATAAAAAAAAAAAATCCGTGCATGAATCGAATCTATCACCAGGCACAGCAATCTCAATCAGACACAATACATTTTAATATTAATTGTTTTTCTATTGATATCGTTTGTATAATTTGAATATCTTATAATTTTATATGATTCATGTTTTTTTTATGAATGCTATTATATAATTTTGCACACACAGACACTGTATATAAGTTTTTATTCAAAATACTCATTTGAACACAGAAGTTAAAAAATACATAAAAGATTAAAAAAAACATTCGTTCCAAACGCACATAGAAATATGAGTAATCACTATATTCTAACTTTTAGTATTCATAATTTTTTTAAACATTTTTAAAACAAATGCACGTTTGACGAAACCCCATAGTCCTCGAGAGATAAGCAGCGAGGGAGTGCCGCGATCGGTGTACATGAGCACCTCTTGCGCCTCTTTCAATGTCGTCATTCTCTTCGTACTCCTAGTCGAGTCCTCAAGTTTCGGTACTTGTCACTGTATACACGTGGGATATGCGAGATAATAGCTTACAATTAGTTTGCTAAATCAATTTTGATAGACTTTTTGTAGTTTTTAGTACCTGTATAAAGCAAATTGGTATAGTGTCGGTTAAGTAAGAGGTCGATACACATATCTACAGACTCTCTTAATTACTTTTACTTTCGGACTGAAACGTCAAAGTCAAAAATGGTAGCATAATTTACTGTTTATGCTACTGTTCTCAATTTTTACATACAGATCGTTAATAGCTAATGGATTTTATTATAATAAAGAAAAAAAAAGCGAATATTGTGCTATCTCCATAAAGGGGAAGAGAACTAATGCTTAAAAAATACGAAAGAACATATGGTATTATATTCATTTCATTATTCATATGTAAAAATTGTATATTAATTTAACTAATGCATATATAAAATATCCGTTATTCTTTAAAGAAAGTGAACGATTTTTATGGCAAAATCGAGAAAAGTAGCATAAACAGTAAATCACGCTGCCATTTTTGACTTCGACATTTATTTTGTCGGACTCCGTATATAATATTATTATTGTTTAGCGTGAAAGTTAATATTATTAAACACTACATCGTTTCTACTAAGCTCCAATGCTTTGTTAACTTGTTACGTATTTTACGGGTTCTCCTTAATTAGAACGAGAAAGTTTCGAAGTTAATAATCGATCAGAAACTTTGTATGCATAAGCGGGCAATATGCGTTGCTTCAAGTTTCGAGAAGTTTGGTTGGCTAATCGATTTTGGTAAGACAAAATAGAAGGTTGAGACTAAAAGCGCAGCTTTCGTACAGTTTTAAGTTGCAAATAGTGGTATCTAGACGTGAATGTTTGTAATGGTGAATTGACAGATTGGCTAGAGTGGTATTTAAAATTAAACATTTTATTCATATTTTAACCACAATAAAAAAGAGGGGAGTTATAAGTTTGACGTGTGTTATTGTGTGTCTGTCTATGGCAGCTGAGTTCCCAAACATATGAAGCGATTGTAATTTGGTTTTTTTTTTGTTTGACTAAAACTTACTTAAAACTATATTTAAAAGTTATTCTTATAACAAATCTCAAATGTAAAAATCTATGTATCGAATTAAATTGTTTGTCCAAGTAATAAGTGATGGGCTGAAAAAAGCCATAGACTACATCTTATCTCGGTACGTTACTTTTTACGGGACCTTTAGTGTTATAAATAAATCTAAAGAAGCTAGAGCAAATTTCTTTATATATCATTACATATGTATTTAGTAGATATAAAAATTTGATGGTAGTTTCCTTAAGGACTTAAAATGATCTCTTCTTTGTCCACCCCTCTTCCTAGTTCAGCTGGGGTCGGGTCTCCTTGTATAATTGCGCCAGAGAATTCTGCTCTGGCTTGTCTGCGTACTCAGGTTTTCTCTCTGGATCTCTTTCTGCATATATGACCACCAGGTGGCACGTAGTCGTCTTTCTCGCGGGCGGTTAGGGATATTTAGAACTTTATGTATAGGATGGTCGTCTTTTTGTCTGAAGATATGGCCGTACCAGCGCATTCGGCTTTTTTTTAGCTTATCAGCTACTTAGCAGCTAAGGTGCTACCTTAAATGTATTTAAAATAATAATATTGAAATTAATGAATGTAGAAAATATAAAAATTGACGATACAAAAGTATTTTTTGGACAAAGTATGTTTTGTTTTGATCTAAATATCAATTAGTCCTTCCCAATATAACCGAAATATTCCTAACTGTCAAATTCAGAGTTGGTAATTTTGTACCGGATGCACTCAAATCTGAAACACGATATTATGGTCAGTCAAACAGGAAGGCCTCTTATCGCCTTCGGTTACTGTCGAGTATTTGCAAGATTGATAGCTCTCTCGTAGTTGCTTTTCCTCTATTTGGTTCTGTAGTTATAACATATAATTTAATGATTTATTGAAGAACATAAGTTACGTTTTAACGTTTAGTATAGATATCTCAGAAATAAAATATTTTCCCGTGATAAGAAGTATCCTATATGTTGACCCGGATAACCAGCTATCACCATATCAAATTTCATCAAAATCTCTCCAGTAGTTTTTCTGTGATGCGGTAACTGACAGACAAACAAACAGACAGACAGACAGACAAGAATTCTAAAAACTATAGATTCGGCCTCTAAATCGATAATAATGACTATTTAAATAAGATTTTCCAAAAAATATTAAATGTACAGATTCGACTCAGAATTTTATTATATGTTTAAATGTCATGTTTGATCTATTAATTATTAATTTAAAGTATATTAATACAAAAATTGATTATTGTCTTAAAATGTATTCAGTACGATTTTTAAAAAGTACATTTTTTTGGCTTGAAATTGATAATGCGGCAAAAAGTTGTAAAAAAAAATGCGAATGTTTGCATTAACTGAAGTAACACATAGGGTTTTGTTAGGCGTCTAGGAATGCAACTTTACGAAGGTGCGTCCCCAGGATTTAACTTTCGAATTCAAATTATAACATGTGATTGATCTGATTCAAAATATTTCCAAATACACGTCACGTTCGGCTCAGTTTGTAGTGACTACTTGCTGTGCCAGCGGTCACGGGTTCGAGTCCCGCTGGGGTATTCATTTGTGGATAAGCACGAATGTTTGTACTCCAGTCATGTATGTATGTTTATATTTATAATATGTGTGTATTTAAAGTTATACATGTGTAGTGTATCAACTACCTGGTATCCATAACACAGGCCTCGTAGCTTACCATGGAACTAGATGGTGCTGTGTGTTAATGTCCCAACATATTTATTTATTATTTATTCTTATACACCATAACTTCCCAAAGAAAACTGTTCTCTCCTTCTCAAGTGATGTATGATCTTATAGTTTTATTTATTCTAAATCAAAATTTACCTTATGGATTTCAAATACAAATACAAATATGGATCACAAATACTGAGAAAACGTATTAATTTTACGAACGAATTTTAGAAACTTGATGTTTTAACTTTTCAGTTCGATGGATCAATAAGGTTATCCGAATTTTCTCGTGCTACATAAGGTCAAGGCTCGCATTACGGCGACGGTATCACAGCCGTAGATCATCGTAGCGTCACGTAGCGGGTCACGTAGCTAACACGCTGTATTAAACTTAACGTGAATCTTAATCAAGTTCTACTTTATATCCGTTTTAAATTTAGCAAAACTACATGTTATATTTTCTTAATCGTTGCACTATTTATATTTTATTATTAATTTATACATTTTTTTTCTTTTTATTTAATACAGTATTTTGTTAAATATATGTATGTTGATTTTAATATATAATATATGTATTGCTTTAACAAAATTCCACGTGTAGGAACTTGCGGAAGCTAAAATAAAAAATAAATTCTTATCCACTACACCAAAAATATTTCGTTAATATATTTTTGAATTCTTTTGAGACGTTTGAAAATAAATATGAGAGTAAAGTTTTTACGATGCGCGCGCACCCGACAGCCAAAAAGCGACATGAAGTTAGCTGATAACTGTTTGTTGCCACGGTAACCGTTGTTATTGTCTGACAAATGATATATAATATTACATTCTTTCCTTAAATGGTATTCTATAAATATTTATAGGTATGATTGTTAGATGCCTAATATGCCTTCTTTAATTATTTTATTAATTTATCATTCCTTTTACAAACAGAGAGTTGTGACATACGGGATGATATGTTTAGCTATCTTTATTCTGTTACGCCAAAGAAATATAACTTTTTACGTGCGTACATAAGTACACACACACACGTTTTCTTATTATTATCAGTCCTTTTTATTTTATATAAAATTTATGTGTCATTACATTTACAATTTAGCATAATTGAATAATGACTAACATAGTATGTAAACGATCTACGGATTTCATTGTATCGTCACGTAACGTATCACTTAGCATAAACAATGCATATGCAGTACGAACATCTCGTAACCGACGTGTTTCCTTCTGCTCCAGGTGCATTGCATCCCATTCGTGTGGTCAAATATCAAGATCTACCAGTTGCACAATAGTGCTTATTTTCTTTTGTATGTGTTTTTCTTGTGTTTTAAGAATAATTGGTTACTTTAAAATTTTTGATTTGAATTTATTATTTAATTTATCTGTAACAACTATATAATGCTTTTGAGACATCTAACACCTTAGTCTCTCCCGTGACCATGATTGGTGTAAAGCAATCGAAACGTCGGGAAACAAAAATCAAAATAAATCCGCGAAAAAATTCGAATAGATAGTTTTATTTAAATGTCTAATATTCGCGTAAATCTAAGAAAGTATTTTGAATTTATTAATTGTGTTTAGATACAATGTTGTTGTAATAAAAAAATAGAGACCAGTAAGCAAAAGTGAGATAAGCGTCAGATTCAAAATAAATTTATCTATATATATATAAATAAGTAAAGACAAAACAGTTTCTTGTCTGTGTGTTTGCCAATTTTTTTTTGTTTAGGAGTTATTGCCGAGCTTTAGTGTCATCAATTAATTTTTCTTCTTTTTAAATTAATATTACTTATCCTCTCCTCTGGCCCATTAACTGTCTCTGTAAAATATGTTCAGCCATTGCTCTATCGCTGTGTGAACTTTAGACTACCTTTTAACGAAGCTTAGAGCTTAAAATTAAGTGTTATTTTTGACCGATTTCAAAAAAGAAGGAAAACGAAATTTCGATTTATTTATTTGTGTTATGTTGCGAAATATTTTCCCCAATAATTAGTAGTTTTTTTTTTCTTTTTTTTTATTGATTAGACTGATTGGTCCTATATAAATGATATCAAAATTTTCCATCATTATTGATGGAGTAGTAAATTTTTAAGGGATTTTGATGTATGTGTACTTTTTTTAAATTATTTTTACAGGAACCGCAACTTCTCTGTCATTTTTGTGTAATTTATTTTATCAACTTGCATACACGTATCGACGAATAATATTTTGTAAGCATCTATCGTTACCCAAAACTGAGTAGCTCGCAACCAATTTCCTGCATTAATTGAGTTCCCTCATGTAAAAGCTAACTCGATACGGAACTTGACAAGACGCGACTTCCCCACTTAACGCCTCATGTTACGGGCAACAAAACGTATACAAAATTATGCTATGCAATTTTTTTGTAAGGGCTAGTTTTCACCCACAGTTCCCCTTCATCGATACGTCATTACAAAAAAGTGCGCGCGTGTGCGTTCACACATGGTAGAAGTGACACTCAATATTATAACATTACATATTTGTCAGACAATAACAACGGTTACCATGGCAACATGGCAATATTTTCTATCTCATTCTCTCTCTGGCTTAATCCTATATATTTATGTGTTTGTCTCTTTCTAGGGTCGCATTTTCCTTTCATCGACTTTAAAATCCCAACGATTCTAAAGAATCTATGTGTTAATTCGTGTTTCATGTTTTAGGTATAATATCTTATCTCACTTACACAAACACTTACCCAGTTTCCCATTTATATTAGTGACGTCATGTTTCTTATAGAATCTTCAGTTCTTTTTCTTTTATAGAAATATTTATATTAGTGGGTAGCGATTGACTAATACGTTAATAATTACTAACCTGTCTACGATCGTTATGGATAGATATCTATATGTATATATTTTTGGTGTAAGATATGTATATTGTATATGTTAAAAAATACCGGCCAAACAAATAACTTCTTTCTTCTTCTTCTTTTTGGAAGTCGGTTAAAGATTGTTTATTCTCTTATCAGCCAAACTTGGTGTTATTAGACCTAGACGAGAACTGATTTTTCGTATTCAGTATTTTTTTCTTACAAAGGTATTACACTCAAGCAACTGACTGCTAAACTTGTAAATAAATCCACTGAAGTCTGTATCTGTGTGAAAAAGCAGTGGTAGCCTACAGTCAACCCGCTTGCTTGGAAAACCAAACGAAGCGTCAAATCCTGGGCCTCGCAGCCATTTCCAAAACGATTACCACTTGTCTTAGGGTGAAGGAAAACATCGTGAGGAAACCCGTATGTCTGAGAGAACCTAACAAGTTTTCGAAAGACATGTGAAGTGCACCAACCCGCTCTTGGCCAGCGTGGTGGACTGCGGCCTGATTCCTCTTGTATTAAAGGGAGGCCGATGTCCAGCTGTGGGACGTTAAAAAAGGGCTGAATACGAGGTCTGTAAAACCTCCATTAAAACCATTCACGTTTCCCCTAAATTGTCGAAATTTTTAAATGCATTGCACTAATTGAGAATGTTTCTATCGCATTAAGGCTCTCTTTTTACTTTTATTTGACAGTTGGAGCGCTAGATTTACCCCAGTAAAGAATTTTAAAAAATTGTACCGTATTTCTCAGAAGGATATTCGAGCTTTTCTATTTTTTGACACAATTCGAATTTTTGAAAGCATTGGCATTATTGGCATTTGTTGTTGTTTTTATAATTTGTGCATTCTTTTAGCTGAAATAGGTACCTATGTAGAGGAACGTTGTTTTAGAATATTTGTTGGTTGTTTTAGGATGTTGAGTAACTGTGTTTGCGATTGCGTTGGCTTAAAATTTGAATGTGGCTTTGAGCTTATATTTTAGCTTTAATCACAGTCAAGATTGTGTTATCGGCCAAGGTTTTTCTTTTATCCTTAATGAAATTCTAATTCAAAAATATTTTATTATCCATGCAAATAATAAAATTCTAACTGAGTCGCAACTGTACATTAAATATGTTTTGGCAAATCTTATTGAAATAGTCATTATTATCGATACTGAGGCCAAATCTATTGTTTTTAGATTTTTTGTCTGTCTGTTTTTCTAACCGTCTAATTGTCTGTGACCGCATCACGAAAAAACCACTGAACAGATTTTGATGAAATTTGGTATCATGATAGCTGGTTATCCAGGTCAACATACTTTTTGCTGCGAGAAAATATCTCATCTTTGAGAAATTTATACTAAATTTTGAAACGTAACTAGGGACGAACCCGAGCGGGGCGAGGTTGAGTCGTTAGTATAATATATAGGTTAGGTTATACATCGAAACGTTATCAGACAATAGACATAGATAAGTGATAACATATTTTCCATAATAAAAAAGAACTATGTAGGACGTAGGTAGACCGGACGCAAAGTAGTTTCCGACAAACGGAAAGACGTAAAAAGATTTTTATAGTTTACTTGGAGTGTGCTCGATTGTATTCATACTTTCGTGCTACTTCAAAAATGAATAACTTCTTGATCGATCGATATAAAGAACTTCCCAAAATCCGTCATAAGTGCCTCGTCTTCGTTGCATAAGGCAAAATTCTCTTATGTTTTTTTTTTCAAATATCTTTCTCTTTTTTAACCGACTTCCAAAAAGAAGGAGGAGGAATATTATAATGAGGCAGAGTTTGTTTCTTTGTTTTTTGTTTGTTTGTATGTTTGTTTGAACACGCTTATCTCAGGAACTACTGATTCGATTTAAAAAATTATTTTTACATTGTGTAGCCCGTTTTTTGAGGAATGCTACAGGCTACATATACTCATGCTACTACGAAAGGGAGAGGAGCAGTAAGTTTAAAAATGTCAACAAATCGGGCTGACTTCCATACATTAATGTAGGTAAAAGGAAAGGGACAGAAGAGTTTGTTTTTTTATACTTCGAACGCGGGCGAAGCCGCGGGTTCTGCTAGTAATACATAAAATTACATATAGCAATATGTAGGAGTATACTCGTAGTACAATAGATATATAAGTAAATCCTAAAATATATACATTCTTCTTCTTAAAATAAGCAATCATTTGTCAAAATCATAAACACATAAATATAAGTTATACGTATAATAATCGTTTACAGAGCCCTTATAAATATTTATGTCGTTCCCTCGGGTGAGAAATCGCGTCTCGACCCTACGACACCGCTTAGTATACATTGGGTCAAGAAAGGAGGCGATTAGGAAATTTTCGAATGTCATGCTACTTTATATTAGCTAATAAATAGCTTTACTCTCTTTTCCTTTGTAAATACAAAGCATGAATTATAATTGTATGGAAAATTTATATTGATTTATGTGAGTACTAGCGAAAAACAAAAACAAATGTATCCCACGGGATCCGTACATTTTTTCGAGATAAAAAGTAGCCTGTGTGTTATTCTGATGTATAAGCTATATTTTTGTAAAGTTTCATTAAAATCCATTCAGTAGTTTTTGCGTGAAAGAGTAACAAACACCTTTTTTTTTTGATTTTGAACCACCACAATTTATTTTGATTTTTCAAATGTTTTTTTTTTCAATTGTTTTATTTAAAATGTCAAATATTCGCGTAATACTAATTGTAAGAAAGTATTGTAGTGAAAATTTTAGTGTTGTAGTGATTTTTAGTGCCCAACGTTTCGAATGTTTTACAGTAATCATGGTCACAGGAGAGACTATGGATCACTATGTTAAAATATTTAAGCGGTCACAACTACACAAGGGAACTTATAGAAATAAAGGCGAATGCACAACACCATTCGTAAGGTGTCTACTAAATTATCATCACGCAGAAATATGCTCACTAAATGTCGAGTTACCGCACATAAAGGCCTTAATAAATATTTACAACGTTCTCTTAGAAAAGGACAAATCGCTCCACGGCCGGAGTGACCGCGACACCGTTTACACAAAAGAACCGTTTTAAGCACTTCCGTCGGGGTTAATATTACACCTGCGGATGTAAACTGGGTTTTTATATGCGAAAATGTTGTCATGAGTTAGTTAATTTTCACTTTTTTTGTGTCATTTGTTTTTGAGAATTTTGAATGGTTTTAGATGAATAAGAAAAATGGCTAAAAACTTGTTAAATAGGCTTTTAATATAAATAAATGTTTTTTTTATAACAAAAACACACCGTGGAGCTTTGTATTGTAGTAGGAGTAGTACCTATACAGAAAAGATAAAAATTGACCGATCATACTTGTAGATTTTGATAAATTAATTTTATATTCACGACGAAATACTTGTTTTATTGCTTGTAATAATGTTAATTCGGTTTAGGATTACGCTATTTAATGTCAACTTCAAATATTTGTCCTGAATATATTTTTCATTTTAATGTTTCCCTACTTTGTCATTCATTTCCTTGTCGTTAGCGAGTCCACCGCGCTCTTTACTAATTCATTAGAACATGGAATGAAACCGTAAATATAACCGTTCAAATAAAAACACTATAGCAAAGGTACTTAAATATCCTACTAATTATTATAAATGTGAAAGTTTGTTAGGATGTATGGATGTCTGGATGTTTGTTACTCTTTCACTCAAAAACTACTGAATGGATTTTAATGAAACTTTACAATAATATAGTTCATACATCAGAATAACACATAGGTTACTTTTTATCCCGGAACAATATACGGTTCCCGTGGGATAGATTTGTTTTTGCTTTTCTAGAGGCGAACCGGAGCGAAACGAGAGACGCAAGTAAATCATATCAATAATGATCCCTGAAAAATATTAATAACACGCAGAAATACATATATATTTAATATTTATAACATATTAGCGACTTACTCTCCTATAGTAGCCGTTATGTTACTCCATGTCCACAAGTCTATCAGTGTACTTTATGTAAATCCATTCAGCCTTTTTAAACAAACATACGCCATACAAACTTTGCATTTTTTTTATGGTACTCAGTGATAAACGAGCAGACAGTCCACCTGATGGAAAGCGATACCTGTCGCCCAATAGTTGGGGAATGCATTTACGCATACCACCTATACCCCAGGTGGTTATGTGGGGCTCACCGGCTAGAAGAGCCGGTACTACCCACTAAACCCCAACTTTCCCCTCCCCTCCGCCTTAGTGGGACGCCGCGGGATCTCTGGTTTCCCTTCAACACGTATAAATCTGTCGCCCATAACACCTACGGTTCATGCACTTAAGTTCTATGTAACAAAACTGCAGAACCGCCGGTACGTTATCATTGTGAGGACTAAGATGTTATGCCTCTTGCCTGTAATTGCGCTGGCTACCTTATCCTTCAAACCGGAACACAACAATGCAATCATTGTTGCTTGGCGGTAGAAATAGATAAGGGGGTGATACCCACCCAGTCGGACTCCTCAGGATTGACAGAGTCCTACCACCGGTACCATTACCATTTGTAATAGAATAGAATGGAACTTGAACCCCAGACCTCTGACGTATGTGACAGAGATATATGAAAACCATTACCGGTGAGTTCAAAGTATATTATATGAACATTGTTATTCATTATATTTCTTTATACTAAATTATCCTTGTATATAATATTGTCCTTTCACGGACAGTGCGTATATGCGATATTCCATGCGAGCGGGTCGTAAAGAGACATTCACTATTGTGGAATATACCTTTAAAAAACCTGTTAAGTTATTTAAAAATAGGGTTAAATTAAAACCGTATTTACTTGTTTTCTTTGACCAGTTTCTAATGTAATTTTAGTTATTTTTAACACGCTTAAGTTAGTTATATTTAAAACTAAGGTAAAATAAAAATTGTGTAAGTTACTTCTTATAACATCAGCCATCTGCCAGTAAATTTCTCGTTAAAATCGGTCCAGCCGTTTCTGAGATTAGCCAGAATTATTAGATTATTATATTTTCATATGCATTAAGTAAGCTGTTATTTTTGAGATTACAAACAGACACTGCAATTTGATTTATCTGTATTGATTAGAAAAACCAACAGTCTACCTTTAGTAATTTTAATACAACAAAGTAGCTATCCCGCATACGTGTCAATTTATCTTAATTCCATACATTTTCATCAACAAGAAACTCTCCAATATACGTAGGTACATAGTAATATGCTGTACTGACAAACAATGTTTTAATGGCACTCTAAAGTCAAGGGGACTCTTGGATGAGTATAATATATTAAGCCTATCGTCGATATTTTTAGTACAGCTAAACAATATCTAGGTGATGAGATCCACATTTTCATAAAAAACTTATCACTTTCATAAATTCCAGTTTTTCTTGCTAATATTATAGATAAATGGAAATGACCATATTCGGTTTTTTTAACCGACTTCTAAAACGGAGGTTCTATGTTCGTCTGTATGTTTTTTTATGTATGTTTATCGATTTCCCGGAGATGGCTTTATCGATTTCGCTACTTTAATAGAATAATAGAATTCAGTTCTATTAGTAGGTCTCGAGATTGTCCAATAAGTTTTTTTTTTACATAGAGTTTTCCGTTTTCGAAAAATAAGTAAGACCATGAATTGTAAAGTATGTTAATAAATTTAATATTACTTGTTGTCGTATGGTCTTGAAACTTTTTTTCTTTTTTCTACATACATAATTTAGTATGTAACAGACCGGAAAGATTCATATATTTTATCTCGCAAACAGATTTTCACATGTATGTATGTATGTAGATTTTTACATACAAAGTCATATTTCCATCTAAATTCCTATGGATAAAATACTTAGCTCCGAATATTACAATATAAAAATATCGAAAAGTAAATTTAAAAGCAGTTTTATTCAATATGCCAGTATAAGATCCCATTCACACAATAACGCCCCTCTTCATGCTAACAATGCTATCCGATATTTCAGGCGGAGATTACAGGTGACGAAAAATCGCTTTTCATTTCAACCCACTGTTATGGAGACTGCTTTAAACTAATTTATATATACCGCTTTGTTCGTCTGAAAGTGTTATTACAATATTTTATGACGTATTATATGATAGAATGTTCAAATATGTTTTTTTTTTAGTGTTGTTGTTAGAATAATATACTTATCCCTTGGGCGTACTTAAGAAACATATCGAAAATGAGATAAGGTAAATGAAAATATTCTCACATATAAAATATTTATGTTAGTAATAAAGTATGAACTAAACAATCCATAACTCCATACTAATATTATAAATGTGAAAGTTTGTGTGTTTGTTACTCTTTTACGCCAAAACGGCTGAACGGATCTGAATGAAATTTGGCACAGAGATATATTATAATTTGGAATAGCACATAGGGCATTGTTTGCACGTGAGGGCAGTGGTAGCCCAGCGGCAATGCGCTCGCTTGGGAAACCGAGTGAAGCGGGTTCAAATCCTGGGTCTCGCACCTCTGATATTCTCATATGCGAATCATTTCTAACAGGATTACCGCTTGCCTTACGGTGAAGGAAAACATCGTGAGGAAACCTGCATGTCTGAGAAAACCTAGCAAGTTTTCGAATGACATGTGAAGTCCGCTAACCCGCACTTGGCCAGCGTGGTGGACTATGGCCTGATTCCCCTCGTATTGAAGGGAGGCCCGTGCCCAGCAGTGGGACGTTAAAAAAGGCTGAATACAATACATACACAACTAATCAAAAAACAAACAATGCAACAAAAACCTGTTACTCCAGTTGACAGTATCCGTGTACTTAATTTTATACAAATAAGCCCAGCCATTTCAGCGTGTCTTAAACCGACCGTTATTTTTAAGGATCCAAGCTTGGACTCGTGGTTATGGCAACAATTAGCGACTTATCCTCCCTTTGCTCGGTTGCGTCCCTACGTACATACGTTTTAAATACTCGTAGATATAAATAGTTATTAGCCAGCGTTAGCGGTGTACATTTTTTTTGTAGTGAATTTTTCCGATGTTGTAACAGATATTCTGCTATTCGAAGCAGAGACAAATCCACCAAATCAAAGATCATCAAAATCGGTCCAGCCGTTCTTGAGTTATAAATGGTGTAACTAATCCGACATTTTATACACATATATCTATAGTTTATTGTGTGTATGTGTATATTATCTTTATTCTAAAAATACACGGAACATGTAATAATATTTATGTTCAGTATAATTTTAGAAACATTAATTCTATATTATGTTGGATATTGTTTATTTACATTAGAACACAGCACCATCTAGTTCCATGGTAAGCTACGAGGCTTGTGTTATGGATACCAGATAGTTGGTACACTATACATATATTATTTTAAATACATATATATTATAAATATAAACACCCATGACTGGAGTACAAACATTCGTGCTCATTACACAAATGAATGCCCCCAGCTGGACTCGAACCCGCGACACTGGCTCAGCAAGTAGGGTCACTACAAACTGAGTCAAACGTGTCGTCAAGTTATTCAGTACATAATATGTATATATAGTATACAATAGTTAGTACATAAAAAATATTTAGTTTTAACGTAAGGCTAATAATTTATAGGGATATAATTACCTCATGTTACAAACCACTGTGTGTTGTATTCTAGTCATGTCGTGGTTGACGTGAATTTCGTTTTGTAAATTGGCTTCAATGCATAGTGGTGGTTTTATAATGATAGTACATATTTAACACACACCCTATGGACACTCGTAACTGTTTTAAGGGCACTTATTTATACATGTAAATATGATGAATCGTTCGTTAGTTTGTACATAATCGATGTTTATAGACTACCTTATATCCCGGTACATATATACCTTCCGATACATGAAATAATTACAAAAGTTTTTTTTTTATTTAGATTTAAGTTTCCCCATGCTTCGAGTGCTTTACAGCAAACATGTTATTAAAAACCTCCAGAAAAATTACATATTCTAGGTCCAACTGAAATGGGCTGAGGATCAGAATAAAAATAAAAAATAAAGTTATTTTTTATGTCAAACCTTTAAATCTAACTAAATACTATGAATACGAA
The DNA here is from genome assembly GCA_033884665.1 of Argynnis bischoffii washingtonia. Lineage (NCBI taxonomy): Eukaryota > Metazoa > Arthropoda > Insecta > Lepidoptera > Nymphalidae > Argynnis > Argynnis bischoffii. The sequence goes on from JAEMGE010000029.1 coordinate 8,109,953, forward strand.
AAATTACAACTTCTTCTCATAGCTCAAAACAGACCGATTTTAGTTTCTATATTTATAGATACATATGTATGTGTGTACGTCTTAATAAGATGCTCTCACAAAGTGTTTACAAATGCACGTGTTAGATCTTAAATAGACAAATGTAACAACACAATAACATAAGGGTATTTGTTCAAATGTTAGAAATTAGAATAATTGTTGATAAATATTTACAACGCCATTCATAGCCCGCTCGTCGCGCCGCGCCGTGACGATGACATGCAAAACAAACAGGTTCAAAGCGACGTCTGACGGCGTGTGATTAACTTTACTTACACTGTCTACCGGTGGCTTAATGACTGTTTTTTTGTTTTTTGAAATATCTTTATTTATCAACATAAATCATTAATTTAAGTATATTTCTAGTGTAAATTTAATCCTAGAAGTACATATTATATACTATTATAATATTTGTTTAACAAGTACACAGACTTATATAAAACTTATAGCAAAAGGTAACACTTGCATATAAATAATTATTATTAAAGACTAGACAGTAGGTAATAAGGCTTAATGACTATTTTATTATATACTAGCCGCTTAGCCTGGCTTCGCTCTGATACGTTCCTCGGTGTCTTTTATATTTATAATCTATTATACAAATCAATGAAATTGAAGTGTCTGTTTGTAATGACAAAATAACAGCTTTTTACTAAATGCACGTGAATACGTTTACTTTTAACAAACAAAAAAAAAACATTTCATTTTTTTATTTTTATCTGTATGTTTGTTCTGGCTAATCTCAGAAACGGCTTGACCGATTTTCACTGGCAGATAGCTGATGTTATAAGGAGCAACTTAGACTACTTTTATTTTAGAAAAAGAATTAAGATGCACCCGAACGAAGCGAGGGTAAGTCACTAAAATTATATGTACATATGTATATAGTTAGAGCCACTTTTTGACTAATTTTATTACTGAAAGTATTAATCCACTCATTGAAATACGCTAAGTCGCTATAACGCGAGAGAATAAAGCTTACTCACTTATATGCACACATACTTCCAATCGAACATAAATATGTGTATGAGTTCATTTTACATTTCGTTCTGACTCAAAAACCTTGAAGTTAACCAATTTTATTTAGGCACCTCTAATGAGAAACTTTGACTTTAACAACTCATCAAAGATTGATCACAATCGGATAAATAATTTAGGAATGCATAATAATAATTTAGTCCCGAAAATAATTTTAGGTAAAAAGGAACTATTGCAATTCCATTAGTCGCTTCTGAGAAAGCGTGTATAAATATAAATACATTAGCGACTTACCCTTGCTTTTAATTTGTTTTTCTTTACTAATTATTGAGGAACTTCAGCATATTCAATAAAAAAATCGAAAACAGTTTGTTCTTTTTTATGTACTTAGATAGGAAACTTCTATTCATAAAATATAAATAAATAAATATGTTGGGGCAGTAACACACAGCACCATCTAGTTCCATGGTAAGCTACGAGGCTTGTGTTATGGATACCAGATAGTTGATACACTACACATATATAACCTTAAATACATACATATTATATATATATAAACGACTGGAATACAAAAAAAAAATAATGTCCCCAGCGGGACTCGAACCCGCGACCGCTGGCGCGTCAAGTGGGATTACAACAAACTGAGCCAAACGTGTCGTCAAAATGCATATATATTCTCCTCAAATTTTCAGTAATGATTATGATCGAATTTCGACCACTTGAAGTTTTGATTAGTTACCAAAAACTATAACCTCCCATGGTATTTAATATTTGAATTACCAACTAGAGATATCAGATAAATAACGACGTTTAAAGCAACACGTCCGTAGAGTGATTAAACTTTGTTTACACTTACGTAAGAGTAAATACGTACGTAAGAATGATTGAGGGGTCGTTTTATTACTCATTTAGCGGTTCGTTCTTACCATAGCAATATAGGATTTTATATGTAATACTAGTGGTACCCGCGGCTTCGCTCGCATTCAAACTTCCGATCGCTACCAAACTTCACAGGATCACCCGCTGGGCTAAGAAGGTTGCCTGAAACTCGAACTCGAACTCATCAAAATCGCTTCAGCCGTTCTGGAGTCCATAGGGAACATATATACACACATCGATTATATATATATATATATATATATATATATATATATATATATATATATATATATATATATATATATACGTATAGGTATATAGATTACGTATAGTAGGTATATGACGAGTTTGTTACTAAATATTTGTATTATGATTTGTTTATAACTATATTTTTTTGTTAATAAAATGGTTATTACTGTGTTTTCGCTCGATGTTCCGCTAGCGTTTTAACATTGATATAAAGTATCAGAATTTCACTCCAATATAACTTAACTCATGCTTTATTATCAGTTGTTGTTGTTATTGTTGGGACATTATCACACAGCACCATCTAGTTCCATAGTAAGCTACAAAGCTTGTGTTATGGCTACCAAATAGTTGATACACTACATATAATATACTAGCGACTCACCCTCGCTTCGCTTCGGGTTCGTCCCTAGACAAAAACAAATCTATCCCACGGGAACCGTACATTTTTCCGGGATGATATATAGCCTATAGCCTTCCTCAGTTAACGGGCTATCGAATGCAAAAAGAATTTTTCAAATCGGATTAGTACTTTCTGAGATTAGCGCGTTCAATCAAACAAACAAACAAACTCTTCTGCTTTATAATATTAGTATAGATAACTTTAAATACATACATATTATAAATATAAATATATTTATTAAGTTATATTTTCATAAGAATAGATTTCATAAGAAGATATTAACACACTAACGAGCGGTATAAGCCTCGAGTGTTGTATTTCTTCTTAATCGGAAGCTACAGCTACGCCGGCCGCTACTCCTATCCAGACTATAAATCATGCAGATAGTCTTATTTGCTTTTACAGAGAAACTGTGAAATTTATTACATGAAGAAAAGAATTAAAATACGTAATAATTTATTATAATTATAAATAATATTGTCTTCACACAGTTTTTTTAGATTTTTATCTGTTTTCGCTTTCCGGAAACGCTATGAGTGAAAACAGTACTATCTTCGGTAGGTACCTACCTGAGTTTCTTTTGCTTCCTAGGTTTCTTTTTGTATTTCTATTATTATTATATACTTTCTACTAACCAGTAGCCTATGTGTTATTCCAGGTCATAGTCTATCTGTGTACTAAATTTCATCTAAATCTGTCCAGTCGTTTCAATTTGACTGTCTATTCTTTTTTTTATTTTTTTTTTGTGTGCGCTATATTTTTACCAATTTACGTAATAGTTTTTTATTATCATCTATTTCTAATAGAAGTAGTAATGGAGTGTTTAATCACAGCCTGTACGTACGTAAACTTCTTAAGCTTTAAAGCTTCAAATTAAACTTTTAAGCCAATACACAGGTCGTAGACTGTTAATTAAATTTGTTTTTATAATTAAATATAACTTTTTAAACTATAATTAAACGTAAGTGCCGCTAAGAAAGCGCATAAACTGTATAGCGGTAGTTTGTTTGTGTTAACATAAGATAATTTCCTTCTTAAGCAGTTTGCATACCTAATTGCCTCCCAAGCGGAGAAAGGAGATCGTATACTTTGAAATAACGTTGAAAGTATAAGAAAGCTGTATTAAATACTTTTAATATCTTCGGTTAATGTTTCCTGTCACGAAGGTGTAGTGGTAGGATCTACGTACTTTGTAATGAAGGTAGCCAGTTCGAAATCCGCTCTCGCTTCGTTTAAGCCCTAATTACATGTGTGATACTTAATTTTTATTTTATAATTATTGTATTGCAATATTGTAAACGAATATTATTTAAAAATAGCAACTGTTGAGTTTCTCGCCGGTTTTTCTCAGCAGAACTGCCTTCCGAGCCGGTGGTAGATTCCTCACGGACAGACTACACTGACATTTAATTTAATTTTTGAAAATGTTAAAGTGACGATTCAAAAGTGCTTGTAAAAGTCAATTTGAATAAAGTATATTTTGATTAGATTTGATTTGACAGATTTTTTTGCTACATAATCTATACATATAAATAAAATTGGAGTGTCTGTTTTTAATATTAAAATAACTTTTTACTAAATGCATATGGATGTATAAACGGTACATATACCAAAGCAACATTTTTTACAATTTTTGTCTGTCTGTCTATCTGTTTGTTCCGGCTAATCTCTAAAATGGCTGAACCGATTTTGACGGGACTTTCATTGGCAGATATATGATGTAATAAGGAGTAAATTAGGCTACTTTTATTTTTGAAAAAAATAGGGTCCCACGAAAAAAAATTAAAACCAAATTAATTTATTTTGTTTTGGAAGGCAACCTAGAGACGAACCCGAGCGAAGTGAGGGTGAATTGCTACTTAAAATATAAATAAATATTTCATAGAATCCTCATAAAACATTAAATTGTGTGATTATAGTTTCCTATATTACCTAGTCTTAAAATCAACTATCCTGTAAGAATGGCAAACTGATAGTTAACAGACGAAAAGTATAACATGGCCTGCTGACATCCTCTTTGTCGGCTTTATAAAATACTAACTTTTGTCCGCGGTTCTGCTTACGTAATAGGTACATGAATAAAAAATATCTTATGTGATAATCTAGGGTCTAAGGCATTGTAATCTCCGTTCGAACTTCACTTAAATCCATAGATCCGTTACAGCACAAAAAGCGCATACAGCACTATCTCAGAATTTCAAATTCCATATTTATAATATTAAATTATAATTAAATAGCGGCTCACCCTCGCTTAGCTCGTGTTCGCCTCTAGAAGAACAAAAATAAATCTATCCCGCGGAAAATATACATTTTTCCGGGATAAAAAGTAGTCTATGTGTTATTCCAGACGATAATCTATCTCTGAGCCAAATTTCATCCAGATCCGTTCAGTTGTTGTGGCGTGATTGAATAACAAACGTCCAAACATCTATTTAAACTTTCACATTTATAATATTAGTAAGATTTCATATAAACCTAAGTTGATTGTATATAAACATCAGGACGGTCTTATTTAGAATCCAACAAATTCTTAAGCTTATACTGACAAAGTTTTCAATTATTTTTTTGCACATGTCATTTTTTAATCTCACTCTTAACGTTTATTACCTTTAAAAGCTCGACGCTCGCAGAAAATGGGATGTAGCGCGCTATTAGCGTTCCCGTAGCATTCTTTAAAATTGTTATTAACTGTGAATGGAATTATTAATTAAATATAAGAAGTTCTTCGCTTCTGGAGCTTTTTTGACTCGTGTTTCGAAGTTCGCATAGGTTTCAGGCAAATCTTTAGGTCATTTTTTATATAAAAATTCTGTATTTTATCCATCTATATTTCAATAAATTAAAAAAAATCGTTTCTAATATTATCTACTATTTGAGTTGCTGCAGTCGTGTCACACTATGTCTTTATGAGTATTTTCAAGTCGACGTGCTTATAAAAACTATTGAAAAAGATGCACTTAAAAATTACCTTTTGCTTCTTCACGCTGAAAGGGCTAGACCGATTTGGATGAGATTTGGCAAACAGACTTTTACCTGAAGTAACACGTAGGCGTAAGTCTCTTAGAAAATCCGAGCGAAATAGGGGTAAGTCGCTAGTATACACAATAAATCAAACGATATGCCTTTACGGAACCAATAGAAAAAACTTATCAGTGAACAAAATTCACTACATATTTAACTGTATTTTATAACTCGGTTGGCTGCGCATCCCTTCCACGAATGCCCGGGCCATGATAGCCATTTAGCCGCGACTACTGGCGCTACGTTATCTGTACCGCCCTTGAAGCTATAAATTGGAATATTCATTCGCTTTGTTTCCATACATTTAGTACGAAATGCTTTTTCTTTATTTCGACAGACGTTGCAGGTAATCTTTTTTTTTGTACGAGCTAGTTGTTGCACGCGGTTTGCTCGCGTGTTATTATTTCTGTTTTGGCCACACCCAGTACGTGTAATGCCCGCTTTGTATATAAATGTGTAGAGTGGGGAAATCCTATTGGGATGAAACTGAATCGTTAAAAGTGGGTAAATGTTAAAGTAAAATATATATGTATATACATATATGTATGTTAACCGCGACTTCAAAAATAGTAGAAATCGGACTGTAGTATATGTATTCTTTGTGTATATGTTACGAGATATTATCGCGATTTTCATATTCTTATGCCGAAACAATCTTAAAGGTGGTTCCATATTATAAATTAAAAAAAATCCATCCCTAAGAATGCAATTATTACTTTCAGTTAATTTTGAAGTCGGTGTTACACTGTGCATCGTCTTTTGTTAAATATTACCTACGCAATGAGAAAGTTCCATTGAAAACCGACCAGCCGTCCTTTCTTACATGGAACAAAATTGTAACTCAGTATTAAGATAATTTGTATAAGAAACCAAAGTCGAAATTCAATATTGATAAATAATAATTGTTACAATTTTGTTCTTTGCGATTGTCGACAAGATAAAATGCAAGTAAAATGCAAGATAAATAGACAAAGTTACCGTAGAAAGTCTACTATATATGTATGTATGTATATAGGCTTTAACCTCCGCTACTTGATTATGCAATTTGATAAAGTTTGCGAAGCTATAATATATTATTATTTGTTTATACATTTGCTGGGATATGTATGTAAATATTGGTCGTATACTCGTGATGTATGTTGATTGTGTTCAATATTTACATTTCTTCAATTTGTGCAATCATTCAAATTCAAATTTTCAAATTCAAATATATATAATTTATTGCGAATTTGGGTTATAATATAATAGATTTAAATATTAATATTAACAATGTCCAGCCAAATTCAGCTTTAGAGCATGCAATAATACAATTTAATAACAATTCATATTTTTTTTCATTTCCTTGATATTTGTTAATTAATATTTGGCTAGTCTATTTTACATAGCCGTGTGGTCCAGTGGAAACGCGCTCGCCTTAAAAACAATGGACGCGAGTTCAATTCCCGAGTCTGTATTAATCTAAACAGTTTGTTTAATACAGATATAATATACAGACGTAATCTAAGAAAGTATTATGGAAACAATTTGTTATAATTTTTTACGTATCGAGCCTATAAAGGTATCATTAAAAACATCTTATTAATATAAATTATTGTGGCTGTGATACTGTTTACAAATGTAATTTATGTTGGATATTGACTTTGAACTAATTACAGTAAACAAACATATTTTATTTTATCAATAACTATAGGTATATTTTTTGAGTATATACTAGTATATCGTGTGGGTATTCTTAACGTATTTCAGTTCTACAAGACTGAGTTAAAATGTATGTTTTGTTACGTTTCATGTCTAAACCGAATGTAGAATGTGTCGCTTTACAACGTAATGCATTTTACAAGTTTTCGTTTCGGATTTTTGGTAAATGACTGGAAAAACCGTCACTAGCAAAATGTTTCCAAGGCAACCTTTCAAATAAAAGGATTCCGCCAAACAACAATTGTTCAGGAAGTGTTTTTTGAATCTCTTTTCATTTTTAAATAACTCTCTAACGACGCGCGATGAAAGAGATAGGTACCAAAAATCAACACAACAAAAATCCTTGCATACAAAATGAGGCCCCTGTATAAAGCATCTACTCGCTAAATTTCATTTACATAGACTTTAAACCATACATTATGAGGGAGATAGAGGTATATAATGTGCATAGTGGAACTAGAAGACTTTATTTTAGACTAGCGAATCACCCTCGCTTCTCTCGGGTTCGTTCCTAGGTGATTTTTTAAATTGATATAACTTTTTTATTTTTGAACCGATTGAAATAAAATAAATAATAAATGTTAAGTGAAGCTTATACCACAATGCATTAGTGAAAACCGCACCCAAATCGGTTAGGCCGTTTCTGAGATTAGTGTGCACAAACGCACAGACAAACAGACAAAAAATCTAAAAATCATTGTTTTGGGTTCTATTGCGTTAAGGAAAACCCCCAATAATAGTTTTCTCAAATATCTTCCATGTACAGAAAATGAATAAGTAGGCCATATTTTCGTCAGTTTAAAACAGATTTACATAAATCTTTCTTCTACAATTACTTTAAAGTAATATTTAAATGAAGTGTACCTTTATATTTAAAAACTAGCGACTCAGCCTCGCTTCGTTCGGATTTGTCCCTGGACAAAAACAAATTATCCCACGGGAACTGTACATTTTTCCGAGATAGAAAGTAACCTGTGTGCCATTCCAGATTATAAGCTATCTCTGTGCCAATTTTCATCCAGATCCGTTCAGCCGTTCTGGCATGATTAAGTGGCAAACATCCATTCATCCAAACTTTCGCATTTATAATATTAATGGAATTGATCATACTTCTTACTTTTATGTATAAACAAAGTAATATATACATACATATGTATGTCTCTATAGACATACATATATAATATTATACATACATATATATTAGTACATTGGCTATTTACTCAATTTTAGAAAAGTTACCTAGCCCAACTAGTGTATTACATAAGAAATAAATATTATTATGGTGAAAGTAGGATAGATTTCCCAGAGATGAGATATTTTCTCGCAGTAAAAGTTATCCTATAAACTGACCCGAATAACCAGTTATCATCATACCAAATTTCACCAAAATCCCTCCAGTGCTTTTTCCGTGATGCGGCCACAGACAGACAGACATACAAAATTTCTAAAAACTATAGATTCGGCCTCTGTATCGGTAATAATGACTATTTCAATAAGATTTTCTAAAATATACTATTTAATGTACAGATTCGACTCAAAACTTTATTATATGTTAATATTTTAATACATAAAGCGTATATTAATAGTTAAAATACCAAATTTTGGCATCGAAACTTACAATAACGAGTTACATCCGGATTACATTAACGGAGACTGTAAGATAAAAGTTATTATATCATATGCTTTGGAGTTTTTGGCTTCTGTTATTTTAGAGACTATTTTTCATACTTTTCATCTATACAGATAAATAAAACTGAAGTGTCTGTTTGTAATATCAAAAAAACCGCTTTATACTAAATGCACATGGCATTATATACGGTACTTATAAGAAAAACACAATTTTTAAAAATTTTGCTGTTTGTCTGTTTGTTCCGGCTAATCTCCGAAATGGCTGGACTAATTTTAATGGGACTTTCACTTTCAGATAGCTGATATTATAAGGAGTAACTTAAGCTTCTTTTATTTGAGAAAAAGAATTAGGGTTTCGCTCAAAAAAATTGAAACACAATTAGGGATGAACGCGAGGCAAGCGAGCGTAAGTCGCTAGTTTTACTATAAAATAACATATAAAATATCAAACAAATTGGTTGGCGTATTTCTTTCTCATTTTATGAAATATTAGCCTTAATCTTCAGTGAACGTCCAGACAATACTACAGTAATTTATATCAAGCAAACGATATCATATATTCGTCCAAGGGTCATTTGAACAAAGCATTTTTCCCCAAGCCACTTTCCATACATTACTCATAATAAAATAAATGGAATTACATATGAATAGCTTTTATTTATTTGATATAAGTAAATGTTGTCTTATATATATAAGTTATTTATGTTTTCATATAATGATAATGAGTTTATTAGTCTAAAGTGTATATGATCACATGATATTATAGTAATAAATTAATAAGAAATATGTTGGGGCATAAACACACAGTACCATCTAGTTCCATGGTAAGCTACGAGGCTTGCGTTATGGATACCAGATAGTTGATACACTACACATATATAACTTTAAATACATACATATTATAAATATAAACACCCATGACTGGAGTACAAACATTCGTGCTCGTCACACAAATAAATGCCCCCAGCGGGACTCGAACCCGCGACCGCTGGCACAGCAAGTAGGGTCAGTACAAACTGAGCCAAACGTGTCGTCATGTAATGACTCGTCCTGGCTTCGTTCGGCCGTTGCACGTTTCATATGAATAATTAACGACTTACCTTATGTAACAGTAGCCTTTATGTTATACCAGGTTAAACTCTATTTGTGTACTAAATCTCCTATAGATAATTTTAAGTGCAAAAAAATTTTGCTCTACTCTACTGTACAATGTTTTTATAAACATGACTAGCAACTCACCCTCGCTCCGCTCGGGTTCGTTCCTAGTTACGTTTAAACATTTAGCTCAGAGATGAGATATTTTCCCGAAGTAAAAAGTATCCTATATGTTGACCCGGATAACCAGCTATCATCATACTAAATTTCATCAAAATCTGATAACAGACAGACAGACAGTCAGACGTACAGACAGACGTACAGAGAGACGTACAGACAGACGTACAGACAGACATACAGACAGACAAAAATTCTAAAAACTATAGATTCGGCCTCTGTTCGATAATAATGAGTATTTCAATAAGATTTTCCATAAAGTTTTTTTTTAATAATAATATACTTTATTAGCAAAAAAGTATTTAATGTACAGATTCGACTCATTTAGAATTATTATATTATATGTATAGAATACTTACAAAATTTAGGATTAGAGTAAGGTAAGGATAAGTGACTAGTATTATGAGATATAACGTAAGATATAAGATAAGGCGTTTTTCCTAATTATTATTTTCACTTTATAGATGCACTAGCGACTCACCCTCGTTTCGCTTCGGGTTCGTCCCTAGACAAAAACAAATCTATCCCACGGGAACCGTACATTTTTCCGGGATGATATATAGCCTATAGCCTTCCTCAGTTAACGGGCTATCTAATGCAAAAAGAATTTTTCAAATCGGATAAGTAGTTCCTGAGATTAGCGCGTTCAACCAAACAAACAAACAAACAAACAAACAAACAAACAAACAAACAAACAAACAAACAAACAAACGAACAAACAAACTCTTCAGCTTTATAATATTAGTATAGAATTTTATGCAGTTACTTGGATAACTTACATAATATTAAAACTTGACCTCCTTCACTTGCCAAATTCTTGGTATAAGCGATGTTTGAAGCCAAAACGTATTGGAGTGAAAGTGTTTCGGAGCTCAAGATGTACATTAGTTTAGTTATCGGATGTTATATCTCGCAGTGTAGAGTATTTGCATTCATATTGCATATAGGTATTACTATATACTAGCACTTGTGATATTGGTATATAACTTTAAACAACAATAAAATATATAAAACAACATACAACTCCAAACAAAATACACTTAGGCAGTGGTAGCCCAGTGGTGACGCGCTCGCTTGGGTAACCGAATGAAGCGGGTTTCAATCCCGGGTCTCGCACCTCTGATATTTCGAATGATTGCATCAATAGCAATTGTTCATATCCTTTTTACTGTATAGGAAAGACCTAATAGCCTGCAAACAGCTGAACAGATTTTCTTGATTTATAACTAAGAACACTGTAGATTAAATTACCTTTCAAACAAAAAGACCAAATTAAAATCGGTTCAGCCGTTTGGGCGCTACGATGCCACAGACAGACACACATATACACACGTTAAACTAATAACACCCCTCTTTTTGTGTCGGGGGTTAAAAAAAAAAAGAAATCATATACACCACGAAGTTTTACAAAATATTGCGATTCTAAGTTGTAGCAATAGTGACCCAAGTGACTTAGCTCTTACTATTAGTATAAGAAAAGTTAAAAATACATATATGAAGCATCAATTTCAATTACCTTTCTAAAAATATTTAAAAAAAAAACCTTGAAATTTAGGTCGAGTTTCAAATGGCGCGTACTAAGAATCCTTAAAAAGGGTTGAACTTTAACACTTCACCAGACCTATAGTATGTGCGACCCATACAACTTTTTGCCTTCCGATTATGTACGGAATTTATGATATATTTTCAGTATATCCTCATTTGATATTATCAATGCGATAAGTTATTCTGGTAGGCAGTGGTAGCCCAGTGGTAACGCGCTCGCTTGGACAACCGAGTGAAGCGGGTTCAAATCCCGGGTCTCGCACCTCTGATATTTTCATGTGCGAATCATTTCTAACATGATTACCACTTGCCTTACGGTGAAGGAAAACATCGTGAGGAAACCTGCATGTCTGAGAGAACCTAGCAAGTTTTCGAAAGACATGTGAAGTCCGCCAATCCGCACTTGGCCAGCGTGGTGGACTATGGCCTGAGTCCCCTCGTATTGAGGGAGGCCCGTGCCCAGCAGTGGGACGTTAAAAAGGGCTGAATACAAGTTATTCTGGATATATACATATAATTATGAAATAAATAAATATAAATATGTTGGGATATTAACACACAGCACCATTTAGTTCCATGGTAAGCTACGAGGCTTGTGTTATGGATACCAGGTAGTTGATACACTACAAATATAAAACTTTAAATACATACATACGTATTATAAATATAAACACCCATGACTGGAGTACTAACAGACGTATGTTCATACGTACATAACATATACATAATTTATGGCGGAGGGACTGGCTATGTATTAAGCACTGTACCTCAAGTGCTTCACATGGGATATTTATCAATACCAATGGTTTTTTTTATATGTATAAAAATATTACGACTTACAAAACACCCTAATCCGACCAACCGTTGCAGCGTGAAGACGTAACATACATACGCAGTATTCTTTTATTTTATTTATTTTTCTTAATATTATAAAGAGGAAAGATGTGTTTGTTTCTTGTACCGAATAAGCTCTGAAACTACTGGACTGATTTAGATGAAGTTTGAGACCCTGGAAAAGGTATAGGATAGTTTTTATCCCGGAAATCATCCTTTAAGGGGGTGAAAATGGGGATGAAAAATTGTATGGGGAATCAACCTAGGGATGAACCCGAGCACAGCGAGGATGAGTCGCTAGTTATTTTATAAGTGTGTTAGTTTATACATTAATTAGAATTTTGTAGGTTCGTTATTATATCAATATATTTTTTGTTACAGCCCGAAAGATTGAACGTGTTCAAAAATGACCAAGACAGCTGGGACTACACATGTAAGTACCTAAGCATTTAGTTGTTACATTTCTCCTTCAATCACCGTACATTGCAAATTTTTAATAATGACACTTATGATATCAACTCTTACAATATACATAAAAAAATATATATTAGTACCTAATTGTTGAAAGTTAACAAATTTAACATTTTTTATATGTATGAAGATAATGTATTTTATAATCGATAAATCAATTGTTAATAAATCTTTCCTAGTGCGATCAAAAGAGTAAAATGAACAAAAATCGTTCTTCGCTTACATCGAGACTGTCATTCTAAACTTAAATCTTGAGGTGGCTACTCACGTACTTACTTAATTACATACATATATGAGCACGCATGAGTAAGCACACATGCATGAGCGTGAATAGCTGTCTTTATGAAAAAGCTATTTGTACATTATCAAACAGTCAAGCAGACATGCATATAATTGCGAGCTTGTCAAGTATTACTCTTAAATCAAGATAAGATTTTGTATAACCAAATGAACAGGAATATTTTTAATTATAGGCTATATAATATATGGTCTCATCCCCATTGTGGGAGTGGGAGGCCCGTGCCCAGCAGTGGGACGTTAAAAAGGGCTGAATACATAAGATATGCGGGAATCAAACCAGTGTCTTTAAACGTAAAATTTTCATTTATTTAATACTTTCTTACGTTTACGGGAATATTTGACATTTTAAATAAAGTAGGTTCAAGTCTCTCCCGTGATCATGATTGCTGTAAGGCATTCGAAAAGTCGGGAACCAAAAATCTAAATTAATCTGCGAAAAAATCCGAAAAGATAGTTTTATTTTCAGTTATTGTTAAGTTCAACAAAGTAGCCTAACCGGCGCGAGCGGTATGAGGCTCTTTGATTGTGCTCGTACAGTCACTTGAGTAGTGACGTCTCGTCACCACTCGTTTTTGACTTCAAATTGGACCCTCTAGAGTGTTATAGACGTTTTAGCACTCGGCTTTTACGTTTTTCCTTTTTATTTCCATTTTATTTTCGTTTTACATTGAAGCAAGTAGGAGGTGTCTGTGTTAATGAAAAATTCTACTTTTAAGACATAGTAAATACATTTTTTAAAGTTTCATAAGAAAATGTATTAAAGTTGAGCCTTTACTGTTTAAACAGGTGCTATTTTTACAATGTAATAAAAAGGTACAAAAAAAAATCTAAATATTACAGTGGCTATAGAATTGTTCGTAGCTAGAGGTTGCATACAAAGACTAGAACATACATAAACAACAACATATTAATATAAAAATAATTTAGCATTTTTAAGGTTAAGGCATAGCTTAGGACGTTGAAAGGGCAAAGTTGTACCGGTTTCCTCGCGAGGTTTTTCATCGCCATATTAGCAAGAGTATCATCTTCAAAATGAAATTCCAATTTGCAAACCCCAGGTTGTAAACCTTCTTCATTCTGTTTCCAAAACGAGCGTGCTCTCAACGGACTACCACTGCAGTATTGTATCATATCTATATATATAAAATAAAGTCGGCTTTGTTATAACACTTATAACTCGAGAACGGCTGGACTTATTTTGATGATCTTTGATTTGTTGGATTTGTCTCCGCCCCGAATAGCAGAATAACTGTTAAAATATCGGAAAAATTCAAGAAAAAAAAATGTACATGGCTAACAATGGATAATAACTATTTATGTATTTAAAATATATATTTATCTATTTCAAATGTACATAGGGACGAACCCGAGCGAAGAGAGGGTGAGCCGCTAGTTAAAACATAGATGCATCTACGTAACTAACTCTAGACTATAGTCTTTGCCTTTTGTATCCATACAAATATTATAAATGTAAAAGTAACCGTCTGTTACCTAGTTTTCACGCTTAAACTGCTGAATAGATTTCGATAAAATTTGGCAAGGACGTAGATTCATCATACATCATGGGATCGGACGTAGGCTACCCTGAATCCCACCCCGCTCATTACGCGAGCGAAGCCGCTGGCAAAAAGTAGTCCTTAATAAATTACATGATATTTAAGGATTTATAGATAGTAATAAATCAATACAAGATTAGGTCCTGAATAAAATAAAACATACATATAAAGATATATTTATTTATAAATCAGGAAAAAACTTGCAATGTACGGTATTTTAATCATATATTATGCTATTTAAAAACTTTTGTGTTTTCTCATCAAATCTTTTTTTTTTTAATAAAGTTTATTTTTATGAATATATGGTTATATTTCCTTTCCTAAGCTCTCATAATCATGAATAAAATTAAATTGTCGCAGTAAAGAGTATCTGTAACCACGAACTAAATGAAGTGTTTGAAACGTTCGATTTAATACACGACCACTAGTTATCAGATTTTTGTTCATTTGAAAAAAAGTTTTATTTATGGTTATGATGAAATAATAGATGTTACGAAGAAATGCTTTTAAAATTGCTATTACTAAAGTTATTATAATTTATATTAAAACATTCTGAATTGATTTTAAATATTGTTTTGCTACGAAATGTTAACATCTACGCTTGATATTTTATATGCTTTGGTAGAATGCATGTATTTACGATACTTATGTAATACAAACTGAAACAAAATCATATTTCACAACATACGTCATCACAAAATGAACTTCATTTTAAATACATAATATAGACTCCGTCTTGGATGCTCATCTGTAAGTACTGTTAATACATTTCTCCAAGAATTTTACTTAAAGGACTATTTACTCAAATAAATCATAATACTTTCTTAGATTTACGCGAATATTAGACATTTAAATAAAACTATCTTTTCGGATTTTTTCGGGAGAGACTCTCTCGTGACCATGATTGCTGTAAAGCAATCGAAACGTCGGGAGCCAAAAATCAAAGTAAATCCGCGAAAAAATCCGAAAAGATAGTTTTATTTAAATAAATCATACGCATACCTCTACTTTGGGGCTTCGCCGCAGTCGGATAAAAAGGGTTTTTTAGAAATGATTTTGTCTATTCTACAAGATTATGCAACGTAAAATTAATTAAAATATATTTGACTAATATTATAATTGCGGAAGTGCTTATGTATGTATGTGTTTATTTGTACGTTTGTTACTAATTTACGCTGAAACGGCTGATGGACGGAACGATTTGGATGAAATTTAGTACACAGATAGACTATAACCTGGAATAACATATGCTACTGTTTGATAGTATTATACAGGAAAACCAGTGGCTTCCCTAGGGTGCGTCCCCAGGGACGTTATAATTTTACCTACTAAACCCTAATTCTTTTTCTAAAATAAAAGTAGCCTAAGTTACTACTTATAATATCAGCTATCTGCCAGTGAAAGGCCCGTTCAAATTGGTCCAGCCGTTTCGGAGATTAGCCGGAACAAACAGATAGACAGACAGACAAAATTTTTAAAAATTGTGTTTTTCTTATAAGTACCGTATATAATTTCATATGCATTTAGTATAAAGCTGTTATTTTGACATTACAAACAGACACTTCAATTTTATTTATCTGTATAGATGTAAAGATAAAATTTCGTTGATCAGTTCGTCGCAAGACTGAGGCTTTCTTTCAAAACGTCATTAAGACACGAGTTCGAATATTTAATGATGAATTTTCGATTTAAAAATCCACACAAATGTGCTCAGTATTATTTATATAGAGAGTTTTATATTTAGTTCATGCAAATTTGATTCTAAAATTTGAAGCATATCAACGTACAACATAACCTGGCCATCATTCCTAACATACCAGCAAAAACACTTAACGCTAAATGCTAATTTTTCATGTAAAAAAATCTTATTTATTTACTGGAGAAATTTTAATGGCGAAAAAAATCCAAGGAATTTTCGGAACTCGTGTTAATTTCAATTCTAAAACGTCTTAGAGATTACCGCGGAAATTACTATCGCTTCTGTTACAGAAGATTTGTGTAAGACATTGCTTCGCTTTAGATAGCGACGTCTTTCAGTTAAATTTATTTTGGTTATTCAAATGATATACTTTATAATTAGGATTTTTATATTGAACTAATTGATTTTTTTTATGGTTGTTTTTGATTTGCAATAGGCTAATGTGGCGTTTGTGTCATTATATTTTTTATGTATTCAGCCCTTTTTAACGTCCCACTGCTGGGCACGGGCCTCCCTTCAAGACGAGGGGAATCAGGCCATAGTCCACCACGCTGGCCAAGTGCGGATTGGCGGACTTCACATGTCTTTTGAAAACTTGCTAGGTTCTCTCAGACATGCAGGTTTCCTCACGATGTTTTCCTTCACCGTAAGGCAAGTGGTAATCAAGTTAGAAAATGATTCGCACATGAAAATATCAGAGGTGCGAGACCCGGGATTTGAACCCGCTTCACTCGGTTTCCCAAGCGAGCGCGTTACCACTGGGCTACCACTGCCTTATATTTAAAAAAAAAAATTATATGTACTGTTAATAAAAAATGTTTATATATTCCGCATTACATTATTTTAAATAATAATAAAGTATTTTTAAAGTGAAACTTCTTTAGTATCGTTGTGATTTGAAACTCGAAACGTAAATGAAACGGAAATGCGACACTAAAAAGAGACAAACACATAAATATGTATATAGGATTAAGCCGGCGAGAGAATGAGATAGAATACATTGCCATGTTGCCATGGTAACCGTTGTTATTGTCTGACAAACATATTATATTATATTCTTTCCCTATATGATACTCTATAAATATATGATTGTAATATGCCTATTAAGCCATATTTATTTGAGATAGAAAACATTATTCAGTGAAAAATAATAAAATTAATTACTGAATAATATGTAATATATACATTATGTCAAATAAAATGTAAAATAACTTTTAAACTTGGTAAAAAAATAAACCTTATAATTATCCTACTCCTGATACTCTATATTATATACATATATCTCATTCTCACGTAGATTACTTTTCTGAAGTTTCACTTCTACCGTGAGTGAATTGCACACACACGCACTTCTTTTGTTTATTTTACTTTTTAATACAGTTATCAAGATTCCACATTATTTTGCCTCACATGGGCAACTAAGCCATAAAACAACAGTATAAAATTTAAAAAATTTAGTTGGTTTTCCTCTCACTATTTCCTTCGTAAATGTCGAAATAAACCTGTTGTGGAAACTTGTAATAATTCATAGGGATCACGAATGCGCAGTCTTTGAGCTTGAGAAATATAAATTTGCTATGAGATATTGCTTATCGCAAAATCTTTATGTATTCGTGTTTTCCATGTCTCTGAATGCGAAATATGATATTATTACTTCGATTCGATTTTATAGGTTTACTAGCAGACCCGGCCACGCGTTGCTGTGGTACATATATGGGAATCGTTAATTTTGCAATAAAAAAGGAAATAATGGGATAACGGGATAAAAATTATCCTATCTTTTAAGTTGGAAAACAAGTTACAATTTGAAAAAAAAATACGTTAAGATCCGATAAGTAGTTTCAGAGTTTATCCCGGACGAACATCGTGACACGGGAATTTTATATATTAGATTAAGATATTAGGTGTCGTTGAGTAATTTTTATAATTTAAATATATTGTGACTACGGTATAATCGCTTGGTTTCCGTACGCCAAAATAATTATTATATTACATATTATCAATTGAAATCTCTTATTCTAGTGTTGTTTGTAATTTTAAAACGCAGACGCTTATGCAATATCACTTTGAGACTGATGATGATGTTCTCCTGACCGATTCCGGCCACGGCGGCCAATCTCATTGAGACAAGCCAACTGCGCAGGAGATATTATAGTGCACAAGTGTACGCGCAGACACAAGTGCACTCTCTATTCCTGTCACTCTCATACTCCGGTGGGACGACTACTCGACACGACCGGTGAGAGTTAAGGCGCAGGACCGACGGCTTTACGTGCTCTCCGAGGCACGGGGGTGTAACACCGCCAACTTCCCAACTCCGGGCTGTTACTGAGGCTTACTATACAGAAAGACTCAATAACTAAACTTGGCCCGACCCGGGACTCGAACCCAGGACCTCAGGATGTGCAGCCAGCCGTACATGCTAGCCACTACACCACCGAGGCAGTTAACTTTGAGACTTTGAGACTATAGTGTAAGTAGTAAGTGATAAGTACAGTCATACAAATAAGATTCTCAGTCCAAGATACAACGTACATTGGATATGTATGTCACTTTTTAGCTTGAACAGAGATAAATCCCATAAACACCTAGTTCGATGTGTTGACTATGTAGTTAATCCTAAGAAAAATAAGCAAAACTCAACTTGTGAGAAGTAGTTTTAAGTTTTAAATAGAATGTGCTTACTTAAAAACTAAGTTTACTTAAAATACTTAAGTTAGCAAAGTAAACTGGTCATACTTCACCTGTCTCGTTATATATAAAGCAGACTTGGCTCAAGGAAAGATCTACAAAACATTATAAAAGCCATATTACTATGAAATATTTTTATAACACAAATTTTGTTTCGGTTCCGCTACGTTTATTTTTACGACGCCATTTTGGCGCCCAACGTGGGCTCCGATTAGATGGAAACTTTTAATGAGTCTTTGTTTATTTCAACATTCTTACAATTTTTAAGCTTTGCTGTCACGACGATAATACAAAAAATATATTTCTTTTACCTTTTATATAAAACTTGACAGCATCGCTGGACGCTTATCTTGCAACTTTTAATTTTAACTCCAATATTTTTACTAAGGCTAAGTTCACATGGAACGCGCGTTAATGCATGTCAACGCGCAATCAAGTTTAGAAAGTCTTCAGTCTTCGCTTGTCAGTCTTATTCGGTTGAGCTCAGCAAGTGGATGTAGAAGAGACGATTATTTTTCCATATTTTTTTTTTTTTTTTTGTAATTTAACCAATATTACAAAAAAAAAATTGAAAAAGAAAACAGCAGATTCGGTTCACCCAATTTTGAAAAAATAGACCCAGGTTTGCGAAATTATATCCGAATATGAGAGGCAATGATTTTAAATTCTTTTATTACTATAGAATGTCTATAAAACCATTCGACAATTTGCCTCAACTCATCCAATGGAAGAGCGCGCTCAACTGAACAGTAAGCGGACGTTACATATTTATCAAAGTTTAGAGACTTTTCTCTGAGCGCAGCGCTCACGTTCGCTGACGCGCGCTCATATGATCGGTTTTAAGTAAATATAAAATACCAGGATGTCTAAATTCACGATTTGAAAACGCGCGTCAATATTTTGCCATCTGAAGGTAGCCTAAAGCTGCTAGCTATTCTTACTAAATCTATCATAGGTTACTAAGATACGGATAATAATTCACTTATATTATTATCTATTTATAAAAAGGTTATTAAGCTTTCCTTTTTATTTTATTTCGAGTTACACTATTTTTCCCTCTAACCGCCAACATTGTTTTGCTAATAAACAATATGCAATATCTCCTAAGATTAAGCCGCTATTTACAAAGAACTCACGCCAGACAGGTAATATCTACAACTTGGCAAGTGTCGCAAATCTCGAACTACCCTCGATACAAAGCCGTCGGATCATTTTGGCTCGTCTCCAATGATTGCGGATCGCAATATGCTATCGCTCATACCTTATGGGATTTTATACTTTGCCACTATTATATGTCTAACTTATTTCTATGAAAGTTGAGTACAATAGTAGCTTTAATCAGTTAAAATAGAAACTTGTCCAAACAATAAATTGTCATGCTTCTATTCCACGTTGAGAATAAATATTTGAGAGTCATCAAATCTGTATTTGTACACAAAATATCCAATATCCGCAATAGTTAGTTGCTAAGGCTATTTATTTTCACCAAAGATTGAACGATTAATATACCAAAGTATAATGGTCCCTATAACCCAAAAAATAAAGGATATATTACGTTATCCTGTTTGATCTAAATGTTTACCAAGCACGCAACTAGACGCGTGGCTGTAACAAAATATTTGATTTGAACTCCAATGTGCGGCACTTTATTGAAATTTTTCTATTTTACCGAACGGACTCGATCGTTTTCAACCGGACAGAAGAGGAAAATTGTAAACCAGATTCACCGAATATTTTATCGCTTCGGTTATCTTTACGTCCGATTTATTCAAAAGTCACTCAGTTTGGAAATGTCTGTAATCGACAGAAATATCGGTGTTCGAAATTTTGATGATGACGTAATCACGCTGAAATAATGATTGTTGACCGTGGAAATGTGGACGGAAATTTTGTCTAATTTGAATTATAACTAATGAGAATGAGTAATGGAAGATGGAAAATTTTCTGATGTTTTTATTTACAGGAATAATTATGGTTTTGGTAGTAAAATAAATTCACTGATTATAGATGTATAACTATGTCGGTCATTTGGTTGCGATCCTCACTCAATAATTATGACTATGTATTGCAATAATAGATGTTCTAGTATTTTAAGCCAAAACTTTATTTTAGTGATCACTACCCATCGTCACATACTGTCTTAACTTGTAAATATAAAGAGCGGATTTTTTATTATCTCTCGTATGGATACAAATTTAGTAAATACTTGAAAAATATTCTTTACTTAGAATTCACCAGTCAAGTATTTATTTCATATCCTGTATTGTATTCAACTCTTTATTTTAACATTTCACTACTGGGTACAGGACTCCCTTCAATACGAGGGGGACCAGACCACGCTGAATAAGTGCGGGTTGGGGGATTTCACATATTTTTCAAAAAACTTATTAGGTTCTCCCAGATATGCAGGTTTCCTCACGATGTTTTCCTTTACCGTAAGAAAACTGAAATTCATGTTGGAAATGATTCGCACATGAAATATCAGGGGTGCGAAACCCAGGATTTGAACCCGCTTCACTCGGTTTTCCAAGCGAGCGCGTTACCGCTGGGCTACCGCTGTCATATCTTGTCCTGCCATATCCTGTATTAATTCAATTTTACATCTTGTTTTTCGCAAGGCGACGTAACGTAAATTACCATAAATTGATAGGCAATAAATCGAGTTTCTTTTTCTTTCAACATCTAATTATCGTTCATCCGATTCACCGGTACGCGTGAATGCGGTATTTCCATACAATAAGGTCAGGGGAACCTTGCGAAGTGCAATTTCCTTACCTCTACTCCCCTCCGTCGCGTTCACGACACCCCCTTTCGTTTCCGTCCATTAGAGGCAGGGTGTGGTTACAGTGTCTGCTTGGATATTAATAAGATCTATTACGACGTAAATAATTGATAGATTAAAAGGAAAAGTTCTTTCATATAGTTCATCTCCCATTTTTATGTCTTAATAATGTTTTTTCTGAATATTTATATTATTAGTATGACCAATACAAATCGATGGATGTCGGCGATATTGTGTACGATTGTTTTCCGATACAGAACAATATTTTGTTTGACTTTTGTTTAAATTGATGTGAAGGGGTAGAAATACCTACTAAAATATAATGTAATTTACTTTACGGTTACCGCTATTCGCTCGATATAGACGCAATACAGAAGATGGCACGTCTTGAATGAAGTGTTTCACGTAACAATATCAATTCACTTGTATCGAAATTACTGTTTTGCTTTAATGTTTTTATTTGAGGTTCGATAGAATTTTTCTATTTTCATTGTAAATGTTATTACTGCTACAATGTTTTAGAATAAGAAATTTACCACTGCCATTCTCATAAGGAAAATTTAGTCTGAGAAATTTTTTCTTAGTAAGTCTTAAAAGTAACATAAGTTTTTATATTTAAGGTATATTACTCGGTTATTACTTTTTCAAAAAAGTAATATTCCACGAGAACTACTAGGTTTCTTGAATACTTTGCTGCTCAAGAACTTATATATTTTCTTTTTTTTTTATATACTTTTACGTACTTTCTATACCCTGTTTTTTAATCTCAGAGACAAAACTGACATTACATGGGTTGTCAGTTTTTTGCAATTCTTAAATAATGATGTGCCACTATCGAAAATTAATGTTAATAAAATCAAGTATCGTTTTTTTATTTAAATAAGTTATTCTTAAATTATGTGTAGGTACTTATTTAAAACGAAAGAATACAAAGTTTATAAAGTAAATTTAAATTTAATAATGTTAATTTAATGATACTTAATGATTTAAAATTAATAAATATGATATTTAATGATTAAAAATTAATACTGTTAATTTTAATTATACGCTTTTGAATATAAAACTTTGAAGCGAATCGTCTAATAAAGATAAAAAGTTACGATTCAACAAACCGGTATCGTATGTAAAACACTGCACAAAAGAGCTGGCAACATTATTTGTAAATTTGACATTTGCGTGTGTCAATTTAGTCTCTGACATTAAAAAGCAGATTATATTATGTAATAGTTACTTCAATTCGTTACTGTTTAAAAGGAAGTGCAGACCAACACAGTTTAACTTTTTTAATATTTGTAAAGATTAAAAAAAATCATAACGTTTTATCAGAACAAAAGCTTAGCCCTGCTCGTATTTCATCCCTTTTGTCACAAGCATTCCACTTCAAGCGTGCTACCTTTAACTTTTACAAGGTATAAAATCAAAGGTTTTGTCCCCTCTTGCATTTGACAGGTTTAAGCAATATTCTAAATATTTCGGTATCGGTTTATTTGTCACCGTATTTCTCAGATCTCAGATACTTGTTACCTTCCGTGACCGTACGATGCAAACCGACATTGAATGCTGTAGCATCACGTGACGCTGCTCCCTAAAATATTCAACTACCCTATGACCGTATTTCTCGGATTTTCAACCTTATTCGAACAAAATAAAGGCGATATTCTATAGAACTTTTAGATGAAATAGGATTCATGTGCTGTCATTCGAATTTAAATCTTAAAACGATGATGTGAAAGTCAATTTCCGTATGTAGGTAGATCGAAAATGTACAGTAGTAGAAGGGTACAAATTAAATGAATTGTAATGAAGTGCCTTCGTGTTTCTCGTATTAGAAGTGCCTTTTTGGGAATTTGGAAAAACTTTTTGCGGTTGAAGTTGTAATTTTATTTTTTGTCGGAATTGTATTTTTTGTATTTTCGAGTAAACGTTGTTATGACTTTTCTGAATATTTGAAGTCGTAATCGGAGTACGATTGACTCTGATATCGACTTTTCGTAGCTTTATTTTACGTAAGCCGTAGTAGGAGTAAAATGTAAATTTTATGATTTTTTCTGATGATATTAAAAAAAGAAATCGTATATTTTAACTATCAAAAGGTCAAGCTGAGTTTTAATTTACATAGATTTATTAAAAAGGTACCAAATTAGAACTCTTCTTGACCTTTTGAGGCAAAATATCCTTTTGTCTGTCATTATTAAATTGATTAGGCTAATTGACAAAGACCTACTTTTAAAATTACAATAATATACACTTTCTGGTATGCTTCAAGTCATTGACAAGAAGAATTAATAAAATACAATAGAAAATTATTCATAATTACAACAACAACTAGTTTGTAAATATTTAATAAATCGGCCGGCATCGACTTCGAGAATATCTGATTAGTTATTCTAAATGAACACCCCCGTTTAGTTATTTTTTACTTTTTAGGGCTTGGAAGTCGTTTTTTTTTTTTTTTTTTTTTTTAATTTTTCCGTTTTTAGTGTAGACGTAATAAGCAGGTAATTTGTAAGAAGGAAATGTTTTAATAATATATTTAAGCCATTTTTTTAAAAATAATTTGTCGCTGATTTGTCTAAAACCCGCTCGACCGATTTCGATAAAAATTAAATTGGACCACTTGGGAAGTATACTCTTTAAAACGAAAAAGAATTTTCCTCCTTTTTGGATGTCGATTGAAAAGGGTTCCGTTTGTCTCTTTAAAATTGATATGTTCGTTTAAACCAATAGTTACGTGGACGTATCGTGACTTATTTCCGAGTAATTGTAGCGATTTAGTATTCAGCCGCAAACGTCGATATCGCCTATTATTTATAGTCTATGGGCAATAGGTTATAGGTCTTGCGTGTTTCAACTGCTGTCTTATATGCAGCTCGCATGAAACCTGGATTTAGGTTGTTTATTATTCATTGGTTTGATGGTATTTTTAGTATATACATATATTATTATGTAAGAAAATGTCTTGTTATTTTAATGACTAGCCTGTACCTGTACCAGATCCGAAGGTCCTGGATTCGAATCCTAGGTCGGGTTAGTCTAGTTATTTGAGTTTTGTCATGAAGTTCTAACAGATCGGGATTGTATTGAAATCGGAGAGTGATAGATATGTCTGGTCGTTCCGAATTTTCGTCACACTGAGTTTGAGAATTAAAGGAATAACACTGTAATATCCTCATATGTGACCGAAATTGGTCAGGAGAACGTTTTATTTGGTTACATGTGGTTTGGGGAATGTTTTTTTTTTTCGTTATCTTTTGGCGCATCGATATTTTTTCTTATAAATGTACTTTAAAACTTCTTTTTTTTATAGAAAAGCTACACATTTATTTATGAGTAATGCAGCTTATTGTTTATCGACATAACGACTAAGTAGCGCCGCGGGTGAGAGTTAGTTTATTTTATCCTTATTTCAATAGCGATATAATTAATTTTTCCTCAAAAAATATAATTTTTTCCAAACTTCCCGTCCGTCTTTGTGTTAGATACAGAAATCAGTATTCATAGAACGCGCAGCCGATATTGACTCTGGCCCAATATTTTATTCAATTATATGTAAAAACCTCTTTTCCTTTATTGTATTTCGTTCAGACGCGGATTCTTGCTTGACATGTGTATTTATTTGGCCTATTTTATTACGTTTTCGTGTCAAAATGTGTTGAATACGTTTTGTTTCTTACTAATTTTCTAGAATTTTTGGAATAATTGAAGGGTTGTTTTTCTTGTAGTACTTATAAAAAAATATTATTCTTGCTAAAAGAAAGAAAGAATAATTAGCATTAATTAAATTAAAAACAAATAGATAAGTTTATTTATTCCGCTTCATTTAAAGTGTAAATCAAAGTCGCATTTTTTTTATTAGCCGTCAATGTCACTGGAATCCAATTCATGTACTAAGATGAAAAGCCATATGCTTTATGGCATTTTTATGGCTTTCCCTCACTCTCTGAAATCTAAACCGTTAAACCTTATTATTATTGGCTACTTTTCGTTACAATACGAACTAACAACGAAACTAACTCTACAGACTTTCGCATTTATGAAGGGTATTACGTCGCCGTATTGTTCTCTTTCGTGCTTATTTGCTCAAACTACCAATAACTATTGTATTCTACAGTAGAAAGTTATTTTTTTCTATTTTACGTATACAAAGCTTTATTTCTTAGATTTATATCCATCTTTCCTTATCCATGCTAATATTATAAATGTGGAAATGTGTTTGTTTGTTTGTCCTTTTTTCGTTTTTTCGAGAAACACAGTGACGGATTGGCGTAATTTTTTGTGTGGAGATAGTTGGAGGGCCGGAGAGTGACATAGGTCACTTTTAAACACGTTATAATACTACTCAAAAAATGTACATGTCTTTGGCTTTATTAAAATAAATTGTATTTAATACTAATAGAATTGACGTTTAAAAGTCTATAATTCTGTATTAAAAACTTTTTGGGTGACTTGGTCGTTTGAACAAATAAACACAGACGACTTTTAGATGAAATATCCAAACTTACTACTGCGATATGTATAAATACGAAAGTTTGGATGGATGGATGTTTGTTACTCAATAATGCCAGAACGGCTGAACGGATATGGATGAAATTTGGCACAGGGATACGTTATAGTCTGGAATAGCAACATAATGTACTTTTTATCCCGGAAACATGTACGGTTCCCGTGGGATAGTTTTTTATTTTTCACTAGCGGCGAACCCGAGTTAAAAGAGGGTGAGCCGCCAGTAATTAATAAATGAGTCATTTAATAAAAAAATAACGTTACTCATCTTGATATATATCTTGTAGTAAAATTTTACAAAATCCAAGTGCATTTTACGAACGTACGTTAATTTTCAATACCGCAAACTCGGTTGCATAATTTCCACCGCAGCGCGGCCTGTAGACGTCTACGAGATGCGGTCTATCAAAGACCGTGCTACTTCACTGTGCATATGAACGTTAAACGTTTTACTCTTGTTTATTTTTTATCTGTCATTGTAGCATTTTGTTGCGAAATATAAAATGAATTTTGTTTATAAATGTAAAAGTGACTGTAAATATTTCGTTTCTTTTCGTGGGCCTGGTCCCTTTCGTATTAAAGGAAGGCCGTGCCCAGGAGTGAGACGTTAAAACTTGTACTCGTTTACACTTTAACACGTTCATTGCCAATCACGCGATATCGTGTGCATGCTATGAAATTTCTTAGCAAAAAAAAAATGTTTGGCCATCCCACGAAATCCCAATTTTCAGCTTGGCAATGAACGTGTTAACACTTTTTCCTCACTTAGGGGTGGAATTTAAGGGGTGGAACTAGGGGTACGTTTTTTTTTGTTCGCTCAAAACCCTTATTCTTTTTCTAAAATAAAAGTTACTCCTCATAATATCAGTTATCTGCCAGTGAGAGTCCCGTTAAAATTGGTCCAGCCGTTTCGGAGATTAGCCGGAACAAACAGACAGACAGACAGACAGACAAACATTTTTCAAATTGTGTTTTTCTTATAAGTACCGTATATAATTCCATATGCATTTAGTATAAAGCTGTTATTTTGACATTACAAACAGGCACTTCAATTTAATTTATCTGTATAGATAATACAAGTGTGATTTGCTATATGCAAGAAATAAACTAGCGTACTTATAAAGTGACTAAAGTTACATAAATCACTCAATGATACTCGTACTGACAGCAATGCGTATAAGTTGTATATATTATACACATATGTATGTATGTATATTACCTATCTACTACTATTTACGTCTGCATACAAAATAATACTCACGTTTTGCGAAAGCGCTCCAGCGACACGTGTCTGCCTTTAACCTTTGACATTTTAAACTACGCAAACGTGCCTGTGGTCTATGATATACAAATATGTAAAACGTAATGATCTAAAGTAGTTTAGTTTAAAGCGGGAGTAGCCCAGTGGTAACCCGCTCGCTAGGGAAACCAAGTGAAGCGGGTTCAAATCCTAGGTCTCGCTCCTCTAACATTATTCGATCATATATTCGAGTCATTATCAACACGATTACTACTTAGCTTACGGTGACGGACATCGTGAAAAAACCTACATGTCTGAGAGAACCTAACGATTTTAAAGACATGAAGTTCTTCAACTCGCTGCGTGGTGGACTATTACCTGATTCCTCTCGCATAAGTATATGGAGTAAATTTTCCACATATACGTACACTTACAAACTTTTGCATTTATTTATTAATAACAACCGACTCATCCTCGCCTCGCTTCGGGTTTTTCCCTAGATAAAAACAAGTTATCCCACGGGAACCGTACATTTTTCCGGGATAAAAAATTACCTTCATTCAAAATTTTCATCCAGATCCGTTCAGCTGTTCTGGCGTGAAAAAGTAACAAACATCAGTTCACCCATCCTCATAAATTTTCACATAATATTAGTTTGTATAGTTTAGCTTCCATTGAGTAAGCTTCCTTTCACCTTTGGGGTCCTGATACCTAAGAGATATCTTTCTTTCAACTTGTCATACTACTACGAGTATTAGCATTAGACATTGCTTTTCTAAAGTTAGAAATGTTTGAACAAACAAACATAAATAAACATTTGCTCCGTATTTTAACTTTCCAAACATATTGTAAATAAGCATAATATCATAACTGGTGAAACCTAAGCTGGCACTCCTATAATGCTATTAGGGTCATCGCGAACGGGGCCCGCTCATTAAAACTTTTAATGAAATAACGCCGTAACTAGGCGCGGAATATTAAAAAGCTCTCGTAAATAAAGGACGATAACGCCTTTTGTTATGAAAAAAAGAAAGCCTCACGTGCCTTATAAAAGTTCAAGTTCACCTATGCTTTTCAGATTTACTTATAAATTTTGGCCTTTTGTAACTTTATAATAGTTATTCAGTTTGAAAATTAAGAACACGTTTTTATGGACGTATTCAAATCGAAAGCGAAAACGAAAAGTTGGTAACAACAATAAATACTTGATCCCCTTTTACAAATTATACCCTTGACTTAATGAGCACTATCATGGCTTATTATTATTATTATTAGTTATGCAAAATTTCACTCATTTTTCCCGGGTTGAGCCAAGTTTAATTACTGAGTTTTCCTGTTAAGATATTCTCAGTAACAGAGTTGGGAAGTTGGCGGTGTTTCACCCTCGTGCCTCGGAGAGCACGTAAAGCCATCTGTCCTGCGCCTTAACCCCCACCGGTCGAATCGAAGTATTATCTCATCGGACTTTGAGATTAAAAGGAATAGAAAGTGCACGTTGTGTCTGCTCGTACACCTGTTCACTATAATATCTCCTTTTTTTTTAGGGGCATGCATTTACGCATACCAACGCTATACATATAGGTGGTTATGTGGGCCTCACCGGCTAAAAAAGCCTGTACTACCCATTAAAACCCAACAAAACCTCCCCCGTCTTAATGGGGCGTTGCAGTATCGCTTACGCACTCAACCCACGACGCCCCGACGGCAGGTCTGCCAGAGCAGACCACAACAGCCATGGAGTTGCTCCAACAGTCCACTCTGCTATCAGCGAAGTACCAGGAGCAACCCGCATGGCACACCGCCTACTGAGGTGGGCCACCTTCCAGTACGTTTCTTGGCTTCGCGCCCGGCTGGATTGCCGGAATCTAATAAAACCGCCCCACCTCCCCCATACCACCATGACAAGGTAAACGCACATTGTGGGGACTAAATATATATATATATCTCCCGCGCAACTGGCTTATATCAGTGAGATTGGCTGCCTTGACCAAAAACCAAAACTGATCAAGAGGACATTATAAAGCTTTAGTTATCAAAAAGGCATACGAAGAATGTACACTTTCTTCAATCGATATAAGTTTACTTCGTTCAATCGATATCGACATAACTAAATTATGTATGGAAATTACATTGTTATTAAGTGATTTAATAACAGTTACTGTACATTTTTGGGCTTCTAGTAGCGATATCGATTGTAGATAACTATATCATGTTTTTTGTCTAAGTTCCAAGGTATTTCAACATGTGAATAAGATAAACAATAGGACATTTCAAGTAGATATAGCCTTCACACATCGCGCTTCTACGATTTCTCTCTGTCAGGCAATAGGAACTGAACTCGACACCGATGTGGGTTTAGATATATTATTATTTGCATTGTTCCGCTGAAGTGGATACTGAATAACTCGAACAAGTATTGCGCAAATAGACTACAATACTTTTCACAAAATGTTTTAAAATAATGTGGAATTTTACTTTTTAATTTTAATAATACAACGAATGGTTTTTGTTGTCGGATATTTTTATCATTCGGACCTCTTTTATACCTAATTTTTTTTGTGAGTGTGTATGTTTGTTAGTTCTTTACGATAAAACGGCTGGACGTTTTTTGATGAAATCTTATATTTAGTTTTTTTTAACGTTGGGAAATGCATTTAGGCACGAGGTGTGGGACGCACCGGCAAAGCCTGTGGGCCTCCTCCTAGTGGGTTTCTTGGCTTTGCGCCCGGCTGGTTTGCCAGACGATACTGAGCCCACCCCACCACGACAAGGTGAACGCACGTTTGGGGGGAGTGTTTAGATATACTATAAGCTGGAGTAACACACAGATTAATATTAAGTAGATAGGGGCGCTAATATGTAGATAAATTTGTATTTATTTTGCAAAGTTTGTAAATCTTACCGGTGGTAGGACTCTGTCAAGCCTGAGGAGTCCGACTGGATGGGTACCACCCCCTTATCTATTTCTGCCGCTAAGCAACAATGATTGCATTGTTGTGTTCCGGTTTGAAGGATAAGGTAGCCAGCGCAATTACAGGCTAGAGGCATATTATCTTAGTCCTCACAGTGATAACGTACCGGCGGTTCTGTATTTTTGTTACCTAAAACCTAAGTGCATGAACTGTAGGTGTTATGGGCGACAAGTACTGCTTTCCATCAGGTGGTCTGTCTGCTCGATTGTCACTGAATCTCATTAAAAAAAAACCTCTATGTGTTTGTTGCGGCTTCACAGTAATGACAATGGCTCAACAACGAATTTAAATGAAATTTGAAATTTATATTAGTAGCTTATATACGGGATTATTACATACCCTCCTTTTAGTCGGAGTAAGTACAGTACTCTTTGTATCGTATATACTAGTAAGCAATGAAGCAACCTTTTTTTAAACCTCAAACGTAATCTTAAGAATTATTATAATTAAAATTTTGAATTCTGTATGTTGATAAAAATAAATATTTTCCACAACTTTTTGAAGATTTAACTTTATCTTCATTTGCTATTTAAATATTAGTTTAAATGGTAGCTTAAATTGGTTTCTCAAATGCTACATAACTTCACTTACCCACAGTATTCCGCCATGAAACATATTTTTTTGTTTTTACATATGACTCCTTCATTACAATTTAGGCTTTTTTTACGTTAAATGTCTAATTAACTTGGACGGTATATGTAATTAATATGGTAATAATGTTTGTAATTCAGGTTATTTATATTTACATAATATTAACTTTGATAAGTGACTATGCCTTATCGTGTCATAAAAAAATGTCCTGGTCTTAACATGTAGGTAGGTACATAATATTAAAAAAATATATATGTACACTTTATTTTAAAAATCGGTTAAAAGCTCGAAATTCGATTCAATATCGAAAACATTCTCGAAGGATACCTTTGAATTGTCAACATGTAGTATTAACTTTATCGACCAATATACGGGTATTGTGTTTCCGGTGTCGATGTAATGTGAACCCAAAGGGTCCTCGTATAAATGAAATGTATACGAGTAGATGCGATTTTTTACAAATTAATTTTTGTATTTGACAAAATGTCTTTCCTCTGTATTTAAGTTTGGGAGAGTTATGTGTAATGATTATTAACATCATAAAATTCGTTTTATAATCATTACTAGCGTATCACCGTTACGTTTTGATGCTTAGTATAGATTTCTCAGAGATGATATAGATATTTTCTCTCTTGGATACTTTTTCATGAGATATTTTCTAGTTAAAAGTATCCCATAGATATCAATGACATTGGCAGTCGTCGGCAAAATCGGTCTGGGGGACTTAATTATTATAGATGCGAAAACTTATTATAGATTTGCTATATGTGTGTTTGTGTGTCTATATTTTTTACTGGCTAGACGGATTTAGATGAAATTTCCTACAAAGATAGACTTCTAGAAATGTAGATAAACTCTTCACGGACACTTCCGAACGAAACCAGGGTAAATCGCGAGTTAAAAATAATAAACAAAAAAATATTACTAAACCGACTTAAAATTAGATTATGGAAAAGGTTCTACAGTGAAAAATCAAAAAGCTGTAGTATAAGTGCAGATCAAATACTCGTACTTTGGTGTAACGCTCAAGCGTCATCGACGGGATAGAAAGTTGGTCGCTTACGTTTTATGGGAAAATATGTTTATTATTATGTTGCAATTTCTATAAGTAATAATATAGACGTATATGTTTTATTTTTAACATACAAATCCCTTTTACGTCCCCCTGCTGGACGCGGGTCGCCTTTCAAAAACTAATTAGGTTCTCTCAGACGTACAGATGTGTTCACGATTTTTCTTCACTGGAAGCTAAGTGGCGGTTCATGTTGAAAATGATTCGCACATGACAATACCAAAAGTACGAGACCCTGGTTTTTAACACCCTTCAATTGATTTGCCAAGCGAGCGTTATAACACTTGTCTACCACAGCCCACCACTGTCTACGAATTGTATAGTGCAGGTTAAAAATACATTTATATCCTAGGTTAAGTATCAGTGCGATTGATAGCCAGCCATTGTGGAAGGATCGAAAAACCTACTCGATCCTACAAGGGGCCGACACGGGTCGTTCGAGAATAAATAATGCGGTAGAATATATGAACATCATATTATGCTTATATAGTTACATACGTGATTGTTAGTTTTACTTTGACCTTTTTATTCTGTTGGTTTTTTAGATGGAAATGTTTTATTCACAAATTGATGACTGAAATCAAAAATTGAGGCTAAAAATCGATATGTTTAATAAAATAAGAATGATTTTTTTTTTATTGTTAGTAGATAATTATTTATAACTTTGCCTGTAATATTATAAACTTTAATGACCCCTCTACTAATACTTTCATAGATTTACGCGAATGTTTGACATTTTAAATAAAACTATCTTTTCGGATTTTTTGCGGGTTTCTTATGATATTTGGTCCCGACGTTTCGAAGGCTTCACAACAATCATGGTTACGGCAGATACCCTAAGTCTCAGAGAGAAGAATCCCAGATTACTATTTCACGAGAATCGATCGATATAGCCAAATTAAAAGTCAACGTCACAACCCATAAACTATAGAAAAAACAAACTAACATACTTCTCATTTATAATCTTAATAAGGAGAAGCTTTTATAAGGTACTAGCGACTCACATTCGCTTCGCTCGCGTCCCTAGATCGAATCCCCGTATAAACTTTTATTCCCATTTTCACCCCCTTAATGGATGATTTCCGGAATAACAACTATCCTATGTACTTTCTAGGATCTTAAACTATCTTCTTACCCATCTAAATCGTTCGAGTGATTTCGGAGCTTGTTCGGTACAAACAAACATAAAACATCTTTCCTCTTTATAATATTAGTATAGATAAAACATAATATTTGAAATATAAAATATAATTATAAATAAAATACCTTTAAACAGCTTCTAGGTAACTGTGCAGTATTATGGACATTAAGCTTTCAGCCCACATCCCGCCCACGACTTGAATCTGACGTCGCTGTCAAAACCTTGAATAAAGCGTACTAGCGAGATGATTCCCTTTAAAAATATTGTGTTCAATAAAACTTTCTTGTTTTAATAACAAGATTATTAAGTTTGTTCACTATCTTACTACTAAATAGTTTCTATGTTATTACAATGTAGTGTGTATCGCATCAAAAAGGATACATCCGACTTGAAGCTGGCAAAGTATATAAAAAATAAAAGAAAAAAATATATAATAGATATAGTTTTTATTGCACATTACTTTACGTATGTTAAGCAAATGAAAGTGGAAGTAAGCATATCAACAGTACGATGGTGCAGGCGGCTTTATCGCTAAGTTAGCGATCTCTTCCAGGCTACCTTTGAACAGAGAAAAGAAAAAGGGAAGGGATTTTTAAATAAAACTATCTTTTCGGATTTTTCTGCGGATTTATTTTGATTTTTGTTTATAAATTAGAAGGATGTTATAAATTAGAAGGAGATTTTACTTATACTTATTACTAACGACTTGCTCTTGTTTCGTTTTGATTCATGCCTAGGTGTCAAACAGTAGACAATGTGATACTCTAGGTACTAAATTTCATCCGATACAGCCCAGCTGTTTCAGCGTAAAGGAGTAACGTACATACATACAAACTTTCGCACTTATACGTACGTCGATGTTTTTAAGATATAATTTTAGTGTTTCACACTATGGTGAAATTTTAATGGGCGATTTTAAACTGGATGAATATTTAAGCAGTATTATGAAACATAGTATAGTAGTCCAAATAAACCCTAAACCTAAAGCGTCCTGGTCATGTTTAAATTTCCAATAGGGTTCAAATCCAATATTGTTCAACAAGAACGAACCGTATTCCGTCTCAATATCTCAAATTTAGCGCACACGACTGAGATGAGACTCCAAATAGAATTCGACCCATAGAAGACAAGGAATTCGAATTTACCACTTCCCTTGTGCCAAAGAGAATGCTAAATAACGCCTAAAAGGAGATTTATACGAGATATACTCGTGTGGATATGCCTTTCTAACGTTTTGAAAGCTTTTTATGCAGATATATGTATTTGACGACACGTTTGGCTCAGTGTGACCCTACTTGCTGTGCCAGCGGTCGCGGGTTCGAGTCCCGCTGGGGGCATTCATTTGTGTGAGCGCGAATATTTGCACTCCAGTCATGGGTTTTTATATTTATAATATGTATGTATTTAAAGTTATATATATTATGTAGTGTATCAACTATCTAGCATCCATAACACAAGCCTAGCAGCTTACCATGGAACTAGATGGTGCTGTGTGTTAATGTCCCAACATATTTATTTATTTATTATTATTTATTTTTGTTTATTGAACTCTATGTATGTATGTATGTACATTGTAGGTACATACATTCTGTTACGGCTTTGTTAGGTATATTCCCATATACTCGTAGATTGCAAATACTAAACAGAAAATCAAAATTTAACTCGGAAAAAACCAACGCCAAGCTTCAATACGAAAAAATAATTTAATTTTATTACCCTAAACACATTTACAAAAATATTTGTTTCTCACGATACACACTAGCCCTAAAAATTTCTATCTTTCAGTGAATGTCCCATAAAAACCTGTTAAGTTGTTCCAAAGATTACCCCGGTCAAACAGAAAGACAGAAAATTTTAAGCTTCGGTACTGATATCATATAAAAAGCTCTATGTACTAAGAAAACATAGTTATTTTGTAATCTAAAGAAGAAGAAAAAAAATAGGGAAAACCTAAAAAAACAGCTGGAGAATCGAAAAGTTCAGAACTGTTTATTTTGTACCTACATCTGTATATATAATATACATATATTACAGCCGTTAAAACGTACCTAGGGATGAACCTGAAAGAAGGGAGGGTGAGTCGCTACTAGCAGCGAGTCGCTAGTATTTAATAAAGTCACAACAAGCTCCCTGGCTACTAAGGGGATGAAAGTAATTTCAGAGACTTCTGAAAAAGGGTTTTTTGGAGATTTACACTTATTCATCTAGTGTACTAGTGTATACTATTATACTCGTATATATGAAATGCCTCTGTGGTGTAGTGGCTAGCCAGTACAGCTGCACATCCAGAGGACCTGGGTTCGACTCTTTTACGCCGAAACAACTGACGAATTTGAATGAAATTTAGGATATGTAAAAAAAATTAAATGCATTGATATATTATCTACCTAATAAATTTAAACGAGCAATTCTTGTATATTTATATCTTTATTTATTTATACCAGCGATCTCGGAAACGGCTCTAACGATTTCGTTGAAATTTGGTATTCTCTGAAGTATATGGTCGTTAATTTCTTACACTCGAGTATAAGTATCGTGGTCAAGCGGTCAAGGCGCAAGTTATACATACTACACATATGCTCGGAATCGAGTCCCGATCGGAAAACAAAATTTTACTTTTGTTTTTTTTTCTGTATTTATTCAAGCTTTTAGGTTTTTTATCTAAATACGATATAACAGAAAAGAACTCCGAGCAAAGCTCAGTCGCCCAGGCACTCATTATTAATACGTATATTAAATATAAAATAGTGATGTAGACAGCTTATTATTGTAATTGGGAATATATCTTGTTACCTTCCTTCCATACTTGTATTATTTTCATTATTTAGCAAAATCCTGAAAGTGCAATTAAAATAATTGTATGGTAATTGAAAGCGATACGTGTACACGTGGAATATCGTGTTAAATAATATTAAAATTATAATAATATATAATACAGGCAGTGGTAGCCCAGTATAGGCAGTGGTAGCCCAGTGGTAACGCGCACGCTTGGGAAACCGAGTGAAGCGGGTTCAAATCTCGGGTCTCACACCTCTGATATTTTCATGTGTGAATCATTTTCTAACTTGATTACCACTTGCCTTACGGTGAAGGAGAACATCGTGAGGAAACCTGCATGTCTGAGAGAACCTAGCAAGTTTTCGAAAGACATGTGAAGTCCGCCAACCCGCACTTGGCCAGCGTGGTGGACTATGGCCTAATCCCCCTTGTCTTGAAGGGAGGCCCGTGCCCAGCAGTGGGACGTTAAAAAGGGCTGAATACAATATATAATACAATTCACTTCTAAAACATTAAGCAAGCGATCTTAAAAGCGTAAAGCCATCTTAATACTGTCTACTTTAATATTTTAAACATTGTATCAGAAGAAAATCTCCATGAATATTATTTAGTTTTACTTTATTATTAAAACGTAGTATAGTCTTAATCTAAAGCATAATATTTCTGAAAATCTCTTTGATTAAAACTTAAATCTACGTAACTAAGTTTCTCAGAAGCTAAAACTCGAAGGAAACCAGCAACAAGGTTTCTTTCGAGGAATTTTCTCGTGCACGTGTAATATATAATGAATTTCCACTCATATTGAAACTAACTTTTGTCCTCGACTCTGTTTCTATTTATGTATCCTTTATTTTTAATACAACCATTTTATGTGTTGTTTGATGGAATTAAAGGCGCATGTATTCAGCCCTTTTTAACGTCCCACTGCTGGGCACGGGTCTCCCTTCAATATGTAGGGGATCAGGCCATAGTCCACTACGCTGGTCAAGTGCAGGCTGGCGGACTTCGAATATTTTTCGAAAACTTGCTAGGCACTCTCAGACGTACAGGTTTCTTCACGATATATTCCTTCACCGTAATATGGCAATGTTGTGTTGTTGGAAATGATTCGCACATGAAAATATTATAGGTGCGAGACCGAGATTTAAACCCGTTTGACTCGGTTTCCCAAGCGAGCGCGTTACCACTGAGCTACCATTGCCTTAGTGGGCTTTTCTAGTACATATATCAATTAATTAGACCTCGTACACGTATTTACTTACGTAAAGGTAAACATAAATATACGGCGATATATTTAATATACCATAATGAATTCAAGATAATTTCCTCACATCGTACTTACTTCAATATTCAAGCTCCTATTTAAAAGCTGTAACCGTATATTCCATCTTTCAGTTAAAAGCTACTAGCAAGAAAATTTCCTTCCGAACCTGTTAAATAAATAATTTATACACTGATTTTCCGTACTTAGGAAATCAGTGCTTAGAGTCAATTCACGTTTCATTTACCTATTATACTTTAATAACAATTTTTATTTAACTTTTACACTGTTCTTTTAAACATCAATTGACTTCATCGTTTGAAAACTGTTTAAACAAATGCATATACTTTGCAGCTTTGCACACTGTGTTCGGTCGATAACAATTTTTTTGATCGATCTTTTTGACCGATTTCGGAAAGAGTGTATGATGGTGCTTTTTTTTTATTTTTGATATATAATTTCCATCCTGAAATATGGATTGAGCATTTCATTAGTACAATTTTAGTTCTATAGTAACTATTAAATTGTTATCAACCGAATGAAACACAAATTTTACCGATTTAGGTACAGCAAAGCTTTCTCCACTTCATATCTGGTATGTATTGCTTACGATCACTATAACATGAGTGTTAATGTTTCAGAGTGGCTCAAAATTAATGATTTAACCCACAATATAAATAGTATGTTGGGTAAAAATCGATATTTACTCGATTATTCTGACTGAAACGTTAGCACGAGCTTTTCTCTTCTAAAACTTATTTTGTCACTTATACTGTCTAGCTTTTTCTACATAGTTCTTAATGCATCCACTACAGTGTATATTAACATACAGATGTACATTGTACACATGAGGCGAAGGGGAGGTTGACCAAATACAAAACGATGTAAAAATCGTTATCGGTCGTAGTCGTAAATAACGCTTTTTAACTGTTTCAATGAGTGAGCTTAAAAGCTTCGTATATTTAGTATATTTTATTTTGTATCGACACGTGGCTACTTTTGGTGAACCTAACCCGAGCTTCGATGTACAAGATACTCGTATATAACCAGTAAATATTGTTATATCTAATCTTCTATGCACATATAAAACTAAAGACAGACACACTCTTAAAAAATTATTATATCGAGAGATCAAAAACGTGAAGAATCAAATTAAAAAAAATATATATATTTAAAAACCACATCAATATGAAGAAACGTATGCAAAAACATCAAACACGACACTAAAATGTCTCACACAGACAGTCAGAGGAACGACAACGGATATATACATTTTTGTTTAGTATCGTTATTTTGTAGCTTTGACTATGGCGAAATTGGCATGCACCGTTGACGCTATATTAAATAAACCATGGGGTTTTTAAAGGAGAATAAAACTATTGAATAAAGAGTGGTCTCGTCTTTTTATATGTGCAGGGAAGTGACGGTGGGATGGTCAACGCGAAGATAGCGACTGTTTGAAATCACGGTAAGTTAGGTGAATGCAATATTGTATCCTATTACGTTGTGTGTTAACGTTCAAATTTGTTCGACAATTTATAATCTAGCTATGATTGTTAATACAAGCCCAGTTAGTTTAATGAAGCTCTAGTGCTTAGTTTTTTTTTTTAATTTTTATTTAGAATGCTTCTCTTTTTTTTTTTTGTTTTATCTGTGCTTTTTAGTTTTCTCATCTAAATTTCGTGTAGAAATGTCATTTTTGTTGGTATCTTTAGTTTGTTACTCATTTTTATGGTGATTAATACTGTCATTTTTAAACTATAAAAAGTAGTGTAGTTCTTATGTATTAAATAAAAATATCTTTTTGAATTTTTTCGCGGATTTATTTGGATTTTTGGTTCCCGACGTTTCGAATGCTTTTCAACAAACATGGTCACTGGAGATACTGAAAAAGATAGTTTTATTTAAAATGTCAAATATATGCGTAAATCTAGAAAAGTATTATCCGTATAGATTACTTACTCATTTGCGTAACATTTGCGTGAAAAGAAGTTTTTGAATAATGTGCATTTGAAGTTTCATTTGGATGAAGCATTATTTGTATGAACGTTTTATAGCTATGGCTAAAATCATGCTATATTTGTTGTCAAAGGCCTACCAAACAGAGGATACAAACTTATGATGGTTTGAAAATCGAATGTACTGTGTCCAAAAAATGCACTATCAATGTACTATGAAAAGAATATTTTTATTTTTTAACGCTATACGTATCTAGTTCAGAATCCCAATTTGATGTTATGATTAATTATAAGAACGTTTTGATGGATTTTGACGGGTTTTGTGATAAATATGGCGAGTTCAGTTTGCAGAAATATATAATAGCTATAGGATTATATATTTTTTTTAAGTGACTCGTATTATACACTGGTAGAAGTGATTTTTTCAATGAAAAAGATTGCTAAAAAGTAAGGAACGTCTATAGTTCAACGTTAGGTATCCTATGTGTATGTGTGTATGTTACGCGATGTCTTATATTGGGAATATATTGTGTTTTTTTTTTTCTAAAGCATAGGTATAGATATATACATATATATCTGGGTCTTATGTATATTTGAAGCATAATTCGCACCGTTGTCAATGTTTTTCTCATTAATTTTATTTACTTATACATATTTCATCTATTCCAGTGTCAGAAGATGTCCAGCCAACGCAAAGGAGCGCTCCACTACTACAGTCACCTCAGTACACCGGTGGACGACCACAGCCCTACAGTGAGTTTGAATTTAATTCCTTATATAATAATACGGTTTAGGTTCACTTCCCGCGTAGGTTAATATTTTTATTGCCATATATTGATCATTGATTGACTTTTTGGTCTCCTACTAGTTAAAGAAAAACGTAGTGTATAGAATATACTGGCGAAAAAGAGATAGAAGAGTTATTATGTTTTCTCTGTCTTCCTTTTAAGAATTAATATGATGGGATTGGAGTTT
Organism: Argynnis bischoffii washingtonia; assembly: GCA_033884665.1. Lineage (NCBI taxonomy): Eukaryota > Metazoa > Arthropoda > Insecta > Lepidoptera > Nymphalidae > Argynnis > Argynnis bischoffii. The sequence continues at coordinate 8,150,487 of JAEMGE010000029.1, forward strand.
AACATAGTATATTACGTATATCATCATACATACATATATTCGTAATAAAAAATATTTAAGTTTTTAGCATTTTGCGAGTTTTTAGGTACAACTTAATGATATTTTAACAAACGTAGGCTAAGAATAAGTTTTATAGTAATATTTAGAAGAATTAAGTAAACAATATACAGGAACACTTTATATTATTATTATTATTCTATTTTTTTGCAAAATTAACTTAATTGCACGTTTCACACTGATTTTATATGTGACAAACACCTTTTTCACTCAGTATAATTGAATAACACTACATATCATCATCGCCCTGCCCGTTTCTCAATCACTTGGGGTCGGCGCAGTACATCTTCCGTACTGTGGATAGGATTTGGCGAAAGTTTTACGACCGACCGCTTGTCTGACATCAACCCTCCTTGGGAATAAATAGTACTCCATATACGAATACATTACATATAAATAAATATAAATATGTAGGGACATTAACACACAGCACCATCTAGTTCCATGGTAAGTTACGAGGCTTGTGTTATGGATACCAGGTAGTTGATACACTACACATACATATATAACTTTAAATACATACATATTATAAATATAGACACACCGTTGACTGGAGCACCAACATTTGTGCTAATCACACAAATGAATGCCCCCAGTGGAACTAGAACCCGCGACCGCTGGCACAGCAAGTAGGGCCACTACATACTGAGCCAAACGCGTCGTCGACAATATTTATGGATTTCTTAGGATTGTTAAAAAATTATTTAATTCGAAACAACCGTAAGCTGGATAAAGTCTAAGTTTATAAGACAATGTTACGTTATCAATTAGTGGCCTTCTCAAAGAAGTTACTTGTGAGAGGGTTGACAAGTTGTTGGTGGTTCGAAGGAATTCCGAACTAGTCCCGGTGTAACTTCTGTGCAAGCCTCTAAAACTTTTTAAATTTTAGATCCTATCGAGGCAACTTTCACGTTACCGCGTGCTTGAGAATGTCACGTAGACACTTATGAAATCTCTTTCATTTTATTGGTTCTTAGTGTCTAATATCCATACAAACCTCTATATATATAAGTATATACAGACATACTTTTTTATGTGAAAAAAATAACATCGATCCAGTGCTGCATTACCGAGGTAAGCGACAAACAACCAAACTAACATATTTTCATATTGTAATATTAGGTAGTAGAATAAGAAGTAGAACATCACTATTCTCATAATTCAAATAAAGCTAAAGATCTTTTCTCAGAGCAAAGGGCAAAGCTACGAATCCTAATTGCCTATATATTACGTGAATAAATATAATATTCAGTATATTTACATTTAAAGTAAATTTTAGTCGGTATAACTTTTTAAGTAGTTAAAAAGTAATACTTTCTTAGAAATAGACTTACGCGAATATTTGACATCTATACAGATAAATAAAATTGAAGTGTCTGTTTGTAATGTTAAAATAACAGCTTTTTCTAAATGCATAGATATGAATTATATACGGTACTTATAAGAAAAACACAATTTTTAAAATTTTAATCTGTCTGTTTGTTCCGGCTAAACTCCGAAACGGCTGGACTGAATTTGACGGGACTTTCACTGGTACATGCTGTGGTGATGGTACAGCTGATATTATTAAGTCGCTAGTTTTGAATAAAGCTATCTTTTCGGATTTTTTCACGGATTTATTTCCCATTCCGATTCCGATTTGACCGTGATTGCTATAAAGCGTTTGAAATGTCGGGAACCAAAATTTAAAATAAATCCCCTTTAAGAATCTGAAAAGTTAGGGTTAATTAAAAAGTAGTTATATTAAAAAACTAACACGCCGTTATAAACTACGAGTGATCTTTTATACAAAGCGTTCTGTTCATTTCTCGCTCGAATGCTCCCGCGTCTCTTGTTGTCGATAGACGCTATTGGTGACTAGTGTCGTTTTACACTTGAGTTGCCCCATATTGCTAATGTTCAAAGTAAAACACTATCACTATTGGTTAAGCTGTTGGGTTGTTGGAATTCTTAAACAAGATAGTTTTAGGTTATTTTGTTTGTATTATACCTATGTTTTGTTTAATTTTTTAGTGTGTAGATCTTTTTAATGAAACATTAATTTTTAAATATAGTTAAAACAACTTAGTATAAGTAGGTACTTCGAATAGTGGGTTTAAAAAAAATTGAAAAACCTAAAAAAAATCACTTATGGTAAAACTCATTTGTGTATCTACACAAAAATATGTGTCGTTTTGAAAATATTTGTTTTTTTTTTTTTTTTAATTTACATTAACGTAGGATTTAATAGATAATGGATGCTACCTAAATGTTATATATTTATTACTAATCTTTGGTACACTAACTTAAACATGTACTTTGTACGGGAATCGAACCCACGGCCAGCTAATAACAGATGACTAATAAACAAATATCAAGGGGTTGATGTGTTATTTTAAATTTAATTATATGTATATTGCGCTACCAATGCATTGAAGCGCAAAATTGAATGCACGCGACGAAGTCAGAAATGGCGCCTTAGATGCAGAAACTTTTCCTTTTATATACCTACTGCTTCTAATTCTAAAGTAGTTTTACTAACTGTTATTAAATATATTAACTAAAGAAATATGTAAAAGAATATATATTAACGAAATAAATGATATAAAGAACACAAAATCGGCCAAGTGCGAGTTGGACTTGCATATTAATGTGTGTCCTATTATATCCTTTAAAAGAAAGTGACATTTTTGAATGAAATATTTGAAAGTACATATATACAATATTTCCTGCACAAACCTCGTGACTTAATTTCATTTTTATAAATAAGTAAAGCTCATGTCACTCAGTCTGTTTATCTCTAATTACTTGGCTCCTAAGGATCGTTGTTTGATGCCAGATCCTATATATAACATATCGACCGAACCTCGCTCGGTGTTTTTTAGAAAAGGTATAAAAAATAGCCTAAGTTACTTCGTATAATATCAGCTATCTACCAGTGAAAGTCCCGTTAAAATTGGTCCAGCCGTTTCGAAGATTAGCCGGAACAAACAGGCAGACAAACAAAAATTTTAAAAATTGTCTTTTTCTTATAAGTACCGTATAAAAGTCCATATACAATTAGTATAAAGTTATTATTTTGACATTACAAACAGACTATCTATCTAGATCTAAAAGAACTGCTTCGTTAGTATTATAAGATACAACCTCCTTCGATAAATAAGTTAAATTAAAAATATTATAATATATCAAATCAGATTGGGAGCTTCGAAGATCAATAACAATACATTCTTTATCTTTATATTTTAACTGGCAACTCAACTCAACCTCATACAAAATAAACAGTTCCAAACTTTTCGATTTTTTAGCAGATTTTTTTTTTGGCTTTTCTCTATTTTTGCAATAATACTTCTTTTGGGTCGTTTGAAAAAAAATTATGAGAGTAAAATTTTTATGATGCGCGCGCATACCGACAGTCAAAAAGCGATATGATAAAGTTAGCTGCTGATAGCTGTTTGTTGCCATGGTAACCGTTGATATGCCTTATTTAATTATTTTATTAATTTATCATTCCTTTTACAAACAGAGAGTTGTGACATACGGGATAAAATCTTTAGCTATTTTTGTTCTGTTACATCAAAGAAGTATCTATAACTTTTTACTTACGTACATAAGTACACCCACGCGTTTTTTTGTACTTAAACCTCCCCTGACACATCCCCAACATTTTCATTCAAATCTGCCCAGCCGTTTTTGAGTTTTAGCGAGACTAACAGCAATTGATTTTTATGTATATTTTTAATATCTATTTTAGATATTAAATCATATATGTCAAATGCATATAAAATTAGAATATCAATTAGGTCGAATCCATTTCAAGAATAACTTCATGAATACATTCATATTTCTCCGTCCCTTAGACTTGAGTGTTGAATTTAAAACCAGACCGTTTTGGAGCAATTTGTGGCTCGATATGTATTCTAAAACTAAGTCTTGCTTTCGGCTTCGCCTGCATTTGTATTTTTCTTTAAAACATAGTAATTTTCATCATGAATGTACTAAATATAATCGAACATTATGAACGTATCAAATATCTATATCTATACTAATATTATAAATGTGAAAGTTTGTGAGTATGGATGTATGGATGTGTGTTTGTTACTCTTTCACGCCAGAACGGCTGAAGGGATCTAGATGAATTTTGGCATAGAGATAGATTATCGTCTGGAATAACACATAGGCTACTTTTTATCTCGGATAAATTTACGGTTCCCGTGGAAAATTTTTGTTTTTGTTTTTCTAGAGGCGAAACTGAGCGAAGCGAGGGTGAACCGCTAGTATAAAATATTTTTTCGAATGTTGGTTTATGTACAATGTACACTAATGTATAGAGCAATATAAACCATAAGATATATGTATGTATATACATATATTATGTATATATACAAAGACGGCGGAGATAAAAACTATATATTGTTGTTTTAATAGATTTCAAAATTCTACTAGTGTTAGTACCCTTGCTCCACTCGCGTGCGTGACTATTGGTGTACTTTTGTATTTACAATATTATATACAGACACCAACAGCTCTTTCGTATTATAATATCTCTTTATAATATAACTCTACTAAGTAGAGCAATTATATTAATACTATTATTTACTAGTGACTCATCCTTGCTCCTCTTGGGATTTTCCCGCAGTAAAAAGTATTCTATATATTGATCCGGATAGTCACCTATCATCATACTAAATCTCATCAAAATTCGCCAGTGGTTTTCTCGTGATGCGTCAGACAGACAAGCAAACAGACAAAAATTCTAAAAACTATAATCGGCCTCTGTATCGATAATAATCACTATTTTAATTTTCTAAAAAAATATTTAACGAACAGATTCGACTCAGAATTTTATTATATGTATAGATTTTTAAAATTATTTATTTATATAAAATACTTTCTGCCGTTCAAACACTCTTACATTGTAAGTCGGTTAACAAAGACACCGCAACCGAACCCCCATGACACGCAACGTATGTGATAATGAAAGCTTTTTACAGTGACCGCGTAATTGATTTTGCGTTCAAACATCAATTTGAATAGCGAATGGATTTGAAATATGCAAACGTAGATTCATTCGTACGTTTTCCAATACTCGGACATATTACGTTTGTAAACCGTGCGTCCTCTCTCACAGTTAACGTATGTAGGTGGTAGCTACATATTGAGCTGAAAATTTATAATACTCATAGTATCAATGTTTCTATTGTATTCTTACAAACTATACTTAATATAATAAATGTGACAGTGTGTTTGTTTGTTCGTTTGTTTATTTGTTTGTTTATCCTTGTTTCACATCGAAAATGAAATAGTTGGAGGACTGGAGAGTCACATAGGCTACTTTTCACCGCGGAAGATTATCTCATTCCCACGGGAAAACATGTTTTAACACAACCCATAACAATTCGTCATTTCTATGTATATATTTAATATATAGTCTATCTATTCCATACTTACCGTGAGAACGAAAACCTTGAGACGAACCCGAGCGAAGCTAGGGTGAGTCGCTAGTTTCATAGATATTTAATGTTATTTTATTCATTGAATTCATTGTTATGTCAAAACTGTAGGTAAATGACTTATAAGCTTGTTAATTTTTCTTTTTTTTTTATATTTTTTTTTGTAGAATAAGACTGTAACTTACATATTTATGCCTACAGGAATCATTTGTATGGGCATAATAAGTATTTTTCAATACTCTCCGACCCACATACTATTTCTATGCAAATAATCACGTCTATTCGATGTTCCGTGATAGAAGGACCGACAAATATACTCATTTATTTTTGACCGAATTCTAAAGAAGACAGTCGATTTGGGTAAATGTTTTTGTAAGTACGTAACGCGATAACTTCGCTAAGTGTCAACCGATTTTAACTATAATTTATATATATATATATTAAATTAAAGCCGATTTTATTTCCACACCAGATGGCGAAATAGTTTTAAACTTTTAAGGTAAAGTCGGTGTAGCTACTTCAGTTAGAAGTTATTATAGCGCATAATAGCAGGATTAAAGGTAAAAAAAAAAACTTTAACAACAAGAACCACAGTGACCATGTCTCAGACCAGCCTCTCCCGTGACCATGATTGCTGTAAATATCAAAATAATTCCGTGAAAAAATCCGAAAACTAGTTTTATTTAAAAAAACCAAAGTGAATTTGAAATATGAACATGAAAATTCGCAAATCTGTGACGCTTTCAGTGCCTGGGATCTTAAATAATTCATAGACTTCGGCGATATCTTTCAAAACATATCATTTGTCTACTGAACGATGTGCCGTTTCATGTATTTTTTTTTTAATTTTAGACAGAAGTGTCTACACTAATATAACATCTGTCTATCTATACATATTATAATAAAATTCTGAGTCGAACCTGTACATTAAGTATTTTATGGAAAATCGTATTGAAATAGTCATTTTATCGATACAGAGGCCGAATATAATTTATAGTTTTTAGAATTTTTGTCTGTCTGTCTGGGAACGCATTACGAAAAAATCACTGGACAGATTTTGATGAAATTTGGTGTGATGATAGCTGGTTATTCGGGTCAACATATAGGATACTTTTTACTGCGGGAAAATATCTCATCTCTGAGAAATCTATACTAAACCTTAAAACGTATATATACGTACTATACTGATACTTACGTTTTATAAATAAAAAGCCTTTATTCTTGGAATTATTTATAAAACAACTTCAATAATATAATTATTTCTTGATTCTATGTCTTCGTATTTATAGAATTTGTAATTTTAGATAAAGAAGGTTCTAGAAGGAACTCCACATTTTTTACGTAGTTATAAGCTTAGTACTTAAGTATATTCTCTCATCATTAGCATATAAATTATAAAATATTTTCATTTATAATTTTCTTTTAAAAGGCAGTGTTAGCCCAGCGGTAACACGTTTGCCTGGGAAACTTTGTGATGATGGTTCAAAGCCCGGGTCTTGCACCTCGGATAATTTCATGTGCGAACCGTTTTCAACTTGATAATCATAAACAATGAAGTAAATTATCGTGAGTCTCTCTCTCTGTGAGTATCTCTGCATGATTGAGAGAACTTAGCAAGTTTTTGAGATGACTTAGCAAGATACGTGAAGTCCGCCAACCCGCATTTGGTCAGCGTGGTGGGCTCTGGTCTGATCCCACTCGTATTGAAAGGAGGCCCGTGCCTCCATACACAACTGTCAGGCTGCATACAACTCACATTTATTATTTACATCAAAAATACATACATAAATATTATGTACATTATATAAAGTGAACACGTCACATTTATACATTCTATTTTTATCGTGACTATTGAAAATAATTGGATTTAGATCCTGGATGGTTTAAATTCATACAATATTTTAAAGCGCCGCGCATTATGAAATGGCTGTGCGTGCATGGACTTGCAATCGAAACTTTAAATTTTTATATACGTTGAAATAAAATATTTGATATATAGTAATTACTAGATTTTACTACCGGCTTTATGTATAATCCCTGCTATCGCTGCTGCTAATCTATAACCGAGAGCGGTTATATACTATGACCATCCTCATTTTTTTTTAAATCTGACAAGTTTTTTTTTTTAAGTGCAACTGTTAGGTTTATGCATGCTCTTCTCAGGATATATTGTGATGTACTAGCATATAGAATATAACGACTTCGCACAACTCTCTCCGCCTTAAAAAGGCTTATTTATTGTATGGAAGGCGTATCGCGTGATATTACAAAATAAAAAAAACCCCGTAACACTCCACGGGATTGTTTACACTTTTTTATGCACTGATCTTGTACAGTTCGGTGAACAATAACGTAACGAACGAGAAATTCACTAAAGATAGCTTATAACGCAAACTCTATTGGATATTAATATTAAATATTAATATTTTTAATCTGTCATTATTTAATTTTTGTGTAATTCTTACGGTTTTGTTTTTTTTGTTTTTTTTTTTGTGTACAATATGTATGTAGTCTTTGGCAAAAGTTTTGTAACAGTGACACCATCCTTATTAAATAACTCGTAAAAGTTCCGATGACATCTGTCCAACGATTAAATGAGTCATTTCAGTGCATGTAAAACATGAATGTGAAGGACATTGTTATATATTTCATTTTATTAAGCAAGTTTTTTTTATGTAGTTAGTTGACCTAACAGACGTTATTTTAATTTTATTTATGATCTTTTAGATTATATAAAAAGTTATATTATAAAAAAAAACACATTCATTTCCTCCCGATTTTAACAGTTTTCCGATCAATTTCCAGTTTTTTTTGCCTAAAAACATTTTTTTTTAATATTAACAGTCCTTTTGTATAATTATTACGACAAATTAGAATAAAAATTCAGCATTTCTCAAGTGACGTGTTTACTAGCATATAGAAATGTAAAATAGAACAACAAAACATGTGAAATATAACACAAAATATTATTCAAATGTCCGAGCGTTTAATGTAAAAAAGTTAAAAATACGTATGAAAAGGTACGTTATTACGTTTAGATACGTACGTATTCCCATGGAGTTCATTTAACTGTGAAGGGTGACCCGTCTTTAATATTTGTGTTGCGTTAGAGTGAATGTTTATTCGACAACTGGTGTTTATTTAGCCTTTGTTTAGGGGCTACAGTCACGAACTTCGTTAAGTACATGTTTTTTTTTTTTATTTAACCGACTTTGCTTGAATAGTTGATTTTCCTCCATCCTAGGGTATAATATTTAGATTTATCCTCGCATATCTAATGCTGTAAATGAATGTGAATGCTGTGAATAATATCTAATGCTGTGAATGTATGTTTGTTTGTTTTTTACGTAGGAACGGTTATATAAACGGTATATGTAATAAATACCTATAACTTTTTTAGTTTTTCATATTTTATCTGAATCAGATCGATGATGTTGAGTTTGATGAATACATCAAATATTTATCCCACAAGGTAGTTGAATTTTGGACCTACAAAGTAGTAACTAATACTTTCTTTTCGGTTTTTTTCGGTTGGTTTTGATTTTTAGTTCTCGACGTTTCGAATGCTTTACAGCAATCATGGTTTTGGGACAGATTCTCCCTGGCTGTAAAGCAAAAACGGGAACCAAAAATCAACAGAAATCCATTCCGAAAAGAAAATTTTAATTATTGTAGTAAGTAGTTCCTGAGAGATTTACAACATATGACGTGTTAATTATGCAACAGTGTCTTAGACTACTTGTACTTTTTCCGTTTAAAAAAGTGTACACATTTTAATTGAGTGCAGAATTAATTTATGTTTCACTCAAAAGCCGATGCAAATTTCACCATTAATATGGACTTGTTGTGGAAAATAAAATATAAATTCTAAAAGTAAACGTGTTTTGCATAAAGTAAATACCACTCGTGAAAATTGCAATAAATATTTATTAACATTAATATGTATGTGGGATATGTGTATTCATAATGTTCTTTTAGATAATATGAAGTTTGACTAATTAATATAAGTATCTTGAAATTCGTCCTTTTAACTGAAAATTTAAGAATAAGATATATTAAGAATACCAGAACCCGTGGCTTCGCTCGCGATCAAACTACGAAAAATACGAAATTTCATGCAAATATGTCCAAGGAATAAAAAGTTTCATACAAACTTTTACCCCCTATTTCACCCCCTTGGGGGTTGAATTTTGAAAAATCCTTCCTTAGTGGATGGATGCCTTCGTCATATAAAGAATACGTGTGCGAGTCAGAGAATTGATAGTCTTTGCTTATTTAAATATAGATATTTAATATATTTAACTGTAGGTTTACAAGTAAATTGCATTTATTAATTTCTAATTTATGCCTCGACAGTATGAAATCAAACAGACCGGGATAAATAAACAGACAAAATAAATATTTACACTAATTTTGCAAACTTTCTTGTTACTGCAAGAATAAATAAAGGCTATTTAAATGACAAATTGAGTGAAAAATAGAAATGAAGTTTAAATCGTTTATATCGTTGCTAACATACTGCATATAAAAAAAAGTAAAATATCAGGAAAAGTATTTTTCAAATCCAAACGAATTGGCTAGTGCAAATCACCTGCAACATTACCGCCCAACTGTATGGAAACGATAAAAATGCGAGTGTTAGACGGTAACTACTGGTTATATTGACCATGCACTTTGTGTATGTCCTAACTAACTATACTTACATCTATACATATATACATAACTTCATACTATTTCCCTTATAACCTCTTTCGTTTTTTTCCATCTAATATCATTTCCTTCAAACAACCTTGTTGTGTGGTTTTTTTCACAAAAAACCTGACCTTCTATAAATGTCCAAAAGCTTGGTATTCCAAAGTTTTCCGAACTCCTACTTAGTCTAGCACTCATTCTTCTAAGGTATTTCTTGTTTGCTATTTTTTCATAATTTGTCATGTCTCCGTGTCCTAATCACATGAGCATATTTTTATTTAAATGTACTAAGCCTAGTGGTATACTACCCACTAAGAAGAAATACCGATATTCTTCTTAGTGGGTTCTTTGCTATTATGACACTACTATTATGGATGTGTATGTTTGTGTATATGTGTATGTTTGTTACTCCTTCAAGAAACGGTTAAATGAATGAATGAATGAATGAATGATGAATTTGGATGAAATATACAGATAGACTAGTCTATAGTCGGTAGTAAGTAAATTATCGTTTGTGATATCTAGGCTTATTTTCATTCTGATGTATAAAGTACTAGCGACTCACCCTCGTTTCGCTCGGGTTCGTCCCTAGCTTGCTTCCCAATACAAACTTTCATCCCCATTTTCACCCTCTTAAGGGATGATTTCCGGGATAAAAATTCTATGTCGATCCCGGGATCTCAAACTATCTCCTTACCAAATTTCATCAAAATCGGTTCAGTAGATCCAGAGATTGCCCCCTACAACGTCTCAAATTCTCAAAATCACAAACTTACAAACTTTACCTCTTTATAATATCAGTATAGATTAGATCAAGTCATAAGCCATTTGCATCCTCTTAAAATGAGTTTGTTTATTTGTTACGCTTTAACGTATCAACAACGCCTCCATCACTCCACGACACGAACATGGATATCGGCTAATTTAATCCCATCCGTTAAATGGACTCCGTAGAATATCAGAATAACCCTATTACATGAGTTTTTAAAGAGATGCTCGTGAGAATAAATAGAGCCTGATTGAAGCAAAAGTGAATTACTTTTACCGAAAAGATCTTTTTATTTTACTCGAAATATATTTTTTTTTATTAATATTTCAAGTACTGCCAATGTGTCAAGTGACATGGATGTGGCTTTTTGATAAAGTCGAATTGATAACGTAAAGCCTTCGTCTTCTAAATGTGAAAAGATTTGTATATGGCATGGCATTGTATTTGACGACACGTTTGGCTCAGTTTGTAGTGACGCTACTTGTTGTGCACGCGGTCGCGGGTTCGAGTCCCGCTGGGGGCATACATTTGTGTGATGAGCACGAATGTTTGTACTCCAGTCATGGGTGTTTATATTTATAATATTTATGTATTTAAAGTTATATATGTGTAGTGTATCAACTATCTGGTATCCATAACACAGACTTCGTAGCTTACCATGGAACTAGATGGTGTTGTGTGTTAATGTCCCAACATATTTATTTATTTATTATTATAATGAACATTCGTATGTACATTGTGCATTGCTAACTTTTAACACTTTTTTATGTTAATTTTTCTTATAAAACTATTTCAGTATACATTGAATTTTAAATGTACTGAATACTACGATATAAAAGTGCGAATGGTAAAACTATATCTCTTATTTCCGCTAGAGCTGTCGTGTCGCGTAAATTTTAAAACACTCGTGTCCGCGACACGACGATAAAACGGAAAAAAATGTTTAAGCCAACTTTTATTTCCCTTTTATATTAATGATTCTTTTTTTTTATTAAATGCTTTTGTTTAGTTTTTCAAGATAAATTATGTTCCATTATGTATCCATTTGACGACACGTTTGGCTCAGTTTGTATTGATCCTACTTGATGTGCCAGCGGTCGCGGGTTGCTGTCCCGCGCAGGGCATTCATTTGTGCGATGAGCACGAAAGTTTGTACTCCAGTATTGTGTGTATTTAACGTTATATATGTGTAGTGTATCAACTATCTGGTATCCATAACACAAGCCTCGTAGCTAACCATGGAACTACATATGTACCTAGATGATGCTGTGTTAATGTCCCAATATATTTACTTATTTATTTATTATGTGGAAATGGCATTTTTTCATACATTTTTAGTAGTTTAGTTTGTTTTCGAAAGTTTTTTCCGCAATATATGACAAACAATCCTTTATTGATTTCCGATCAGTTCGATATTTTTATACAGTGTGTTAGAAAATCATTGAAAATGATATTTAAATTAAATTTAAATATGCATTAGTTTATAGCTATAGTTTACATAATATATAGTTATCATGTGACTATCATATTATATAACTAGCGACTCATACTCTCTCCACTCGGGTTCGGCCCTACTTACGTTTTGATGTTTAGTATAGATTTCTCAGAGATGAAATATTTTAAAAAATATCCCATATGGTGACCCGGATAACCAGCCATCATCATAACAAATTTCATCAAAATCCCTCCAGTGATTTTTCCGTGATGTGGTAACAGACAGACAGACAGACAAAAATTCTATAAACTATACCTTTGTATCGATAATAAATAAGAAAGTATTAAATAAATATCTTAATTACAGGATTTTTCACGAATGTAAAATGTCAACACCATAATTTATAATAGAGTTATGGTGAAATATCACCAGCCATAGTAACTAGTACTATGTTTATAGTAATAACAAGATTAGAAAATCAAATTAAACTCCCCCTTTTGTATCTAAACTAATATTCAAAGTGAGCGTTGGTTGAATTCTAATAAATAGAAATGTGATGCACAAATACAGTATTCAAATGTTTAAATTCCTTGCTGGAGTGTTATGTAAATTACAAAATATGTAAATAGCTTATAGCCCTGAACTGTTTTGTATGACAATGTACACTGTGCTATGACTAAATCAAAATATTATTTATAGGATTTTACATGGCAAAATGGTGAAGTTATGGTTTTTTAATGAAAATAATTAGTTACCTACCCTCGCTTTACTTGGAAGCATCCCTAAGTGTTTTTTCGTAATGAAATTATATCCCATAGAATAGCATATATATAAAAAAATAGGCTATCTATCTCTGTGTACGTATGTATATAATATAATGATTGATTTTAAGAACAGCTTCAACTTTAAAATTATCACTAACGGGTATTTTTTCCAGAAATGTACTTAATTGGACTTCTCTTAAAGTACCCTTTTATTCATTATAAAAAAGAATTATGATATTCGATTCACAATCGGCGAAGCTATCGCGTAACATACCTACACATAAAAAAACATAACGCACGATTTGAGTAGACTATTACTTTTTGAAGTTAGTCAAAAATTAACGTTGCTCTTTAGTTTGACGTTTATAGATCACCAACACTAACACTTCCAAAGAACAACATTGTTACTCAGTATTGGAGTAACTTTAAAAGTCTTCAGATTACTATTATAAATGCGAAAGTTTGTATGTGTTTGTGCGTATGCATATGCGTGTGAGTGTGTGTGTGTGTGCATGTATGAGTGTGCGCGTGCGCATGCGTGAGCGTGTGCGTGTGCACGTGAAACGGTTGAACGGATTTTGTGAAATTTAGTAACCAGTAGTAGTAGACTATAACCTGGAGTAACATATACACAGACTGTCAAACACCATTGAGGATAGTCATTTGTAAAGTATATACCTAGGTAAATTATTTTTAAATTGTTTCAATACTGAACTATAATATTTCTCCTTGTAGATGTAGATATACTTGTTCTTGAAATATTCCTATATGTATACAGAGATTAGCTTAAGACATTGTTATTATAATAATCACAATAACAAGTTATTCCATTCAGTATATTATCTTCAATCAATTACCTCTATGCCACAATAGCTCTAATAGACGTTATTACAGTGTATAGTAATTAATGTGTAAATCGTCATATAGGCCCGCTCCACACTATAGTGCCGATCACGGTTCGTTCTCGGTCCGATATCGGTATAGTAAAGTATTTTTATACAAGGAACAATAAGTGTATTCACACTATCAGTAAAAATCAAGTTTCGGTACAGTCACACTCCAGCAACGTTTATTATATAAAAATACTTTACCACACCAATATCAGAGACCGAGAACGGACTGTGGTCGGCACTATAGTGTGGTGCGGGCCTAAATGTGCCACAGTTGCGGTCGACGAGTGCCAAAAACGACTAGGACTTTTAGAAAAAAAAATGCTTTAGAAGAATCCGAATATTAAATGAAAAAATTATAAATGAAATTAATGTAAATGACTAGGCTAGGCAAGTAGTTAAACGTTATCGATCCAAGTTATTTGCCTAGCTGTTTGATTGATGGCTGAATATCATTCAGGCCGCTAGTTGAGCGGCGCCGTTTAGTTAAGAGACTAGGCTGTTAATTGAACGTCTAATTAAAGTTAGTTGGCTGTGATATATACACATCATTAAGCTAATTTACAAATATTATACTTTCTGTTAATTTATTTTAGGCTTTGCTCAATAAAATAATGTTATTGTTATTTTTTTGTTTACTGTACTGATTTTGATGAGAATTTGCGACTGTTGAAGTTTCTTTCAAATGCCTCATATGTTTATGCATGTGTATATAAGCGAAATACTCTATGAATAACTGATTAATCAGAAATGGAATTAGATGAAATTACATGTAATACTTTCTTAGATTTAGGCGGAAAGATGGTCACTCGTCGCAAACTATGTCCGTGAAAAAAAAAATGAAAAGATTTTATATGACATATAGCCTATCTGTGGTTGAGTTATATAAGCCAAACAAGCATTACCCCGAAAAATATCCAAACTGTGATGACGTAACTTGCTATTAAAACATCGTTAAATGTTAGTTTTTTTTTAAATATGTATGTATGTTGCATATTTAGCTCAAATTGCACTTGTCCTACTTTCCTCAATGCACATAAAAAGCACTAACAAAAATCTTCATAAAACAATTTAAATGAGTTACAATCTCTGTAAGATGAAGATTACAATGAGAAAAGTGATTCTTTCTAAGTTGAAACCGTTCTCTTACTCATTATAGTCCAAGAGATGGTGTGCGATATATTTAACATTTTGCCCTTTATGACACTTTAAGTGATAGATTTGCTTACTTAGCATTGCTTTTTCTGTTTATTTTTTAAAACAATATACTACAAAGAAAAGTTATTTGTATTAATACGAGTCCATTTTAGCTGCAACCTGTAAAGTTTAATCTTATTTTTGTACATAAGTTTTTATAAGTTATATAAAGTAGTAAGTTATATAAAAATGTATATAAAATATCCTTTTTTTTCTCATAGCGTTTTAAACAATGCGAAAAAAGTGAAGAAATTATATTTATACACATGTTTTTGGACAATAATTATTAGAAGATATGAACTTGTTATTCACTCAATTTATCTGTATAGTATAGGATAGTGTAGGTACATTAAGAATAAAAATACTCGCATGAAATCGTCCGCCGGCTCTCAGACTAACAAACGTACTCTATTCCGCTCTTTTGTAATGGCTTTTATAATGCAAAGATCTATCCTGAATTTCAAAAGTTAGTTCAAGATTCAACTATTTTTCTACATTTGAAAGTGACGTTCGCGTTAAATGGAAAATAAAATTCTTACTAATGTTATATGTATTTTTTTGCTTGTTATACTTTTTTTTATACAGCAAGTGAGTAAGATATTGGTGTGAATTTTTATATAGAGATAGCTTATGGGTTGACGAATCCTATAGGTTATTCGTACATAAGTTGTATGGTTCTCATATACTATATAAACCACATGATATATGGTTGTACATACTACATATATTGTGTGATTTCTATAATATTAAAACGACTAGTAAAGTAGCAGCGTTATGCTGTTCTTTGATCCGCCTGAAAATACAGATTCGAGTCTTAATTCGTGGCAATAAACGGTTGATTTAGGATATTTTTTTTTTTAAATATAGGATAAAAGATATTTTCTTAACAAATTATAGGACAAAGGATATTTTTAACAGGATCCAATATAAAATACGTATAAATTAATTGAACGGCTCTCAAGCAATTACACGGACGCGAGCACGCTTTTAAACAATTAAATCAGTTCGTGAATGGCCCCCATACAGGACGGGCCGATATTGAAAGTTGCGGTTCATTGCATTAAAGCGGCGTAAACAGAATATTGCGCGTATTGAAATTCAATCTGAGTTAAATTTAACAGGAAAAAAGAGTCCATATTTAATTTTCCGTTTCATGAAAAGATCAATTCTATTATTTATTAATATAATCGTTTATTAACATTTAATTCATTTACATAAAATAACAATATTATACATGTTTAGATCTGTTCATGAGATTCAAAACATATGGCGTAAGCACGCAAAGTTAGAGCAATCCTAGTTATACTCTCATCCACAGCAGTCATACCAGCCACATTAAGCAACTCGACATTCATCCTTTCCTTTTCATTCAGATACAGAAAGCTGTCCGTCTTAATATATTATTTATGCTGTATTGTCAGATTTTCATCTATGCAATAGCTTAACAATTTTTCTAGTATTTGACCATTTTGCGTTGCAGAATCTCAACCCTTAAATAGGGGGTAGAAGTGAAAAAATTATAATTACGTTTATAATGTACCATTTACGAAAAAAGTTAACAAAATAAATAGAAAAAAAATGTAGGGAAGCAAGTATTATCTCTAAACAACGATATCTTTCAGACAACCTTGTGGTATAGGTGATATAAATATGTATAGGTGTTTCGTCGAAACTGAAGAAATGTGAGACAATAATAGTAATAATAAATAATGTATTAAGTATAAATAATACATAATTACATGTACGTATGTATGTACATGCAATGAAAAAATAAATTTACTGTAGTATATATAACTAGCTACTAACCCTCGCTTCGCCCGGGTGCGTCCCTAAGCTTGAATTGTTTAGGAACTCATGTAAAACAAGCGTCTAAAGAATTTTTATTTTTTTTGGGCCAGGAATTTTCGCAGCTGTATACAGAATAACACACCAGAGTTTCATCACAATCAGATCAATGTTTTAGTTACGCATACAGGACAAACATACGAACATTCATTTTTATTTATATAGAAGATATATTCAAATTCAAAATATTTTATTCGGCATTAAATTATTACAATTTTTTACTGAACGTCATGAGTCTACTACCAGTTCGAAAAGAAGAAACCTCAGACGATATACATATATACGAGTATGAGTACAGTTACTATACTAAAGATTTCTCGTAATAGCTATTTGGCTATCTTATAAAATACACATATATATATATATATATATATATATATAATAAATTCGTGATAAAACATGGTTCTCTATCATACTTAGCAATTTTTACAAAAGTGTTAATCGAAAGGAGCGTCCACACATTACAGCACAATCTTCAAGAGGAATGTTACTTAAACACAACGTATTCATATAAGATTATAAATTGTATGAAAATGTATGAAAAGTTGGAGGTTTTGAATAATTTTTCGATGTAAAAATTAAGCAGATGCTACGACAGTGACGTCACAAGTGGCTCGAGCGTGCAGCGATGACACATGCAGTCAACACAGCCAGCACTCATGCGATCAAAATGGTTTGTATTTATATGAATATGTATGGATTTACAATACAAACGCTAGCTCTATTAGTTAACGTAAAGAAAATATTGTTTATTTTTAGATTATTATGTACGTTTACATACATTTATGTATTTTTCACGTATATTGGCTGGTTTTTAACGTCCATACGTTACAGAAAACCAACCAATAAGAGTAAAGTTGCTCTGTGAATTATAGTAGAAAAACACTGGATATAGAGGCTAAAAATTATAATGATTTATTAACTCTACATAGAGATAAATTAGAGATATTTTTTGGTCATAGATGAAGTAGAATGAACTTGGAAATAATAACTAATCTAATTCCAGGTTAGTTTATATTTATTTTTTTTGGTTTTTAAAAAGTTAAAATTAAAAAAAATATACATATGTAAGATTTTACATATAATCTGCAATATAGTATGCTGCGTCATGTAGAGCTAGCGTTAATCCAAAGGATACGTTGATAGACATGTTAGCATGTCAGTATATTTGTTCATGCGTAGCTATGTAACCTTAGACACTAAGTGTGTGTGTGGACCTAACCCTGTAGCTGTATGTGTAATATATACTACACAAAACACACTTTATCTGTCTATGAATAAACCGTCTTCAATTAAAAAAAACACTAACGAGTATTCTATATACATACATATATTCAAATAAGAGTTAACAGATTGTATTTTTGTTTGAACGCTCTAATTTTACGAATACTAGGCAGATATGAAAAAAATATTTTTGTATTTTATAGCCTATTTAATGAGAAAGGCAAATCTTACAAACTTTCACCTTTTATAAGAATTGAACCCACACAAAGATAATAATTTTATGATACTAAAATTAAATACTCTCTTCAGAAACATCAAGTATGCCACAAGGTTATTGCTAAGGCTCTACATTTTATCTTATTCATGATCATTGCTTTCTATTGAATCCATACAAGAGCTACTTTTCAAATAAATTGAAGACGGTTTTCCACAAAAAAAATGTAACGTCGCCATTTTAAGAAATCATAAATACTTAGTTTAAAAAAACATTGTAATTTCAAACATTCTATTACATAAGTCAAATATTGTATACTTACATTACACAATAAATAATTCATGCAAACTGACTTTCATTTACCAACGTACCTTCCAAACCCTCTGCATGTATGTATGACCGTTTGTACTACTATATCTATCAAACCGCACGATGTTAACGCTATGTACCTTTTCTTCAACTACCTTCTAAATGTGCTATGATTAATTTAATTTTTAAAGTAACTATATATTATATGGTGTTGAAGTTGTATATGTATGTGTTGTCCGTCCGATCGTCACGATTATTGACTTTATATCACTGTAGTTTAAAGCCAGATATTTAAAGTAGTTTGATTAATGTTATTTATATAATTTAATGTTATATGGTATGAGTTGAAATTACATTACAAATACCTCTTTTTATATAAAATATGACATGTCATTGAAACTAACTTCAATTTTATTTACCACTAGCGACTTACCCTCGCTTTACTCGCGTTTGTCCCGAAGTGATACTTTAATATTACTTTTTTATTTGTGAACCGATTGAAATAAAACAAATACTCAATGTTAAGTGATGCTTACGTTATTGAAAACCGCACGCAAATCGGTTAAGCTGTTTCTGAGATTGGCGCGCACAAACGCATAAACAAACAGACAAAAATAAAAATCATTGTTTTGGATACTATTGCGTTAATAAAGACCCTCCCTCTAATAGTTTTTCTCAAATATCTTCCATGTGCAGACAGCGATAAGTTACATCTATATATATATATATATATATATATATATATATATATATATATATATATATATATATATATATATGTATGTATAACGAAAAATGAATTATTTTTTAGAAAAAAAAAACATTTAACCTAAATTGTTACTAAAAAGACAAAATTATACAATTGGCTGTTAAAATATATTTACAACAAGGGCTTTCATAATTTTGTGGAGATATATAATAAATAGTCTAAAAGTTTAGAAGAGATTTTCCATGTAAGTTTTATTACAGTAAATAAAATCACATTATTTATATTATCAAAAAAGCTCTTAACTAAAAAAAAATGGCAACGATATAAGTAATATAACGTTAATGTTATTAACATAAAATTATTACTGCAAATATTGTCGATTTTTATTTTACTAATACGTATGGGACTTTTGGAGCTTTGCGAGCTTATGTATGTAAATGCAATTTGCCATTGGCTCAATAATTTAGGTTAACTTCCGGCACCATTTGAATACGTTAATTATTCCTGTTATTGCATTACGAGGCGACAGGTTGTTTTGTAACGGCGTTACGGCGTTAGGGTTTAATGTAAATTTAATGGTAATTTGGTTATTGGTATGGTTTTTGCGGTTTTATAAGCACGTTTTATTTATATCTATTAATTGTATGAGTGTAAAATTGAAACGATTTGTATGTGTAATACGTATTGTATTCAGCCTTTTTTAACGTCCCACTGCTGGGCACGGGCCTCCCTTCAAGACGAGGGGAATCAGGCCATAGTCCGCCACGCTGGCCAAGTGCGGGTTGGCGGACTTCACATGTCTTTCGAAAACTTGCTAGGTTCTCTCAGACATGCAGGTTTCCTCACGATGTTTTCCTTCACCGTAAGGCAAGTGGTAATCAAGTTAGAAAATGATTCGCACATGAAAATATCAGAGGTGCGAGACCCGGGATTTGAACCCGCTTCACTCGGTTTCCCAAGCGAGCGCGTTACCACTGCCTATGTGTAATACGTACGTACGTTTTTGTTACTTCGTTGTTGAAATAAATATACATATGTATAATAATTTAAAACAAACATAAAGAAGTTAGCACAATTTTTATGCAGAATTAATTTAAAATTTAAATGTTAAATACATTATATATACAAAATATAATATAAGTTGTATCTTCTCGTACAAGTAATCAGAACTTTTATACTCCATGCGTGAATAAATTTTCATTGTAGCGGCTTGTTGTAGATATTTTTTTTTAAAATGTACGAGAAAGCATCATTAGTATAAAGATTATATTATGAAGGCAATGTTAAGACGGAACTAGAGACACGTAAGGTCATCTAATTAACATGGAATTATATGTGTAAGATGTTTTTTTTTTTTTTGTAAGTGGCACGAGAAAATGCCACTAGGTGAAGAATTTAATTGAAATGAATTATTTTTCATTGTATTATCTATGTATATATTTAAATTCCATTCGATGAATAATTTTACTGGTTTAATTTTTTTTTTGTGTTTATATAATTTTTTCTTGTTTGTTGCTAGATATGGAGTTCGGTAGTGGCGGTCCGCCTCCGCCCGGGATGATGAAAGAGAGACATGGACCACCGCCGCCACATCATCCGGTATAGTTAACTTATAAATTTAATAACAAATCAATCAATTAAAATATATTTAATTCAAATAAATTTTTACGTCAGTCAGTCAGTCCGTATGGAATTTACCACCGGCTCGGAAGGCATTTCTGCTGAAAAGCCCCCAAGAGAAACGAGACAAATGCCCTTTTTTTTAATATAATATTCGATTTGCTTACTAAACAAATAACTAAATTAAGGTAACTGGGAAAGTGAATGTTGGTTTATCGTACTCTTATCTCCGTTACTCCCAACGCAGCGATCACATTATGGGCGTGAATTTTTAATAAATTTTGAATTGAAATCAAGTTTTACTTTATGATTTTCCGTGGAATGCAATAAATGCATGACCAGGGTGTTTATTCTTTTTCCAAGATTTTAATGTTTTCAGTAACGATCGGCAGCGAGTGTGAAGCTCGTTTATTAAAATACTTAACATGATATGAGTAATGTTGCCATTGATATAATATTTTAAGGCTTAAATTATAACAGATTGTGCAATTCTTGTAGAGATAACCAGTTTTATAACATTGTACAATTATCAAATCTATGGTTTACAGTACAATGCAGTTTATTTAATGGTTTTTTTCCAGCGCGACGGACGCGGCTACGGGCCAGAGGGATACGGTGAGGGTTTCGTGCCTCCTCCGCCTATGCACCATCCGCCAATGCCGCCACAAAACCAGGTAAATATGAAACAATTTAGCTTTTAATGGCGTATTTTGTTTTATAACTCTGCTAATTAAGGAGTGTGTTCTACCTACCATGACTTATGGTGTTGATACATGGAGCCTGTCTAGCCTGAGGAGTCCGACTGGATGGGTACCACCCCTTTATCTATTTCTGCCGCCAAGCAACAACCATTGCATTGTTGTGTTCCGGTTTGAAGGATAAGGTAGCCAGCGCAATTACAGGCAAAAGGCATATCATCTTAGTCCTCACAGTGATAACGTCCCGGCGGTTCTGCAGTTTTGTTACGTAAAAGTGCATGAACCGTAGGTATTATGGGCGACAGGTATCGCTTTCCATCAGGTGGGCCTGTCTGCTCGTTTATCACTGAGTACTAAAAAGAAAAAAAAAGAAAAATACATGGACGCTCACGCAAAAGGCTGTATACAGAGTGAGAGAACCATGGAAAGTGCCATACTTGGTGTCACGCTTATATTTCATATTCCAAACATGAAGATTATAAGCCGAACACAAGTGAATGATATTGATAATCTAATCATGAAATTAAAATGGAGATAGGTAAAAAACCAGACATGGACACACGATGATAGGTGGAGTGAATATAGTAAAGTCGATCGCCCGGACCGACGAGGTTAACACGAGACCTACTGATAGCCATACATGAAAATGCATACATCCAGCAGTTGGTGAAAACAGGCTACAGATGATGATGATGGCGTATATCATCACGATAGGTCATTACCAACTCTAGCTTCGAAAACTTCGTATAGTGAAAGAAAATATCATAAGAAAATCTGCTTTTCTAAAAGAACCTAAAGAGTTTGCTGTTCTTGAAATAAACTAAGTGGTACTAGTTAATTGTGATTATTGACTCCCAATGTCATTGAGGAAAGGCCCATCAGTGTCCTGCAGTGGGATGTTTAAAAGGCTGAGTCATTGAATTATCTATTACATATAGATGTTAAAATTTAAACATAATGCTCTTATCTTTTCCCATTTTGTACAACCATTATCCATGCAATCTCCGTTATCCTTCCCTAGAGAGGTCACCTGAAAGAGATCGCTTTTACTGATATCGCCATCTTCAAACTGTGAACCGTATAATGTATATTTGATGCTTTTGTTTTTTTTTTTTGAGTTATTTTTGGTCTAACTCAGAATTTTTACTTTAAAGACTAATATAAGTGGAAAATTACAATAAACAAACAATGAACAAAATAACTAGTTAAAGGGTGTCTCCTTAGAATCCCTTCATCGTAGTCACAATCATACGTCATATAAATACATGTAGTACATTGTAGGCAGGGGTAGCCCAGTGGCAACGCGCTCGCTTGGGAAACCGAGTGAAGCGGGTTCAAATCCCGGGTCTCACACCTGTGATATTTTCATGTGCGAATCATTTCTAACATGATTACCACTTGCCTTACGGTGAAGGAAAACATCGTGAGGAAACCTGCATGTCTGAGAAAACCTAGTAAGTTTTCGAAAGACATGTGAAGTCCGCCAATCCGCACTTGGCCAGCGTGGTGGACTATGGCCTGATTCCCCTCGCATTAAAGGGAGGCCCGTGCCCAGCAGTGGGACGTTAAAAAGGGCTGAATACAATACATAAATACATGTGATACGGAATTTTAAATAAAACTATATTTTCGGATTTAACTATCTGTTTAATTTAAATAAAACAACATGGTCACGAGTCTCTTCCGCGACTATTGTTGCTGCTATTGAGTCAAAAACCAAAACAAATCTGTGAAAAATTCCGAAAAGATAGTTTTATTTAAAATGTCAAATATTCGCGTAAAACTAAGAAAGTCTTTTTTTTTTCTTATATATAATTTTTTTCTCAAATATTACAGGGTGGTCCACCACAGCAAGGTGCGGTGATGATGGTGTACGGTCTCGACCCCAACACTGTGAATGCGGACAGACTGTTCAACTTGTGCTGTTTGTATGGAAACGTTGTTAGGGTGAGTTCTTTTTTGTTGGTTTTTTGTTCAATGGTTACGAATTGATTTTTAAAAAGCAAGGGGTATTCAATTTGGCTGTTTTTTTCTGTCTGTACCTCTACGTGAAGTCGTAGGCAAAGTACGAGTAGTTAAAAAATAATCTTGATATATTGCAGATAAAGTTCCTGAAAACAAAAGAGGGCACCGCGATGGTCCAAATGGGCGACAGTGTGTCGGTCGAGCGCTGCGTGCAGAATCTCAACAACGTGACCGTCGGCGACTACACTCTAACGCTTGCGTGAGTAAATCTAGTATATTATTTATTGTATGATTAATGATTATATTTTTGATTAATTTTAAGTTAGGAGGCTGTTTTCGATTTAGATATGTGTCTGTATTTCGCTGGGATAATTGTGATGCTTTTTTTAAAATACTTTTTATTAAATACAAATAAAAATAAATAAAAACCTATTTATAGAGATACTATTTTAAACGACATAAAAAGTACTCAAAAACTCATACGAAGCTTAGTTGGACCGCCAGGTATAATACAATATGTGAAAGTTTGAATGTGTATGCATGTTTGTTTCTCCTTCCTTTTCCTTTTCGCTTAAACTTCTGGACGGATTTGGATGACGATTAAGTACACAGATAATCAATCAGCCTATCGCCGTCCACTGCTGAACGAAGGCCTCCCCCAATGAGCGCCAACCATCCCGGTCCTGGGCAGCCCTCATCCATCCACTGCCAGCCACCTTTCTTAGGTCATCTGTCCATCGTGCTGCAGGGCGTCCTACACTACGCTTGCCTAAACGCGGTCTCCACTCTAACACGTTTCGGCTCCATCGACCATCGGTACGTCTGGAGACATGACCGGCCCACTTCCACTTCAGCGAGCTTATTCTGCGCGCGATGTCGGTTACTTTAGTTCTCTGGCGAATGACTTCATTCCGAATTCTGTCCGCCAGAGAAACTCCAAGCATCGCACGTTCCATTGCTCGCTGAGCGACCTTGAATTTGTGGACCAGCCCTACGGTGAGTGTCCACGTTTCGGCTCCGTATGTCATTACGGGTAAGACGCACTGGTTAAATACCCTGGTCTTAAGGGATTGTGGGATAGATGACTCTAGAATATGACGAAGCTTCCCAAAAGCCGCCCAGCCCAAGCGTATTCTTCGGTTGGCCTCCTTCTCAAAGTTGTGCCGGCCGAGTTGTATGGTTTGGCCAAGATATATGTATTCCTGCACAACTTCAAGAACAACGCCATTCACGATCACTGGTCTCGGGGATACATGACAATTCGACATGATTTTAGTCTTGTCGAGATTCATCCCGAGACCCACCCGTCTTGAAGAATCGCTTAGGCTGTTTAGCATTTCTTCCAAATCCTGCAGAGTCTCTGCCATGATGACTATGTCATCGGCAAATCGCAGGTGTGTCATATAGGTCCCGTTGATATTTATGCCGCATCCGTTCCAATCGAGCGTTTTGAAGACGTCCTCCAATGCACATGTAAACAGTTTCGGGGAGATAACATCCCCCTGTCTTACCCCGCGGTGCAATTGGATTGGCTTTGTGCTCTGTCCTTGTACTTGGATGGTCATTGTTGCGGCTTCGTACAAACACCTTAGTACTTGGATATACCGATAGTCAATAAGGCATCTCCGCATGGATTGTAGAACAGCCCAGGTTTCGATGGTGTCGAAGGCTTTCTCGTAGTCCACAAACGCTAGGCATAGAGGCTGATTATATTCCTCGATAAACTATGATCTATATAAATACATAGGCTATACTACATTTTCACCCAAGCGAAGCGAGGTTAAGTCGCTAGTGCACAGTTTTTTTTTTTTTTTTTGCAGCCTTTTTTAACGTTTCACTGCTGGGTATCGACTATGGACCTTCCTTCAATACAAATCGAATCAAGCCATAATCCACCACGCTAACCGAGCGCGAATTGACGGACCACAGACATTAAAATTGTTATATTTGATTATTTTTCATTCCAGTTTCTCAAAACAAGCGTACCTCTCCGAGGTCATGAACCCGTACCCCCTGCCCGACAAGAGCCCCTCATTCAAGGACTACGTCGGCAATAAGAACAACCGGTTCCTCACACCCGCGTCCATACATAAGAATAGGATACAACCTCCGTCCAAAGTGAGATTGTTATGTTTTTTTCTCGTATTTAAGTAGTTTACCGAGTATGTTACCTTAATAAAAAAAATAATTAGTATATTTTCATATTTTTACTATTGTTATAAAGAGGTTAAGTTTTTTTGTAAGTTTGTATGTAGGGGATGATCTCTGGAACTACTGACACGATTCAGAATTTTTTTTCACTATTATGAAGCTATAGTATAGCTGAATTCATAATGATTTTAATTGAAGTCGAGGAAAACTGTTGAGTTTAATTATCGGTGTATGGCTGAATTGTTGAAACAAAGCAATAGAATGTAAGGCAAAAAAAATAAACATTTAAGTACGAATTTGAGTAATATGAGGGAATGTACTTGAGTGTCTAGTAAAAATAAGCCGTTAGTGAAAGATGGGCTATTGCTATTTACCATACAAGTATCTGATCATTTCCATGTCATAACAATGCTTTTGGAGTAATTACTTACAGCCGTAACTGAGAAATAATAAAAACAGATAAACAGACAGACGGACGGACAACGAAGTGATACTCTAAGGGTTCCTTTTTTCTACTTGACATACGGAACC
This sequence comes from Argynnis bischoffii washingtonia, assembly GCA_033884665.1. Taxonomy (NCBI): domain Eukaryota; kingdom Metazoa; phylum Arthropoda; class Insecta; order Lepidoptera; family Nymphalidae; genus Argynnis; species Argynnis bischoffii. Next base: position 8,176,989 of record JAEMGE010000029.1, read on the forward strand.
CTAAAATAAAACGAAATTTATCCCCGTCCCCAGGTGCTGCACTTCTTCAACACGCCGCCCGACGTGACGGACGAGCAGCTGCTGCAGGTGTTCCAGGACTACGGCGTGACGCCGCCGCACACCATATCCAAGTTTCCGCTGAAGAGTGAAAGGTTAGTGTTTTGTGTTTTTTATGTAATTTTGATTCTTGACGACACGTTTGTAGTGATGTTTATACTATATAATATATTCCCATGTATTGCAGATCATCATCGGGCCTGATGGAGTTCCAGAACATTTCACAATCGGTGATGGCGATCATGGCGTGCAATCACGCCACCATACAGCATCCAGGTAAATAGCTAATGACGAATTGTTTGTCTCTCTGTCCGTTAGTACGCTCAGTTTTGATTTACTGTTAAATTTTATTCGAAATTTTTAATATCCGAACCTTAAACATGACATTTTAACCAGTTAATATTTATTAGTAATATTGACCAAAAGATACAGCAAACATTTCATATTTTGTATTCAGCCCTTTTTAACGACCCACTGTTGGGCGTGAGCCTCCCTTCAATACAAGGGGGATCAGGCTATAGTCCACCACGATGGCCGAGTGCGGGCGGACTGAAAATATCTTGTGAAAACTTGCTACGTTATTTCAAACACGCAGGTTTCTTTAGTACAACGTCGTAAGCTAAATGGCTATCATGTTGGAAATGATTCGCACATGAAAATATCAGAGGTGCTAGACCCGGGATTTGAACCCGCTTCACTCGGTTTCCCAAGCGAGTGAAGAATGTAAGCATTGGGCTACCTACCAATATTGTTCATATAATCAACCCGTATAAAACATTTCCAGGCGCGAAATTCCCGTTCGTGATGAAACTTTGCTTCTCATCGTCGCGACAAATCGGCCAAGGAAAGGGCCAGGCCAAGAACCAAAGCCAAGACGCGCCAAGACACGACAACGGCGAACAGGACTACTAGTAAGATGTCGTGTTGTATGTATGTTTATATGTATGTATGTATGTGTATAGGATTGTATTTGGTACCTTTGGAATTTGGGGGATTTGGTCCGTTGTGATTTTGTGGTACTTTTTTTAATGGCTCTTCGTTTTTGACTTTGTCTTTGCATGTGATTGTTAAGAGGAATATTTGTTAAGTTAATTTTTTTTCAATAGTTTGTATTTGTTTTATGTCGATATAAAAAAAAATATATTAATCATGGAACCGTAAAGTTCTATTTATTTTAAATGAGTATATTATTATATATTACAAAGGATACCACAATCTCATAACGTCACAATTTCACCATTTACTATGGAATATAACGCAAAGTGTTGAAAAAGACATGTAAAGTAGGGATCGGACCAATTATATGAGTCGGAAAGTTGAATAAGCCAAATGTTACCAGCTTTGGTAAATAATGTTTTGGTTTTTTTTAATAAATTGTATGCACAAATAGCTGTAATGTTGTCATATATAACAGATGCCGGCCTAAATTGTTTAAAAAAATGCAAACATATTTTTTTTCAAATTTGTTTGATGGTTAAATGGTTTTTGGACAGATTTGTCGGTATGGTTCTAATGTTACTCCATATTTGATTAATGTTATTCCATATTTTTTAAACTTACAGTAGGGACCATAGGGCATAAATTATGTTTGCTTGACAAAATTTACATATTTTCCATTCAGAAATTATTATATAACACCTGTATGTATATAAATAAAAGATTAAAAAAAAAAAACTTTTTTTTTTCAGCTATAATTATTGTAAATAACGTTGGTTTTTCATTTGACATTTTGACAGGCAAACATAAATGGCGTCTTTTCTATATACCCTCTTCATTGTTTTAAACGGATTATATATTCTTATATAAAATGTACACTTTCCGAAATTATGTAATTTATAAATACATTTTTGACTGTTTGACACTTGAGCATTTGACGTATTTCAATTTTTTTTTTTTTTTTTTGTTGATTTATTTTAATTATTAAACTCTTTCGTATTAAGCCAAATATTAGCCAAAGTGTTGAAATTGTTAGAAACTTTTTAAACGTTTTAAATATAGATAAATGTACATAATTTTAAAAAGTTGATTTTCCTTTCGATATTTGATACTGTACAGCCCATATAGATAATATATACGGAAAGTTAATAAATAATCAGTACCTGAAATTAAAATCATACAAAAAATAAATATTTTACTTCAAATAAAATAACAGTTATGTATAAAAAGAAATAATTTAAAAATTTGCCTATTTTAAAATATACATATTTTTAATCTTTTAAACTACATTCTATGTATATTATCTGTGTGGTACAATCAAATACTCAAGTTAAAGTGAAGAGATATTATTAAATGTTATTTTATCGTAATATAAGTGAGCACTAACTCAGTCTCAATAGTTGACGGTTAGGTTTTAAGAGATGCCTATTGTCTATGCCTCGTTAAGTTTCAAATCATTGATTTTACTGCAGTAGATTTAATAAATTACAATATTAAATGTTTTTTCCATATATAGTTTTTGAACGATTGAAAAAATTTCAAGAAATCCTGAAACGCTTTTTAATAAAATACTCTTTAAAAGAACTACATATCTAAACACCGTTAGAATGATGGCTGAGAGGTCAATTTTCGAGATATTATTGAAAGTGTAGATAAATAATGTATTGTATAGTCGTGCACTATTGTCGTATATTTTGTGAGGGGTCGGAATGCTTTCTAGGCTTAATCGATTTAGATTTGTACTTAAATGCTAAAATATTTTGTAGTTATAATAGAATAGACATGTCGTGCTCGACTGTACATTGCTTTTGAAACGTCAATTTGTAAACGATCGCTTGGAATATTACAGCGGGTAGTTGTTTTTTTTTTAATTATTAAATAAAATTTAAAATGGTGTCCTTTTTATTTTCTAGTAATATTTCAAGTGATCTAAAACCGCTCTTATTGTTCAATTGTGTGTTGTGTACAAAGCTTGTAAGACGTCTACATATCAGAATGACAAATAAATATTGTTAGTGTATATCGGGGAACTACATGTCTTTTACAAGGAAACCAAGTCAATTTCTCGCTAGTCTTTATTTTTAATATTTTCTGTTTTTCTTTTTTCTTGTTGATGTGAAACATCTAATGCGGCGGGTTAAACTGGTTACTGGTGTGACGAAGTGTCGCCATGTCGCCACGCGCTCGTTACTCTCAAACTCTCTTCCCACCCACCCTCGCCTCTCAACGCGTTGAGCTCGTATTTCAATTTTTAATTTTTGGCATTAAATTAAGATGTATTTTTTGAATACAGATATTTTTCTTTTAAAAAAATCTGAATATTAGTTTTTTGAAATATGCCATATTTTCTGCCTTTAATAACCAACCCGTCATGCATATTTTCCATACCAAATAGTTTCGATGTTTCACATCTGCCAGGCGTCCCGCGACGGCTTTAATTTTGATGTTTTTGTTTTAGTTTTATAGTTTTTTTTAAATACTCACTAGTCAATTTTCAAACATTAACCTTAGATTCGCGTTATAGACGAAAATTTGTGTTTGTTTTTTTTTGACAAATTTATTTAAAATTTTTACTAGATCAAATAACTTACTAAATCGAGTACAATTCTTATTCAATAAAAAAGAAAATAAATTGAAAAGCGCAAATCTTTTACATGGCAACATCATAATGTGAAAATGTCAAAGTCAAAATGACACTTTCGTCTATGACGCACTATCTCAAAACAAACGAACTCACATTCAAATATTTGCTTCTAGCTAACGGCGACGGCGGCGAACACACAAACACACATATCAAGACGGATGGCACACAAACACACTACTGGCACACCACTCAGGAATGTTACGGGGATATTGCCATTGTAATACAAATTACACATAATAATCAGATATTAAACACGTTCTAGTATTATATAATCTAGAAAAAAATAATTAAATTGACCGTCGAGAGTAATGATTTTTGTTCATCAGATTAGAGCTTATGTAATACTCGAACGCTATAAAAAATATTCTCGCAATGGCAACATTTTATAATTCCTTAATTATAATTTTTGTGATTTAATTCACTCATAAAGACATTAACAGATAGTTAATTTTAGACACAAAGTTTTCAAGTAACACGACATTTCCATTTATTTTCTTTTCGTTTTTTTATTTTTTCGTTATTAATATATATATTTTTTTTTTGCTGGGGCAACCCCATTGAATGCGGACGCATTTTTATTATCGACTTAGGTTTTCTAAGCATTATTCCCATATATTAATGAATTAGTTTTAGTTTCTTATTGTATAGTGTCATTGTCAATTTTTGGTGTAAATTTTTCTTACACTCTCGACTGTTGTGGGTTTTAATTTTGGATTTTGAGAATGGCACTACCACTTGTATGAATTTATGTACGCAATTATCAAGATGTAGATTATTGTTTCGGTTTAAATCATTTTTTTGCGTATATATTGTTAGAATTTGGTTGGACGAAAATTTGACAGTTGTGAATTGTACAAGAAATAAAAAAAACTGTTGATAAGGTAGATGTTTCGAGTTTTATTTTTTCTTCTTTCTTACTTTCTTATTAGATTTATGCTTGGAGTGTGCACGTTTCTTACTTGCATGAGTTTCGTGGAGTTAAGTGTGTACTTTTTTTTTGTTTAAAATTCATTTTTAAGAACCAAAATGTGTAATTATAAGTAATAGATTAGCACTTTCTAGGCTAGTAGTAAGTGTCATTGCGATGTCAATTATATTCGACTAGTGGAAAAAAATTATGACCGTAACAGATTTTCTATAAATTTTTCTTAAAAATTATAAAAAATGTGGCGAACGATAACATTAAGATAGCCTGCGACATCAATAACGTTCAAAGTTTGCAGATATTCTCGTTTTATATGCAACTGTTCGAGAATAACTTTTTAAGGATTTATCCTTGCGAGTGGAGTTTCCTGCAAACTTTGAACCACTGGTTACTAGAATTAGGTTAATGGAAACCATGAGGAACCATGTTCACGCTGTTTTTTTTTTTTTTGTTCTTTCTAGATTAGATTATTGGTATGATGTGAATTGTGGTAGCATGTCTATATAGCTGTTTATGATATGCTCGTTCATACTAACTATTGGTAAATTACTTCTAACACCTGAGTTATTTAGAATGTGATTTTTTTACCCCATAGCGTAAACAGTGTTATAGTCAGTGCAAATAAAAAAAAAAATAATAGTCCCTTAAATAGCTAAATAAACCATTGTTATCAGGTAAATAGATGCATATCTTTTTCTCTAGAAATATTTTCAAATAAATAAATGTTTTAGCGTTAGGACATTGGTGTCGTGATAGCTTACAATTTGTGTTGGATGTATATAAGGGAAGAAAACCGATTTGTTTTAAAAGTAATAATTTTATATATAAGTGCTATAAATATTGTATGAAAATAGAATATGCTATACTGTTTGTTACAATGTAAAAATTTACTCAAAATAAAGAAGAGTGTTAGGAAAATTTTACAGTGTCACACAAGAAACTGGGAAACTACGCTCAATCTGTAAACAACACACACACGAAACCATGTCTGAGAAACCGAAAACAGAAAGCACTAGCATTTTACATACTCTAAGATAATGTAACGGTTAATTTTAGTTTGTTTATTGCATTGGTATTAGGTATAGTACATAGTGAACATTAAATACATGTCAACACAAGCCCTCTTTCATTTCTACACTACCAATTAGCACATTCCCGCAAACACAAGTGTTAGAAACCATAAACTCCATACAAAAACTAAAAAACAACAGAAATCTTCAAGGAACTCAAATTTTATACTTACTTTTTCATAGAGAACTTATTAAAGCGATATAAATTTCATATTTCTTTTACTCACTATGTGATAAAACTGATATTTATTTTCACTTGTAGGGTTCTTTCTATAAACACTTAAAACGTTTCCTTCATGGTAGACAATAATGTGACGTATTTATATATTCAAAATTTCAATTACATTAGCAACACTACTTCATTATTACGACGTGCCATTATTATATTTGCTCAAATATATATTTACAAATTAAAGTAATATATAAAGTTGTTATATGTCACAAAGAAATTTTAGCCGTAAAGTTCTTTTCGCACCAAAGTTCATGTATAAAGTATGAATAAAAGGAAAAAGTGAGTTGGAAATGTAAATAGTAAATTATTGCGTTATAAAATATTTTCGTTGATTGTAAAGTTTATGTAAATTATATTTAATGTTAGGACGCTGCACGTAAGTCGCGAAAAATGTAAATTGTATAGAAATAAAAACTGTTTTTGATTGATCTGTAGTTTTTTTAATGAAAGCTGAAAAGTAAACTTGGCAAAATGTTCGAAATTCTCGCCCACAATTAACTATGACAGGCGCTACTGATGTCGTTTGAAATTGCCGCCATTAACTTTCCCGCTCTTTTTAACCATAGACAATTTATCCAAAATGATACGTACATAGCAGATTTTTTTATTTTCCCAAAAAATATTGTTAATTAGACATTTAAAATACAAACTGACAAGATGTCTACAGTTGAATTTTAAAAAGCAAGCCACCTTGAAGATTGATCAAGATTTTTCGCACGGTATGTATTACAAAGTACAGAACTAAGGAGTCGTTATTAGTGACATTTAAGTTTTTATTAGATAAAAGTATATTACCAAAATAAAAATTATCCAATATGTTAATCTAAGAATAATCTATCGATATATTAAGCCAACTAAGCCTTTCATACAAAGTCATTCTGTCATTTGGCGTGATTAATTAACAATTTTAAAATAATTTGACAAGCTTTCACGTAATATTATCAAACTAGCTCCACTCTGGTGTTGTTTACTTCACTTTGCCAAACAGTTGCCTAGATAATTACTCTAGGTCTTAGTGTCTGTTAATATACTAAATTTCATCTTGAGGGCTGAGCCGTAAGTATTCCGTTGGACGGATGGCTTGCCAACACTGTTCGCTGGAGTAAAAACAATATGAAGAATGAATATGTATGCTAAAGTGAATAAAAATTTGGTTAAACATCATTGAATCTACGTTAGTGCTAATTGAGTCGTTGCCTCGTTAAAGACAATATTCGTACCGAATGTAAACAATAAATATCGGAATTAAAAACTAAAATGGCATACGTTTGATCATTCCATCAGTTTTGAATGGTTACGAATAAACTAATTTTGCGGAAACTTGCTACCAAATACATAAGACCCCTTATACGAACATATATTCCTTAATTCTATAATTGCTTATATTGGTAAAATTAATATGAGAAATATGAGTAATCAAATTAACAGAATTTAAAATTAATTAGACTGCACTAGTTTCTTTTAAAACAAATAGGAATATTATACATAAAATATAATATTTTGATTGGTTAAAAAATATGATTTTTTAAAGAAATACATGTATAAATAAATGCACTTTTTTATTATTGATAGAATTAAATAATTAATATGATTAATTATTGAACCCCACGTGTAATAGCCACATTATCTAACCATAGAGAATTTGCATTCATAGAGCGGAAACATCTAGCGCACCATGCGGTAGAAAATGGAACTATTTAAAACGTAATGGTGGCTGCTTGTGTTAAATCATTGCTGACAACTTATTTAGAAAATAGTTACTGAAAACCTTCAGAAACTAATAAAATCCAATGAAAACTTGAAATATCCATCAGGTATTTAAATTTATATCGTCGAGTATGTTATTTTGTTTTACCTCTTTCAATGTTTTATATATTATTGTCAAAATGGCTGACAATCAACAAAAATTAAATATTATTTTTCACTAAATAAGCATCGAAATTATTTATGTTGATAATGGTGGCAATAGATTTAAAATGAGAGTAACTGATAAGAACGTAAACAAATTAGAAGCGATGATAACAGACCGAAAGGTTTAATAACTTATAATGAATGTAATATATTACATAACTGGATGAATTATATCTATTTAGTTAAAATGATTTTTTTATCAATACTGATATGATATATATTTATATACTGAGTAATAATTTTACAAATAAATATAACAAATAATTAAACATTAATAGTAAATTTTAAATAAAAAAATAATTAATAAGTTTTCTTTAAATATGTGATAATAATGTGTGGCTCAAACATTTTTATTGGATTGGAATTCTTTTACAATTAATCATGATTTCAATGTTTCAGGATGACCAATTGCTGTTTCATTTGCAACACTCGAAATGGGGTGTCTATAAGAAATGCTAGTAATATATTTGGAGAGGATGTAAGTCAATGTTATTGTGTAAAACTATATATAATATTATATACTTTAATTATAATTTATCCCATTATTGTTATAAATGCGAAAGTTTGAATGTATGGATGTTTGTAACTCAATCATGCTAAAACGCCAGAATGGATCTGGATGAAATTTGGCACAGAGATAGATTATAATCTAGAAAAGCGCATAGGTTACTTTTATCCTGGAAAAATGTATGGCTCAGTCCCGGACGAACCCTAGAGAAGCCGAGTATGAATTGCTAGTAACTTATATAACAATGAAATATTTCTTCACAATTGTGTGTTAGTAAAATTATGTAATAAAAAGACAAGCTACCAAAAAAGTTTTACAGATATATTCTTTACAGATTAAAATTAATTATTAAAGATTTTGAATGAATTTTTTTCCAGGTGTCTCTTACTTCAGGCAAAAAACTTCCGGATGTGATAGGTGACATAGTCGAAAAACAAATCAAACAAGATAACATCCATGCAAATATAATCTGCAAAAAATGTCAGAAAGCAGTGGTGGAATATGACTCTTTACAAGTCAGGTATGAATTTATTTAATCCAAGTACGAGAGAGGGTATCCATACTTTATTATTATAATTGCAAATGTTTGTTTGTTTGTCTTCCTTTCACATTGAAACACACTTGACGGATTGGTGTGATTTTTTGTGTGAGATAGTTGGAGGGCTGGAGAGTGACATAGGCTACTTTTTACTGCATATATATCATTCCCTTGGAAAAACACATAGTACAGTCCACAACAACTCATTTTACCTATGTATATGTATAATATATAGTCTATCTATTCCATACTAATTGTTAAAAAATACCTAGGGATGAACCCAAGCAAAGCAAGGGTGTATCATTAGTAGTCTATAAAAATTAAATTGTATCTATTAATGATATATGCTAAGCTAAGAATGGTAAAATGCCTTGGTTATATAGCCTATTTCTTTCTCTATTAATCGGTTAAATGCAAAACAATTTTACAAATTATTAGAATTTGTACTTAGTTCCGGAGGTCAAAAGTTTTTTTTTAATTTATAATATTAGTATAGATAACTAATGGAAACTATACTTAAATAAAATAAACAAATATATAACTAACATTCGTTAAATATTATTTTCAGGTCAAAAGCAATAAAGGCTGATCTTCTAGATCAGTTCAAAAAAAGCTTACCAAAGCACAGTTTAAGCTATGATACATACAATGTGGAAACACCAGAAACTATACCAATAACTAAAAAGGTGGAAGTGAAGAAATTAGTGTTGCCAGCGTCCAAATTACAACCTTTGCCACCTGATTTTGTTATAAAAGGTGGAAAGTGGCCAATATCTAGGCCCAGTGTTACTATCCCAAAGTTAAAGGTAATATAAATTTATATCTAATAGTATTATGTAATTTTATGATGGTTTAAATAAGTTGCCATACCAAGATGGAATTGAAGTTTTTTTTTTTTTAATTTTGTCTAATGAGTAAGACAAACAAATCATGGACGACATTTTTATTTGTAAATTTGTTATTTAATATTTGCACATATTTAAATTATTCTTGGTATGGATTAAAGTTCCAAAACATCATACTATGACTAAATATATTTTTTAAAAAAAAAAAAACTTTTTTATTTACTTTTTTTTCAGCCTGTCATGACAATTCCTTCGTCTAATATAAACTTAAAAGTAACAGTAGGTTCGTCGGTCCTCACACAAAGCATAAACACAGTGACAACCAAACAAAAAACAATACAAAATCCAACGATCGAACCAAAAATTATTATGTCATCAATAGAGAACAAAGTAGAACAGAAAAATATGCCAATAATAATCACAACTTCGACGAAGTCCGATGATATATTGACTTCGTCGAATTTAACTTCGACGTTCACTTTGTCTCAACCTGTTTCGTCGAAGTCGAGTTCGATTTTGAGCTTTAATGTTAATTCGCTGCCAAAAGATTTCCTTTCGTCGGCCATTTTGACGAAAAACGACGAATATGGTATGGAGAAGATGAAACAAGAGGACTCATTAGACAATAGTGATGTAGATAATAATGAAGAGTCCATGGAGATTGACGTAGGTTTGTATTACTTCCATACTATATTTAAATATTATAAACGTGAAAGTGTGTTTGTTTGTTTGTCCCTCTTTCATGTCGAAACAGAATGACAGACTGGCGTGATTTTCTGTGTATAGATAGTTGAAGGGCTGGAGAGTGACAACAACTCATCATACTTATTGTGTATATATATACAAAATGATTAGATATTTGTATGTTTGTTTGTTTGTGCACTCTAATGTCTAAAATAACTAGGTTAAAATTGTTTTTCAGCTTTTTATAGTCTATTTAGGTAGAAATATAGGTTTTTTAGGATCACCCTTCGATTCTTGGGTTTAGACCAATAATCTACACAGATGAATAAAATTGAAGTGTCTGTTTGTAATGTCAAAGTAACAACTTTTTACTAAATGCATATGAAAGTATATACGCTACATATGGGAAAAACTCAATTTTTAATAAAAAATTTTGTCTGTCTGTCTGTTTATTCCGGCTAATTTTCGAAACGGCTGGACCGATTTTCACGGGACTTTCACTGGCAGATAGCCGATGTTATAAGGAGTAACTTAGGCTACTTTAATTTAAGAAAAAGAATTAGAGTTCCGCTTAAAAAAAATGAAAACATACCGAGGGACGAACTCGAGCGAAGCGAGGGTGAGTCGCTAGTACATAAATAAACTAATAAATAGATTCATTGCAGTAAATAAAGAAACTAGCAAATACTTTTTCTTTCGAGAATGTTACCATATAAATTAATACTTTCTTATATAACGCTATCTTTTTCAATCTTTTCGCGGATTTATTTTGATTTTTGATTCGCGAAATTTCGAATGCTTTACAGCAATCATGGTCACGGGGAGTCTCTCGCGTGACTGTCTTTGCTGTAATAAAACATCAAAACGTCGACAACCAAAAAAAAAAAAAAATGTCCGAAAAGATAGTTTTATTCAAATTTTCAAATATTTATGTAAATCTAAGAGATTAAACTTTTTTAGATAGAACATTAGATAGTCATTTAATTTTTTTTTTGACTAAGTATTTTTTAATATTTTTTTTTTATAAAATGTGTCATACCTAAAAAATTATTACTTTTAAAATTAATTTCTAATTCGGAACATAATTTCTATTTTTAGTTAAAAAAATAATTGTAATGTTACAGAGTCTTTGGCTGTGCTTACATCAAACAGTACCGGTGGAAGATTGGTTTTTGAAGAACATATTAAGGTAATAATATTCTATGTAGTATATATTCGTGTCTGTTTGTATGTTTACACAAACAACTATAGACTTTGCTATTATTTTAATATTTGTAGGCCTATAAGTTATCACTGCGACCATGCCTAGTGTAGTAGGTTTACTAAGCAACGAGGTGTCAACAAAAAAGAAGAAATATTTATTAATCCTAAATATATAATTTATAATAAGTTATTAAATAACTTGATAAAACATAGTTATTTTGAAATCACAGACAGACACTTAAATCCATACTAATATCCATAAATCCATACTAATATTATTAATGCGAAAATAACTCAGTCTGTCTCCTTTTCACGCTTAATTCGCTGAACCGATTTAGATATTTGGTATGGAGATAGTTTGAGACCCTGGGAAGGACATATGATAGATTTTATCCCGGAAATCATTCCTTAAGGGGGTGAAGAAGGCGATGAAAGTTTGTATGGGGAATCATGTGTCAAGTAACATATACATTTTTTTTCTTTTTTAAAGTAGGTACTTACTTTTCTATACCTATGTATGTACGTACCTAGGGACGAACGCGAGCAAAGCGAGCGTGAGTCGCTAGTTTTTTTATATGTATAGATTATATACCTGTATCGTTACATTCACTCGGGGAGGGACTGATGGTGATTTGTAATGATGATACTATACCTATACTGCTTATGATCAACAATTACAAAGAAGATTAAAAAAATCATTTTTAATGCTGCTGAGTTTCTTTCGCTAGTTCTTCTCAGGTCTGAGGATTCTTCTTTTCGAACTGGTGGTAGATTCATGACGTTCAGTAAAAAGTTGTAGTAATTTAATTCCAAATGAAATGAATGAAAATGAATTGATCTTCCAGAGGGAAGATGCAGAGGGGGTGGAAGTGGGGGTGGGAGTGATGGAGGGTGATGGAGAAGGTGACGGGGAGGGTGATGGGGATGGGGAGGGCGGGGAGCGCTACGTGGACGTGCGGCTGGTGGGCGCGGCGGGCGAGTGCGTGGTGGGCAAGCTGCAGATACTGTCCGAAGGGGACGGCCGGGATGACTGTGAGACTTGTGCTTATATATAAATAAAGAAATATGTTGGGGCATAAACACAAAAACACCATCTTGTTCCATGGTACGAGCTACGAGGCTTGCGTTATGGATACCAGATAGTTGATACACTACACATATGTATATTGACTTTAAATACATACATATAAATATAAACACCCATGACCGGAGTACAAACATTCGTGCTCATCACACAAATGAATGCCCCCAGCGGGACTCGAACCCGCGACCTGGCACAACAAGTAGCGTCACTACAAACTGAACCAAACGTGTCGTCAAATAAGACGTTATATACATTTATTGTTATAACTGCCTCGCTGGTCTAGTGGCTGTCACGTACATATACGTCAAAACTTATAAATCAGTGAAAACATTTTCGAAATTTATATACAACATACATTGATGAAATATTTTCAATATTTATAACAAAATATTGATTTAGATTATTTTTCAATTTTTTTTTTTTAGTTAAGAAATAGTACAAAAAGTGTCTATTGGTAATAACATTAATATGACCATTTTCAGCAACTATAGTGGTGGAAGGAGATAACGGGTCTATCCTACGGGTGGTGTCCGGACAGAAGTTTTTGTATGGGGATAGTGAAATATCACTTGTAATGCCGGACAGCTTGGACAATAATGACACTGGGGATAGCCAAGGTATTGTATTGTAGCCATTTTATTGTATTTTTGATGTTTAGCTTTTCCTAAATAAATTGAGGCAGTCGTAAACCAGTGGTTAACCGCTCGTTGAAGAAACCGGTTGAAGCAGGTTCAAATCCCGGGTTCCGCACCTCTGACATTTTCATGTGCGAATCATTTCCAAAATGGTTATCGTTTGTCTTATTGTAAAGGAAAAAATCTTAACTGCATGTCTGAGAGAACCTAGCCTAGTTCTCGCGAGATATGTCCAGTTCGCCCGCACTTGGTCAGCGTGGTGGATTATGGTCTGATCCCCCTTGCATTGAAGGAAGGCCCACCCCCAGCAATGGGAAGTTAAAAAGGGCTAAAAACATACTCCTGAACAACCTGGTTTCTCATTTAAACTTTATCTTTTTCGTTCTTCTTGTTTTTTAATCTTTGCTTTTGGTATTATCTATTGTAGGAATGAAGTGACTAAATAAACACTAAATTGTGTGTTTTTAAAGTTTTTTCTGAAGACTTTTTTGGACTAAAGAGTTACAAACATACATACAGACACTTATACAATGTTTCTAATATACATATGTTTGTGTATATACATATGTTTTTATATATTTTTTTTGCTCTTATTGTAGACTCGAACGACGAATCACAAATAGAACTGCAAGTGTCAGGGGATGAAGAAACTGCCAACGCCATCATAGCAGCGGCTAAAGAGCAAGGTAATGCGTACAACATACTAGCGACTCATCCAGGCTTCCATCGGATTCGTCCCCAGTGAAAAACAGAAATAAATCTATCCCACGGGAACCGTACATGTTTCCGGGATAATAAGTGCTATTCCAAACTATAATCTATCTCTGTGCCAAAATTTTATCCAGATCCGTTCAGCCGTGTTTGAGTAAGAAACATCCATCCAACCAAATTTTTCCATTTACAATATTTATGGGATTAGTAACAAACTGTTATTTTGACATTACAAACAGACAGTTCAAGACACTAAGTATTTGTTTCGTAATAAATAAATCAATAACAATAGTATAGATAATACTATTATAAAGAGACAGAGTTTGTTTGTTTGTTTGAACACGCTAATCTCAGGAACTACTACTCCGATTTGAAATATTCTTTTTGCATTAGATAGCTCGTTTATTGAGGAAGGCTATGGGCTGTATATCATCATGCCATTTACTACCCAAGGGAGGGGAGCAGTTGTCATAAACGTCTATAAATCGGGCAGACTTCCATACATTATTGTAAAACTTATGTTTATAATCAAACTAATTTAATGCGAGTGAAACCGCGAGGCACAGCTAGTTTATTATAATTATAACATTTTAGGAGGTGCTTTCATAAAGGTGGAGTCCGGGGAGATGTATCAAGTTAAGTCCATTGAGAGCAAGGCTGATGATGATAGTGTTCCGAAAATGGACAACACGGTAAGTAAATATATATATATATATATATATATATATATATATATTATTACATTAATTATATTTTGGATATATGACTTCTTTTTGTTATTACATTATAATGGGAAATGACAAAAGATTTCAGTTGAAGAAGTTTAATCGATTGTGATGGGTTTAGTAACTTAAATTCTCCATGCTTTTTGATTGTATTATATATATATATATATATATATATATATATATATATATATATATATATAATTAGTTTATATAATACTGTTGTTTATTATTAAGGTTATATAGAAAAGATTGCTTTTTTTAATAATTCATCAATAAAGCGACATGTACATACATTATTTAACTTTCATTTGGGTGTACACTGTACAATAATGATATTTTATTTTTGATGTGAAACATCTATTGGCACACCTTAGCAGTAAAACCGACTCGTATGGCGTGACGGCAAACGGTATGACGCTCTCGCCTTCCTTGTTTACGCGCGCGCGTATATTATATTCACTTTTTTGCTTCTCTCTATGAGCTGCCTAATATTTCTGTTTTATTCCAAATTTCGTTATGATTTTTTTTGTAGTTACATCTACTTCTTTTGGCACGTTTGGAAAATTATGAATACTAATATTAACATAGATGTTTCACATCTGCCGGGGGTCACGTGACGGACAACTTTTTTTTTCTTTTTTTTTAACATAATTTATCTGTCGTGAAAAAATAGATGATATATTATTTTCGTTTCAGCTAGTGGCATATGAAGATGGAAAATTTAGGTGTCTTTTGTGTGAGAAAAACGATAAAAAAGGTATTTATATTTTATTAAAGAATTTAATTATTTATAACGCGTAATATTATCTTGTGGCACAATATTATATTGAAAATTAATATAAAAAAAAATATAATAAAATATCTGTATGAAAATATTATAAATATGAAAGTTTGTGAGTATGGATGTTTGTTACTCTTTCACGCCAAAACGGATCTGGATGAGTAACAAATATCCATCCAAACATCTTCAAGAAATTTCATATTTGTAATTAGCGGCTCACCCTCGCTTCGCCCGAGTCTACCTCCAGAAAAACAAATCTATCCCACGGGAACCGTACATTTTTCCGGGATAAAAAGTTGCCTAAGTGTTATTCTGATGTAATAGGTCGGGGCAAAAGTATTTTCGTATTTTGAATGTAATATTAGTAATCAAACCTCTTTGGCTGTACTGAATGTAACTGGCTGGTTTTAATACCATTAAATTTCTGACAATCTGAAGATGCAATAAATTAAAAAAAAGCTAGTTCCCGCCATTTTTCAATTGTTTTTGAAGCAAGCGAAATGAACGTATGTGACGAAGAAATTCGGTACATTTTAAAGTTTAATTACAAAAAAGGTAAAAATGCAACGAACGCCGCGAATAAAATTTTTGTGGTTTATGGACATAATGTGGTATCAATAAGAGAAGCACAAATGTGGTTCAAGCGTTTCAAGTCGGGAAATTTTAGTGTGAAAGATGAGGTTCGCTCAGGACGCCCTGTCACAGATAAAATCAGTGTCATCTTTGAGAAAGTGGAGCAAGATCGACATATTAGTAGCTACGACATTGCTGAAGAACTGGATGTTGATTATAAAACAGTTTTACGTCATTTACGAAAGTCTGGGTACAAGAAAAAACTTGACATTTGGGTACCACATGATCTCGCTGAGAGAAACAATTCCGAACCATTTCTTAAACAGTTGATTATGGGTGATAAAAAATGGGTAACTTACGATAAGAATGAGCGAAAAAGATCATGGTCGAAGCATGGACAAGCCCCACAGACCATGGCAAAGCCCGGCCTGACTCGGAACAAAGTGATGAGCTTTTGCCACCGGGTAAAACTATCGATTCTGACCTCTACTATCGTAACTGATGAGGTTAAAAAAAGCTATTGAGAAAAACCGGCCGTAGCTGGTGAATAGGAAGGGCGGGGTGTTTCACCATGACAACGCCAGACCGCACTCATCTAGAGCCACGCAGTAAAAATTGAGAGAGCTTGGCTGGGATGTGTTGATGCATCCTCCGTATAGCCCTGACCTTGCTCCATCAGATTTCCACCGGTTTCGGTCATTGCAGAACTCTTTAGGAAGCATAAAGCTAACTTCAAAAGAACACTGTGAACACTACTTGTCAGATATTTTTAATCAAAAATTTCAAAATTTCTACAGGAATGGGATCATGGCACTACCCACAAGATGGCAACAAGTCATCGATCAAAACGGCACATACATATTATAAATAAATACAAAATTATACCTAAAAAAATATTTTCCTTTGTATGAACAATACGAAAATACTTCTCTATACATCCAGACATACATACATCCTCACAAACTTTCGTATTTATAATATTAGTAGGATACTAGCTGACCGTGCAAACGTTGTTCTGTCATATAAATTATTAGAGAAATCTAACGTAAGATAGAAAAATACTAAATTCGCGAATAAAAAATGGGGGGTGGCGGGTAGGAGGGTGAAAAATACTTTACGACCTATTCTCATACCTACCAAATGTACAAAAAAAAATCATTAAAATCGGTCGAGCCGTTTCGGAGGAGTGCGACCACAAACACCGTGACACGAGATATTTATATATTAGATTAGTAGTATAAATAAATAAATAAGTAAAATAAATATGTTGGAACATTAACACACACCACCATCTAGTTCCATGGTAAGCTACGAGGCTTGTGTTATGGATACCAGATAGTTGATACACTACACATATATAATTTTAAATATAAACACCCATGACTGAAGTACAAACATTCGTGCTCATCACACAAATGAATGCCCCCAGCGGGACTCGAACCCGCGACCGCTGGCACAGCATGTAGGGTCACTACACACTGAGCCAAACGTGTCGTCAAATAAAACGTTATATACATTTATTGTTATAACTGCCTTTGCACTGCATTTGAACAATTGAACAATTCTTATTGCATAAAATAGCCCTTTAACTGAGGAAGACTATAGGCTATACATCATCCCGGAAAAATGTACAATTCCCGTGGGATAGATTTGTATTTATCTTGGGACGAACCCGAAGCGAAACGATTGTGAGTCGCTAGTGGTATTATAATATATATAAAACATTCCAGAAAGTTCGTTCGTGGGCGAGGCGGAGGCGTGCATGGCGCACCTGAAGGCGGCGCACGCGGCGCGCGCGTACGTCTGCTACTGCGGACATGTCGCTAGGAAACGTGCTGAATACGTCGCTCATATTGGTATGTTTGTGTTGTTTATTGAAGTCACACTTGTTTACGTACACTTCACTTGGGGGGGTGAGCTGGTGAATGCGTTACGTAAACATACGTCTGTTGCCATGGTAACCATGGTGCCATGGTATTTTTTTTTTATATTCTATATTATTTTGTTTGTAGAAGAGCACGCGCGGAACAACAAGAGTTCGCCAAGCATAGATAAGAGTAAAGTGCACGAGTGTAACATCTGTAAAAAGAAATATAGGTAAATAAGTTTGTTTTTAATTAATTTTTTTTAATGTATTTGTATAATTTTCTAAAGTTTATATATTTTCATTTAAATGATTATGAGGCAGTGGTAGTCCAGTGATAACACACTTGCTTGTAAACCGAGTGACGTGGGTTTAAATCCCGGGTCTCGCACCTCTGTAATTTTCATGTGCAATTTATTTTCCAACATGATTACCATTTGTCTCACGGTGAAGGAATACATTGTGAGGAATCCTGCATGTCTGAGAGAACCTAACAAGTTGTCGACAGACATGCTCAGTCCGCTCAGATTCACTCGTATTGTAGGGAGGCCCACGCCCAGCAGTGGGACGACAAAAACGGCTGAATACAAACACACATAATCCTACATATGAACACATACTCATACACACGATTAGATGATTATTATTATTTATATAGTATTATTTCTGTAAGCTCCCGCACGCTGCTGGCGGAGCACCAGAACGTGCACAGCGGCGCGCGGCCGCACGCCTGCGCGCACTGCGGGAAGACCTTCGCCTCCAAGTACACGCACCAGTCGCATCTCAAGACGCATCTGGTGAGACGCACACACATACGCACACGCACACACACGCAGGCACACGCACACACATACGCACACGCGCACACATACGCACACACACACACACGCAGACACATGCACACGCACACACATACGCACACGCGCACACACACGCACACGCGCACACACACGCACACGCGCACACACACACACACACACACATACACACACATACGTTACATACACCATTCCAAATTCGTTTGAATTAGTTTAGTAACAAATTGATGTAACACTATCTTAGATTTATACGAACTTTTTATACTTTGAATAAAACATCTCGGATTTTTTCGCGGACTTATTTTGATTGAACCAGAACCATCGGTGCATGAGTTAGTTTGGCACTTAACCGTCTTTATTAATTTTCTCTTAGATATTGATTAATTATAGAAAAGTGATTGCTATACAAAAAAAAATATATTATTATTAATTTTTCTCAGGTGCGTCCCAGACCCTTCAAATGCAACCAATGCGGCAAATCATTCTTTACACTTCAGAATTTAAATCAACACGAAAAAACACATTCAGGTGTTAAGGACTTCATTTGTAACGTTTGTGGTGAGTGAATGGATTAGTTTATTAGTTATTATATTTTTATAACATAGATTTTGATCACAATTTCATGGTTTTAAATATATTTTTTTGCGTAACTTTGGTTATTTTTCTAAAATAAGAGTGATCTAAGTTACTCCTTATAACATCAGCTATCTGCCCGTGAAAGTCCCGTCAAAATCGGTCCAGCCGTTTCGCAGATTAGCCGGAACAAACAGGCAGACAATTTTTTTTGACATTACAGACTTAAATTTTATTTATCTGTATAGGTATATTCAAACGTCACGATCAACTGACAGATGTCATTTTTTTTTTTAATTCCCCAGGCAAAGCGTTCGGCACGCAGCACAATCTGGAGGTCCACGGCGTAGTGCACTCCGGCAGCAAGCCCTTCGTGTGCGGCGTGTGCGGGAAGGCCTTCGCGCGGCGCGCCGAAGTGCGCGACCACATGAGGATACATACTGGTATGTTTCATGTTATTGAGAGAAATTAATGGTTTTCTTTTGTTCAGCCAGGGGATGCAATGAAATACAAATTTATTTAAATTAATTAAATTATTATTAATTAAATGACTACTGATTGATGTTACTCGTGCATCAAGTAATGCTTCATAATATTTAGTCTTCAAAGATACCATTTTGATATCAATCGAATTTAGGTTCCTACTGCGATTAACTTTGTCTGGTTTGTAAGGCCATAGTAATGCGGCGGTACGCTGGGGCAGAGTTGTTTTGTGCCATACAGGTTCTTGAACACACAACAATTTAGGGCGTTTAAATAAAACTATCTTTTCGGATAATTAACAAAAATGAATTCAAAATATTGAAAATTGGCATCAAAGTACCTTACAATATTTGTTAATTTTAATTTAAACATTTTTATAATTTTTTTTTTTTTTAGAAAACTTATTATTGTATTATTGCTTAATAATCTATATTTTTAGTGTTACCATTATTATATTTATAACCATAAAATTTAGGGCGTCTTTAATAATAAAAAAATGTGAATGATAATAAAAATTAAATTATAAAATAAAAAAAGTCCTGACTGCGTATATTACAGTGGATCACATTATATATTGTAATACATAACAAATTGAACATCTTCCTTTTCTATGTAAAAGTATATGAATATAACGAATTGTGTTTTCGGGGCTCCCGTGAGGCTGGGAGGTAAAGATGGAACTGCGCTTGGATTGACCGTGTGTAACATATGTGTGTGTTATGACGTAGCTTGGCAAAACGTGTTTTTTTATTATAGTATTTTTTAACGAATATATCTTAAGTGCAAGTACATTTAGAAATGTATGTATGTATGTATGTATGTGCCCGCAGGCGAGCGGCCCTTCTCGTGCGACACGTGCGGCGCGCGCTTCACGCAGCGCTCGAACCTGCACTCGCACCGGCGCGCCACGCACCTCGACGACAAGCGCTACCACTGCACGCTCTGCCCCAAGCGCTTCAAGCGCCGGCGGTGAGTGCTGAGTGCACGCTGTACACACACACACACACACACATGCGTGTGTCTGTGTGTGTGTGTGTAATGTTACTTATTTATCAATAAACTTTCCGTCTTTATGTTTGTTTATAAAGTTTACCTACATACATACAAATAAATGCTATTTGGGATTGGAAATGTTAGAAATTTAAAAACATATTTTAAGTTCGAACTGGAATCTAGCACATATCTCGTACATAGATAGTATGTATTATTAAATGATTCAATTGAACTACTATAATGCTCGACTTGGTGGAGGAATTTCTTTGTACCGGATATGTGTATTATGTGAAAGTTTGTGTATGTTGGTTATTCCTTCAAGTTAGAATGGATAAAAGTCCTATTGTAATATAAAATGATTCAAGCAATGTAATAATATATAGGTAGCCTAGTGATATCGCGCTCGCTTGAGCAAACGCACTTAGTTGTCACAGTGAAGCGGGTTCAAATCCCGGATCATCCATTATATCTAATCTTGTGATGTGGGAATCATTTCGAGCATGATCACCACTTGTCTTATGATGAAGGACATCTTGAAAAATTTATGTCTGAGGGAACCTAGCAAATTTTCCAAGGAATTGCTCAGTTCGATCGCACTCGTCCCCCTCGCATCGAAGGGAAGGCCCACGCATAACAGTGGGAGTGTGTAACACAGAAGGATCAGGAAATGGTTTGTCTGAAAGAACCTAGCAAGTTTTCGGCCTTGGCTCGACCAGTCCGGTGGGCTATGGCGTGACCCCCCACGCCCAGCAGTGGGACAGAGGGAGACGTGTAGTGGATGTCGGCAGGCTGCTGGACTACCACGTGAAGGCGTCGCACACGGGCGAGCGGCCGCTGCAGTGCGGCGTGTGCCGCGCCACCTTCGTGTACCCCGAGCACTACAAGAAGCACGTGCGCATCCACAGCGGCGAGAAGCCCTACGCCTGCGAGGTGCCGCACACACACACGCACACACACACGCTTTGTCCATATGCCGGTTTTATCTATACTTATTACTTAATATTATAAAGCTGAAGAGTTTGTTTGTTTGTTTGTTTGTTTGGTTGAACGCGCTAATCTCAGGAACTACTGATCTGATTTTCTTTTTGTATTAGATAGCCCGTTAACTGAGGAAGGCTATAGGCTATATATCATCCCGGAAAAATGTACAGTTCCCGTGGGATAGATTTGTTTTTGTCTAGGGATGAACCCGAAGCGAAGCGAGGGTGAGTCACTAGTTAATAATATGTTGTATGGTTACAGCACTATCTAGTTTAATGGTAAGCTACGAGGCTTGTGTTATGGATACCAAATAGTTACACGTATATAACTTAAAAACATACATATTATAAATATAATCATCCATGATCGGCGTACAAACATTCATGTTTATCACACAAATGAATTCCTCCAGCGGGACACGAACCCGATCCCGCTGACGCAGCAAATAGGATCACTACAAACTGAGCCAAACGTGTCATCAGTTTAAATTTTATTATATGTATACATCGAATCTGTAAATTGAATGTTTTTTGGAAAATCTTATTGAAATGGACATTATCGATACAGACGAATTTACAGTTTTTTGAATTACTGTCTGTCTGGGAACGCATCACTCGAAAATCACTGGAAAATATGTCATCTCTGAGAAATCTATACTAAACGTTAAAATGTATCTAGGGATGTACATAAATCGTTAGTTTGCTTATATGCGTTATCTGTAAGAGAATATCTGATGTCGCGTACTATTATGAGTAACTTTTTCCTTTGTATACTCAAATTAAGACTGTACAAATATTTTAGTATGTTATATATTCTGATTGTAGTAAGTAATTTGCATACGATATGTGATTTTAATATCGATCACTATTTTATACAATTAAGTCTAGGTCTAATATTTCTATTTTAAAGTAATTTTAATTAATGTGTTAGTAAAGACTGGTTTTTTGATCCGGCTGTCATAAGCGTATATTATTTGTTTGTTTGTTTATATGTGTATTTTTATTTAAGAATGATATGATTTTAAGAGATGGTTTCTGGGATAAAACTTATCTTATGTCCTTTCTAAGGCTAAATTTCATCTAAATCGGTTCAGCGGGTTAAGCGTGACAAGGTGATAGACAGGCGGACATTTACCGTCGCATGTATAATATGTCGTATGTATGTACGTACGTACGTGCGCGCAGGTGTGCGGCAAGTCGTTCAACTCGCGCGACAACCGCAACACGCACCGCTTCGTGCACAGCGACCGCAAGCCCTACGAGTGCGTGGTGTGCGGCGCCGGCTACATGCGCAAGCAGCTGCTCTACCACCACATGAACACCACCGTGAGTGCACGCGCACACACACGCACAGGCACACGCACACACGCACGCACACACGCACGCACACACGCACGCACACACGCACACACACAGACACGCGCACAGGCACAGGCACACGCACACACAGGGAGATGATCTATACAGATAAATAAAATTGGAGTGTCTACTTGTAATATTAAAATAACCGCTTTTTACTAAATGTATATGGATGTATACACGGTACATATACCAAAACAAATTTTTTTTACAATTTTGTTTGCTCAAATTGACGATAGATAGCGTTTATCCGCTAATTATCGAAAACATTTTATTATTATTGATTGATTTATTCAATAATTAAATAAAATTACTTTAATTTTATACAAATATCAATACTTAATTAATTAATCGATACATATAAATATGAGTAGTATAGTATATGTTTCAGAAGACGGCGGTTGTATTCTAGAATCAATCATGAGATAGTTTTAGTTAATCATAATATATTATAAAAATCTTCACTTTAAATAAATTAATTTAATTAATTCAGTTTTTTATATATTTTTCGTTACGACTTAAGTAATTCACTCGACTATGTCATGACGTGAAAAATTTTGGTGCTGCTAAAAATACCAAAACACACACACAATTAATTTTCTTATAAAAATATTTAAAACAGACAGACGTAAAGATTTTACTATAATAGTTTTTAATTGTGTTTTTATTTTTAATTTCAGGGTCACTTGGCCGAATCTATAGTGGTGAACCAACCGAGGGTCACTAAACTAGCGGACAATGTAAGTTATTTATTTAATTGATGTAAAAGATTGTAATCTACCGAAAAATAATACGTTAAATTTTAAGCAGTATGTTACGGTTCACAATTTGTGGTGTGACTAATATATTAGTATGCGTTAAGATATTAGTGAATTAGTAATCTGACAAATTTTGATATGCTAATATTTCATATTCACATAATCTCTGTAATAACCATTCAAAATAAGTCGGATAATATCGTTCGGATTCATTGTCAGTTAGGATTCTCGGATTCGTCAAGGGAACGTCAAGCAAATATTGATCTTATTACTTGGTAATACGATCTTATTGTACCTACGCATTCATTTATTACCATAGATAACAAATATTTATTACCAATGTCACAGATTATACGTATTACTATACTAGACCCAATATAGTAATATTTCACACCTGAGAATTGAGATAAATATCATTATTAATGAAATATTAGTTAAAATATTGCCAGACGAATATATTAATATTACCTGATCCTGAGAAATATCGGTGTTAATCCATCTTTATTCACAATCTTTTGACAGATATATATATATATATATATATATATATATATATATATATATATATATATATATATATATAAGATTTCCTTGGCGCGTTTTGAAGTACAGCTAACGCCATCTCGTAGCAAGTTAAGGAACTAATGCACAGTGAACTATGTACAGAGGTGTCTGTGTGTTGCACTTTACTCGTATAATTTATTTGCAGGTGCTAACGACACAGTCGGTGATAGTGGACACATCCAAGTCGGAGAAGTTTCCAGAAACTGTAAGTACGATAGTAAATAAGTTGTAGGTATTATTTATATAAATATAAAATAACTTAAAAAAAAACACTTAAAAAAGAACTGTAATTATCTATATTATTAATATTATAAAGAGGCTGGGTTTGGTGTTTGTTTGAACGCGCTAATCTCAGGAACTCCTAATCCGATTTGAAATATTCTTTTTGCATAAGATAGCCCGTTTATTGAGAACGCTATATATTATCCCGGAATATAGGCTATATATCATCCCGGAAAATGTAGGTACGTTAATGTCTGTTACTGTGTGTTAATGTCCCAACATATTTATATTTATTTATTTATGCCAGAGTGTGCTTTTCGATTCATTTCCCTTCTTTGGCTTCAGAGCGTCCTTATTGAGCACAGATTACTTCGCCGATGTCGCGTCGAAGAGAGTGTACCTCTCAGCACCTAGCTGCCCTTACTGTATTGTTTGCTTCAGTTTTTTTTTCTATATAGTTTTCAAATATCTGGTATCCCGTAGCCGGATATTGCGTTGCTCTGCGGTATCCGGCCGGATAGCATAACAAAGCCGGATACCGGATAGTTACCGGATCTATTTCATCTTTAATATCAATAACTGATAATTAAATATGTATCATCTCATTACAGATATATGAAGCGGCGGAGGAATTACAGTTAGAAGGAGATGACAAAACTGACGGTGAGCTTAGAAATAATATCCATACTATACTATATACTATAATTTTAATTTTAATATTATAAATGTGAAAGTGTGTTTGTTTGTAAGTTTGTTTGTCCGTCCCTCTTTCCCGTCGAAACAGAATGACGGATTGGCGTGATTTTCTGTGTATAGATAGGTGGAGGGCTGGAGAGTGACATAGGCTACTCTTCACCGCGGGAGATTATCTCATTCCCACGGGATAACATGTTATAATACAACGCACGATTTTTATGATCTTTAACAACCGATTTTTATGATCTTTGTTTTGTTGCATTTGTCTTCACCCAGAATAGCAGATTAACTATTTAAAACCTTGTAAAAATTCACGAAAAAAAAAAAGAAAAAAAAATCTATTCCACACTAAGCGTCAAGACCCTGAGCGAAGCGAGGGTGAGTCGCTAGTATACATATAATATTATATATGTAAACTACCGACTCACCCATCATACATATATATTAGTATACATATATAATATTACATAGTAATAATGGGATAAATAGTGTCTTTTGATACGTAACTTAATAAGTTAGTACCTGGGCGACCGAGCTTTGCTCGGAGTTCTTTTTTGTTATATCGTATTTTTTAAATAAAAAAACTAACAACTTGAATAAACACAAAAACAAAAGTAAAAAAAAACTTTGTATTCCAACTGGGATTCGATCCCGGACATATGTGTTATTGTTGTACGCGTTGACGGCTTGACCACGATGCTATAACCGAGTGTAAGAAATTATCGACCATATTCCGCGTGGAATAATGCAAAAAGAAAACTGCATGAAAAGTCGAAAACACGCGTTTTTCCAGACATGAGACTAATCTATATCGATTTTTCGCCCCTGAAAGCACCCACATACCAAATTTTAGCGAAATCGTTAGAGCCGCTTCCGAGATCGCCGGTATAAATAAATAAAGATTTTTTTTTTTAATATAAGATTCAGTGACAAACGAGCAGACAGACCACCTGATGGAAAGCAGTACCTGTCGCCCATAACACCTACGGTTCATGCACTTAGGTTTTAAGTAACAAAAATGCAGAACCACAGGTGCGTTGTCACTGTGAGGACTAAGATGATATGCCTCGTGCCTGTAATTGCGCTGGCTACCTTATAAGATATAAATATACAACAATTACTCGTTTAAATATATTAGATATAGCATTTTCAATATTCGCAAGCATTAAAGGACGCCATAAACAGAAATTAAAACACAAATTTCCATAAGAAAAATGACGTAGTTCCATACTATCTTATTTTAATATGAACTCGTGTTTCTCAGCAGCAGACGGCGAGAGTGCGCCGAAGTACTTCCTAACGGGTAATAAGAAGATACTCTTGCAAGATGGTATGTGGGAACCGTCATTGGTTATTTATTATTGTATTTTATCATCATCATCAATATTATTATTATCATTATCACCATGAATATAATCATCACCACTGTTATTATAATCATCATCATCGTCCTCACCATCATGATTATGATCATCACCACCATTATTATAATCATTATCATCCTCACCATCATTATTATAATCACTTAATTATGATGACATCCCTCTGTCTTTTGGGCATTTTGTCCCTTGCTGAATATAGGCTCTTCATGACTAATGTCCTTCCGACCGATTTCCGCCACAGCGGTCATTTCACTGAGATATACATTTGCACGGAAAATATTGTAATGTATTGATGTGAAGGAGAATGCACACAATAAGTCAAATCTGAATATATTTTTATTCAAATAAACTTTTACAAGCATTTTTGAATCGTAAATTTTACATTTGTTAATCTAAATTAAATGACACTAACACTTTCTCAGATTTACGCGAATATTTGACATTTTAAATGAAACTATCTTTTCGGATTTTTTTGCGGTTTATTTTTGATTTTTGACTTCCCGAAGTTTCGATACAGCAATCATGATCACGGGAGAGACTGATGATTGCTGTAAAGCATTTGAAACGTCGGGTATGAAAAATCAAAATAAATCAGCGGAAATATCCAAAAATATGGTTTTATTTAACATGTCAGTTTATGTAATTCCGTGAGGAAGCTTCTGCTATGAAGATGCTAAGAGAAACAGTCACTCTCTTTTCAAAATTATATAAGTTAACAATATTGCGATACAATAATTATGTTCTTATCGTACGTGAGTATTAACTAATATTAATTTCACACATTTTACGTATATAAAGTATTTAAGTAGTTATATTTAATCAGGTTTTCTTAAGCCATTACAATGTTAAAATGTAACAAACACACAAACTTACAAATTTATAATATATAGTGTGTTTTTAAACATCTTTTTTTTTATATGTTTTATTTAAATGATTTTTTTTCCTTTGCAGGAAAATCGACGATAAATATTGTGCAAGAGGGAGAAGAATCAACGCTACTTACTTTACGTAAGTAGATATTATGTTGTTTTTTTTTTTTTTTTTTTATAATTGATATTTGATAATGACATAAGTATCTGTTTTTTTTTTATAAAAAAAAATAATTTCTTTATAAATTATATTCTTAAATTGTAATGATTATTACATGACTATGAAGAAATAATACTTTCTTAGATATACGCGAATATATTATGGCATTGGACATTTTCTGTAAAGCATTCGAAAAGTCGGGAACCAAAAATCAAAATATATCCCCGAAGGATCCGAAAAGATTTTATTTTAAATATTTTTTTTTTTTTTTTTGTAACTTAAATGAGACGTCTTCATCACAGATAATATAGAGGGCAACATCAAGACGGACGCCACAATACTAGATAACCTCACAGCTGAACATCTCACCGAACAACAGGTACTTATATTTAGAAAATATTTTCATACTGTTGAATTGAATGACGCAGCTTGGGTTTAATTACTAATTTATTTAAAAAAAACTGGCAAGATATATTTAAAGTAATACACGGTCGCTTGGTGTCACGGAATGGAGAGAAAAAGCATACATAATATATGTATTCAGCCCTTTTTAACGTCCCACTGCTGGGCGTGGGCTACCCTTCAGTACGAGGGGGATCAGGCCATAGTCCACCACGCTAGCCAAGTGCGGGCGGACTGAGCATGTTTGCAGACAACTTGCTAGGTTCTCTCAGACATGCAGGTTTCCTCACCGTAAGGCAAGTGGTAATCATGTTGGAAATGATTCGCACATGAAAATATTAGAGGTGCGAAACCCGGGATTTGAACCCGCTTCATTCGGTTTCCCAAACGAGCGCGTTACCACTGGGTAACATATATATATATATATATATATATATATATATATATATATATATATATATATATATATATATATATATATATGTTACCCAGTGGTATATATATATATATATATATATATATATATATATATATAATATTTATTATTATAATTTAATATTTTTGAATATTTCGTTTTCCATTCGCAGACAAGTAACGCCATACAGCTGGTGCCGGTGGAGCTCCCGGACGGCTCCAGCGGATGGGTGGCTTTGAACTCCTAATTACTGTCGTTTTACTTATTAGGCCTGTACCTGTGTTCTTGTTGACTAATACACTATTAGATTGTTCAAATGAAAGACGTAAAGAAAGGCTGATAGGTGTAGGCTTATTAATAAAATGATAATGAAATTTATATGGACTTCTGAGCACGCGATTTACTTGCTAGCGGTACGTGAACTGACTTGATTTTTTATGGATTAAAATAATAATACGTGTCGAGTAAAATGTTGAATTGTCATATGTCCGATTGCACCGTACAAGGCCCGCTCCACACTATAGCGCCGATCACGAATCGTTCTCGGTCTGGTAAAGTATTTTTATGATAATGAAATGATATCAAAGACATACGGTTTTAGAAAACAAATTTATTAGAGAATAATTAATTGATAATATAATATATGTAAAAGCTAATGGCAAGTGACACTAATGTAAAATAGCTCCTACATTAAAGCGTGAAGGCACACATACTTTCATCAAGCAACATTAATTTTTACTTGATAATATTTTATCAGACCGAGATCAGACCGCGATCAGCACTATAGTGTGAACGGCCTTAAGTGTATTCACACTATCAGTAAGAATCAAGTTCCGGTACAGACATACTTCAACAGTTTTTTATATAAATATACTTTACCACACCGATATCGGACCGAGGATGGACTTCGGTCGGCACTATAGTGTGGAGCGGGCTTTGGATATGGAAGGAAAATACTTTAAATATTGATGTTATCAAGTTTTACTCAAAAGACATATTGCTTTATTTTTAAAAATAATACCTAATAATAGTTAATATAATATAAATAAATAAATATGTTGGGACATTATCAGACACACAGTCTTTCGGAATATATGACGAGAAAATCAAATCATATGGATATATTTTTTTTCGTTATTCGGGAAAGGAGATGAGGCCTTATCGATACCCTTCTTAATAATTTTATTAAAATTTTTAAATTAACTTTATTAACATTAAATAACTTTTTGACTTAAAATAAAATTAACTTTTTTGACTTTTCATATAAACCATATTGGCACCAAAAAGCTGAATTTATAAAGGTGAAGAGTTTGTTTGTTTGTTTGAACGCGCTAATCTCAGGAACTACTATTCTTTTTTGCATTAGGTAGCCCGTTAACTGAGGAAACCTATAGGCCTAGGTATATATATCATCCCGGAAAAATGTACGGTTCCCGTGGGATAGATTTGTTTTTGTCTAGGGATGAACCCGAAGCGAAGCGAGGGTGAGTTGGTAGTACTAACATAAATTATGACAATGCTTTGTAATTACATATTACACTTAAATTATAATTGTTTTAAATTTTCATGAATTAGTATTTTTATTATGTCTCGAAGAACCATCCATGTATAGTTTATGGAAATTCATGGGAATTTAAATTGTTTTTTTTTTTATCATTTTGTAATGTAATGTAAAATTGTACATATTAGTTGTAAGTATGTAAGTTGTAAATTTTTTTCGTCAATAAAGATTATGAATAAATTAGACCTTTTATTTTTACACCTAAAATTGATGCTACATATTAGGAAGCTTAGTAAAAGTATTAAAATTTACAGTTGATTTGTATCTGCAAATTAAATACAAAAATTATATTTTTTTATAATACTTGAGATAGTAATATCGATCGTTGATGTTAAACAATCTGGAGAACTATTTAATTGGAAAATTTAATTTAATTGAAAAGTGAAAATAATAGCAACAAATACATAGCATTTGTTTAAACAATAACCCACTATTCTTATCCGCCATAATCAACTAATTTATATTAGCAGCGCCATCTATAATGAAATACTGTACAACGTTACCGAAAAAAGAGATTTTTCAATAAGATATAATACTAACTTGAAATATTTTTTTATGTTTGGAGTGTATAATTTATTGAAGTATTACATTTGAATGAAACTTAAATTTTTATCTTATGCACCATCTCTATTGAGAATAATAAAATATTGTTTTCCTTTTTAAATCGACCAAAAAATATTTATTTAGTATCTCTCCTATTCTAATCATTTAACCAATTTTATAAAGAGTACCGATAACCTATAGAAGTTTTACTTCTTGCGCGTATACATTAATAGTTGATACACACACTCTTTAATTTCTTTATGCAGTTTCACTAACAGATAACGGATTGTTACATTTAACGCCATTTTAAATAGCGAACGTGCCTACATCAGAACTCAGAAGTATTCATGGCTAGGCGTGGGTAATTACACTGGCGAGGAAATGCAAAACTCAACATTTTACTGAAATCAACAAAATAACATATTATTAGAATTTAGAAGCAATATTAATAAAACATGAAGCAATAAACACAAAAGATCGCAAGCGATTCGTCGCGTATGTGTTGCGTTAACGACCTCGAATCTCTCTGCAAGATGGCTGCCCCGCTTTCAACATTGCGACGCTCCGCTTGTGTCGCCACTTTCGATCGATGGCGCTGTCATATTTATTTCAATTATTTGTACAAAAATCATACAAAATTAAAACAACGCCATCTATTAACACATAGTACAAACTTAAAAACGATTTTTAAGTAACTGGGTCGTTCTTCATTTCTTGCGACAATGAATTGGTGTTTCTCAGATTTTTGAGTTTTTCAAGTAACAATATTTTTATTTCAGTGTTATTTTTTTGCAAATGCATTTAACTTTCATTTGGATCATTTAATCTTTGTTTTCACGTCCGTAATGTTGTTTGTTTTGTGGCTATTTTTGAGAAAACATTGTGACAGAGTGGTTTTTTTTCGGTAGGACATCATTATGAATTACTACTCTGTCACGGTATTTAATGAAATATAAACACATGCAAAAAATTATTGGCTACAGAAAGTTAAAGATTATTTAGTATTAAAAGGTATTAAGCGATGAGGATGTAAATTCAAACAATGAATACATAATAATATATACTCTAATATGACACAAAATGAGATGAGTGACACTAGAAAATGTAATTGTCACTAGAAAAGAAGAACGACCTTCTTACGACTTTCTTTCCGCCAGTTCTTCTCAGGACTGAAGCTTCTTTTTTCCGAACTGGTAGTAGACTCATGACGTTCAGTAAAAAATTGTAATAATTTAATGCTGAATAAAATATTTTGAATTTGAATTTGAATTCGACCCAACTATAAATCAGAATTAGTTATTATTTTGTAACTAATTCTACCGATATCATCTATAGTGGTTACTAATCTTATGGGCTCAATGCGGATAGATAATACAGTATTTAATGCTCAATACAATTTCATAAGTGAAATTATAATGTTATAAACTTCAAACGATAATTTTGAAATAGTTTATTTAAGCAACGGGTTCTTGACACCGATCATACTTCTGCATTCAATATCGGAACAACTCTTCAATGATCCGCCATGATCGAACAATATTACCCAACACACAGTGACAGCCATCTTGCGCTTACAATTGCACATCTTTTCAACGAATGTCATGATGGCTTCTCAATCCCGCTCGAACCACTCTTAATTTGAAAAATAAGAACTAAACTAAATAACATAGCGATTTTAACAATAATAAGGTTTTACATTATAGCAGAAAAAGGTAACTAAATTTTCCTCCGATATATTAGTGTCTTCTATGATTGTACTTTGAGTAAATTAGGTTCTCTAACGTTTTTCATCAGACAGATGGTTATATTTCAGTTAATTATTTATATACATTGGAAACTAAAAATTAAATTCATGCTCATTTATTTTATTCGTATTTTTCTGGACCTCATGTCTGGCGTTAATCTGAGTATTTTCCCAAACCTCATTATACAGGATAAAAAATGAAACAAAATAACATAATTTCCAAAGAGTTTTATTTCAACATTGTATAAAATATAAAACATCGAATGAAAGTACTTTATGGCAAATGGTGTCACAATAAATATTACAAAAACTAGAAAAAAAAAATCATTTCAAATAACCATTTCATTCAAAATAAAATTGATCGAACCTTCATCATTTATTCTAATATCAATAGTAATTCAATATCTTATCTATTATTTATTAGAATAAAATCATCCCAAAAATGAGAAAAAAATATATATATATAAAAAAAATTAACAACATGCAATAATTAATTTTCAAAATAGAAGTAGATTTTATATTACAAATTAAAATAATAAGTATTTTTTTTTTGAAAGTAAAACTTCTTTAGGCATGACTGAGGGGCGAGTCATACATTGGAAACATTAGTGTCGCAGAAGTGAGAGTAAAATTTATTATTAGTAATTTTTCATATATCTATTTTTATAATAATTATTATTTATAAAAATATATTTATTATTAATAATTTTATAGTAATTACGAATTATAAAAATGAATATTTATTACTAATATAATATGTAAATATCTCGTGTCACGGTGTTGGTGGTCGCACTCCTACGAAACGGCTCGACCCATTTTAATGATTTTTTTTTGTACATTTTCACCCTCCAACCCCCACCCCCAATTTTTTAATCGCAATTGTAATATTTCTGTATGAACAATATTATATACATATAATATAAAAAGCCAAGGATTTTTTTTGTGGATTAAACGGGCGTAGCCGCTAGTTCTGCTAATAAATGTATAAAAATTATTATATTTATATTATGATTTCTTATAAAATTATAATGTAATCGCGGTATCTGCGACAGCGCCAAAGAAGTTTTACTTTAACAGAGCGTAAAGGTTTTCATAGATATTGAGCATATTATGATATGTGTTGTCCGCACTTGTCCCCGGAGCAAGTCTCTCCATACTCTGCACAGGGACGATCTGCTACCTTCAAAGCCTCTGATTTTGCACAGAATTGAATTACACTGCAACAAGACAAATATTAATTAATTATAATCCCTATAATAAAATATTTTATATTATAAATGCGAAAGTCTGGATAGATGGATGTTTGTTACTCAATAACGCCAGAACTGCTGAATGGCTCTGGATAAAATTTGATACTTTTTACTTTTAATCCCGGAAAAATGTACTGTAAAAATGTACAGTTCCCGTGGGATAGATTTGCTTGTGGTGAGTTGCTAGCAGTATTATAAATTTGAAAGATTATTGAGATATATGTTCGGTTGTTTGTTAGTCAGTCACCCATAAACCAGTGCATTTGAATATGAAGATATATTATGTCATCATATATAAATGTAAAGTTTGTATGTAGGTATGTTACTTTCATTAAGGTGAAAAGACTGGACAGATTTCGATGAAATTTAATAAACAGATAAACTATGATCTGAAGTAACATATTATAAGCTATTAGCTACTACTTTTAGTCGTTGTTCGGACGGACCCGAACAAAAAGATAACTTGGTAGTATAAATGTGAAATATTGTTAACATGTTAATTTGCTTAAGGTTTTTTTTAATTTTTCCTTTGAAATAATTAAGTTATCAATAGATGGCGCTGTTAGAACATTTAGAAAAAAAACACTCGTACGAAACCGCGGGCAAAAACCAAACTAATCAACATAAAAACAAAGCTCTTCAACTCACCCATAATCGCCTTTCTCCATCCATTTCTCGTCTATTTTATTCAGCTGCTCCCATTTCCCTTTGGGCAGGCCGCAGATGAGGTCGGCCTTCACCGTCCTAACGGCTATCACAGGGGCCGGCATGAAACCTGTTAACAAACAATAAATAATAAAAAAACCTTTTATTTTGCAATTTTAATACAATTTTTACATAGCAATATTTGTAAACGTCTCTATATCACAGACTAGCGACTCACGCTCGCTTCGCTCGCGTTCGTCCCTAGGTACGTTTTCACGGTTAGCTTTGTTTAGGTATACATAAATAGTAGATTGCTACGAGTAAGATATTCAGTTAAATTATATAGCGATTTACTTATGCGTACGCCGTACGCAGATTTTGTTTACA
This sequence comes from Argynnis bischoffii washingtonia, assembly GCA_033884665.1. Classification (NCBI taxonomy): domain Eukaryota; kingdom Metazoa; phylum Arthropoda; class Insecta; order Lepidoptera; family Nymphalidae; genus Argynnis; species Argynnis bischoffii. The sequence goes on from JAEMGE010000029.1 coordinate 8,211,722, forward strand.
ATTTCATGGGTTTAAATTTTTTTTCGCGGAACCCTGATTCTTTTTCTAAAATAAAAGTAACCTAAGCTACTCCTTATAACATCAACTATCTGCCAGTAAAGTCCCGTCAAAATCGGTCCAGCTATTTCGGAGATTAGCCGTAACAAACAGACAGACAGACAGACAAAAATTGTAAAAAAAATGTTGTTTTGGTATATGTACCGAGTATACATCCATATGCATTTAGTAAACGCGGTTATTCTAATATTACAAACAGACACTCCAATTTTATTTATCTGTATAGATAACATAATACTATACTAGTACAGATGCCTCTATACAGCGCTCATTCGGACTATTCTTTGGACTACTTTTGTTTGCTTGAATAGACAATAGATGTCGCTGACTCGCAAATATTTAAAATATTTTATAATATAAATATGTATGTGGAAACTAACGTATGGTAAATATTGTAAATTTCATCCTGCCTGCATTCGAGTAAAAAAAAATCTGTGATTTTTACAATTTTTAAATATATAATAAACAATTCATAAAAAATAGAAGCACAATCTGTATGTATATCAATCTTCATATTGGCCCAGCGAGTGATCCTGTGGAGTTTGGTAGAGACCAGACAAACAGAAAGGTGTATACACGTAATATACGTTTGAACGCAAGCGAAGCCGCGGGTGATGCTAGTATATAGTAAAAATCATATATAGTAGTAGTGAATAATTAGTATTTTTTATGGTAAGTTTTTATTTATAAGTTCATTTTATTATTTAATTCTAATTGGGTTTCTAATATTATAAATATTTATTAATCATTTAAAAATAAAAAAAATCACATAAAAAATGTCACATTAATTAATTATTATTATAATATTACTAAGTTAAATTATAATTAAAAAAAAATAGCCGCCCGAACAGGGACTTGAACCCTGGACCCTTGGATTAAAAGTCCAATGCTCTACCGACTGAGCTATCCGGGCTGTCAATAAATTTATCAAAATCGTGTTCCATTTATAAAAGAACATAGTATATATATATTATATATGTGATTGGATGATTATAAAACCATATCTATTTAAAAGTTAAGTACATTTGAGTGAAAACAGTTAAAATTTGTGATATAATATTTTTTTCAAATATTATAAAATATTTATAGATAATAATACATATAGCAAATTACTTATGTGATACATACATCTATACAGATAAACAAAATTGCAGCATCTGTTTGTAATATCAAAATAACATTTACTAAATGCCTACGAAAGTATATACGGTACTTATAAAAAAAAACGATTTTTAACATTTTTGTCGTTTGTCTGTTCCGACTAATCTTCAAAACGGCTGGACCGATTTCGACGGGACTTTCACTGGCAGATAGCTGATGTTATAAGGAGTAACTTAGGCTACTTTTAATTTAGAAAAAGGATTAGGGTTTTATTCAAAAAAATTGAAACAGTAAACAGTATCTAAGTTGCTAGTCTATACATATAATAAAATTGTGACTAAGCCGAATCTGTACATTAAATATTTTTTGGAATATCTTATTGAAATAGACTTTATTATGGATACAGAAGCTAAATCTATAGTTTTTTGAATTCTTGCCTGTCCGCATCACGGCAAAACCACTGGACCAGATTTTGATGAAATTTGGTATGATAATAGCTGGTTATCCAGGTCAACACATACTTTTTATTGCGGGAAAATATCTCATCTCTGACCTATATGTTAAAAGGTAAAAAGTTTATAATATTTCTAAGAATACAATACAACTTACCCTGCAATGCTGCTTCAAAACCCAAGCAAGGGTTGCAGTTCCTTTCCCCCAACAATTTCCTATAATTCAAGTCGCCTTTGAACAGGACAGCGACGGCGAACTGTAGCTTCCTGTACAGCTGGGGGTCGTACTGCTTCATGTCTTTGTACACAAGGGGGTATGTCCAGAAATCATCGCACTGGAAATAAAATATGAAGAATTATATATATATATATATATATATATATATATATATATATATATATATATATATATATATATATATATATATATATATATATGAAGATGTGTATATATATATGAATGATATATATATATATATATATATATATATATTTTTATATATATATGCCAGCCAATACAAATCAAAGCACACCGACTTCGAGAAAATCTGATTAAGTATCTATTCTAAATGAAAACCCCCGTTTAGTTATTTTTTACTTTTCAGTGCCTGGAAGTCGGTTTTTTTTTTTTTAAAGTTATTATGTTTTTGAAGCAATCAAATCGCTTACGTCTAAAACCAGAGCGGGAATCCAACATTACCATGACAACAAAAGTCCCATCTTCGTAGTACTTCAGCCACTCCTTGCCCAAGTTGCGTAGGTTTTCTGACGTCACTACCTGCGGCCCTCCCGCTTGCACACTCTCGCCCTCGGCTGCTTCTACAATCATTATAATTATTAAAATAAACACCTTTAAATATATTTGGAGGTTTAGTTTTTTTTATCCGACGATTTTTATATCTATAGGTACAGATAAATAAAATTGAAGTGTCTGTTTGTAATGTTGAAATAGCAGCTTTTTATTAAATACTTAATATGAAAGTATGTATGTATAATTAAAAAAAAATTTGTCTGCCTAATTTTTCTCTCTTAATTTTTATCCGTTAGTATGTTCCGGCTAATCTCCAAAACGGCTGGACCGATTTTGACGAGACTCTCACTGGCAGCTAGCTGATATTATAAGGAGTAACTTAGGCTATTTTTATTTAAAAGAAATTAGGGTTCCGCGCATAAAAATTAAAACTCATGAAATTGCGAATGAAATCCGCGTACTTAGGCAACGACAATCGCTAGTCATACGTCAGTAAGATAACTCAGTACCTGGTGTGGGCTCCGGAGGCACCTCCTTACTAAAACTTGCTTGAGCACACGCGTTTATAACATATCTGTAAAAACAATTAATATTTTTTTTATATAATTTATAACATATATGTAAAAACGTATGCGTTTGTAACATATTTGTAAAAAATCAATTTTTTATTATATAATTTATAGTCCTGTTAATTTTTAATTTTTAAATGCTTTGTGTATACTGTTTATGCGTGTCGTGGTTACCTATCAATATGATAACGATTGGATTTAGACTTGTATTCAGCCCTTTTTAACGTCCCACTGCTGGGCGTGGGCCTCCCTTCAATACGAGGGGGATCAGGCTATAGTCCACCACGCTGGCCGAGTGCGGGCGGACTTCACATCTCTTTCGAAAACTTGCTAGGTTCTCTCAGACATGCAGGTTTCCTCACGATGTTTTCCTTCGCCGTAAGGCAAGTGGTAATCACAATAGTAATGATTCGCACATGAAAATATCAGAGGTACAAGACCCGGGATTTGAACCCGCTTTACTCAGATACCGAAGCGAGCTAGTTACCACTGGGCTAGACTTACTTTGTACGATTTGTATATTTTTGATAAGTTACTGTATATCAAGTTGGTGATCCTAATTAAATAAACAAATGAACGAACGAACAAACAAAACAAACAAATAAATAAACAATAATAAAAGTATTATTTCACAATCTCGTTCATGTCATCTTCATTCTACATGAGATCGGCGAAGTAACCTGCGCTGAACTGTCACGCTTTGAAGACATTGACAAGGGAATTGAATTGAATGTACTATTTTTAGGGTTCCATAGCAAAATAATAAATTATATATATATATATATATATATAAAGGATATATATATATATATATATATATATATATATATATATATATATATATATATATATATATATAAAGGATAATAAAGGATGTAAGAAGAGAAATAGAACAAATCCAGTTTTTTTCAAATTTTTTGTTTCTCTGTCTGTTTGTCTGTTCTCCGAAACAGTTGGACCGATTTAAATGAAATTTTGCATGGTGGTACCTTAGATAGTTAAAAACTATAGTAACTTATACGGCTTAGTACACAAAAACTACTGATTGGATTTTAATGAAACTTTACAATAATATAGCTCATACATCAGAATAACAAATAGGCTACTTTTTATCCCGGAAAAATGTACGGATCCCGTGGGATAGATTTGTTTTTGTTTGTCTAGAGGCGAACCCGAGCGAAGCGAGGTTGAGCCGCTAGTTTTAAATATATATTTTTTTATATTATAAGAATAACCTAGTTATTAAAGAAAAATTGATCATTAGAAAAGTTATTATTTTATCGTCCATGTAAAATAAACTCACTCGAAGTCCCTCGGAGTGACGTCCGAGACGAACCAAGGGATTTTCTTCACATGGAATCTCACCTGCAAACAAACATTATAACAAAATTTCATACTATTGTATATATTATTAATTTGTGTCTATACAACTAAAATAATAATATTTGTAGATGTTTTTTATATTGTTATTGTTGAATTATAATATATTATAATTAAATTATTTCAGTAAATAAAGTAAGATTTAATTTTAATATAATAGACCAAATACTTAAATAAATTAAAATATATTTTAGGATGTTTTCGCGGATTTCTTTTGATTTTCTTTGAGTAATCATGGTCGCGGGATAGACAATGATTGTATTCAGCCCTTTTTAACGTCCCACTGCTGGGCGTGGGCCTCCCTTCAATACGAGGTGAATCAGGCCATAGTCCACCACGCTGGCCAAGTGCGGGCGGACTGAGCATGTCTTTTGAGAACTTGCGAGGTTCTCTCAGACATGCAGGTTTCCTCACGATGTTTCCCTTCACCGTAAGGCAAGTGGCAATCATGTTAGAAATGATTCGCACATGAAAATATCAGAGGTGCGAGACCCGGGATTTGAACCCGCTTCACTCGGTTTCCCAAGCGAGCGCGTTGCCACTGGGCTACCACTGCCCAGACAATAATTGCAAACCCGAAGAAATAGTTTCATTTCAAATGTCAAATGTTCGCGTAAATGTTAGAAAGTATTTCGTAAACCAATACTTTATCTATTTTAATACCACCGACTCACCCTCGCCTCGCTCGGGTTCGTCCCTAGGTACGTTTTAACGGTTAGTATGGAATAGATACACTATATACTATATGATATATAGCCTATAGGTTTCTTCAATAAACGGGCTGTCTAATGCAAAAAGAAAATCGGATTAGCAGTTCCTGAGATTAGAACGTTCAAACAAACAAACAAACAAACAAACAAACTCTGCCTCATTATAATATTAAAATAGATTTACCTTTTTAACGATATTCTGACTGATGAGGAAATGCGCAAGACATAGATCTGAGAACAGCTCGTAGCCGGAGTTGTCACACACTATGTCTGGAAAAAATCATTATATTATTATTAAGTTAAGTGTTTTTACTATTTATATTTCACTAGTGACTTACCCTCGCCTCCCCTGTAGTAGAGTATTTAAAAAAAAATTGAAATCATCCCTTATTTTATCTTGATTGGTCAAAAACGCTAAAACATTCTTAATTTCTTACCAAAATTATAGGATTGAATCTTGTCCTTAACTTGAGAAATGGTTTGTTCCCAATACAAACTCTCAACCCCTATTTTTCACCCTCTTAAAGTTTTATTTTTGCGACAAAAAGTAGGATATCTTTTTCAAAAGTTCCATCTATCTCTATACCAAAATTCAATTAAATTGGTTCAGTGGTTTAGGCGTGAAAACGTAACAAACGGACAGACTTACTTTGATATATATGTAATATTAAAATAACTAGCGGCTCACCCTCGCTTCGCTCAGGGTCGCCTCTAGACAAACAAAAACAAATCTATCCCACGGGAACCGTAGTTTTTCCGGAATAAAAAGTAACTTATGTACTATTCCAGACTATAATCTATCTCTATGCCAAATTTCATCCAGATCCGTTCAGCCGTTCTGGCGTGAAAGAGTAACAAACATCCATACATACATACACACAAACTTTCACATTTATAATATTAGTATGGATAGTATGGATATACCAACAGCGCCACCTTTTGGCAAACTTTTTTAATAATAGCCTATGTGTTACTTCATGTCACAGTCTATCTAAATATTAAGTTTCATCAAAATCTCTCCAGCCTTTTCAGCGTGGCGTAACAAACATACATACAAATCGTAATTGAAGAACGATCACAGTTCGTACTATTTCTAGATAATATTTATATATAAAATTACATGTATTTGTGTTGATCATTCTTTTCTTCCTAAACTTCCAAAAGGCTTAACCGATTTTGATGATTTTTTTGTGTTATAATAACAGCGCTCTTGTCGAGATTAAGGGATTTTTTTTATTTTCTTAAATGAGATCTATCAGAGTCCGGTAATCATTATATATTATAAATTGAAGTTGACTTTTTGTTTGTACGAACTAAACTCAAGACAGGACTGAACAGATTTTCATAGGGTTTTTGCCAATAGAAAAAGGGACTATTTAGGAAGATTATATGCTATAATCTATGAACATTTTGTAAAAATAATCTACCAGTATGGTCCATATTTGTAAGTTACATCAAAAAAAATCTTTTTTCAGTCTATTATAATTATGAGAGTCCGCCAACCCGCACTTGGCCAGAGTGGTGGACTATGGCCTGATCCCCCTCGTATTGAAGGGAGGCCCACCCCCAGCAGTGGGACGTTAAAAAGGGGTGAATACATAATTATGACAAACTAACCGAAAGTAACACTTTGTGGTGTAGTCATTTTAGCAGGACACGGCGGGTACTCCGGCTGCTCTTCTTGTTCTCCTTCCGCTTTTTCAGTCTTCATTTCTTCTGCGCACTGAAATAAATATTAACTAATTAATGCCCGCGGCTTTACTTGCATACGTTTATAAAAACTAGTTTATGCCTTAATTTAGAATAATAATAATGTTACTTCGACACAACCAGTGACAGATCAGATGCCAAGCTCTTGATCGGCGGCGTGGAGTAGTTTTTTTGGTTTATTCTTGTAATTTACAATTAAAATATATTTAAGTTTATAAAAAAATTATTTAAGTTTATAAAATATTTTTAAGTTTTGTAATTTACATTTAATTTTTTTTTAAACTCATAACAAAAACAACAAAAAACAAAATAAAAGTAAGACGTATCGAACTTAACAAAACTATTTTCATACAACCCAACATACTTTTCCGCTAAAAAAATTGAAATATGACTAAAAAAAAAGAAATATGCATGATTTTTTATAAAATAGTTTACACCGTTATATAATTGTAAAAAAAATATTCACCTTCAAAACAAATTAAATTCTAAAGTTAAAATTCTAATAAACTAAAGTTCTACACTGTATTCTAAACTATTTTAATTCACAAAAACTACTATTTCACTAGCCTAATGATTTTTATATGAAATTATTCAAAAAAACCTGTATTTTACAAATCGGCATCCCGGCTAAGACCGCGAGTCTGTGACAACTGCACTTCGCTTTAACACTTGTATTCTGCAATTTATCATATACTTATTTTTATATCCATACTAATATTATAAAGGTGTGTTTGTTTGTCCTACTTTCACGTCGAAACAGAGTGAGTTGGAGGGCTGGAGAGTGACATAGGCAACTCTTTGCCGCGGGAGATAATCTCATTCCCACGGGAAAATACGTTATATTACAACCCACAACAACTCATACCTATCATCTATACAGATAAATAAAATTGGAGTGTCTGTTTGTGATATTAAAATAACCGCTTTTTACTAAATGCATATGGATGTACACACGATACACATATTTATTATTTTAGAAAAAGAATCAGGATTCCGCGAAAAAACATTAAAACCCATGAAATTGTGAACAAAATCCGCGTACGGCGTACGCATTCGAGCGAAGCGAGAGTAAAACGCTATATAATTTAAATGAATATCTTACTCGTAGCAAGCTACTATTTATGTATAAACATAGCTAACCGTAAAACGTACCTAGGGACGAACGCGAGCGAAGCGAGCGTAAGTCGCTAGTATATATATAATCTATCTATTCCATAATAACCATTTAAGCATACCGATGGAACGAAGTAGTATAAGAACGCATAAAAGGCAAACGTTCAAAGAAAATTTTTTGTGCCAAAAACCTTTCAGAGTTTCATCAAAGTCAGATCAATCGTTTAGGAACGCATAGAGGACAAACATACGAACATTCATTGTTATTTATACATATAGATGGATTATTGTACCGACTTCGAAAAAGGGGTACGAAATTCAGGTATATTATTTTTGTACTTAAACAAATGAATTGTACGATTCTTTTCTTATTCAATAAGTTATTCAAAGGTCACCAAAATATCTAAGGCAAGCCCGCTATAGATGGAACAATTACTTTTAAAAATCTTTTTATTTTTATAAATAAATATTAATACAGATATGGTCAAAAATTATAAAAAATATCTATATAAATAAACATGAAATAATGTTTGTTGATAAGCACATCACTTGAGAACAGTTAGACCGGTTTGGCAAAATTTTTTATAAAATTTCACTACCTTATATTGGAAAAGTAGGTACTTTTCTAAAGTATTTTATTTCTTAAAACATTATTTCAACTATTGAATAAGGATTTTAAGGAGAAAAACACAGTGATTCTCGGAAAATTGGAAAATTCGAAAAAAATTAAATGTTTTTTTTTTTCTATAACATTATAAATAATATATAATAATATAAAATTTATTGAAATTAGGACAATGTCTCTTTGCTAGTTTTAAAGTAATGATTATAACACTCACCCCTTCGATAGTTTTGGCCATACTCTCAGCTTTGGTTATAACTAGATCGCAAATCTTCGCCGTATCGTCCACTAACACCTTGGAAAATATTGGAAAATATTAACAAAATTAATAATGTATGGGTAATGTCAAATTAATTTTCATTTTCATTCAAATTATTAAAAAATATATAGTGACTATCTATTCTAATGTAAAGGGTGGAACACATCGATGGGACATGGAAGAAAAGTACTTTAAATATTGAATTTATCAATTTTTACTCAAAAGAGACATTGTTTTATTTCAAAAAATAATAAATAACTATATTATTATTATTATTATTTTCAAAAAATTTACTACAACAGGTAATCGAACCAATTAAAAATACAAAAAATATACACCGTCTATAGTAAGGATAAAATCTCTCGAGCAAACATTGTATTTTACAATCAAAGAAAACCATAAATCTTAAATTACATTGGTTAGACCTGATCCTCCTCGTATTGAAGGGAGGCCCATGTCCAACAGTGGGACGTTAAAAAAAAGTTAAATACAATGTATACATATAATAAAATTCTGAGTCAAATCTGTACATTAAATAGTATTTGGAAACTCTTATTGATATAGTCATTATTATCGATAGAGGCCGAATCTATGGTTTTTACAATTTTTGTCTGTCTGTCTGGGAACGCATTACGAGAAAACCACAGGACAGATTTTGATAAAATTTGGTATGATGATAGCTGGTTGTCCGGGTCAACATATAGGATACTTTTTAATAGGGGAAAATATCTCAACTCTGAAAAACCAACTAACCGTTAAACGTAAATTTATGAAATCACAATATAATAAAAAATAATAATAACTCTAACTAACAATATAGACTCTATTACCTTATCTTTAAGATCCAAAACCAATTGGAAAGGGTCTAATAACTTTCTAGATGTGATACTAGCATCGTCCTTCAATTGCACTTGCTCCCCCAAAGATAGTGATAGATCACACTTGTTGGCCCAAAGACAAATCTAAATAGAAAAGAAAAAACAAAATGAAATATTTAATATTAAAACAGGTCAAAAAACATATCTACGTTGTTTGTAAAAAAAATACTTTTAAATGTATGTATGTAAAAATAGACAGATTTTTTCAATAATCATATTCAGTTTTAATTATTCATGAGATTAAAAAAATCAATTCAATTAAGTACAATGGAGAATTTCCAATTTTTTTATGTATATCTATACTAATATTATAAATCTGAAGAGTTTATTTGTTTGTTTGTTTGTTTGGTTGAACGCGCTAATCTCGGGAAGTACTAATCCGATTTGAAAAATCTTTTTGCATTCGATAGCCCGTTAACTGAGGAAGACTATAGGCTATATATCATCCCGGAAAAATGTACGGTTCCCGTGGGATAGAATTGTTTTTGTCTAGGGACGAACCCGAAGCGAGGGTGAGTCGCTAGTCAAATATAAAAATTGAAGTAAAATATAACAAAAGTATGAAAGAATTACAAAAATATCTCGACAAATGAAAAAGTTATTTTATAGTTGCGCTTGTAAGAATAATTTCATGAAACCTGAAATAACACATAGGCTATTATATATTAATAAATAAGATGGCGTCGTTTATATATAATATTAAAGATATATAATATAAAGGCAGTGGTGGCTCAGTGGTAACGCGCTCGCTTGGGAAAGCGAGTTAAGTGGGTTCAAAATCCGGGTCTCCCACCTCTAATATTTTCATGTTCGAATCATTTCCAAATGATTACCACTTGTCTGACGGTGAAGGAATACATCGCGAGGAAACCTGCATGTCTGAGAAAACCTCGCAAGTTCTCAAAAGACATGCTCAGTCCGCTCGCACTTGGCCAGCGTGGCGGACTATGACCTGATCCCCCTCATATTGAAAGAAGGCCCACGCCCAGCAGTGGGACGTTATAAAGGGCAAAATGCGAATATAATAGCAGCTAGAGATACATATATATATTCACATGTATAGTATATTATACCTTTAATAAAGTAGCAAAATCACTTTTCTTCTTATCCTTATCACTCTCCGGCAACATAGTGACAAATTTGTCAGCGACCACACACATAGGCTCTAAGCTCTCCTTAAACGCCTTTTCTTTTTGTTCGTCGAAAGGATCGAAATTTTGGAGAGTTTTACTATAAAAGATATAGACAAGTAATAATTGTTATTTAGTTGCTTTGTAATAAAAAAAGAAAAAAGACTTCAGAAATTATTTAAAATGTATTTATTACATTAGAGATGTGATTTTTTTAAGCACTAATATATCTACTTTTTTGCTAAAAAGCAATTTAAAGCAATTCAGATGGTATTCATTTCAAAAAAATTCAAAAGTACAAACCACACTTGTATTAATATGGTAAAAAAATGTAATTTCTTTCTTTCTTAGCTTGGGTTAGAATTTGTAGCTTATAAAAAAAATCAAAATTTTTGAAAATGAAAAATTATTTTTTACTCATTATTTTGCCCACTAATTTCTAAAATAAAAAATTATAAATGTGAAATATTAAATAATATTGTAAATGTGAAAGTTTGTGAGTATGAATGTATGGATGTTTGTTACTCTTTCACGCCAGAACGGCTCAACGGATTTGGATGAAATTTGGCACAGAGATAGTCTGGAATAACACATAGGCTACTTTTTATCTCGGAAAATATTCGGTTCCCGAGGGATAGATTTGTTCTTATTTTTCTAGAGGCGAACCCGAGCAAAGCGAGGGTGAGCCGCTAGTTTAGTTATATATACACATATAAATGGACTAACTTAAAAACTGACTAACTTAAACTCAACTAAAAACTTACCTCAATTCACATCCTTCCCTCACCCGCCTGTACACATAACACTCAGAGAACACCCACACATTAGTAAAATAGTATTGACAATTTGAATTTTGAATAAATTCATTCCATTTTTTAGCCTCTGGCGTATCTACTGTTAATAAATCATACTTTTTGTTTGTTACTAAATCGTTTTTCAATTTTGTTATGTATTGAATGAGACTTCGTATATCTTCATCGGACTGTAAAAGAAAATTGTTCATCAATAATATTATAAAGAGGCAGAGTTTGTTTGTTTCATTGCGCTAATCTCAGAAACTACTAATCCGATTAGAAAATTTTGATTGAAAATTCCGATTGAAAATTATTTTTGCATTACATAGCCCATTTATTGAGGAAGGCTATAGGTTATATTATATCATATAATATAAGTCTATCTATTCCATACTAACCGTTAAAACGTACCTAGGGACGAACCCGAGCGAATCGGGGGTAAGTCGCTAGTAATACATAAACATAATTGGAACGTAGACTTTAATTTGGGTAATTATTTTTTTCTTATATAGACGATAGATGGCGTTGATCCGCAAAATGACAACTGTCTTATTTTATAAAAATATTAGTACTAAAATATGTAAAATATAGCGAAATCATTTTTCAATAATCAGTAAAGTTATAGAAATTAGATTTAAGAAATTAATTTCCTTCACATAGTTTTTTAAAACCAGAAAGTTAAAAAAATAATAATTATATTTTTACTTTAAAAAACCTTCAAATTGTTTTATTTTATAAATATGTGTATAGGTACTACAATAAACTAAACATAGCAAAATTCATCTTGCATTTCTTTAATTAAATATTAAAGAAACTTCGGCCACTTGACTGATTTTTCAATGATCAGTAAAATTTAACTTATGCCTAAACTATTTCTTAAATAGCATAGTTTGCCTTTTTGGGATCATTTTTTTTCTTTTGTTAATTTTACACAACAATTGTTTATTGTTGTGTAAAATTAACAAAAGAAAAATCGATACATATAACGCTATCTATTGACATATAATTTAACAATTTTTCTTTATCCCTTAAAACTATGGAGGGTATAGAGGTAAGGAGAATTATCTGTGATGAAAAAGTGTCCGTCGAAATGCGTTAAATTAGGGTAGCGCCACGGTAGCAAGTGGGTATATTTTAAAGAAGGCGCCAAAAGTATTATTAAAAATTCACAAAGAATAAATCACTCTCTACGTTTATATATCACTAGTTTTTTCGGTTACATTTTCTAAATTATTTTGAATCATTTAAATAGTTTTAATAACTACTCAAGTCACCCAACTTAAGTTACAACGTCTAAATTCATATCATACCCTCTTGCTACGCTAGCGCCATTCCGGCTGGTTTTTGAACTGTTATTTACCTCTTACAGGGGATACATTTTCTACTTGTCTCCTATATAAGATAGTTCTCCTTACCTCTGTCGATACTTACAGCGCCATGAGCGGATTTTATCTTCCCGCTCTCCCGCGACAGATAATCTATCACTTTTGTCAATATAATCGGCAAACGTGCCTTTAGCGAGTAATAAGCGAAACTCCTGAAAACAATAATTATAAGTAATTATAATTAGTATCGGAGTTTGTATATGTTTGGAATTCCTTCATGCTGTAACGACTGGACAGATTTGGATGGAATTAGATACACAAATAGACTGTGACCTAGACTAACACATAGCTTACTGTTAAACATCTAGGGACACACACGAGCGAAGCTAGGGTAAGTTGCTAGTATTATGTTTTGACTAGCAAGTATACAAAAACTTACAATCTCCGATAAAATGTTTCATTAAAATCGATACAGCCGTATTAAAAATCGGTTAAAATATCGGTTATTTATTTTAAAAAAATTATAGGTTGAGCTCCCAATATTATGCAGCCTCATTTGAGACGGGTGTCACGTTCACTGGTTCGGCACTAAATAAAAATAAAAATTACGCGCAATATTTCAAAATTTATCTAAAAACGAGATAATACTTCACAAAAAATATTACTAAATAAATTATCAAAATAAAAAAAAGAAAAATACTCGCCCGAACAGGGACTTGAACCCTGGACCCTTGGATTAAAAGTCCAATGCTCTACCGACTGAGCTATCCGGGCTCATGTCTAATGTTCGAAATTATGAATCAAACTATAAGAATTATGAACAATAAAAAATTCAAACAAATTTATTGAAAAAATCATCAATCACCTATAATTGTCTTAGGTATTTCATCACTCAAAATGTACTTCTTTATACAAAGTGAATAAAAACTATTTTTAAAATTATTTAACTTTTAATAGGTTTTTATAATGATTAAGGTTGTTTATGTTTAGCTTTACCTTTAAAATGATTGAAATAATAATAATAAAAAAAAGTATCAATTTAAAATTAATTATTATAATGAAAATTGAAAATTAAAAATATTTTTATAAAATAGTAACCATAACTCTATAAATACATAAAATACATGCAAATCAGAAATATAGTCAATATTTGAATATTAATAGCTGTTCGATGTACTACAAAAAACACATAGTCCTTCTTTGGGCTTCAGTGCAGTCGAGTAAAAAGATACTTATGCAATATGATTTTGGAGTCTAACTAAACCCTTATTGTTGTCTAGACTTATTTGATTATATCTTAGATTGTTTTAGATAATTTATATGATATACAGCTGAAATGTTTACCAAAAATGATAAGGATATATGTAATTTCTAAATTGCATTGTAATTTATTTACAATTACAAGTCAGATAACTTATGTTTTAAAGTTTTTCCTTTTTTATGATAAAATTTATTTCTTGAAATAAAGAGACAATTGGTTATGTTTTATATATTTGTCATATAATATTTTGATTCTTCTTACACAGCTTTTTTTTGCACTTACGCAGTTATTTCCACTTGTGTATTAGCAACTAATAGTGTGTGTTTTATAATATTTTGATAAAGCAAACAATTTCTCCATAGAAGAGGTTCTATAGGTTATTTTTTAATAAAGTGACTTAGGTACAGGGTAATATTATATGTTACAAGATTCTTATTAGGAATTTAGTTTGATGTCCAAAAGATTTTATTATTCATTTACAATAAAAAAATGTTTTATTTTTCTTATTAATACCCAAGTCCTAAAACATTATCTAATAAACTAAATGCAAATCCATCTAATAACACTCCATTATAATTGTAATACTATTACATCCTTTACTTATAAAAATATATTAATACGTGTATAATAACAAAATATATATACTTGTTTTTAAAGGAACAATTTTCAAATCATTCTTACTTACTTTTTAAAGGTACCCTGTAATTGAACATTTATAGGAGTCGCGGTATTCAGAAACGGACTTGTAGTTTGTACGTCTATAAAGGGACCGCCGTAAATAAAATCTGGAGAAGTCGCATCTTGAACGACGGTTTTTGTTTGGCTAGCTACAGGCGACGATGGCGATGTTGGCGATGCAGGTCTTGTTGTAGTTGCACTCATAATTTATTATTTTTCACTAATAATTTGCAAACATTGATCGGTTGTTTTCCATTCAAATGAAAAACAACACTGATGTAGTGAAGTTCAAAGATTTTTTTAAGTTGACGTTTTATGGCTAGGAAAATGACATTTATGTGCATTTACGAGGTTACTTACTTTATTATGGCAATCTTGCTTTGGAGCCATTAACAAGAAAATTAAATTGAAAATACTAATCTAACTCTAATATGTTATATTTTTACTAGAAACAATTAGTATTTATTTATTTTTTCATTATTTCAGTAACATTAAGAGGGGTTGTTATAGTTTTATAAAATTTTACAAGTGGTTACAAGTGCGACATCTATTTAGAAATATGGCAAATAAAAATGCGAGACCGCATGAAGATTTTAATGATGGATGAAATCTAAAAATAAAAAAACTAAAATAATAATAGGTAATTAAATTACATTATACGTACATTCCATAAATCCCACACATAACAACATTACGTGGTGAAACAATCCGCATAACTGGGTAGTTTTCCGTATCTATAGGCCAATCGTATGCAGCCATTTTTGAATAGTTTTTCACAACAAATATTGTAGGTAATTGAGTAAAGACCGCAAAATAAGACGTGCGTATTATGAAACACAATATAAACTGAAACAGTTTTGACCGTGGTGTGACTAAAAATAGAGAAGCTATATGCAGCTTCATCGTCTAATATCGAATTTTTACGATTTAAGCTTAACTACCTATTAATCCACATACACTATAAAACAATTATATAGCTTTTTATCCAAAAACTATGTATAGTCTTTGGTTTTATATACTTAATACGTACATATACGTATGTATTTCCCATCGCCACTTAACATGACCCCCGCTGTATATGGTATCGTGAAGATTATAGAGGTCAAGCTTCATATTAAGTTTCAATTCAATTTTCTTGCTAATGGCTTCAAAGCCAGATAAGCACTTATTACTTCGCCAACGTCAGCCTGTAATATTAATCTTTAATAATATCTGTGATAAATAATAATTATAAAAGTCAAGAGTTGGTTCATCTTTCATGCAAGTACCGATATACCTAAATTAAAATTCAGTTAATTTATGTCCTTATTCTGGCAGCCTTCTTTAATAAGTTTATAATTATATCCATCTAAAAATAAAATTAAAACGTCTGTCTCCGATTTCTATATACATACTTGTATTGAGCTCTTATATACTTCCGTTATTTGCATTATATCAACACTCAAAGCAAACGTTCAGCCTTATTTATTTAAATCTACTAATTTCCAAAGGGCTAAACCGAATATGATATATGTAATAAAGATTACAATTTATAGGCAATTTTCACTCAGTAAAGACAAATATTTTCATTAAATGTAGTCATATTATGGAAAAAATATATTTTAAAAATAAAAAAAAAACCCCGACTGCCCAAAAGCTAATTAAAAAGATGAAAACCAATTGATATTATGCAGTCCGAGACATACCTACAAATTTCGTCCTTACCGCGAGAATAGAGATGTACATTTTTGCGACAATCCGACTGTAGATCATATTATAATACTATAGATAATAACATATTGTTTTTAGTTAGCTTTTATGTATTTTTAGTTAGGTTTTTTATTTTAATAATATACTAGCGACTTACCCTCGCTTCGCTCGGGTGCGTCCTTAGGTACGTTTTAATTATTTTTTTGAGCGAAACCCTAATTCTTTCTCGAAAATAAAAGTAGCCTAAGATACTCCTTATAATATCAGATATCTGCCAGTGAAAGTCCCGGTAAAATTGGTCCAGCCGTTTCGGAGATTAGCCGGAACAAACAGACAGACAGACAAAAATTTTAAAAATTGTGTTTTTCTTATAAATACCGTATATAATTCCATATTATACATTTAGTATAAAGCTGTTATTTTGACATTACAAACAGATACTTCAATTTTCTTTATCTGTATAGATTTTTTTTAATTACAGCTGATTAATTTTTGCCAATTAAATATTTGAAATTATATTTAGCCCACTGGATTGGTTTGGTTAGTCTGCCTAAGTATATATAAGGCCGACTGAAATAAGTCATTTTTATGATTATACTAGTTACTCACGCTCGCTTCGCTCGTGTTCGTCCCTAGGTACGTAGTCACGGTTAGCTATATTTATACATAAATCGTAGCTTGCTACTTCAAAGATATTCATTTAAATTATATAGCGATTTACCCTCGCTGCGCTCGGGTGCGTACGCCGTACGCGAATTTTGTTCACAATTTCATGGGTTGTAATTTTTTCGCGGAACCCTGATTCTTTTCCTAAAATAAAAGTAGCCTAAGTTACTCCTTATAACAGCAGCTATCTGCCACTGAAAGTCCCATCAAAATCGGTCCAGCCGTTTCGGAGATTAGCCGGAACAAACAGACAGACAAAAATAGTAAAAATTGTTATTTTGGTATATGTACCGTGTATACATCCATATGCATTTAGTAAAAAGCGGTTATTTTAATATTACAAACAGACACACCAATTTTATTTATCTGTATGTATAGATAGCCCATGACACTTGCGTTATCAAGATGAATCTACGTATAAATTTTCAAAGTCGGCCCACGCGTTTTGGCCTCTAGAACTCCACATAGGAACAAACATACGTACATGCGTTGACTGATAAACACATTACCCTCCTTTGCGTCGCGCAGTCGGGTAAATCACTTTTAGGGGTATAAAATTAAAAAAAAAATGATTTGTTTCATAAAAATATATTAATATCAAAATCTTTAAACAATCACAAATTGTTCATAAAGTCTAAAATTTCAGTACACATGTACTATTAAAAATTAAAATAGACGAAATACCTTTAAGGTAACATTAAATGAGATTAAAATAACAACTCAAAATGAAATTCTTTTTCAATCAACCTTATATTTACTTACATCACTAATTCATACTAAAATTTCATAATTTTGCAACAATTTCTAAAGAGAGCGTAATAAAAGTCGAATTTTTTGTAATTCAATTAGTGTTTTTGGACTTTTTGCTTCTACATATCATATTTGGTTTTTTGTTACTAATCGAAAACAATTTTTTTTTTGCTCTCTTATAAATCACATAATTTTTTTTTTTTATATTTCTAACAGTTATACCGTTATAAAAAAGCTTACACAAATCCTTATTAACAATTAAATACTTTTATTATCAAATAAATTATTAAAAATTAAAAAGTCAATCTTCTGACATCATAAATAATTCAGTCTCAATTAACTTATAGAAGCACTTGCACGATCCTTTGAGTCAAGTGTTCCCAACCATTATTTTGTAATATTAAAATAAATAAAAATCGCTAAAATAATCTGTTTTATTATAATAAAAAAAATGAAGGGAAGGGGAGGGGAGGGAGGGGGGGGGGGGTATGAAAATATTTTTTATAATCTTGGGAGGCTCAACAGAAGAAAGGTTGGGAAACCCTGCATTAAATGTAGTTTAAGAGAAAACTACTAAATAATGTATAAATTAACAATTTCGTGCAATTTACTTAATATATTAAAATTGTAAAACATTACTATTATATGAGATCATATTAATTACTGACAAGTCATTTTCAATTAATATCATTAAGAGGATTGTGAAGCTGTAAATTTTCATACAAAAAGGAATAACGTTTTACCCCCCAATTTCATAATTTTTAGAAATTATATAATGAAAAACTAGGTCCGTACGTTTTTAAAGATATATTGCGTATGATAGAAGTTATTAGCATCTAAGTATCTGTATTTTTGACTTAAAAACTTCCTCGAGCGTTTTTGTTTTTTAAATTAAACTAAATTGAATTACTAAAAAGGAAAAACGTACAGACCTAGATTAAGGTGTATTGAATCTAATAAGACCAAAATTGTCTCATTACGTAAATGTTTAGGGGGGTGAAAACGTTACCGCCCGAAACAATATTTCAAACAGGAAATGTAGGCAATTGCTTCTAAGATTTGTTACTCTCTCTATCGCACCATAAGGGTTGGCAAAGCGAGCGGTATGAAACAGATAGCATTTTATAAAAAAGCTACTCGCGCCGCGTATCGACATTTCACAATCCTCTTAAGAACATTCAGATATATTATATATTTTTACTTAATCTATAATTATATAACAAAGCTTTTCAAAAATAAGTCTTTCAATAATATATTGAGATATTACACAAATCCAGTCTATTAAAAAATTATGTAAAGTCATCTAAATTTTTTTTGACCAAGGCCTACACATTTGTTAATTATTATTATTAAAATTGTCTTAATAATGTACGTTCTGATATACTTTTAGTCGTTTTGAAAAAATAAAATACGTAAACATAATTAGAAAATAGAAATTAAAAAAAAAACGCCATGATAAGTTTTCGTCAGAATATTGATAACAAATTCTCTATTAGTCAAAATTTAAAAAAAAAAATTGTGTAGAAAACAAAGTTTAAATATTAATTAAAATTATATTTAAAAAGAAACTTACATAATAAGAGATAAGTGAAAATAAAAAGTGTATACTGTTATTTGTCATTTAGATTTTTCATGCTTCTTAAAATTGTTTTTGTGAAATTATAATATTGTCATTATTATTTATTCATGATTGTTAATATTATTTAAAAACTAAAATTACAAAAAATACTAGAAATAAATCAGTATTTTTGGTCATATTTTAAAATTATTATTTTTTTAGTCATATCATTATGTTTTAAAAATAAAATAATAAAAAATCATTCAAAGTAAAACATTGCAAGACAAAAAAACATTAAAAGTTATCTATTAGGCTTATTTTTATTATATATTTCTTAATTCAAATACTATAGTTCAAAAAATTTCAAGCACTTAAATTTTTTTGCAGACATTAATTTAAATTTGAAATTATTCCCCATAACACATGCATTTTGACAAATCATAAATTATAAAAAACTGAATACTTAAAAAAAATTCAAAGTATGTTTTTGTAATCGTGTACTTAATAAATAATAATTTAGATTTTAGTACCTTCTCCGACCATTGCTTTTGATGCGAGTATTCTTAAGTTGTATTGTTGTGGACTGTAGCGGCTTACCATTGTTTGTGCTTCTTAATATTGGACAATAGGATCTGAAAAAAAAATCAACTTAATATTGAGATCATTCTATTTCTAAAGTTGGTTAAAATATAAATATTTATTTTTAAAAAGAGTTAGAAGAAATATTTCAATTATATGACTGATTAACTATACTGATATATATTTATTTTTTAATTCAATAAATTATATAGTCTTAAGAATGAGTACTTACAAGGTATGTGCATCATCACCAGAGACTCCGCAGGTTTTGCATTCATGTGATCGTAATATAGGACAAGTTACGATATATCTGTTCCCAATTTTCTCTTTCACACAATGTGTCATATAAACCATTGGAGTTTCGCCATTTTTGCGACAAAATGTACACATTTTAGAACCAAAATCTTCTTTGGATGAAGATGCTGTAGATACAGGAATGAATGGCTTGAATTTTGGAGGTTCCAAACTGTAACTCGGTCTCCGATTGTAAATATTAGTGTTTTGTGGTGATATATTAGTTTGAATGCTATAAGAATTGGTTTTAACTGGAGTGCGAAATTCATATCCTCTATTTTCTGATGGAAAGAGTTCATAGTTTTTTTGGATTTCTTTTGCTTGCCAAGCATTTTCTTTTGCATCTTTAATGGGCTGTGCCATAGCTTGAGATCCAAGTATCTTGCGGCCCACTATAGGTCTTTGGTGTCGTGTCTGAATGTTAAGACTAGAAATTGGAGATTCAAAAAAAGGAACAAAGTCAGGTGCTTGGGCATCCAATTGAAAATTATCAAAAGTTCTCTCAAAGACATTTGTTATGTCATACTGTGATACATTTGGTGATTCAAAGGACCTTGTATCTAATATATTTCTAGGTGTCTCAGGTCTTATGTCTGTATGTCTGAAGACATCAAAATAAGACTCGGGGGAAAAGGAATCTGTAGAACTAGATGATCTATTACCTGTAGCTTGGAATGGTGATGTGTAAAATGACAAATCTCCATCTGAAAAGCATGATATATTATAATTAAACTTCATAAATGATTCTTTAGTCCTTCTTTAATATTTTATACTTTGAACAATTGTCATAAAAGATACTGTATGAAATATAAATTACTATAAATCTTTAACATTACATGATTTAATATGTAAATAAAACAAAAGAACTCTAATAGAAAGCATTGGATATTTAATTATAGTGTATTTTAAGTGACCCATAGTTATTTTATAAAATATTTTATAATTATTAGTTATCAAACGAGTATCCATGCTTGACCTTGGTTAATGTGAATTTATTTAAAAAATATTTATTCGATACACTTATTAGAAACGCCATTTTATTCTGCAATTATTTTATTTCATAATAATCAAATTAAAGAGTTCCCTAGTTATATTTTAGCCACTTACCATTACTCCTAGTTCTTGGGAAAAGTTTATTTACGTCCCCCATAAAGTCCACCATGTTTTTAGATGGAAACATGTTATTCTGAAACATTATAATAAAATCATTTTGTTTAAAATATTATTTTTTAAACGTTGTATGTAAACAAGTAGTTAGTGGCCATCTTTTGTTTTACTTTGTGAAAGGCGTGTTTAATGTCGGTCATTTTAAAACTTTATAAAACCAAATAAATTAAATTTATAAATTAGTAATTTCAAAAGCTTTATTAAATATTTTTTTAATTTATTGTACATATCTATCGCTTTCCTATTACTTTCTTTGAATTTAATTTAAATAAAATTTTAACAAAATGGGACCTTTAATTTAGCAATTTATTGTACGTAACTAAAGGCATTATATTAGGAAGGCTAATAATATTAGATTGATTTGTGATAATTTAAATTTATTTTCTTTAGTAAAGAATTATAACTAAAATACAATCTTTTATAATAAAATTATTTTTTTTGCTTATCAGCAAGCGAGTGCTCACGTTTTTGAATTATTTATATAAAAAAATATATTTATACAATAAAAAAAGTTATAAGTAATATAACTGTATGCACATTGCATAATAATAAATAAAATATTATCCTGCCTTGAAACAATTTAATATAAAAATGATAATAAATTACGTATTATTAAAACTTCAGTGAATAATTATTACTTTTAAATTTTAACTACCATTAAATGATCATAAACTTATAAAAAAAATTATTAGGTACTTACATATAAAATTTTAATTTGTAACAAAATTCAATCGAGCCTAGAAAGCACCTTCTTCTTCGACAATTTCTTAACGAATGTTTATTTTTGTCCTTCGGGCGGCTTTCTTTGAGCGTAGTCAAAGGAGCCGACACACCCCCTAGTGTTTTGATTATTCATACTCTTTGTAATAAGTTCGATTTCATTTATAACAGATATTCTATATTGTTTTTTAATGAAATCGATTTCATTCGTAAATTTTATGAACAAATTGTTAATTAAGATGTTAAATAAATAAAGCGTATTGTAACATAATGTAATAATTCATTTTTTTTTCGTTTTAGAGGCAGTTATTAGGGAATTATATTTGAGACACTGTAATTTTTTTTCAATATTTGTATATATGTATGTAAGCTGACATTATTTTAAATATATAATAATCTATTCTAATACATTCAAATTTTATATATATATATATATATATATATATATATATATACAATTCAGTGCATAAATTAAAATAATATTATTTTTGATAAAATGAAGCTACATTTTACAAAGGCATGCCGCCTTTGTTTACAAACACCGCGGAACACGTGTACAGTAGTTAATCTGCTTGATGTAAGATGGCGTTAGTAATATGTATACGTATAACATTAAATGTGTAACCAGTAAAATATAAAACCTTATTTATTTATATAGTATCAATAATTATAATTACATTTAAAGTATAACATCTTTTGTTTAGTAAAAAAACTTGTGATAATTATCATAAATTAACTTTTGTAGTGAATTTAATAAAACTCGTAATACGAAATTAGTTCAAATAAATTTATGTAGATAGTGCTAGTAAAAATTATAAAAGATACAAAAGTTGATGAAAGATATAAATCCTATGAAAGGATAACCTATTCTAATAATAAAAAAATGCTATTTAAATCAAGTTTATTGGTTATTGAAAATTTAGTAATTAAGTTTGCAATGTGTATTTTTGTTCGAAATGGTCATAATCGCCTAAATTTGTTTTATTTTTGCATTTTGGTATATTTATGACAGCGTAATAACGTATAGTGCTTACATTTTTAAATAATATTTCTAACTTCTTGCATGTAACAATATCTTAAGTTGTTGTATAATGTTTATTCATATAACGCCATCTATGAGCGAATATTTGAGCACTTACGTACGTACTTATAATGTTTTTCACTAATCCAAGATGGCATTGTTTATTTCTTTAAAAACGTTCTCTTTATTATAATTACATAATAAAATGATATAGCATGTTTTTGAAATTATACTTCTTTTGGGACGTTTGGAAAAAATATAAAAATAAATTTTAACGATGCGCGCGCACAGCGACAGCCTAAAAGCGACATGATGAAGTTAGCTGCATTCCTTTTACAAACAGAGAGTTGTAGTGAGTTGAGTTGAGAGTAGTGTTGTGACTTGTGAGTGTTGTGACATATGGGATGAAATCTTTAGCTATTTTTTATTCTGTTACGCCAAAGAAGTATAACTTCTTACGTGCGAACATAAGTACACACACACACGTTTTTTTTTAAATATCAATTTGTTTAACTCATATATTTTTACACCACAGACACAGGAACATAGATAATAATATATAGACATTAAGTACAATGTTGATTAATGATTTCTTTTGTGAATGGTTTTTCTTTTTATTTAGCTCTATGTGATTTTTATTTTATTTTATTTTTACCTCTATGTGAGATTTATCGTATTATTTTTAAATAGCGTAATTTATTTTTATGTTTGTTCATGATATAAATTGATTAATTGGCGCGGCGTAGTCGGAAATTCCGCGAACGTTATAGTCTTGTAAAATGATACTCGTGGGGTATTTGTTCCACACAAACAAAATATTAAATATTGACCATACCACAGATAATACAATGTTGGAAGGAAGTTCCTTATCGCGCGTTACACGCTCTGAGAAGATGGGAGCGAGACCGAAAAAAGTGTAATAAGACTTTTTTCCGATACTTCTTGCTATAGTTACAGCTGTGTATGAACTATATATGTACATCGCCGCACACAGCTTTCCCGCGCGCCGAAAGACTCGACGGCTCTCTTCTCTTCGGCTTTTTAAAACTTTTATTTATATTTTTATAATAAATAATTAATGTTTATTATAATATAATAATTTAAAGTTATTATAATACTAGCGACTCACGCTCGCTTCGCTCGCGTTCATCTAGGTACGTTTTCATGGTTAGCTATGTTTAGGTATACATAAATAGTATCTATCTATATCTAACTCCTAAGAAGGAGTAGCAAGCTACTCCTAAGAATCAAAATCATTCATTCAATGTTCAATTTAAATGTTCATTTAAATAATATAGCGATTTACCCTTGTTTTGCTCGGGTGCGTACGCCGTACCCGGATTTTGTTCACAATTTCATGGGGTTTAATTTTTTATCGCGGAACCCTAAGTCTTTTTCTAAAATAAAAGTAACCTAAGTTACTCCTTGTAACATCAGCTATCTGCCAGTAAAAGTCCCGTTAAAATCGGTCCAGCCGTTTCGGAGATTAGTCGGAACAAACAGACAGACAGACAGACAGACAAAAATTGTAAAAATTGTTGTTTTGGTATATGTACCGTGTATGGATGTATTCCATATGCATTTAGTAAAAAGCGGATTTTTTTATGACGATGATGTTTTTTTTTTCGTTTATTTCTTTTCTCTTGTTATTTTACTTTATAATCAATACATTTATTCTTATTATTATAGCGCCATCTACTGACATTTATTTAAGCTAATATTTGTTACCTGATGAGATTTAAGCTACGATTACGATATGATTCAAACATAAAAATAAACTAATTAATTAATAAAATGTATAAGAGACTGTAGAACAATGACTAAAATACGTAATAATATTTTAAAGAAGAAAAAAACCAAGTGCGAATTGATTCGAGCGTCATGGTTTTCGTACACCAAATACTATATTGTTTATTAACCAATAAATAAAATAGGACAAATCGAGTTTCAGGTGGTTTTAGAAAAAAAATGATATATCTAAACAATTTAGCTTATAACATCTTTAGGAATCCAGGTCATCTATCTTATATCTGACCACAATTGCGTCAAAGTACGAGTATATTACCTAATTGGAAAGGCATCTTCACATATAAATCTGTCTGATTTCCATCTGTATATGGGAATTTCTTGCGGTAATGCTACGTCTTCCGTGAAAACGCTTTATGTGCGAAAAATGTGGAATGTTTCTATTATTACGTTTGGAGCAGATTTTAGATTATTTAATTTTAATGTTCGATATCACAACATAAGAAAAAGTACTTCATTTGTTTGTAACAGACAATCTCTGAAATTACTTATTCTTGGAAATTTCTTAAATTCTAAAAATGTCTAAAATTCATAAAACTTCAACCCAATTTCCATTCCCATTTCTAATCTACATTATAATCTTTCTCTTCTAAGTACTTTATCCTGAATCGTTCTTGTACTGAAAGTCACGTGACAAGTGTTAATATAAATCCATACTTAATATTATAAAATATGCGAAGTGTGTTCGTTTGTTTGTCCTTCTTTTACGTCGAAACAGAGAGACAGATTAGTGTGATTTTTTGTGTGGAGATATTTGGAGGGCCGGAGAGTGACATAGGCAACTTTCTACCGCAGGAATTATCTCATTCCCGTGGGAAACACGTTTTTTTTAATGTTGGATAATGCATTTACGCACCTATATACATACAGGTGATTATACCGGCTAGAAAAGCTAATACTACCCATTAAAACCCAACAGAACCTCACCCGTCTTAATGGGGAGTCCCAGGATCGCTTACGCACTCAACCACGACGCCTCGACAGCAGTTCTGCCGAAGCAGACCACAACAGTCATGGGGTTGCTCCAACGGTCTACTCTGCTATCAGAGAAGTACTAGGAGCAAACGAGAAACACGTATATAATACAACCCACAACAACTCATCATACCATTATGTATATTTTAATAATTTAATAAATAGAAACTAGAATTATTTTCCATTTCAATAAAGCCAGCTTCTGCATGTAACTATGGTAGAAATGAAATTTTAAACATATTAGCGGCGACCCATCTGTTCATCCGTCATTTGCAAATGGTTGTTACTAAATTAGTCTGTAAGTACATAATCTCATGGTGAAGTATGGTATTAGTTGCAAATGTAGAGCAAGGTTGATGTAAGCGGATTGTCCGTCCGTATGACTCTATATCAATTATAGTCATAAGATGTAGCGTTTTTATAATATTAATATTGATAACTCATTTTGTAAGTTTTTTCAAATTTAAATTCAAAATATTTTATTCGGCATTAAATTATTACAGTTTTGTTTGTTTTCTGTAAGAGATCGTTCATGCAATAAGACCGCCTTTGCGTGCCTTTTTGTCATCTTTCTTTTTCATCTTCTGTATTTTTTTGCGTGTGCAAAATCTAGTGTGTGTATTATCTATCTAGTTTGTTCAAATAGACTTTTATAAGCAACTAGCATTGCCCGCGGTTCCGCCTGCGTTTAGATGACTAAAAACCAAATTCTTAGGTTTTACATATTAGTATACTCTTACATTGCAGTTTTTGTATTTTTTCTCAGAAATGAGATATTTTTCCGCGGTAAAAAATATCATATATGTTGACCCGGATAGCCAGCTATCACCATACCAAATTTTATCAAAATCAGTCCAGTAGTTTTCTCGTGATGCGCTAACAGACAGACAGACAAAAATTCTAAAAACTATAGAGTCGGCCTCTGTATCGATAATAATGGCTATTTCAATAAGATTTTCCAAAAAAATATTTAATGTACAGATTCGGCTTAGTTACAATTTTATTATATGTATAGATGAATATAAAAATTGAATGTCAGTATGGAAATTAGTGAGAAATAAAAATAGCTTATATCATGGTTTACCTATTATTTTAAAGTCTTTATGGTGAACAGCGGGCATAAACTAGATTGATAAAATTTTCCATCATTTTTCCCATAGTATAATAGTGTGTTTAGGTAAAACAATTTCAGCAAATAGGTAGTAAAACTTTGTTAGCTTTTTAAGAACATAATGTATTCATTCATGTATTCATTCATTCTACGAGTATGTTTATTGTTTAACGCGTGATGAGATTTTAAAATAAAAAAGAGTAAATCTATACTAATATTATAAAGCTGAAGAGTTTGTTTGTTTGTTTGGTTGAACGCGCTAATCTCAGGAACGACTGGTTGGAATTGAAAAATTCTTTTTGTGTTGGATAGTCCATTTATCGAGGAAGGCTTTAGGCTATATAATATCACAGGACGGCCAATAATAACAGAGCATAAATGAAAAATGTTGCAAATACGGGAAAAATTGATTTTTTTGAGAGCTTCCCTTGCGTGGGCTGCGTAAACGGTTAAAGTTACGCAAAAATCTTGTATGATGGAATTGCTCCCCTTTAAAAGTTCTAAAAAAAAGTCCGCGACAGCATATCTATCTCTCTCTCTATCTATCAGTCTATCTTTTAAGGTTGACTCAATAGAACCATTTTTATGGTAATCAAATTTGTTCTAAAATAATGCATTACTTTCGAAGGTGTTTTTAAAAACATGATATTATTCCTTATCCAAATAAATACGTTAATCATTACAAGTATTTAATTTTGAACAAAATTGCCCGTGACATCATTTGATTTCAATGAATATCTTAGGAGATATCATAGTTTTAAAATATACATATTTAACTTTACGCGGGCTATGGGTGAGCGCACTGTCAGCCCGATGCAAGGCGAGGGCGGGGTTGTGAGGGGGGAGGGCGCTGGCCGCCGCGCCGCCCCGGTAGCTCTGCGAGCGCCGAGCACTCACGCGGACGAAGTGGCGGGAAAAGCTAGTAAAGAATAACTTTTAATAAATAGTCAAAATAATACGATTTAGAAAACAACTGTAGTGTCATAAGCTTGTTCTTCGTCCTTTAAAAATCTTGGAGATGGGCGTTATGGCTACAACACAGATTTCAACTGACGTAGACTTTATCGTACTGTCTAATAATGTAACTTTTCAGTTTGTTATAGTAAAAATTTTTTAAAGTTTTACTTCTTTTGGCACGTTATGAAAAATGAAAAATTTACAATGTGACAGATTTAGACTACAGATTGAAGTTAGTCGTTATTGACTACTTGGGAGATTTAACCACTAACTTCAGTTAGTGGTTAAATCTCCCTTTTAGCATATTTAAGATATTTATTCCGTTATTCCTTAACTTGATGAGCGAAACAATAAATTAAGTAAAACGTCATTGTAAATCCAATATGGTGGATTCCCAAAGATGGTTTTTTTATGCATCTTCGTGATATGGATTTCAAATGAAAGCGTTTGCTGACAAGAATACGGAAAAAAAAAGGTTTAAATATTTAAAAAAGAAAAACTATTACTTAAATGCTCTAAAAAAAAAACAAAGAAGTATAACTTTTTACTAGCGTACAAAAGTACACAGGCAAACATTTTTTTATTTTAAAGTCTATTTCCTATTTCCACTATAACCTTACAACTTAGACCAGCCAATTAGCTTATTGTATTTTGCCCATGTTTGAAGATACTTTCGTTATGAAGAAAGCAAGGTCAGGATTAGTAGAAGAATTAGTTCATTTTAATACAATGGTCATATTGTGTAACATTTATGTGGTAAAAAAACGGACGATGGTCGAAGAACAAAGGGTTTTTGTCACGTCCATATTTGGTTTAATAACTGATGTAATAGCGATAAGTATAGTATAGTTATTCATAACAATTTAGTATTTATTTGGACAGATATTGTTTTGCACGTCCAGAACTCCCGATATAAGATAAATACACACTACACAGCTTAAGAGATTGTTGAAAATCTAGATTTCCTATCGCGTAACTAACCAAAAATATTTCCATAGTATATTTCCTAATTGAGAAGGCATCGTCATACATATATGTATATCCAGACAGGACAAAATTAGGTTGCAAATGAATCTTTATTTCTTTTTTATCTTCCTCTCATAGACGACATTTTTTGATATGATCGGCGAGAGATCATGTGCAGGATTTAACGTACTTTCCAAGCTATGGGTACCGTCGAATTCCCAAACATCGACCGCTGTTTAATTTCTTGACAAAACACACTATGCCCTTAAGAAAAATAGTAAAGCGAATATCCCAGTTTAAGCTGCCTCATTGTCATATGTATTCAGCCCTTTTTTTTTAACGTCCCACTGCTGGGCACGGGCCTCCCTTCAATACGAGGGGGATCATGCCATAGTCCACCACGCTGGCCAAGTGCGGATTGGCGGACTTCACATGTCTTTCGAAAACGTGCTAGGTTCTCTCAGACATGCAGGTTTCCTCGCGATGTTTTCCTTACGATGTGTATGTATATGTAGATTCGGTATAACGCTGTTATGTTTATAAGTATGTATATACAGCGCTGAATTTACACTAAGAGTACCTACTCGGGGCTAGTGCTAGGGCGGCAAATTTTTAGAGTCGGCAAAATTTGGATGGTGGTAAAAAAAATTCTTCGTGTTATCGAAAATGCTTTTTTTATATTAAAAAAATGAATAATTAAAAAAGATTAACTAGTAGGTACACTTATAAATTATTATTTTTCTGCATTTTCAAAAATAATAATAATTAAAAAAAATTATTATTATCGACACTATCTACATTTTATGCATAATTTTCATAATAGAATGGCATTTTTTACAGTGCCCAGGGACGGTGCTAAGATTGAATCCGGTACTGTGTATATCAATACGTTACCTGTCTCTGTAAAAGAAAACGGTACCTTCACTGATTTTTAGAAGATGATTATTTGATGTAAATCAAAAAGGCTACATTATTGATAAAACATAAGTCTCGCTTGAGATAGGGTTGAGGTATTTAGCATAAGATATTATGAGGGAAGTAATAAAGCCATCACTAAGATCACTAAGATGTAAATAAAAGATACATACTAAACAGTACATTTACGAAATGGTTTTAAATGGTTGCAATGATCTGAAATCTGTGCTCTAGTTGTTTTATTTGTTCTGTCGCAATTTTGTTATTATCTGTGGTAGCATCAAATGTTATTTGTTAATAGATTCATGATAGTGTCTTGTAAAGATGGTTTCTTGAAAGGAGGCTTTTATAAATGGAGTTTAAAAGGAGGATTTAGGCAGTTAAAGCACGATTTAAGATAAGACCCACCGTTATCCCTAAAAGGGTAATATACAGATGTAATATTGACGTTGCGTATTTTATTCATAGGGCAAACGGGCGAGATTTTATAAAATATCTTAATTTTTATTCTGTTGTAACTAGTTTTTGTAGTTTTTTTTTCATGCATTTACGAAAGTATGTATGTAGTACTATATAATTTGTTTGGCATACTGTCTTGTTTAAACAGCTGTATAGATTTAAACAAGCAAATGTGGTAAGACATTGGTTAAATTACTTTGTCCAATATGAATTTGAATAAAAAAAAAACTATTTATTTGATTCATAGATTTTTGAGTTACATTGGAGCAAAATAAAACAAAGCCCTATGGCGTCACTGGGCCATCGCCGTCAAAACATAAGACAATAATTAAGAAAATAATTAAATCTTGCACAAATAAATACATCCATTGGAGCATAGTTGGCAATGATGACATGACTAAAATCTTGCAGAAATATATTTGACCAATGACATATATGTATTCAACATTTTTTAACGTCCCACTGCTGGGCACGGGCATATTTTCCATACCGAGGATCAGGCCATAGTTCACCACGTTGGCCAACTGCAGGTTAGCGGACCTCACTGAAGGTCTTTCGAAAACTTGTTAGATTCTTTTAAATTTGCAGGTTTCCTCACGACGTTTTCCTCCAACGTAAGGCAAGTGGTAATCATATCGGAAATGATTCGCACATGAAAATATCAAAGGTGCAAGGCCCGGGATTTGAACGCGCTTCACTCGGTTAGCAAAAGGTTGTAATTTTTTTTAACCGACTTTCAAAAAAAGGAACGACGTTCTCAATTCGACCGTATATATTGTTTTTTAACCGACTTCCAAAAAAAGGAGGAGGTTCTCAATTCGACCGTATATATATATATTTTTATGTTTGTTCGGGCATTTTTTCGTCGTTTATGAACCGATTTTGATAATTCTTTTTTTGTTGGAAAGGAGATATCCCAAGAGTGGTACCATGATAAGGAAACCAGGATCTGATGATGGGATCCCAGAGAAATCGAGGGGAACTTTCGAAAATTGTAGCAGCGACTAGTGCGTTTGTTATCTTTTTCATTAGGTATTTTAAAGCACTACTATTTAATGAAGGTCTGGAATCGATCTGATGATGGACCCGAAAGACAGTCGAGGGATCTCCTCAACGATTTACAGCAATTACCTGGTGTTTGGGCTTGATTAATTTGTATTGATGAGAACTTTACACCTAGGTGGGTTGTGACTTAAAAATTGTTACAACCTTCAGTCAAGAAGTAGTTTACCGATGAGATAATAGGTGTCGCTACATGTAGCCATTACATTCTCTTTAAATACTAATTTAATCATTTTATTGGAATAATAATTAGTTGGCAATTGTCACTTTATTTTTAATTCTATTGTATATTATGTTGTGAACCTATATCATATTTAATTAACATTTATAGGAAAATAGTAAATGATTTGTTTGCTAATAGAACTGGGGATATTAGATGCCGCCATTAGTTGGCGTCACTAATAGTAATTTAATAATTTATTGATTGTAATGAATGATCCCAATATGTTAATAATTACCACAATGTGAGTAAATCCGTATATTAATTAATTATGTACGATACAATTACTTTTATCTGAAATAGACAAGAATAGAAAATATTAATTGTTTACAATAT
This sequence comes from Argynnis bischoffii washingtonia, assembly GCA_033884665.1. Lineage (NCBI taxonomy): Eukaryota > Metazoa > Arthropoda > Insecta > Lepidoptera > Nymphalidae > Argynnis > Argynnis bischoffii. Next base: position 8,243,763 of record JAEMGE010000029.1, read on the forward strand.
AGTTAAATATTATATATAACCGGATATACAAAATTGTTAGCGCGATAGATTGCCCTCGCTGCTATGCTTTGCTGGTGTATTAATGATTTGTACGAAGAACTTACTAGATGAACAAAGAATAAATATTAAAGGAAGAGTTAAATTAATTAAATTGTTTTAGTCGGCTATCCCAACTTCAATAAAATGTTTTTAAAAATTTTTCATCTTAAAAACTACCTGCTTATTACGTCTACACTAAAAATGGAAAAATAAAAACTTAAAAAATAATAATAAAAACCAACTTCCAGGCACTGAAAAGTAAAAAATAACTGAACGGGGGTTTTCATTTTCATTTAGAATAGATACTTAATCAGATATTTTCGAAGTCGGTGCCAACCGATACAAATCAAAGCACATCGACTTCGAAAATATCTGATTAAGTATTTATTCTATGTAAATGAAAATTAAAACCCCCGTTCAGTTATTTTTTACTTTTCAGTGCCTAAAAGTCGGTTTTAATTTCTTTTTAAAAGTTTTTATTTAATCTGGCTCCTTACTAGCTGTATTAGCTCATTGAACAAAAAAAAATAAACAATTCATTCAGCTCTTAATGCTCGTGTGAATATAGATAGTATATGAACTACTTATACACGATATACAGATTATTTATTAAGCTTAATCTTGGTAAGCATAGTATTGTGTAAGCTCTGGTTCTAGCATCACTCGAGCTATACAAGCTTCAAAAACTGTACCTTCTCTCATAAATCACAATCAATGGACGGTAATTATAAAAAAATCGTGATCGAATTTCCAATAGACAAGCAAATCTGTATCTAATAAGTAACTCATTACGTTTCGACATGTTATTGTTCGTGATTTCTATGACCTTCGGTATGAATATGATTTATGTATTGTTACAAACTATAAGAAATGAAAAAGCTACTAATATTGTAAATGTGAAAGTTAATTAGTCAGTAAGGTGTAAGGGCTCAAGCTTGAACCCTTACACGGTACTATAATCGATGGTGATAGGTTATACATACATATTATATACATGCATACATAGGAAATGTTTTTGAAACTTATGTGTTGCAGCCAAAAATAATAGTGATTATTTAATACATATATGGGTGTTTTCACGAAAATCGGGCTACTTTTGGGAGTAATTTGTCTTAATCATTTTTAAGATGCTGTTATATTTCCAATTAATGTATACGATAGGTGATTAATTGATTGTGTACTATCTAAAAGGACCAGTCATTTTATGCAGTATTTTAGGTAATATTTACAGTTTTGCAAATTTAGTTTATTTAGTTTTGTAACTTTAGAAATGTATGTATTCAGCCCTTTTCATATCCCACTGCTGGGCACGGGCCTCCCTTCAATACGAGGGGAATCAGGCCATAGTCCACCACGCTGGCCAAGTGCGGATTGGCGGACTTCACATGTCTTTCGAAAACTTGCTAGGTTTTCTCAGACATGCAGGTTTCCTCACGATGTTTTCCTTACATATATATGTACTTATATATTAGCTTAAATAAGATGACACGACTCACACTCGCTTCGCTTCGGGCTCGTCCCTAGACCAAAACAAAGCTATCCCACGGGAACCGTGCATTTTTCCGGGATGATATATAGCTTTATAGCCTTCCTCCGTTAACGAGCTATCTAATGCAAAAAGAATTTTTCAAATCGTATTAGTAGTTCCTGAGATTAGCGCGTTCAACCAAACATACAAATAAACAAACTCTTCAGCTTTATAACATTAGCATAGGTTTAAAACGCGAATATTTAAGTATCTCCGGTGACCATGTTTGATGTAAGCATACGAAACTTTGGGAGCAAAAACTAAAAATGTATTTATATGTATGCAATGAATAAACGTTTGGAAAAGCAAAATTTGCAAGGAAACTGTTATACAAGTGTTGCTAGTTATTATTTAATCCAACAGTACCCATTATGTCACTTTGGTGTCGCACGAATGACTCTCAATGGTAATGCGCTTTGAGAAATAACAACAAAAAATTGCATTTTGTGGCTGACTTTGAAAAGGATGAGATTCTTTACGCCGTTGGAATTTCAAGAAAAAATCTTCTTTGTTTTGTTGTATTGTAGACCAATATTTTAGCAATAAATAAATAATGTGATTGGACGTTAACACACAGCAGTTAAGCTACGAGGCTCGTGTTATGGATACCAGATAGTTGATACACTACACATATATAACTTTAAATACATACATATTATAAATATAAACACCCATGATTGGAGTACAAACATTCGTGCTCATCACACAAATGAATGCCCCCAGCTGGATTCGAATCCGCGACCGCTGGCACAGCAAGTAGGGTAACACTACAAACTGAACCAAACTTGTCCATTCCTAATTCTTTCGGTATACATTTAAAAATATTTTTTCTTCCTGTAATGTATCTTTTTGTAGTTACTATACGTACTTATAATATGTATGTATTTAAAGTTATATATGTGTAGTGTGTCAACTATCTGGTATCCATAACACAAGCCTCGTAGCTTACCATGGAACTAGATGGTGCTGTGTGTTAATGTCCCTACATATTCCAACATACATATATATCAATACTTCACCTTCGATATGCTAATAAAAAAATTATTGTAAAATAATGCTTTAATTTATGTAGTACATATTTATTCGTAATTTTGAATTTGGTTTGCTTTTTAATTTAATTCGCAATCAACGAAAATTACCCTCTTTTTTATACTGTAGTGAAATGCAAAGTAAAGAGGATTTTTATATCGGTTTTTTATATGTGTACATACATAATATAATAAAATTCTTATTGAGTCGAATCTGTACAATAAATATTTTGTAGGAAAATCTTATTGAAATAGTCATTATTATCGATATAGAGGCCAAATCTATAGTTTTGTTGAATTCTTGTCAGTCTGATTGTCTACCTGGGAACGCATCACAAGGAAACCACAAGACAGGTTTTAATGATGATAGCTGGTTATCTGGGTCAACATTTAGGATACATTTTAATGTGGAAAAATATGTCATCTCTGAGAAATGTAAACCGTTAAAACGTACCTGGACGAACTTGAGCGGAGCGAGGTTGAATCGCTAGTGTTTAAATTAAAAAATCCTAAAAAAAATGTAAATAGAATTTACTGAAAGGACTTAATAATACATATAATAGACTCTTAGAACTTACTGATCAATGACCACACATCATTTTACAATATAACAAGAAATCGCGCTATTCAAAAACGTAACGCCCGAACAGGGACTTGAACCCTGGACCCTTGGATTAAAAGTCCAATGCTCTACCGACTGAGCTATCCGGGCTATATAAGTAGATGTTAAATAATATGTACACTAATAATATAAACGCTTCATTTTACACAATTTTATTTTTATATAGGTAATATCATAATATTATAATTTTTAATGGGACAAAAGGACAATGTGAGTGACTTAATGGTTGCAAATTTTAAATTTTATATAAATTCCAGCAAATCCGGTAGGCAGTCGTTGTTTTGCACAGATCTCACTTGATCGGAAAATTAAAAAACAATTGGGTCTTGACAATGGTGTCACCTATTTAGGGTTCAACCATAGCTAAGAACCATCCAGGTAACTACATAAAAAATCATCGAAATCGGCTTAGCCATTTAAGGGGAGAAAAATTACGAACACACGCACACCGAAATTTTAAATATAAATACTCTTATAATATACTAAAAAAATAATAAAAAAGGTATGTAATGTCAAAGTAGCTATTCCATACTGAGGTTTTTTTTTAATTATACCCGTTGCTTTTGAAACGGTTTTAGGCAAAAATTACAATGGCTGTTCAAGGTAAGAAACAGACGAGTAGAGTCCTAGACAAGAGCAAGTATATAATAAAAGATATATTTAAAATAACCAGTCATTGCCCACGACTCAACTCAAATGACAGGTGCCTATATCAATAACAGCCTATATGTTAATCCAAGATGTAAGCTAAGCATTCCAATTTTCAATTAAATCCGTCAAAATCCGTCAAGCCGTTTCGGAGATTAGCCGGAACAAACAGGCAGACAGACAGACAGACAAAAATTGTAAAAAAATGTTGTTTTGGTATGTGTACCGTGTATACATCCATATGCATTCAGTAAAAAGCGGTTATTTTAATATTACAAACAGACACTCCAATTTTATTTATCTGTATAGATGTCAAATATTCACGTAAATCTAAGAAAATATTCAGTGTGATATATCTATTTACTCTCCTTAACCTTTCAATATTAATTTTTTTTTCAAAACTAAATTAGTCATCTTACTACAACGCTACATTTCAAACGATATTACACAGGCGATAAAAAATGTAACAATTAGCAAATCTCCCACGTAGGTAATGTTATAATTGCAAAAGTATGCAAATGTACGCTGGGGGAAAGTTACAAGGACCGCAACAATTAATTCACTATTACATGAATTACACGAGATTTGTTTTAATTAAGTTAGAATTTTGCAAGATTTTAGAGGATAATCTCTTTTTTTTTTCTTTTTTTTTTATGCGATTCAGTGACAAACGAGCAGCCAGACCACCTGATGGAAAGCAGTACCTGTCGCCCATAACACCTAAGGTTCATGCACTTAGGTTTTAAGTAACAAAAATACAGAGCCGCAGGTGCGTTGTCACTGTGAGGACTAAGATGATATGCCTTTTGCCTGTAATTGCGCTGGCTACCTTATCCTTCATACCGGAACACAACAATGCAATCATTGTTGCTTGGCGGCAGAAATAGATAAGGGGGTGGTACCCATCCACTCGGACTCCTCAGGCTTGACAGAGTCCTACCACCGGTAATCTCCACATCTATTGATGAGATTTTTTACCTATCCTGCGGAAGCTCTCAGATTTGTTATAAAATTGATTCTATATATTAAGTATGTGATTTTGATGTAACTAGTTTTCGGAAGAGTCCACCCCGCACTTGGCCAGCGTGGTGGACTATGGCCTAATCCCACTCGTATTAAAGGTACTTGCCCAGCAGTGGGAAGTTTAAAAAAGGACTCAATCTATATAGATAGGCAAAGACAAAACAGTTCAGAACCCTTTTCTTGTGTGTTTGTCAACCGATTTTCGTTTTTTTTATTTAGTAACAGGTATTGACGAGCTTAGCTTATGTTAGTAATAAAAAAAAATTAAATTTTTCTTTTTATATAAATAAGTAAAGGCAAAACAGCTCAGTAACTTCTTAAACAGTTTGTTTTTACTTTTTGTTTAGTAGCTTTAGTGTAAAAAAAAATTGAATTTCGACCGCTAGTTATCATAATTATGTGATTTTACATTAAAATTTATTTTTGTATGGTTAATAGTTATGTCTTTTTCCTATGACGTGGGAACAATTTCTCTAACCGTCACAAAAACCGTCATAAAACTACTTAGCGACAAAAGTAATCTTAGGGCCGATCCACACTATAGCGCCGATCACGGCCCGTTTTCGGTCCTATACCGGTCTGATGAAATATTTCTATACATTAAAAAACAATGAGTGCATTCATACTATGAGATAATACATCTATATACGTACGTAGACAAATCTATCCCACGGGAACCGTATATTTTTCCGGGATATATAAAAAAAAACATATGTGTTATTATTTTCACGACAGGTTTGATTCAGTTTGTAGAGACCCTACTTGATGTGCCAGCGGTCGCGGGTTTGAGTCCCGCTAGGGGCATTCATTTATGTGATGAGCATGAATGTTTGTACTCTAGTCATGTGTGTTTACATTTATGATACGTATGTATTTAAAAAGTCATATATGTGTAGTGTATCAACTATCTGGTATCCATAACACAGGCCTCGTAGCTTACCATAGAACTAGATGGTGCTCTGTATTAATGTCCCAACATATTTATTATTTATTTATTTATTCCAGATTATAATCTATCTCTATGCCTTTTATACAGATCCGTTTAGCCGTTCTGACGTGATTGAGTAAAAAACATCCACCTATCCTAACTTTTTATAATATTTATGGGATGGGATGAAATAATATAATAAAATAAACCATAAAATAATTACTTTCATTACATCTTTTCCTTAAGTAATTTAAAATAACAAATGATATATTTTTCATATTGATCGTGGGATTATCTATAGGTACTAATATTATAAAGAGGTAAAGTTTGTAAGTTTGTGAGGTTGTAGGGGGTAATCTCTGGATCTACGAACCGATTTAGATGAAATTTGTTTAGAAGATAGTTTAAGACCATGGGAAGGACATAGAATACAATAATTTTTATTCCAGAAATCTTCCCTTAAGGAGGTGAAAATTGGGGGTGAAAATTTGTATGGGAAAGCAACCCAGGGACGAACCCGAGCGAAGCAAGGGTGAGTCGCTAGTTATGAATAAATGTCAAATTCCGGTCGGATCACACTCCAGCAACGTTTCTTGTTAAAACACACACAAGATACATAACCAAACGTGACGAGTGAAAAACTGTAGATTAGATTAAAAAAGGCACTGGAGTTGGAACCTAGATCGAGATATATGTATATATGTATATTCTAGCTAAAGAGATTGTTTTTCTTTGTTTATTTGTTTGTTTAAACGCAGTAATCTCTAGAATTACCACCCAGATTAGAAAAAATCTTCTGCTTTCTAAAGTATTTTATGAGGAAGGTTATCGGCTATTTGACATCAACCTACAAACCTTAGTAGCGGAGCAATTATATATAAATAAACTAGTATGTGAGTAGAGTCGCGTGCTGAAATCCCGAAATTAATATCATAAATGCGAGACTTTGAAAGTATGGATGTTTGTTTCTCTTTCACGCCTGAACGGCTGGACGGATCTGGATGAAATTCGGCACAGAGATAGATTATAGTCTGGAATAGCACATAGGTTACTTTTTATCCCGAAAAAATGTACGGTTCCCGTGGGACAGATTAATTTTTGTTTTTCATGAGGGAACCGAGGATAAGTCGCTAGTATGTTCATATTGCGTACGTGTTAAGTGTCTTAGATTAAATCCAAGTATATTTAATTCGTGACATCCTGCTCTAAATAACTAAGATTTCTTATCTATTTGTTTTATTTTACACCTATTTTTCCTTTTTAGTTATTTCTGAAAAAGAAGGTTGGTCTCAATTTTGATGATTTTTTTTAGTTATCTTGCAAAATAACTCAGTAGAACTTTTTTTTATCTTTTTTTTTTTATACAGGATACACATGAATTTTTCAAGTGGGCGTGCATGGCTAAATCCGAAACTATGAGGAATAGCGAAAAGTACTCAAAGGAGTCTCGGGCTCAATTTTCATGAAAACTAAAACTGCATCATTGGCTTTCTGAAAAATCAATTTTCCTAGCCAGGAATCGAACCTGTTGATTTTGAAAAAAAAAAAACACATACTGTATAATTACACCATTCGATAGTGTTGCTAAAGGAACGCATTCTGGGAAGTCATGACATACGGCAAACTTAACACGTTCATGCGAACATATCAATATGCTATATATGCAATAGCTCTATGCGATATGGCACATCATTTTTTCATACAAAATGAACCGGCGTCTAATGACGTTGTGCAAATAGCTGATAATATTAGTATTTGAATATATTGCGCTGACGTCTTAAGACGTCTTAAGACGAAATATGTATTTTGAACACATTCAGACTTATTACAATGAAATAAAATACATTGATATAATATATTGATATAATATATACAACGTAGTAAGATAATCAAAATACTTATGTTTTGCGTTAATATTTCACGCAAACACAGAATCGGCACACGCACTACCCCCGCGATGCGCACAAGTTGACAGATGTAATGAAACTTCTTAGGCGAAAAGACGTACAGTGACGTTGTGCGCTAACAAAATAGGTAGGTACATAGTACCAGGACGGAGTGCCATAAAAGAAGGCAAAAAAAATCGGTGCGGTGTAGCACTACAATTTTGAGAATTCGATATATTGTGGCACAGCAACCCAACTTTTAAACATTAGTATGGCCAGACACCGTACTATTACGTTGTGCTCAATAAATCGAGTTTTTGCTGAACGTAATAGTACGTTGTGCCATATCATATCTACCAATATGTGACGTATATATACGTTGCTCGCATGAACATGTTAAGGAAAGAGCTCATTTTCAACAAAATGTTTTTTATTGTTGTTTGTTATTTACTTATTAAACCTAAACAGATCAATTGTTCAAAATGATAGCCGTTGTTTTCAATACATAGCTGGATTGGACGTTTCAAGGATTGTACTGCATTTAGCATTACAATATTATTGATTCCGTTTAGAATATTTCCAATTCATCTAAATCGGTTCAGTAGATCCAGAGATTATCCGCCACAACCTCACAAACTCACAAAATTTACCTCTTTATATTATTAGTATAGATTTCGTGTTATCAGAAATAGTTTTATATAAGTATTTTATTAGGGACTTAAAATCGCTTCGCTCGGGTGAGTCCTAACAGTAGCCTTTCGCTCCGGTCCAGTAGCCTATGCTTTTCTCCAGATCGTTGTCTATCTGTGTATATATATATGAAAACTTTGGACATTTATATAATAGTAGTGTGATTATTAACAAAACATAACACCAACGTACAATCATATGTACATAAAAAAAACTCCCGCTCGAACAGGGACTTGAACCCTGGACCCTTGGATTAAAAGTCCAATGCTCTACCAACTGAGCTATCCGGGCTGTGTATAATAGATATTAATACATGATTCTACCTAATATATTTTAATAGATAGGCCTGACCCCTCTTGTACTAAGGGAAAACCCGTGCCCAGCAGTGAAACGTTAAAAAAGGGCTGAATACGATATTCTCCTTAGCTCTTTATAGGTTCTAAAAATATGTTTTATATAGTTTTCATCGACTTAAAAACTCGTTCAAAAAATATTTCTTTCTATGACATCCCTCGGTTCTCTTTAAGTTGTTATTTTTTTAACAGATAAAAAAAACTTAATAAAAATTACAAGTTCCAAATATTGTATTCAGCATTAAATTATCACAATTTTTAATGAACGCCAGGAGTTAATTAATTAGCATCATAATTTCATAAAATCTTTACTAATAAATACGAAAGATTGTGAGGATGTCTGGATGTATGGATGTATTGATTTTTGTTACTCTCTCAAGCAAAAACTACTGAATGGATTTTAATGAAACTTTACAATAATATAGCTCATACATCAGAATAACGCTTAGGCTACTTTTTATCACAGAAAAATGTACAGTTCCCGTGGGATAGATGTTTTAGTTTTCCGCTAGTATTTATTATAAGTACTTAAATATTAACTGAGACTATTTTAAAAGAATAAAGATATTATATAAGATTAGTAACATTCATCTCATCACTTCGCATGGGTGCACTTCCAGCTGCCTTACAGTAGTCTATGTGTTACTCCAGGTCATATACTATCTTTGTACAAAATTTCATACAAATCAGTTCAGCCGTTTTAGCGTGAAGGAGTAACGAACATACACACGGCACATTTGACGATTTGGTTCAGTTTGTAATTACCCTACCTGCTGTGCCAGCGGTCGCAGGTTCGAGTTCCTCTGGAGGCATTCATTAGTGTGATGAACACGAATGTTTGTACTCCAGTCATGGGTGTTTATATTTATCATATGTATATATTTAAAGTTATTTATGTGTAGTGTATCAACTATCTGGTATCAATAACACAAGCTTCGTAGCTTACCATGGAACTAAATGGTGCTGTGTGTTAATGTCCCAATATATTTATATTTCTTTATTTATACACACAGCCATTCCCATTTATAACAGTATTTCAATATGTGTAGTTCCGTTTTATTCAAAGAATTCAAAAATATTTTCCCCATTAAAAACCTTGGTTTATTGCCATCATTCTGAAGATAACTGTTTATTTACTTAAAATTATAAGGAAACATAAAAAATAAAACATGCCCAGTTTTTGCTACTTGTTTTTCTTTATGGCTTAAAAACATATTTGTTATGTACTATGTTTGTATAAAAATTAGCGTTTGTCCGCGGCTCTGTCTGAGTTAATGCGTTCAAACAGCCAAATAACAAGAGGTCCTTAAGGGATAAATTTAAAAAGATCAATTCTTAGCAGAGAATTACTATCCATCAAGAGCTTAATTAAATATATATTTTTTGATATTATTTATCTATTTTTCACACCCATATTGCTTATGAATTTGAATAGTTGTCATTTTTAATCAGAAAGAGTATCCCAATTTTAGTTACTGTAACTTTAAAAATAACAGATTCTCACACAAAGTCTTTTTACCCTTATGAGTTGAAAATTCATACATCCACCTATTCTTAACGTATATGTATTGTTACCTACTTTTCAAGTAACACATAATGTATGTATGTCAAAACATACCTATCACAAATTTCATATTTCATAAAATAAAAATTTCATTTTTCATAAAAAAAAAAACAAAACAAAATTATACAAAAAAAAAGATATGTTCATTAATAATTACCAGTCAGTGTCGGACCACGTCATTCAACCTATAGCTAAGTACCGCTAGTTCTAAGTAAAAAAAAAAAAAAAATGCAATGGCCAAACAAAAAAATAAAATAAAATTGTCAATGTATAAAAAGGGCACGGGCAATTAAAGCCTGTGGATGTAATATGATGCTACGAAACCCTCGATGGCCTAGGTAGACACGCACTTGCTAGATTTTTTTTCAACCAACCCGCACTTGGCCAGAGTGGTGGATTAAGGCCTGATCTTCCTCGTATTCAAGGGATGCCTGTGCCCAGCAGTGGCACGTTAAAAAGAAAGGCTGAATATAAAAATACATTGAACAAAAAATATAGTGCTTTGCATTGAATATCTAATGGACGATATCATTTAAAATATAATATCAAGAAAGCCCGAGTGTTGCGCATTGTATGTGGAAAAAAACTATGGCAAATGACGTAACAACATAAGGTCATTGCCTCTCTGTGAATCAGATAGATATTGTCACGTTTTTATGAATCGTTTCTTTTAAGTTACCGCAGTTATTTTATAATTTTTATTAATATTACGTTAAATTATTAATTTATGAAGGAATATATGTATTTTTTTTTATTATACCTAAGACTTTTTCGATTTACTCTCGCTTCACTCGGGTACATACTACTTAATTGCTTTTTGTATTTAGGATATTACTAGGGACTTACCCTGGCTTCGCTCGGTTCGTCCCTAGCAGTTTAGTAACGTGAATTTGAAATTCACGCAATTTTTAAGGGTTTTCGAGTTTCATGGAACTGGAACCCTAAATATTCTACATTTCAGTAAAACTCACATTACAATCGGTGAAGTCGTTCCAAAGATTATCCCGGATAAACAGAAAGACAGACAGACGGTTTTTTTTAAATGGTCGTTTAAGTACTTGTATCAAATAAATAACTCTATTTACTTGAGAAAATATAGTTGTTTTGAACTCACGACGGACATTTCAATTTTATTTATATGTATGAATGTATAGATATACAGACAGCGCAACCTTTTTTCAAATTTTACTACTAACAGTAGTCTAACTGTAAAGAAGCTGAGTCGGAATAATAAAAAGCGTCCATTTTATTCCTTTTAGCTTGAATAATCAAGATTATATTTTGAACCAAACATTTTTCTTGATTTTCGAATATTTTAATTAATAAAATATTGATTGAAAATCTACTTTAATGAATTATTTTTTTTAAACAAAGGCTGCAATAGATAGATTGCTTTTATATATTTTCTTTATGAGAATATTTTTGGTGATAACCAGACTAAATTATATAAACATTTACACACAATGTTTTATTTTTATATATAAACTAGCAACTCACCCTCGCTTCGCTTCGGGTTCGTACCTCGTGAATAACAAAAACAAATCTATCCCACGGGAACCGTACAATTTTCCGGCATAAAAAGTAACCTATGTGCTATTCCAGACTATAATCTATGTCTGTGCCAAATTTCATCCAAATCCGTTAAGCCGTTCTGGCGTGAAAGAGTAACAAACGATACATGGATCCTCCCAAACTTTCACATTTATAAAATTAGTATGGATTCATTAACAATAAAAAAAAAATTTAAACTTCATACCTAAAAATTAACAAAATACTAAATTATTTGTATACCTATACCTATAGTATACCTAATACCTACAATTTTCTAGTTTATAAGACAAAAAAGCAAGTACAGCCACGTGCGTAAACTAGTTTAAACCCCCATACATAAAATAACTAGACCAGTCAAACCCAGCAAAGATGCACTTGTATATAAAAACAAGTTCGCAAATCTGTAGAGCAGTTTCAGTTTAACCGATGCGTTGTATCGTATCGTATTGTGTTTGAAAGTGAACTGTATATTGTTATTATTTGTTCTTTTTCGAAAGGTGAGAAATATATTATAACTTTTTTTTTTAAATTAATTATAAATGTTTAATAAAAAGTATTATATATAGTTTTTAGATCTATGGTATTGAAAGAAAAATTGCTATGGATACGAATAAATGCATATGAAGGGTACAAACAAAGAACAGGGAATGTCTTAATGAGAATAAAGAAATTTAAAGTTTAGAATTACCTATAATATTATTATTAAAATCATTATCATCATTACATTACATTATAATCATAATCAATCATATCAATACTTATAATAAAAGTACCTAGGGACGAACCCGACCAAGGGTGAGCCGCTAGTTTATAATATTTATACAGATTAAATATTACTATGTTAATAAAAAAAAACTTTAATATAAGTAGCATTATTTTATTATATACATATATTAGTAGTATTGTTTTCCATATATGAAATAACACATACGCACAGACGGTGTCTGTCTGTATAAGAAAAGGAAAATGGCACTGAAGTGCCATGTGAAATGAGCCTTATAATTTTTAATGACCCATTCTTCACAATTTGATTAATTTAAAATAAAAAAATTATTTATATAAAAAAAAAAAAAAAACCAACTGCGTAAAAAGCGAACTAAAAAGATGAAAACAAGTTGACGAAAAATCATAGTATTATGCATTCGGAGACATATGCATGTTCATATATGTTTTATACTAGCTGCGAGCCTTGCTATTGCCTTGCTTTTTGAAATCCTTGTGAAATCAACATCCTTATGAATAAAAATTAAAGAGCCCTAAAAGATAAAAAACATACTTTGTCTCTTTCTAACAAACACAAATATCAAAATGGTAGATAAAGACAAATGTTTCACGAATCAATTTTACAGGATAGTTCTATGGAACGTTCGACAGAGAGTGCCACCATGTCCTGTCGGCCCTTGCAGACTGCATCACTTCTAACTAATATAAGAGAACCACCGCGAGTAGCGGTTACTCTAACGAACGAATAATATAGCCCTTTAATTTGATACCCATATTGCGGTATTCGAAGAAAAAAAATTGATTTTCAACAAATCCAATGGCGTCACATAGCCGACATGTTTTTTTAACGTCACCTATCTAAGAACACTCGGGCTGCAAAAACGAGTCTTACGATACCTCAAACATGTAAATCCGTTTAGCAGTTCTGGAGATATGAGGTAATAAAGAATATTACATACAAGATACGCGCGAAAAACAATACTCTTCCTTGGCAGTCGGGAAAAACACATAACAAATTCCGAAAAATAGAGTTTTTTAAAATGTCAAATATTCGCGAATATTTAAGCAAGTATGTATTTAAAAAAAATGTAGATAGTTTTTCCGTATTCGATAAATAAGATAAAATATCATAATTATTCATTAATTAATCCGTTCTCATGAACGGCAAAATTGCTTTTAAGATGTCTTCATTAAGTTCATTAACTAATACACTATTTGAAATTTCTTATTTATATAATCAAAGATGCTATCTCTCTTCGTGGGAAGGTACGGTTATTCTTGTATTATTAAAATTTCTTTTTTTTGAGCTATGTCCTCATCAAACGAAAATTGCCAAGTTTTGTGCGTGACTAATGTTATATATAAATATGTAAAGAAAAAATAATTTCAGTAACTTTTTCTCCTCCGTTTGTTAACTGATTTTCTTTTTTTTATTTAGTAGCGATTGGCGAGCTTTAATGTTATTGATAAAAAAAATGTAAAGAAAAAAAAAATTGGAAGAATTTGAATTTGAATAAAAAATTACGGTTAGTGAAATAAATAATACTAAAAAAAAATCTCTTCCGTGACCATGATTGCTGTATGATATTGGATACGTCGCGTCGGAAACCAAAAAAAAAAAAAAAAAAAAAAATACGCAAAAGCATCCGAAATATACTTACTTAAATATTCTTTTATTTAAAATATAAAAATGTTCGCTTAAATCTTGAAAAGCATTAACTGTAAAAAGAAGTAAAATTTTTGCTCAAAAACATATAATGTCTTTCGACTTCAAATCACATTAAAACTAATTAATTATCCTTAACTTAGGTGAGGAATATTATGGAAATTTATATGAGACCAACCTTTATGTAGTATGTTCATAAAAAAAAAGAATTATGAAAATCGATTCATAATTTATAAATAATGTACATATGAAAATATAACTTTTGCATTTGTTTGAACGCGGGCGAAGCCACAAATACTGCAAATCTATACAGATAAATAAAATTGAAGTGTCTGTTTGTAATCTATACTTAATATACTGAAGAGTTTGTTTGTTTGTTTGGTTGAATGCGCTAATCTCAGGAACTTCTAATCCGATTTGAAAAAATCTTTTTGCATTTGATATCGCGTTATCTGAGGAAGGCTATAGGCTATATATCATCCCGGAAAAATGTAGGGTTCCCGTGGGATAGATTTGTTTTTATCTCGGGACGAATCCGAAGCGAAGCGAGGGTGAGTAGCTAGTGTCAATATAATAGACTATTTTTACTAATTATTTATACTAAATGCATATTGTGGAGTTATATACGGTACTTATAAGAAAAACACAATTTTTCTAATTTTTGTCTGTCTATCTGTTTGTTCCGGCTAATCTCTGAAACGGCTGGACCAATTTTAAGGGGACTTTCACTGGCAGATAGCTGATATTACAAGGAGTAACTTACGTTACTTTTATTTTAAAAAAAGAAAAAGGGTTTCGCTCAAAAAAATTAAAACGTACCTAGGGACGAACCCGAGCGAACGAGGATGAATCGGTAGTTGTTAATAAAAATCTATTTTAATTATTTCAAATTTAATTATTGGTTAAGCCACTTTAACGCGGAATTTCATTTGCTGTTAAGTTTTTTAATTCTTTCCAGAGATGGCAAGATTTCATCATGTCATTAGTAACATGATTATTTGAGTGATATTAGATCATAGTTCTAAATAATTAGCAGTTACAAAATTTAGTCTAGACCCTAGTTAGCATATTTAACAGTAATTATAGCAATTAGCATGGCTTTCTCTGTCTAATCGAAGTATATTCAGGTACATTGGTAACTCTACGGGAATATTTAATGTATGAGCGTTTGTCATTACAATTGCGATATAGTACCTATAAAAAATAAACATCGTTTTTAATGGGGACATGGTGTTTTATTTGACCATTTTATTTTTAAAATATACATTTTTTAGAAACAATTGTTTTAGATATATTGTACTGTCGTTTTTAAAATAAATAAATACACTTTATATTAGTAATTATTCACGAAATATTGGTACATAGCCATACGATAAGTAAATTTCTAAAACAAGGGATTAGGACCTACATCACATTGGTATACTTGAATTTATATTTTTTAATATTTTGAATTCTTATTATAATCTGTCTTTTTTATCTAATTTAAAAAAGAAATAATTTATTTTCTCAACTATTTATGACAATTTCTTTTTAAATATATCAGTATCTTTTTAGTAAACTAGCGACTCACCCTCGCTCCGCTCAGGTTCGTACGTTTTAACGGTTAGGTAGTATATATTTCTCAGAGATGAGAAATTTTTCAGCAGTAAAAAGTATCCCATATGTTGACCCGGATAATCAGCTAGCATCTTACCAAGTTTCATCAAAATCTGTCCAGTGGACAAACAGACAGACATACAAAAATTCTCAAAACTATAGATTCGGCCTCTGTACCGATAATAATGACTATTTCAATATGATTTTCCAAAAAATATTTCATGTACAGATTCTACTCAGTTAGAATTTTATTATATGTATCTTTAGATGTTAATTAAGATATCAGTTAAAAAGTTTGTATATCTGTACAACCTATACAGTAAATAATTTGGCTTTTTGAAATTTTACTTTGTATTCATTGCTGTCTGTCGCATTTTATAAACGTTATTGTGCAAAATATAATTAAACCTCTCAAATAACTTTTGGCGTCAGCCGTGAAGTATGAACACTCGTCCTAGATACGGTTTAGGTCTCTAAAACATTTTTTTTATTTATGACGAAAAACCAAATCAGTCAATAAGGTTTTTACCAACAAATAAAAATATATTCAAGGTTCACTACATATACCCAGTTTTCATTTAAAAAAACATTCAATAGTTTCGTCCGAACATGTTTTCGTTACTTTATTTTTTATTTTTTTTTATTTTTTATTTATTCGGTAAACAAAAAGTACAAATTAATATAATAAAAAAAAATATAAATCATTGACCAATAAAGTTTCCACAAATGATACATAGAATAATGCGAGCAAGTTAATTACAATTTAAAAAATTTACTTAACCTAACTTACAGATTTCTTTTACTTGATTTATTTCTAAGTGATAATTATATTATTAAATGCTTCATCTGCTCATTCTATCGTTTTTGAATCTTCGACAACGACATACTGTCACGTTAGCCGGATTTGTGGACTGGATCCTTAAGTTCTGCATCAAGAGGCTGTTATATAGCTATAGGACAAAATATGATTAGAAAATTAGTTTGTTTTTTATACTAGTGAAAAAAATATTGAAAATCAACCATAATTCATTGAGTTTGATCGATATTGAGGTTCTTTTTCCAAAGTTATATAGATAACCTATAAAATCATAACCTATTCAGAGATTTGCACGTACAGATAAATAAACTTTTCATCTATATATTATGTAAGTACTCGTATAATATTGATGAAGTTTATCTAACATCATACTACATCTTTTAGCAGTGAAGTAATCATATATAAATAAAATACGCGAGCGGATCCGCGGGTAAAAGAAAGTCAATTATTAATTTTGTCTTTCTGCAGTCCTTCTCTATATAAACTTTAACTATGGTCTATGCCAAAGCTCATACTCCTCCGTACATGCAATATGCTTAAAAAGGTGTTGAAATAATACTTTCTTAGACAAAATACTTATTAGACATTTAAATAAAACTATTTATTCGGATTATTTCGCGGATTTATTTTGATTTCTGGTTCCCGACGTTTCGATTGCTTTACAGCAATCATGGTCACGGGAGGCTAACTAAAATCAAAATAAATGCGAGAAAAAATTCAAAAACATGGTTTTATTTAAAATGTCAAATATTCAGAAGTCAGAACCATTAGAATTAAATATATAAGATAAACTAGCGATTTACCCTCGCTTCGCTCGAGTGCATTCCTATGTACGTTTTAATTTTTTTAACGAAACCTTAATTCTTTTTCTAAAATAAAAGTAGCCTAAGTTACTCCTTATAATATCAGCTATCTGCCAGTGAGAGTCCCATTAAAATCCAGCCGTTTCAGAGATTAGCCGGAACAAACAGACAGACAGACAAAAAAATTTAAAATTGTGTTTTTCTTATAAGTACCGTATATAATTCCATATGCATTTAGTATAAAGTTGTTATTTTGAGATTACAAACAGACACTTCAATTTTATTTATCTGTATAGATTATATGTATAGGTACGTACATGTACATTGCACATATACTGTATATATTATACATAAAAAACATTAAATAAAGCTTACATTGTTACAGATACTCATCAATTACCACAATGTTTCACATGAAGGTAAGAAATTTTACTTTTAAGTAGATAATACAGTAATCGAACTCGCTACCTCCACTGTAGTACCTAACAACATTTTCCTACTATGTTACTAGCTAGAGCTACTTACCCCCACTTTACTTGGGTGCGTCTCTAATTATTTTTGCCATACATTTTATTGCTTAATTTTATACCGTTAAATTACTTTATGCGCTAAAACTTATAGGTTACATTTTTTCTGACTTCTATTAGAGTTATTATGATTTCTGATAACACTTTTTTATGAGAATAAAATATTGTCTACAGCAGTGGGCGGTAACGGGACTTATAAGGAGTAACTTAGGTTGCTTTTATTTTAAAAAAAGAAATAGGGTTACGTTCAAAAAAAAAAACGTACCTAGAGATGCACTCGAGCGAAGCGAGGGTAAACTAGCGAGTTTATGTAATATATTTAATTCTAATGGTTCTGAATATTCCTATTAGTGACAGAATTTCCACAATCGGATTAGTAGTTTTAGAGATTATTCCCTACGCTATGGGGTATCATCACTATAAAGAAAATTTAGTTCAAATAAAAGTCAATAAAGGGCATTATGTGTATCGAGTTGTTATTAGTCTGTGGTAAATTAATAGAAGATAAAAACAGATCCCAAAAAGGAAAATTTTGGATTAAAAAATTATAGAAATAAACAAAACTGAATAATGCACTTATAAATAAAATTTGCGTATATTGATTATTGAAAATTAGGCAAACACAGCAATTAGGTTTGCTTTATATTATACTTTTTTATTTATAATATTATTGTTTGTTTTATAGACCAAATGGACGTTGTCCTAATCGAGTTCGATTAATTGACTTATGGACTTTGAGTTCACGCTAAAATAATGTATAGAAAAAAGCAATTGCTAATTCTTCTTAAGTTCTATATTATTCGTTCAACTTTACCACTTACATCCTAAATATCTTATTCGGACCATCACTAATATTTAAAAAAAAACGGAGTGTCTATTTGTCCTTTATAAAAAATATAAAGTCAAGGAAGGTCGAATAGACTAATAAATAAGTAAGTAGAATAAGTAGCTCGGCTCAGCTCGGATCAGCTCGGTAGGTTAAGGTTATTTTTTTTTGCATATAGAAACTTCTGCACGATAAAATCACTTATTTTACGTTCGAAAACTAAAAAGTGGTAGATATTCGTACAAACCGATAATAATCGGGCGAATAATATATTTTTTACTAGCGACTTACCTTCGCTTCGCTCAGGTGCGTCCTAGACACGTTTTAATTTTTTGAAGCGAAACCCTAATTTTTTTTTAATAAAAATAGCCTAAGTTACTCCTTATAATATCAGCTATTTGCCAGTGAAAGTCTCGTTAAAATTGGTCCAGCCGTTTCTAAGATGAGCCGGAACAAACAGACAGACAAACAAAAATTTTAAGAATTGTGTTTTTCTTATAAATACTGTATATTATTCCACATGCATTTAGTATAAAGCTGTTATTTTGACATTACAAACAGACACTTTAATTTTATTTATCTGTACAGATTTATCCGATTATCGGACGATTAGCAACAGCCTCCTTTATTAATTATTTATTACTAGTAACTCACCCTCGCTCCGCTTCAGGTTCGTCCCTAGACAAAAACAAATCTATCCCACGGTAACCGCACATTTTTCCGGGATGATATATAGCTTATAGCCTTCCTCAGTTAACGGGCTATCTAATGCAAAAAGAATTTTTCAAATCGCATTAGTAGTTCCTGAGATTAGAGCGTTCAACCAAACAAACTCTTCAGCTTTATAATATTAGTATAGATTCATCCTATTAAAATGTGTATGTTATGTATGTTTATTTTTTGTTTGTCCTTATTTTAAGTACGAATGACAACAACCTAAAAAAAGCTTAATCGGTCTAGCCCTTCTCAAGTTACGCGCTTATAGTCCTATTACTGGGTATATTCTGACTTACAAAAGGTTAAGGGTTATTCTAATTTAGCAAATTGTTATAGTTTGGTGCTCTAATTAATATTCCGCGACCTTGAGCGGCCACCGGCGCTCTTTTCTCCAGTGATTATACACTGGCATCTATACATATAATAAAATTCTAACTAAGCCGAATCTGTACATTAAATATTTTTTGGAAAATCTTACTGAAATGTCTATATCATCGATACAGAGGCCGAATCTATAGTTTTTAGAATTTTTGTCTGTCTGTCTGTTATCGCATCACGAGAAAACCACTGGACAAATTTTGATGAAATTTGGTATGATGATAGCTGGTTATCCGGATCAACATATAGGATACTTTTTACTGCGGGAAAATATCTCATCTCTGAGAAATTTATACTAAATGTCAAAACGTAACTAGGGACGAACCCGAGCGGAGCGAGGGTGAGTCGCTAGTCTTGTCTAAGCTCTTATTAGTTGAGTTCAAATTTGTCAATATCCTCCACATTACAACATTCATTCATTCATAGTTATGTCGTGATTCGAAACGAGAGCATAATTGAGGTGATATCAGTTAAATATGCGTTACAAATTACGGTTATAACTGATACTTGTTAATGTACTGGAACGCTATGGGTTATTCCACAAATATTGTTACATGTTGTACTAAAACTAGCTTTTCCCTACAATTTCACTTAATTGGAACTACAAACATTGTTTGCTTGCTGTTCCCATAGAGGTTATCCTGTTGTTATTGATCATTGAATTCATACAAAATCAAATTTTTCACGAACTTTTTGATATTCGGGGATTTCTTTCAATTTTGAAGTGAAACTTCTTTAGAATCGTTGTGATTTGAAACACGATAAAACGGAAATGCGACACTAAAAAGAGACAAACACATAAATATATAGGATTAAGCCGGCGAGAGAATGAGATAGGATACATTGCCATGTTGCCATGGAACCGTTGTTATTGCCTGACAAATATATAAAATTTTGTTTCACTTCTACCATGTGTGAATTGCACACACACGTACTTTTAAAATAAACAAATTTTATTTTTAAAACCATTTAAAATATATGTACTATATATATATACTGCATACATAGTAGTAGTAAGAAAAAAGTACTTTGAAAATTTCAGTTGATGAAAAATCAATCATCCCCTATTTCTACACTTAGGACTGTTTTTTTTAAAATTTAAATGAGACCAACTTTGAGGTAAACTCTACCCAATAAAAAAAATCATCGAAATCGGACTACACTGTAAAAAGTTATGCGTGGTCAAATACATATATATATATATATATATATATATATATATATATAAAAAACAAAATATACCTGTCGAATTGTGAACTTTTTCCTTTTTTTTTCTTCGGTTAAAAATGTAACCCAATCTGCAAGCTTTGCAAGCATTCGAAAAACTAATTAAAATAAACGAGTACCTATTATTGTTATTATGTATCTTTTAATGTAAATAGTACAATATATTATATAATATGTCTCGATATTTGTAGTATATAAAATAAATATTTAAAACTTTGTTTAGAATGGACTCCATTTCACAAGTGTTTGCTAGTTTATTAATATAATATGTAGAGCCCGGATAGCTCAGTCGGTAGAGCATTGGACTTTTAATCCAAGGGTCCAGGGTTCAAGTCCCTGTTCGGGCGAGTTTTTTTTTTAAATATACTAAATCTTATCAGTAAAATAGTTACTATCAGTAGTACAACACAAAACTACTAAGAAAGTAAAAATGTCTCAAGTTTATAATGAGCTTGTTGTAGAGACGTCGTGTTACGAAAAATCTAAATAAGTAAAATAACTTTGCTATAAGAGATTGTGGTGGACCCAGAGTATAATCAAGCTACAGTCGACTGGTGATACTAATGGGATAGATAGATCTATAAACTAGATTTTACCCGCGGCTTTACTCGCAGAGTTTATTTATGTACTCAAACATCTTTGATGTATATAATAGGTTTTATGTTTTTTGATTAACACACTTCGCTGGTATTTTCAAATATTATTTCTAACAAACGAATAATATCTTTAATTTTCTTATATTATCTTATAATAATATTAAATAAGTAATTCTTGTATTTACATATGTATGTAGGTATATATAAATTTATTTCGTATATCTCGGAAACGGCTCTAACGATATGGTTAAAATTTTGTATTCAGATAAGGTTTTGCTTTATAAGTTTATCTTCTTCTAGATATCTTTTCTAAAAAAACGCAATTTTTCAACAAAAAACCAAACATTTTTTATATCACTTATAATTATGAAAGACTTTCTATTTACCCTCATGCTGAGTGCTGACATTGTCTTAGCGCCATCTCGCAAATTTTGGTGGTACTTGCATTGTCGACAATTGATAATGACCTACTGGACCAGCAATAAGCCGAGCCTTTTTTTTTATGACATTCAGTGGCAAACGAGCAGACAGACCACCTGATGGAAAGCAGCACCTGTCGCCCATAACACCTATGGTTCTGCACTTAGGTTTTAAGTAACAAAAATGCAGAACCACAGGTGCGTTGTCACTGTGAGGACTAATATGATATGCCTCTTGCCTGTAATTGCGCTGGCTACCTTATCCTTCAAACCGGAACACAACAATGCTTCATTGTTGCTTGGCGGCAGAAATAGATAAGGGGGTGGTACCTATCCAGTCGAACTCCTCAGACTTGACAGAGTCCTACCACCGGTTAAGCCTAGTATAGTATAATATGATCAGTGGCCGAGCGAAGCGAAAGTCATCCATGTACAATTGGTATAAATAAATATAAATATGTTGGAACATTAACACACAGCACCATCTAGTTCCATGGTAAGCTACGAGGCTTGTGTTATGGATACCAGATAGTTGATTCACTACACATATATAACTTTAAATACATACATATCATAAATATAAACTGGAGTTCAAACATTCGCTCTCATTACACAAATGAATGCCCTCAGCGGGACTTGAACCCTCGACAGTTGGCACAACAAGTAAGGTCACTACAAACTGAGCCAAACGTGTCGTAATTATATTAAAAATCACGTCAGTGATAATCCACAAAATTGTACCTGATTGACCGCTAAGAGTCGGTCGACTATGGTGATTAATTTTCATCGAATGTTGGAATAATTCTATTTACGCATACATATTTTACTTTCGGTTTTCTTTTTGGGTAATTTTTTTATTGTGCAAATAAAATCTAATATTATAACATAGTTAAGTTAAAATCGATGAAGTAATTTCAAAAACACAATTTCAACTACTATGCTGTGTTCATTACGCCATACAAAATAGTTTTTACGTATCTTTAGTACATATTCTTTTACCTAATGGGATAAGAGAAAAACATAAGTCAGTAAATATAAAATTCCCACAAAAAATATTAGTGTAGGTCATCGTATGCGAGTCAATCTAATAATAGCTTCACTTTCATTGTTATTGTGTTCTTGCAATGTGTACGGAAGCGGTTCCCAAGCGATGCTCTCATCATGCTATCTGACGCCATCGAATGGACTTACGGCATTTACTAAAGCACCCATAAGTAGATCTATGGGAAATGTAACGTTTTAGATGTAATTTAAAATTTTAGTCCCGCTGAGTTTTTTTCGCCAGTTCTTTTCAGGTTCAGGCTTCTTCTTGAACTGATGGTAGTCTAATGACGTTTAGTAAAAAATTGAGATAATTTGATGCTGAATAAAATATTTTGCTTGAAAGATGGTATCACGACAGTCTGATATATTGGTGGTAATTGACGAAGTAATCAAATTAGCTGTGAAATCAAAAGTTATATCTTATAATATATTAATTTGTCTGTCTGTCAATTCATATTAATATTATAAATATGAACGTTTGTGAGGACGTATGGATGTTTGTTACTGTTTCACGCAAGAACGGCTTAATGAATTTGGATGAAATTTGGCACAGAGATAGATTTTTATCCCGGAAACATTTAACGGTTTCCGTGGGATAGAATTATTTTTGTCAAGAGACGAACCTGAAGCAAAGCAAGGGTGAGTCGTTAGCAAGTAATAACGTAAAAGTAATAATATTCATAAACCTTTCAAAATATAATGCTAGAGTCATCTAATGAGTTCTAAATCGAAATTTTAGTACGACTTTTTAATTTAATTTAAGTACATATTTTAAAACTTATTACGAATGTAAAATCTGTGAGCAATGACCAGGAAATGAATGAATGAAAACATTTCAAACTTGTTTTTAAGCTAAATAACTTAATATACATTAAAATATACCTACTCAAACGCTCACGATATTAAGCTATGCATTAAAAGATAATTATGAACATCGATTCACAATTGACAATGATTTCGCGTAACGTACAACACAAAGTTTGAGTATGTCACCCCTTTTGAAGTCGGTAAAGTTGGTAAAAAGGACTAATCACTAATATATTATTTATAATATTTATAAACATACACATAAAATTATATATATGCTATTTGATATACAAAACTCAAGATATACAAGTGTTTAAAAAGAAGCGATCTCTGTTCATAGCTTTTCAGATGACAAAATTAAAACGCTGTTTCGTATAAAAAAGCACTTTATGTGGTGTGCGTAAGTTTGAATTTGTGTTTAGACAATTAAAACTTTCCATTTTTGAATGTTAATCTTTGGTTTGACTTAACGTCACATGTCGACGCGATTTTTGAAGAGATATATTTTTTAGGAAATATGTATCTGTGTTTTTATATATCAACTAGCGACTTACCCTCGCTTCGCTCGGGTGCGTCCCTAGGTACGTTTTAATTTTTTTGAGCGAAACCCTAATTCTTTTTCTAAAATAAAAGTAGCCTAAATTACTCCTTATAATATTAGCTATCTGCCAGTGCAAGTCCCGTTAAAATTGGTTCAGCCATTTCGGAGATAAGCCGGAACAAACAGACAGACAGACAAAATTTTAAAAATTGTGTTTTTCTTATAAGTACCGTATATAATTCCTTATGCATTTAGTATAAAGCTGTTATTTTGACATTACAAACAGACACTTCAATGTTATTTATCTGTATAAATGATAAATAGGCAAAGAAAAATAGTTCAGTACCTTGTCAACCGACTTTCTTTTTTTTTTGGTTTAGTAGCCATTGACGAGGTTTAAGGTTTAAGCGTTATCAATAAAAAAATTATTATAGTCGAATTTCGTCCACCGGACGAATACTAGAATGGATACATATATTTTAATATAATTTTGTTTTTTTTAGGTTTTCCTTAGCGTGAGTCTATTCGCCATCGTACAATCTGAGCCTCCAGTCCAGGGCTACCACTACGAGCCCAATAACTATTACTTAAATTCATACAATGCACCAAGCAATACTTATCTACCTCCGAAAACTGGTAAGATTATTAAATTACTACAAAATATAAAATATAATGAGTTTCCAAAATAAATGATGAATATAATCCACCAAGTACCAACCATAAAAAATATTCTTAAAATTTGCAATTTCAGTTGAAAGACTTAAAAATTTCATTTCTATCTTAGATGATTATTATTTTATTTATAGTATGATTAAGATACATCTTTTATTTTTGCATCAAAAACCTTTTTTACTTTTAATACTTAACTTATTCCTCTACCTCAAGGTTGTCTGGAAGAGATTTTAGTGATAAGACCTGCTGTACATTTTTTCATTGTGTATTATTTTCTTAGTGTATGATATACAATAACCGTATTATTATTATTCAACTATAAAGGACAACACCTCGTTTTATCACCTCTACTGGTGATAAGCGAGCTGGCTCGTTTTTCGCCCAAAGAATCGGCATTGTCCTTCGGCGGGGGAATGCGGCTAGCATTCTTGCCACTATTCCACGCCGACACCTCGTCAACTCTTAAATGTTTTCAAAGATGGTCACGCGAAAAAAAAAATCATTCAAACCAAAAATTTTAATTAATTATTTATTTTAAAAATAAGTGTGTCACTTCAAAATGCTGAGTAATTTTTTTTATATCAATATTTTTTTTTTAGCTGCAAATACTACCCAAGCTTAGAAAAAAAATTTTTTTTTTCGCTCCACCCTATTGCACAGTAATAATTAAATATACATGTTTTGTATATATAATTAAGTATGTATATTTGTAATTTCCTTTTATAATCAACTATTTCTTATAAAATTTCAGGTCTAAGTCTTCCAAGCAGTTATTTACCTCCAAACTCGTTCACCTCTGGCAACGTTGACCGCGGTCACAATCACGGTCAAACCGGGCATGGGTATGACCACGAAAGTGAAGTGGTAAGTGAAGATTTATGTAGAGCCTTACTGTTGTGGTATACTCGTAGAGGGATAGAACATTCGGTGAGATACAGCGCTGGAACTAGGGGCGTTCGGGGCTAGTGCCCAGGGCGGTAAATTTTTAGGGGCGGAAAAATTCGGAGGGTGGGGAAAAAAATTTTTTCGTTTACTTAGTCCAGGAGAGACGCAAGGTTAAATCCGGCACAAGTGAAATATAACACGCACTTTTATCTCTTATTTATCTAATTAATGTACCAATAGGCGTGTTCCTCAGGATTTAGACAAGATGTCATGAATGAAGAATAGAAATCTCCAAAATTGTATTGAAATGGTGATCATTTAATTACTATATTACTCTGAGTTATTACTAGTTGAGTCGAATCTGCATATATTTTTTTAAAAGTCTTATTGGATCAGTTATTATTATCGATATAGAGGTTGTATCTTTAGTTTTTAGAATATTTTTCTGTCTGTCTGCCTGGAAACGCATCACGAGAAAACCACTGGACAGTTTTTGATGAAATTTGGTATGATGATAGCTGGTTATCCGGGTCTATAATAGAAGTTAAAACGTACTATATACATACGCTACGCTATAGTTTCTTTTTATTTGATATAGTTTATTTACTATAACCAAATTAAGCCTCAATTTAAAAAAAAATAATAACCTAACATTGCTTGGGCTGGTAGTAATTGACTCAGTTCTCGTACAAAGTAATCATTTATGTCATATTCGTTAATTCTGACCTACTTAGTTGTGGTAAAGCGAGGCGTTGCAATTTCCAAACTGCTACCCACTCAGTGACTAATCTATACATATAATAAAATTTTAACCAAGCCGAATCTGTACATTGAATATTTTTCTTATTGAAATAGATGTTTTTATCGATACAGAGGCCGAATCTATAGTTTTTGAATTTTTGTCTGTCTGTCTGTCTGTTACCGCATCACGAGAAAACCACTAAACAGATGTTGATGAAATTTGGTATGATGATAGCTGGGTATCCGGGTCAACATATAGGATACCTTTTACTGCGGGAAAATATCTCATTTCTGAGAAATCTATACTAAACGTTGAAACGTAAGTAGGGACGAACCCGAGCGGAGCGAGGGTCAGTCGCTAGTACTATAATATTACTGAAAAATACTAAATGTGCCTAAAATAAAGTCCTGTAACTACTTTATTGTAAATTATCATCATAATTGGTTCAAGCAATAAAAGATTAAGTTCTCATTAATTACTTGACTGCGGCGGAGCCCAAAGAAGGGTTATGTATTGGACCTGATTGTACATATGTATTATATGTCTGATCTTAAGTTTCCTCGTAATTACTAAACGGGCTTAACTGCTTTTAATGATTTATATGTCTTGATCTCATGAATGTCATAGGATATAAAGAAATAATTAAAAACAAAAATGGCGGATTTCAGATAGAAGAGTATTGATTCCGAATTGCGTTAGCGTATTAAGAGACAATACATGAGAGACAAACATACATGATATTGAGCAATAATTTTAAAATTTAGCAGCAATTTTAAAATGAAAAGAATAATAGAAAGAATGAAACAGCATATCTATAAAGATAAATAAAATTGGAGAGTCCGTTTATAATACTAAAATAAACCCATTTTACTAAATGCATGTGGATGTATACACGGTACATGTACCAAAACAACATTTTTTAAAAATTTTGTCTGTCTGTCTGTTTGGTCTGGCTAATCTCCGAAACAGCTGGACCGATTTTGACGGGACTTTCACTGGCAGGTGGCAGGTAGGTAGGTTCCCGTGGGATAGTTTTGTTTTTGTTTTTCACTAGGGATGAACCCGAGCAAAGCGAGGGTGAGTAGTTAGTACATAATATTTACGTCGTTATGAGAACAATATTATATTTTAATTTTATTATCGATTATGAATTTAACTATTTTTTTAAATAAATGGCTTAGATATAGGGACTAACAAACATTTAACGGTTACTGAGCGTTGAATTTGAGGCTGGATAATAAGTAAAATACAATCGATAACATTCTTGCTTGTATCAAATATATCCTTAATTCAATAACATCTAGTGTAAACACTAAAAAAGTCTTATGTTTTGGAGTGAAATAAAAGAACTATTCATATATAGCATATCACTTTTATATTATTTTAATTTCCAATAATTAAGACAGTTAAAATGTTTTTTTTTGGAGAAATACCATTTTCTAATTGTCATGAAAAATTAACAAAATCTAAAGCAAATTTCAATGTCACCAATGTTGTGATTTTTATTTAAAATTTTTACGTATCTTATATAGATAATAGGAATTAATCGGTTTCAATTTATAAATATTGTCTTCTGTAGAGTAAAATATATCGCCGTAGTCGCCGAAAATTAAACTTCGTGGTACGAAATCTAAGTTCGCAACGTGCTTAGCCGTTCCGTTATAGCAGTCTATTTCATACAAACCGTTTTCTGTTACACCAAAAGTTTTGTATTCATCCAAAACAAACTGATATACTACATTTAAATCCTTATTCTTAACGACTCCTTCATTTTTTACAGCACAATAAACACCGCACATTGTTACGAAGTGAATGTTATTTTTAAAATCTACGTCGAATTCTAAAACACTTGTTGCTATCTCTTGCTTCACAGCTCTCGTTCCTCGATCGTATATCTTGTAAATCATATGGTCATTCGCATCTATCACATACATTGCGTTGTTCCTTATGATTATTTTAAATATATTCATATTATACAGCCCTATGTATTCGGCTCGTTGACTTATAGGGTTATATTTATAAAGACCATCTTCTGATCCGAAGTAGACCTCACCAGTATCCGGGTCTACTGCAGTTGCTTTATTCTTTTCAATTCCTTCAATTTTGTTGGTCTTCTTAGTGATTGTATTGATAGTAGCTCGACCGGAATTTTGTAGGATGTCATCCATGTACATAAAGTACAGATTTTTACCTTCAGAATCATATGCTAGTTCCTTCACGTCTTTAAATTTGTTTGTTAATAATTCTTGCTTGTATAACCTACTCCCTATTTTTTGGATCGGTGTGTCTGTTACATATATTGTGAATTTTGATTCAACATTGATTATAATTATGGCTAAGATTACTATCGGAAGCATTTTTCATTCAAATTCAAATATCACTTTAACTAAAATGTTGTAAAATACCTTTATTTCTTCTGTAGTATATATGTTTATTTCGCATAATTTTCACTATACTTTTCAATACTTTGAAAAATTTGTTTGTAGTAAAAAAAAAAAACACTTGCTATCTAAATTTTTGTTTGTGTAACGTGTACAACACGACAGATTACGTTTAAAACTGACTTCAATAAATGTTTTAATCTTTCAAAACCAATTATTCTTTGCGGTTGGGTTGAAATCGTTGCTGCAATTTGGTCCTTATTATAAAAGAAATAATGCTGATGTGGTTTTATTTAATTTTTTTCAATTCTACGTGGTATTTGTCATCACGGATGTGCGAGAAAATTGGTGTAAACAAGCATAGAGGTCGTTTAGAACGACTCATCGTTATAATAGTTAGGGAGTACCCACACTTATTCGTTACATTTCTTCTTATGTTTTAAATTTTAATTTACATTCAAGGGATTGATTCAAAATACGATCATAACTTAAAAATATTTATATATTTGATATGAATAGTAAGTATTACATTAAAATTTTTAATATATTTTTGTATTTTTGTAATTGATCCAGTATATATACATACGAGTAGTATAAAGCAAACTCGTTGTTTTTGTCTGTCTGTTTCTCTGCTAACTCCTTCAAAACCACGCAACAAATTTTGATAGGGTTTTCATTATCATTTAGAGAATTTCTTCCGGAAGATTTATATGTATAATACATGCATATCATAGTAGAAAAAAACCGAGAATTTCAAAAAATTGTAATAATGTCGTAAAAAATATATTTTTGGGCGCTTACATTGCATAGCTGGCTAAATCTTACGAGATGAATCAAAATTATGTATAACAAAATTGTATATCTTAAAAACATCTATAGAAAAGTCCGCGATAGTATATATCGCCTCCCCCCTAAGGATAACCCATAATAACCAATTTTATGTTTAATACAATACTAAAAAATAATGGGTTTTTACAAAGCTATTTTAAACGATACAGTATTAATCCTTATCCAATTAAATAGATTTAGATACGTTCTGCATTTAATATAGATCCAAATTTCCCTTTACAGCATATCATTAAATATATATCTTAGATTTAAAATTATTAATCACTCGCAGCGAAACAGCTAACATATGATCAAAACAATACACTAAAAATGGTAGGCCTTGAAAATCCTATAGAAAAGTCTGCAACGCATGTATCTATCTCCTAAAGTACATTCAGAATAACTATTTATATTTATTTAAAACTTAACTAGGGACGTATCCGAGTGAAGTCAAGGTAAATTTAGACTTAGAATTAGGTAACGTTAGAATAATAAATAATAACTTATTAAAAACTTCTATTATTGGTCGAAGTGGCAAATAAATTACATAAGAAACATACGGATTAAACGGTGATATATTAATAATAACTATTTAAAATAAAAATATAGCTAAATCTCGTTTTAACCAACCGAATAAATAAAAGGAAAAACCACGCAGTACAATAAAGTAATATTTTTTACAACCAATTATTGTTATGACTACTAAAGACAAAGTTCGTATGAAATAGATTATAGAAGTTGAATAAAATAATATTTTAGTATACGAAAATCACTTTCATTTTAATGCATCTTGATTAATTTAGAGAACTTTAATTACTAATAAAAAAACCAAGTTAGATTAGTTACACCATTTATAACTCAAGAACGGCTGGACCGATTTTTATGGTCTTTGATTCGTTGGATTTGTCTCCTCCTCGAAAAGCAGAATAAATATTGTAACATTGAAGCAATTCACGGAAAAATTATATTAAAATTTACATGGCTAACGCTGGCTAGTAAATATTTATACATACAGCATAGGGTAAAAAAAATGAATTAAATTAAAAAAATACCTGCTATTTATTATACTTTCTCAATTACAAATATGATTTGTACCTTTTATCATAAGATCCCAATCAAGAAGGAAACAGTACCAGATTTTTGTACGTTACAGTTTACGTACTTAGCGTTAACAGGCTTTTTCCTTATTAGGTTTAAGCCGAATCAATTTAGTGGCATCCGAGTAAATGATATTATTTTCATTATCGAATGCCAGCCCGAAGGCGTCATCTATGTCTAGTAATTTTTTAAGCGATGTTTCATCCTCATTTACTTTATATATTCCATCAAACATACAAACATAGACGTCTCCATTTAAATCAGTAGTTAGTCCTCGTGGTCCATCAATGGGATATTCTTGGTATAGAACAGCATCCTTTGTATCTTTCTCTTGACTGAACAATCCAGTTGCATTAGTAAAAAATATCACATCATCGTTATCTATTACGAATTGGTCTACTTTAGTGTCTTCCAAATTTTTAAATCTTTGTGATTCACCATTTACGTAAGTGTATAAGAATTGTGAAGGAAAATCTGTATAGTATAGTATATCTTTAAAGTAAATGTTCCATATATTAGTGCCTTTAGCACCAAATAATTCAGTTGATTTCGTATTAATATTATATTTGTACAGACCGTCACTCCCACCGATATAAGCTTCGTGATTTTCTTGATCCACAGTTTGTGCAAAACCGTTATTAACACCTGCGATGTCGGAAAATTCTTTTGTATTCAAATTCATGTATGCAGTTTTGAAGATATCATCCTTTTCATTCAAACTGTAGCTAAAAAATAAAGTGTTCGTGCTGTAATCTACGGCTAGTTGATAAGGTCGATCCAGATCTGATTTTAATTCTTCTAGGTCATGATATACGCCATTGACTATCACACCAGGACAGAGTTCCTCTTCATTTTTATCTTCTATTATATTTTCGTCTTTAATAACTCCAGCTTGAATTATCACGATGTTGAGTAGAAGTACGAGAAATTTCATTTTACCTGAAATTTAATAAAATTTGTATCAATAAAAGAGATCATAAATAATATAGTTTAGTCTGTTTAACTAGAGAAATCTGGTTCGATTATTGTTTAGACATGGAAATAGGAAAGATTTGTATTTTTGTATGTATGTAACGAATAAACTCAAAAACCACTGAACCAATTAAGATGAAATTTGGTAAGAAGATAGTTTGAGACCATGGAAAGACATAGGATATTTTTTATCGCGGAAATCATCCGTTAAGGGGGTGAAAATGGGGATGAAAATTTGTATGTGGAATCAAAGTAGGGAAGAACCCGAGATGAGATAAATGTCTATGTTCAAATTCAGAATCAAATTCATGATTTTATAAATGGATAAATCATTATTAATCTTACTTAACTGATTTAAAAACTCAAATCTAAATAACTTAAATCTAGTAAACTGTAGCCAAAATATAGGTACATTGTCAAAGCTAAACAATAAAATAATTAATTTCATTACATCTTTCCATTAACTAATTTAAAACAATACCAACGTAAATAGTTAGAATAACATCCAACGTTGAGGAATTTTTATTTGGTAAATTAGTTTTCATTAACTTATACCACCTTTGTAATTAAAATGATGTTTTATTACAATTGATCTAAAGGCAAGATAAATAAAATAGCCTTATATGAGATATTTAGAGATTATTATAGAGAGATACCATTTTTGGCTTTTTTATTAAAGTCGCTCGCTTCGCTCGGGTTCGTCCCTAGGTACGTTTTAACTGTTAGTATGGAATAAATAGACCATACCTATATTATACAATATACATATTATTTTTTTCTAACTTAAACTTGACGCATTGTTGTAAATGATAGGTCCGCCACTAGCGCCATTTATTGTAAGCAATCCGAAGTAGTGATTTTCATACAAAATAAACAGCTGAACTTTTCGATTTTCCAGCTGTTCTTTTGGTGTTTCCTTATTTGTTTATAATTAAACCACCCCTGACACACCCCCAACAAAACAAAAAAAGAATTATTCAAATCGGTCCAGCCGTTTCTGAGTTTCAGCGAGACTAATTTTTATATACCTATAGATTGTGTCAACTGTAGTGACACTATTTATACAAAGCGTTAAACAAAACCATAAGTTCAAAAAATATAGTATGGGATTCGTCAAAGCAAACCAAATGAACCCAAACGCCATTTTAATAGTATTCATTTAAGTGGTCTATTATTTACCTCCTAAATATCAAATTATTCTATTGTTATCTCACATCTGCGAACGTATTATATGTACATATGTACATATATACAAAGCGTCTAACCGATATATAATACTCCAGGTCACAGTCTATCTATACATATAATAAAATTCTAACCGAGTTGAATCTGTACATAAATATTTGTTGGAAAATCTTATTGAAATAGTCATTATTATCGATACAGAGGCTGAATCTATAGTTTTTAGAATTTTTCGTCTGTCTGTCTGTCTATCTGTCTGGGAACGCATCACGAGATAACCACTAGACACATTTTGATGAAATTTTGTATAATGATAGCTGGTTATCCGGGTCAACATTTAGGATACTTGTTACTGCAGGAAAATATCTCATCTCTGAGAAATCTATACTAACCGTTAACTAAAAACTAAATTTCATTCTAATCCGACCAGCCGTTTGAGCGTGAAAGTGTAACAAACATACAAACTCAATTACACAAACATATTCGTATTTATAATAGTAGTGACGACATTGTCAAATTACCTAAGTGCGTATTTGTCATTTGCTGGGATCGAACCCGCGACTAACGGTTTTAGAGGCTAACCTTTAACTTAAACTCATATTGTATTAAATTAAAACAATTAAGCTTTAATACACATGTAACACTTACACGTTCTTTGAATGATGATCACTTTTAACTAAATGTTTATACCCGCATCTATGTATATGTTAATATTTGAAGACTATAGAAGTATATAGAACGTACTTACATCAAATATTTTATTCACTTTTGACCGACATTAAGAAGGAGAAGAGGAAAATTTTATTCTAATCTACGGTTTTTTTAAGGGTCCCATATAACTTTAAGTAAAAAATTGCCCCTAAAGTTGATGTAATTGCGGTGGTTACAGCTTTGATTTCGGTAGAAATCATTGTTTTGGGTCCATTTAAGATATAAGCGCAATAACACAAACATGCATAAAATTCCCTTTTTTTGGATTTTTTCCATCGCCTTTCACACAAAGATTGTATTTAAATAATTCGTGTTTTAGGAATGATTAGTTTTTTTAAAATTAATATAATGAGACTGAACACATTTTGATGAAACTTTTTATTCACATTGAAATTTTAATGTCATAATTGTATTATCATTATTGTAAAATTAATAGAAATTCACTGCGAAGCCATCCGCAGTAACTAATATATTATATAATTTATATTTTTATTTCTCATAGCAACTCCACAGATTTCTATATTCCATAAAGTCCGTGAAACTTGATGTCGGGGGTTATCTCGTCTGATACATAAATTGTTTAGTTATATTATTAATTATTGAAAACTGGTATACGTATAGCACTAACCACCACTTATGTTAAATGCTGTATTATTAGTACTATAATAATCAAATAAATAAAATAATAATAAAATAATAATAAGGTCTGGCATTTATTATTCAACCCGCGGTAGCCGCCGGGTTCGATTCTTGATAACGGCCACAAAGTTTTGAAGTTATAATTCTTTTGGGTCGTGTGGAAAAAATATAAGAGTAAAATTACGATGCGCGCCCACACCGACAGCCAAAAAGCGACATGATGAAGTTAGGTAGCTGTTTGTTGCCATGGTAATCGTCGTTATTGTCTGACAAATGATATATAATATTATATGCTTTCATTAAATGATTTTCTATAAATATATGATTGTAATATGCCTAATATGCCTTATTCAATTATTTTATTAATTTATCATTCCTTTTACAAACAGAGAGTTGTGACATACGGGATAAAATCTTTAATTATTTTTGTACTGTTACGCCAAAGAAGTATAACTTCTTACGTGCGTAATTATTTACACACACACGTTTTTTTTTAAATACAGGAGGACCTTTTAACATTATAATTATATAATGTAGGCCTTTTTGAACGTCCCACTGTTGGGTACGGGCCTCCCTTCAATACGAGGGGGATCAGGTCATAGTCCACCACGCTGGCCAAGTACGGACTGCACATGCCTTCCAAAAATTGTAAAGTTCTTTCAGACATGCAGGTTTCCTCACGATGTTTTCCTTACGACACCGTAAGGCAAGTGGTAATCATGTTGGAAATGATTCGCACATGAAAATTACAGAGGTGCGGTTTCCTATGGGAACCATACATTTTTCCGGGATGTGCTATTCCAGACTATAATCTATCTCTGTGCCAAATTTCATCCAGATCCGTTTAACCGTTCTGGCATGATTGAGTAACAAACATCCATACATACTCACAAACTTTCACATTTATAATATTTATACGGATATCAATTAACGGGATTCCGCTTCATAAAATAACTTCATATTATCATGTCAGATAACCTTTGCCGTAAATGGAAAAACCAAAAAGGTTTTTTTCTGACTGATTGTGAGATCTATAATAATATATAAATAATCTTTGTTTTCATGCCCGTAATGATGTTTGTTTTGTGGCGATTTTCGAGAAAACACTGTGACAAAACAGAGTGGTTTTTTTTCGGTAGGATATCATTATGAATTACTACTCTGTCACGGTATTTAATGAAATATAATTTATATGTTTTCAGCCAAAATCGTACGAGTTTGGGTATTCAGTGAAAGACGCCAAGTCTGGCAACGATTACGACAGGAGGGAGGTTTCTGATGGGAACGTCGTGCGAGGGGAGTATAGAGTGCAACTGCCTGATGGACGAACACAAATAGGTAAAGATACATATATTAATTATTAAACACACTACTATTATAAATACCAAACTTTGTATGTATATGCGTGTGTATGTTAAGGCTCATTTTGGCTAGTTTTTAAGAGGATTGTGAAGTGTCGATACGCGGCGCGAGTAGGTTTTAAAAAATGCTATCTGTTTCATACCGCTCGCTTTGCCAACCCTTATGGTGCGATAGAGAGAGTTGCAAATCTTAAAGGCAACATTTCCTGTTTGAAATATTGTTTCGGGCAATAACGTTTTCACCCCCCTAAACATTTACGTAATGAGACAATTTTGGTCTCATTAGATTCAGTACACGTTAATCTAGGTCTCTACGTTTTTCTTTTTTAGTAATTCAGTTTAGTTTAAATAAAAAAACAAAAACGCTCGAGGAAGTTTTTAAATCAAAAATACAGATATTTAGATGCTAATAACTTCTATCATACGCAATATTTCTTTAAAATAAAAACATACGGACCTAGTTTTTCATTATATCTACAACATTTCCAAAAATTATGAAAATGGGGGGGGGGGGGGAAATATTATCGCTTTTTGTATGAAAATTTACTGCTTCACAATCCTCTTAAGGTCCAATTGCAAGATGGAGATTTTATGTTACGCATGCCATAGGATCCGAATGCGGGACCCGTTTTCATCAGTCAAAGGTTTGCATGCCGTATAGGGATGCTGTTTGCGGGGAATACCCGTATGCTGTATATCGACCGAGATATCAATTTCAAGCACTTTCATTACTCGTTATCTCGCATTTAAATAATCCCTGTATGCTGTATAATGATGAAGTTAACTTTAAACGAAAATGAGCCTTTATTCCTTTACTTTGCCATAATATAATTAATAATACTTGTATTTATTTAACAGTTACTTACCACGCGGACTGGCAGACCGGTTTCCATGCGGACGTGAGGTACGAGGGTGAGGCGAGGTACCCTGAGACTAACAATCAAGGTATACAGTTGTTTTAAAGCACATAAATATATCTTTACTAAATATAGTCTTATGAAATCTATGTATATAAAATAAAATTGTAACTAAGCTGAATCTGTACATTAAATATTTTTTGAAAAATCTTATTGAAATAGACATTATTATTTATCATCGATACAGAGGCCGAATCTATAGTTTTTAGAGTTTTTGTCTGTCTGTCTTTGTCTGTGACCGCATCACGGAAAACCCACTGGAGGGATTTTGATGAAATTTGGTATAATAATAGTTGGTTAACCGGGTCAACATATAGGATACTTTTTACTGCGGGAAAATATCACATCTCTGGGAAATCTATACTAAACGTTAAAACGTAAATAGGGACGAACCCGAGCGGAGCGAGGGTGAGTCGCTAGTCTATCTATATACCTTTTGACACTCGCGTTAATAAGACGAATCTAACGACACGACGTATGAATTATCAAAATCGGTTAAGCCGTTTAGTAATTACGAGGAAACATAGACACGAATATATACATACAGGTCAAACACAATCCTCCTTTGGGCTTCGCCGCAGTCTGGTAAAAAACATATATGTACATAAATTACTTTTTCAATTTAAATTGTTGACACTGAAATAATTTACAGGTTACAACTACAATGTACCAGAATATTCTGGATCTCTCAATGGTTTCCATGGCAACGGTAACAACTTCAAGCCCGTCTACGGTCCGCCCGGATATCACTGAATCGATTTTGATGCTGTTTTAGGGCAATACTTGAAACATTTACTTTCAAGTCATTGTTAGTTACTTTAAATACCGATGTACCTAAACGAGTATTATTAGTGTATAAATATTTTGTATTATTTTAGTAAATAAAATAAAACATGGTAAATTATTTTGTCTTTTTAATTCATTTTACCAAATACAAAACATATCTATCTCTACAAATAAATAAAATTACAGTGTCACAACAAAGTACATCTAGACGATACTTATAAAAAAAAAATATTTTTTTCAGTTTTTTTGTTCCGGCTAATCTCCGAAACGGCTAGACCGATTATAACGGGACTTTCACTGGCAGATCCTTTAATTTTAGAAAAAGAATTAGGGTTGAAATTAAAACCAATGAAATTGTGAACAAATCCGCGTAAGTTCAAAATATAATTAATAATTTTATAGTATACGAGAATGAAATAAAATGCATATATATTATTAAAACAAACCAAAAATCTTTGCACTTATGCAAAAAAAACAATATATTTGTAAATGTAATATAAATAATCATTTAGGCCTAAAGCACTAGATTATTGCTCTATTAAGTTAATTTTTACAATAACAGTATTTATTTAAGTGTGGGTGTGTTGCGCTCACACACGCCGGCTCCTCTCGGTACCTACGAGTAAAAAAAAAATAGTTGAAAAACCGGTTAAGTGCGAGTCGAACACGAACAAAAAGGATTCCGTACTATCGTACAAGATATTATATACTGATCGATTTTTTTTATATACATGGCGGCTATTTTGAAATTCGCCATCTTGGATTTTTATTGTTTGTTCTTAAAGTGCCAATAGAAATACACATTCTGTGAAAAATTGAACTCTCTACCGATTAAGGTTCATGAGATACAGCCCTCTGACGGACGGAAGGACGGACAGCGGAGGCTTTGTAAAAGGTTTCTGTTGGCAACTTTGGGTACGGAACCCTAAAATATCATAAATATTGTGTATAGTGTACACACTGTGTTATGGATTCCAGATAGTGGATACATAAGAAATATTGTAAAGAATAAGAGAATAAGGGCCTTTTCACACCACTTTTCGTAAACTAATCGCCTGCGCATTTAAAAGTAATTGTGTGCATCAGCCCTAAGACTTACGCGGAAATTCTAGAAACATCTTTATCAGATATGATAAATTTGTCCAACTGTTCATTATATTGTAGTGAAGCCTCGTACACTGCGTGGCCTGGAGTCATTATTATCTGGAATGGAAAACAAAAGGTATAATTATTTTTATTGATTTTTTTTATCTTTAATAAATTTATATAACAATAAAAATATAAAATCCAACATAAAATTTATGTTTTATTTTTATTTATTTATTTATTTTCTTTCAGACACAGGTCCATAGGTCCATGGTTTTAGCAAAGTTTGAAATATTTATGAAAATACCTACTTATTTAAACATATTTAAAATAATCTTTTTTATATACTACTAGCAAAACGGCTTCGCTCGCGCTAAAAATCTGATATACGTATTGTTTTATTTATTATTTTAAAAGGTGGGTTTCATACAAACTTTCATCCCCTATTTTACCCCTTTTATGACATGAATTTCGAAAAATACCAATACACGTATTGATTTAATTGTATTGAAGAGTTTTAATACCAAGTTTCAAGTAATTCTGATCATAAATATTTTTTTGGGTTGTATTATAACGTGTCTTCCCGTGGAAATGAGATAATCTCCCGCGGTAAAAAGTAGCCTATGTCACTTTACAACCCTTCAACTATCTTCGTAATGAAAATCATGCTAATCTGTCACTCCGTTTCGACGTCAAAGAAGGACAAACAAACAAATACACTTTCACATTTATAATATTAGTATGGAAGTATGGTTATCTAAATAAATTATAGCTTATGTGTTAATATGATAAGTAAGTTATATTACTGTAAAGTTTCATCAATATCGGTTCATTAGTTTTTGCGTGAAAAAGTTAAGTACAAACGTCAAAAAAGAAACGCAAAAATAATTCCAATGTAATTTTTAATTATTTATGTTTAAATAATATAAATAAATGATTATCTTACCAATGTTTGAAAATATATATTTTGTGTTGTTGCATCTTTTTCGGCTCGACGCGTCACCCATTTAGCATCTGCCAACTGCCTCTCAGCACATAGCGCACTTAAATGAAAAAACGTTATATTTTTCAATATAGTTATAATAATCATTAATAGCGTTAATTACTGTATTCTGTAGACTGTACCTATTCACCATATGTTTTATTTTTTTATCTTGATCTTAAGATAGGTTTTACTTCTTTACAAGCTTAATTTTTCTACATTAAGGTCATGTGCTAATTTACATAAGAGTATAAAATTGTACAGAGACACATTCAGGTTCGTCCCTAGACAAAAACAAATCTATCCCACGGGAACCGTTTAATTTTTCCGGGATAAAAAGAAACAAAGTAAAGCAAAAAATAACATTGTCCAGCGGCCTATACGAGACAACTATTATGTACTAAATTTATATTTAACTTTAAACTGTATTGTATATATTTAGCTGTGACTTACGAACAAACTAACGTGGTGAAATTATAAGGTTTCTGCTTTAGCCATTCAGCTGCGGAATCCTAAAATAATTCTAGTAACGATCTTATCAAATGTGGTACGTTAAGATAACGTCTTCTTTGGTTGCAAACATACTTTAATAATTCAAATGTATTGAATACATTATAATGAAAGCTTAGGCTAATGGGCGGTCGACCATTTTGGAAAAGATGTACATGAACGTTTTACATAAAGAAGAGGTTACACTGTACTTAATACTATATTATCCTATACTATACTACGCTATATTATACTATACTCGCTTCGCTCGGGTACGTCCCTAGATATGTAGTTTCTATAATTTAATAGGAAGATTTTTTTAAGAGGAATAATTCTGTAATACATTGTTTTCACATAACTTTGCTCGCCAATAAAGCTTTCAGTCAGCATGATTTTTTCCGACATTTTCAACAATCATTGTCACATTTCAGCCAATTTACATAAAACCTTAATAAATTATACACCTAAACCTTCCTCATGAATCACTCCATCTATCGGTGAAAATCGTATAAAAATCTGTTCAGTAGTTTTTGAGTTTATCGCGTTCAGACAGACAGACGCGGCGGTAAACTTTATTTTATAATATATATTGACTAGAAATACTTCACTTAGTTACAAGTAAAGGTTAGACAAGTTAATTAAATATAAGTTAAACTAACCGCATTTCATCGGTTGCGTCGTTGATGTATTGAGTGAGATATTGAACAACTCTCTGATACAGAGGATCGGAAGACGGAACGTTATGCCATTTAGAATTAAGACACACACACCAGTGTGGCAAAACTCCTGCTTCATCACAAGTACGCGATATTGGTATCTAGAAATTGTAACCGGTAAATATAAATATGTAAATAAATAAATTTATGTTGAGACATTAACACAGGACCATCTAGTACCATGGTAAGCTACGAGGCTTGTGTTATGGTCCATAACTTATGGATACCTGATAGTTGCTATACTACACATATATTACTTTAAATACATACATATATATTATAAATATAAACACACCCATGTCTGGAGTACAAACGTTTGTGCTTATCACACAAATGAATGCTTCCAGCGGGACTCGAACCCACAGCCGCTGGCACAGCAAGTAGGGTAACTACAAACACAATCTGAGCCAACCGTGTAGTCAAAATATATTTATTATCATAAAAAAACAATTGTCATCGGAACTGGACCTAAAAGCAAAATTTCAACTCTGTGGGATAAGAGGAAGTGGTTCATTCAGCTTGCAAGATTTGACCCATACAGACATACAAACTAATAATCAAATACTCGCGAATATATTTACATGAAGAGTTTGTTTTTTTATTTATATAAACGCTATTTACCTTTAACACTAACAGTTGTCCAATAGTAGTGTAACAAACATACATACACATATCTATAAACATTTGACTTTAAATAAGAGTGATTACAACTGTTTCGTTAGCATTTCTAAGCGAGCGTGTTACCAATGAAAATAACATATTTAAATCTATTACGCTCAAAAGACTAGCCCTATAAGTAGGTACCAGGGTAAAAGTCGTACGTACAGACAGACCAACAGTGTCACTTAGTAATACCGTTATTTTTACCGGTGGTAGGACTCTGTCAAGCCTGAGGAGTCCGACTGGATGGGTACCACCCCCTTATCTATTTCTGCCGCCAAGCAACAATGATTGCATTGTTGTGTTCCGGTACGAAAGATAAGGTAGCCAGCGCAATTACAGGCGAGAGGCATATCATCTTAGTCCTCACAGTGATAACGCACCTGTGGTTCTGCATTTTTGTTAATTAAAACCTAAGTGCATGAACCGTAGGTGTTATGGGCGACAGGTGCTGCTTTCCATCAGGTGGTCTGTCTGCTCGTTTGTCACTGAATGTCATAAAAAAAAAAAACCACAGATCATATAGTACTATACTAGGTAATAATTTAAACATGGAAACCCAAACAAATAAAATTTACTTTGATTCTAAATACCTAAATCAAGAGACCGTAGAACTAGGACTTAGTATGTATTAATTATATTAATAGTCTGTTCAAATTAGACATAAAAATAGTGATCAAACAACAAAAACACCGACAGAGCTGAATTTTGGTAGAGACCTTGGGTACACCATAAAGTGCTAAAAATCCCCATCGATCCCATGTGTGCTAAAAAAGTTATACAAAATCAAAGGTCAAAATTTTCAGTTTTTTGGATTTTTCTCAAAAACGGTAAGTTTGATCAAAAATATAGTCCAAACAAAAATTGTAGATCATAAATTATCTACGAAATTGGTCGTAATACTTTTTTTCCTAACTATCACCATTCCTAAGATATCGCGATTCTAAAAGTTGAAGGTGTAACATTCTACAAGTTCTCTTTATTTTATTGCAATAAGAATTTTTTGTACATTTTAAAGTCCAATATTGTATTAAATTTTTTTATTGGATAACACATTATAGATAGAGTAACCTATTATTTATTGGGTAACCTAAAGGTTACCATACTACCATACAAAAAAAAAAAAAAAATTGATGAATAATTAGGTACATCTTTTGACAGAGTAACATTATTAAAATGGGTTTTACTATAATACTATACAAAAAATCTGATTATAAATCCCTTAAAGGGTAAGCAAATGCGTGCTTAAAATATAAACAAACTAGCGGCTCACTCTCCTAGAAAAACAAAATCAAATCTATCCCACGGGAATCGTACATTTTTCCGGGATATAAAGCAGCCTATGTGCTATTCCAGACTATAATCTATCTCTGTGCCAAGTTTCATATAGATCCGTTCAGCCGTTCTGGCGTAAAAGAGTAACAAACATCCATACTCACAAACTTTCACATTTATAATATTAGTATATGAAGATAACTATAATGGAACGTTAACAGTTGTTAGATACAAAGGTTATAACTAGAGCGAGAATCGAATTTACGTTCTTAGTCATAATCGCTTATCATACAAAAATATATATATATACGGTCGAATTGAGAACCTCCTTCTTTTTTTGAAAGTCGGTTAAAAACAAGCAATGTCATTACCTTGAAATTTTTATAAACAAACGAATACTCATAGTGAATATAATATATTTTCTTTATCAATTTAGTTATGTATAATTTGAATTAATTGTATACAGCCCGGATAGCTCAGTCGGTAGAGCATTGGACTTTTAATCCAAGGGTCCAGGGTTCAAGTCCCTGTTCGGGCGGCATAAGTTTTGTAATATTTAAAATAATGATTACGTATTGTCGTTATACAATATTAGTACATAGTTTATTATGCATATGATAGTTAAATGTCAATTTTTTTTTTTATTTTCTTTTCTGTTTTTTTTTTTTAATTTGATATGTAATAGAATATCGCAGTTCTTTGCTATTCTATGTGTCCTATGCTATCCCTAGAGGTGGCGCGCTCGCTTGGAAAACTCAAGTGAAGTGGGTTCTTGTGGGTGGGGTCCCTGGTCTCGCACCTTTGATATTTTCATGTGCGAATCATTTCCAACATGATTACCACTTGTCTTCCAAGTCAAGACAAGTCGTAATCATGCTTCAATCGCCTCAGGCTTGACAGAGTCCAC
The DNA here is from genome assembly GCA_033884665.1 of Argynnis bischoffii washingtonia. Taxonomy (NCBI): domain Eukaryota; kingdom Metazoa; phylum Arthropoda; class Insecta; order Lepidoptera; family Nymphalidae; genus Argynnis; species Argynnis bischoffii. The sequence continues at coordinate 8,287,599 of JAEMGE010000029.1, forward strand.
CACCACCGGTACCTACCGGTGGTAGGACTCTGTCAAGCCTGAGGAGTCCGACTAGATGGGTACCACCCCCTTATCTATTTCTGCCGCCAAGCAACAGTGATTGCATTGTTGTGTTCCGGTTTGAAGGATAAGGTAGCCAGCGCAATTACAGGCAAGAGGCATAGCATCTTAGTCCTCACAGTGATAACGTACTGGCGGTTCTGCAGTTTTGTTACCTAAAACCTAAGTGCATGAACCGTAGGTGTTATGGGCGACAGGTACTGCTTTCCATCAGGTGGTTTGTCTACTCGTTTGTCACTGAATCTCATAAAAAAAATCATCGTAAAGAAACCTGTATGTCTAAGAGAACCTAGCAAATTTTCGAAGGACTCGTGAAGTCCGCTAGCCCGCACTTGGCCAGCGCGATAGACTACATGGAGACCACCCCACCCCCAGCAATGGGACGTTAACAAGATCTAAATAGTGAACATACATACATATATGTATATAAATTATAAAATTAATGTATGACCTCAAAAACCACGTCAAGTGTTATATATGTCCGTATGTAAATAAAACACTCTCACCGGCCTTAAAAGACTCATTCCTCTTGGAATTTTAGAGTGTTTCACTGTGAAGTTGTTTGAGAGATTATATAGACCCATAGCATCTAACAAAGTCGTGTGTATGTCGAAAGGCGTTGTTAGAACATGTGAATTGGCTTGAAGTGTTCTTAGAGCGTCTGGACGTTCACTTTTGAGCTTTTCTGGCAGTAAAAATGACATAAACGCCATTCTTTCCTCTATTTTCCCTTGATATGAAGCTCGCATTGGTGAGAATCTGCAAATGCAATATACACTATAGAAAAACAAAAAAATGTTATCTACTGTAATATTATAAAAATAAATAAATAAACATGTTGGGACATTAACACACAGCACCATCTAGTTCCATGGTAAGCTACGAGGCCTGTGTTATGGATACCAGATAGTTGATACACTACACATATATAACTTTAAATATATACATATTATAAATATAAACACCCATGACTAGAGTACAAACATTTGTGCTCATCACACAAATGAATGCCCCCAGCGGGACTCGAACCCGCCACCACTGGCGCAGAAAGTAGGGTCACTACAAACTGAGCCAAACGTCGAAAAGACAAAGAGACAAAGTTTGTCAATTTGTATGTTTGTTTACACCTTGTAATCTCATCAAATACTGATCCGATTATTTCATTAAAAGGACGTTCTAGTGGCTAGGATGTACGGCTGCAGATCCATAGGACCTTGGCTCGAGTTCCGCGCTATGAAAAACATAGTTGTAGGGTAAAATAAAATATAGGGAGTTTTAAAAAAAAAACCAGTCACAGCCCGGAGGTAGGAAGTTGGCGGTGTGACCTTTGACCGACCGGACACACAGACACACACACATGTGAATAAGCAAATATGATAATATTGCCTTCTTTTTCTCTCCACATATTAGGTTTTCCTAGTTTGTGTTACCAGTCTTTTTAATAAAAGACTATTTATATATACTAATATAATAAAGAGGCAGAGTTTGTTTGTTTGTTTGAACGCCCTAATCTCAGGAACTACGAATCCGATTTGAAAAATTCTTTTTGCATTAGATAGCCTGTTTATTGAGGAAGGCTGTATAACATATCATATATAGTCTATCTATTTCATACTAATAATAAAACAATTATTTATCACTTACCTGTCCCCATGATCTCCCATCACTATAACAAAAGTGTCAAACAATAAACCGCTAGTTTTCAAATATGCAAGAAAATCCACAGTGTCTTCATCCGCCGTAGATATCTTATTGAAATCGTCATGAGATATATCCGCTATGAACGTGAAGCAAAAACGCTTTGTCTTCAAATTCATAAACTATAAAATACGATGGATTACATCAAAATTGATATATACACACTGTATAAACTATAATATATTGTATATTATACTTTCAATTTATAAAGTACTCCGCTATATGCATTTTAATAATTAATTATTTACCTCAAATATATTACATACCTATATATTAGAGTGAGCGAAAAAAAAAAGTTTGATTTTTTTTTTCTTAGCTTGGAGCAAGAATTTGTAGCTTATAAAAAAGTTATTGTTATATATGTACAAAGTTTTTGAAATTAAAAAAAAAAAAATACTCAACATCTTGAGCTGGCCTACTGATTTTTAAAATAAATAATTACTTTAAATATTTGGTTTGAATAAAAAAAAAAATTTTTTTCGCGTGATCATCTTTGAAGACATGCAAGAATTGATAAATATAGTAATTTTCTACTAAACTTTTACTGTAATACACCAAAAGCAACATGTTATTTTTTCCAACCTATTAGTTAGTTACCTGTTTGGTTATTTGTATCATAAACATATAGTGTGGTATCGGTCCTAAGCAGTACCGAACGGTGCGACCTTGCCAATACTGCGTTGTCTCCAGAAGAAACCGAGACCGTAAGTAGTGATCTGCCGGACGCTTCTTAAATCCATTGTAGCGATATTGAAACGTGCCTATCCAAGGCATATCTTCATAATATGCCGTTTGGTAGCTATATATAAAAAATACATAGATCAAAAAAGTACTTGATACACAATCCCATGCAAAAGTTCTATTAAAACTGTCATTAATTGTGTTTAGGTAATTATTCTAGTTGAAATAAATACACAACAATGTAAGTTGAACCTTAAATGCAATGCTTAAAGTTGTTTTCACAAAAAAAATAAAAAATAAATGCGCGCTCAAACGTTCAAATGAGCGCTCATTCGGTGAGGACATTTTTTGTCGCTGCTTGTGTATCTAGTAGTTTTTTGATCAATGAAAAAATATAATAAATTATGAATATACGTGTAAAACATATTCTCTATCATAATGTCAAATGAAACCTCAGGCCAATATAGACCCTACTTCTTTTTGAAGTCGGTTGAAAATAGCCTGATATGCTTTTTATGCTACTATTTTGGATTTTATACCATACAGTTCGTTTAAGTACAAGGGAAATTTTATATACATATGTGTTAGTTAAATTAATATACAATTTTTGAGACTAAAATATGAATATTCTTTCTTTTTGAAGCATTAGGTCTTTAACTATATATATATATATATATATATATATATATATATATATATATATATATATATATATATATATATATATATATTTATATATATATATATATATATATATATATATATATATATATATATATATATATATAGTTAGGGATTGGGGTTAAAAACCTCAGTACACAGGTAGTATATATAAAATAGTGACTCTTCTTTTAAGTACTAGGCTATTCGTTCTTAAACCATTGATGCTATGAAGATACCCGAGCGAAGCGAGAGGAAGTCACTAGTATTAAATAAAGCTATATGTATGTGACCCTGTTTCACACTAATTGCTTTAAGGTTAATACTATTTGTACTGAGAGAGTAAATTATAGTACTTAGTACTTGTGTCTTCGACATTTATATCGATCGCCTGGAAGGCTCATAACAATTTGAAGTGTTCCATTATTCTACGATGGGTTTGAAGGAAAATATAATTAAATTGCATTTAAGATTTTCATTTTATTTCAAAGAAAAATGTATAGAACAAATAAAATATATTGCTTAAAACCAGATCGCGCCTGTCATTAGCGCGTGAGCAAAGGTTCGCTGGTCGGTACGTTGCTAATCGCATGGTTTTGTTACAACGCGACGACACGTTTGGCTCAGTTTGTAGTGACCCTACATGCTGTGCCAGCGGTCGCGGGTTCAAGTCTCTCTGGGGGTATTGATTTGTGTGATGTATTCAGCCCTTTTTTAACGTCCCACTGCTGGGCACGGGCCTCCCTTCAATACGAGGGGAATCAGGCCATAGTCCACCACGCTGGCCAAGTGCGGGTTGGCGGACTTCACATGTCTTTCGAAAACTTGTTAGGTTCTTTCAGACATGCAGGTTTTCTCACGATGTTTTCCTTCACCGTAAGGCAAGTGGTAATCATGTTAGAAATGATTCGCACATGAAAATATCAGAGGTGCGAGACCCGGGATTTGAACCTGCTTCACTCGGTTACCCAAGCAAGCGTGTTACCATTGGGCTACCACTGCCTTTGCCTGCCATTTGTGTGATGAGAACGAATGTTTGTACTCCAGTCATGGATGTTTATATTTATGATATGTGTGTATTTAAAGTTATATATGTGTAGTGTATCAACTATCTGGTATCCATAACACAGACTTCGTAGCTTACCATGGAATTAGATGGTGCTGTGTGTTAATGTCCCAACATATTTATTTATTTTAGTTCAAAAAAGTCCACTCTTTAATTTAGGACTCTTAGAGAGAGTTCTCTGGGACAGTTAGTTTTCCCTACCCTATATTATACAGAGCACTGTCCCCCATCACATAAATATTATGTACATGCATATGTATCACAAACAAAAACATTGTAACTTACCCGTCCAACTTAGCTGTATGAAATATAAACAAATCCGGATCGAGATAAATGTTTTTAGAGTATGATTGCTTTGCTTTGGGATGCTGTAATTCAGTTCTTCCAGATAAGATGGGAAACAATGCATCTGGAGTTCCATCGCCTACTATGTTATAGCTGAAAAAATTTGTTCTCACGCTATCTATTGGATGTAAGGCTTTACACGCATGTTCAATTTCTTTTTCATATTAAAAAAAATATACAGGAAATTATTACATTTTCACAGTTCGAAAAGAAAGTCTTAGTCCTTAAAAGATTTGCAGAAAGAAACTTATTTTTTATCCATTAATTATCTTTTATTATCAGTGAAATTATAAATGCTGGGTCTTCTTCCATAATGAGGGGGATCAGGCCATAGTCCACCACGCTGGTCAAGTGCGGGCGGACTGAGCATGTCTTTCGAAACTTGCTAGGTTCTCTCAGACATGCAGGTTTCCTCACGATGTTTTCCTTCACAGTAAGACAAATGGTATCATGTTGGAAATGATTAGCACATGAAAATATCAGAGGTGCGAAACCCGCCATTTAAACAATAGTTGATTACATTATGAAATTCATTATTTAATAAAATATTTGACTTTTTCATTATATTATTTATCTACGACATATGTATGTATGTATGTATATTAGGATGTGCCAAAAAAACTTTTAATTTTTTTTTCTTTAGTTACCATGAAAGTATCGTCCAAGATGACGAAAAAAAAATTCTGGTTAAGTTTAAGCTCTTAATGTTAAAATTAAGAGGTGGCTCATCGTGATTTTATATATCGTATACACAATTTTTAACACATAAACTTACCCTTTAAGTATCACAGCGCCCATTTCGATCAAAAATTTGTAAGTTTTCGGCAATTTTCTTTGAACACCATTATGTGATGCTGAATCAAATCCAAATATTAGGATATTTATAGAATTTTCTCTTCCCGCTGGTACTTTACGAGACGGAATAGGTCTTACGCCGGTTTTAAATCCAAACCATCGTGCCGATATTAAACCAAAACTTGGAAATAAAATGAGTTAATATGGTATTATCTTTATAATTAAACAAAAAAAAAAAGAACAAAAACAAATCTATCCCACGGGAATCGTACATTTTTCCAGGATAAAAATATCTTATGCTATTATTATATTATTTAGTCGTATGTGTTATTCCAGACTTTAATCTATCTCTAATGTTAGACCAGATTATATACCTAATACTATTCTAGATATTAGTAAGATGAACAGTATGCCCATAATGTTGATGATGAAGTGAATATGACTGGAATTCTAAATGGTAAAAGCTTTTATATTGGAATGTGGACTATCAAATAAGCTATATTTATCAACTTACATTTTTTTTTCTACTAATATTGTATAAAGTAATATAAGTGTCTAGAATAATATAAATAAAAAATGCCTGAAAAAATCGAGCGGAAGAAACTCTACGGGTTTCTCTATCCTACATATCATAACAAAAAAAAATTGTCTGTTTTTCAACTCAATCTTTCGATTGATATTGAAGGGATTTAACAATAACTAAACAAAACCATAGGATTGCTAGTATAATTTATTCTGTATTTACTAGGTATATTGGTCTAATAATTAGACCGATACTCAGGACATGCTTAATGATGATTGATATTAGACTCCTGCATGCATGTCCTGGCTTCGATTCCCGAGCCAAGTATTATATGTATTAAGTTAGTCGTTTCACCGGAGATTAGAGATTAGACAAGAAATAGAAAGTGCACTTGTATTTGAGCGGATAATGTCCTCTTGACCAATTTGGGCTACAACGATCCAATTAAAAGAAAATCCAATTAACGCCTCCATGCGAATTTCCGGGAAATCAATTGTTAAAATACACACGGGTGTGTATGCGCCTCTCAATACGTTAAATAATAACGTACACTTGTGCACTATACCTATATTATAATACATATCTCCTGCAGTTGGCTATACTCGTTGAGATTGACCGCCCGCACCATGGCGAAAATCTTTTAGGACGACTAATGTCCTGCTAAAAGTTTTATTATTATTTATGCTTATTTCTTCTTACCCATACTTATCATGTCCAAAACACGAAACTTTGACCGAATCACTTTTGTTCAAAATATAGGCACCGTCATTATATACTGTAACAGGTGGCGCCACATTGTAATGATGATCGTCCAGATATATGATGTCTTTGTATAAACATTTTACACTTTTCATTCTATTTAAGATTTTCGGTATTACTTTACATTCTGAGAGCTGTAAAATATTATACATTTAATTGTTTCTAAGCTCTTAGTCCAGTACTAAGAGCTAAGCTACTCTTTTATTAGTAACTCACTCGTTAGCAAAATTTAAGTCGCGGTTCAAGTGCCAGGTTTTTTCATCTACAACATTGTCATGTGCACATATTTTCCAACATAATTATTACATGCTAATACGATGAAAAAATCGTAGAAAGAAGTAGTTTTTGATAATTATTAATAGAGCGATTACAATCGCTCCCTCAAATGTAACCAACAAAATCTGTAATTTGGTCAGCGCGGCGTAGTGGATATTCTGCTCGCATTGACTGCTTTTACCGGTGGTAGGACTCTGTCAAGCCTGAGGAGTCCGACTGGATGGGTACCACCCCCTTATCTATTTCTGCCGCCAAGCAACAATGATTGCATTGTTGTGTTCCGGTTTGAAGGATAAGGTAGCCAGCGCAATTACAGGTAAGAGGCATAACATCTTAGTCCTCACAGTGATAACGTACCGGCGGTTCTGCAGTTTTGTTACATAAAACTTAAGTGCATGAACCGTAGGTGTTATGGGCGGCAGGTATCGCTTTCCATCAGGTGGACTGTCTGCTCGTTTATCACTGAATACCATAAAAAAAAAATTGAACAAAGGCTCGTGACCAGCAATGGGACGTTAACATGAGACGAATTATTATAATGCTATGAATAATTATTTTAGAAGTCTGTTATTTATGTAATGATTGCCGTGACAATCTTAGAAACTTTTCCAGTGTTTGAGAGATCCTTTATTTGAGATACCAGTATGTAAGAAAAAAAGTACAATCGAAATCCGTCTAGTCTATTTTGATTGTTGTTTAATATAGATATAAAATCTGGATATATCATTTATAATATCCTAAGCATTCTCCAAGAAAAGTAAGTCAAAAAGCCCTTTTTTGCTTATATCTTTTACTTACCCAAGAAACCAAAAACTTTTAATAGTAATAATGACCTGGGCAATAAATTTCAGAAAGGACTTTAATCAAGGTTGAACTAATTATTGTTTTGTTGATCTATTGGTAATATTTTTAGTGTCTACTTACATTACACTCAACCCAGTCTTCGCCACTGCAGACAACTTTCGGCTTTTCCGCGTGATATTTCATTGCGATCGGTGAAAAGGGATCAATGTATGGAAATTGACATCCAATATCCGAAGATGCTATTGGGATTCTATTAAAATATTATATTTATATTATACTAGCGACTCACCCTCGCTTCGCTTTGGGTTCGTCCCTAGAAAAAAAAAACAAATCTATCCCACGGAAACCATACATTTTCCGGGATGATATATAGCCTATGGCCTTCCTCAGTTAACGGGCTATCTAATGCAAAAATATTTTTTCAAATCGCATTTGTAGTTTCTGAGATTAGCGCATTCAACCAAACAATCAAACAATCACACAAACTCTTCAGCTTTATAATATTAGTATAATTAGTATAATTTTATGAGGCTAGAGAGTTATTCCCGTGCGCATCTAGATGCTCTACAGTAGCCTAGGCATTACTTCAGGTCATAAGTCTATCAGTGTACTATATTTTACCCAAATCCGTCCAACTGGTTCAGCGTTTAAAATATTAGTCCAATTATACTTTATCATCAGTAGACAGGTACGTCTTTTTGGCAGTGATAACGTTAGGTCAACGTATCGATTCGTTTGCTCTTAATACGAGGATTGAAGTGGAAGAATCATTTGTTGAAGTAGACAAGATAATATTTTAAAAAACCTTAGTTTCACAATTTTGTACCAACGTTTTTCCAAACAATCGTTCGGAATTTTCACTCAATTTAAAAGCTTCTATTAGTACTTTCTTAGATTTACGCGAATATTTGACATTTCAAAATAAAACTATCTTTTCGGATTATTTCGCGAATTTATTATGATTTTTGGTTCCCGACGTTTCGATTCGGAGTCTCTCCAGTGACCATGATTGCTGTAAAGCAATCGAAACGTCGGGAACCAAAAATCATAATAAATTCGCGAAATAATCCGAAAAGATAGTTTTTTTTTAAGCTTCTATTAGCAAATACCCGAAAAGTAACATTCTGATAGATCTCTGATTTCTGATAGCTATTTCTGATATATATGAACAAGTGAACTGGCCTTGATGTCCTTCGTATTTACAATATTAGATGTTTTCACTATCGTATAAAAGTCCATACATTAGTTTCTGAGATAAACCAGAACTAACACAAACTTAGCACCGCGGAAGATTTTATAGACGTCGTCATTATATACTGTAAAATATGTATTGTATTGTATTGTATTCAGCCCTTTTTAACGTCCCACTGTAGGGCACGGCCTCCCTTCAATACGAGGGGAATCAGGCCATAGTCCACCACGCTGGCCAAGTGCGGATTGGCGGACTTCACATGTCTTTTGAAAACTTGCTAGGTTCTCTCAGACATCCAGGTTTCCTCACGATGTTTTCCTTCACCGTAAGGCAAGTGGTAATCATGTCAGAAATGATTCGCACATGAAAATATCAGAGGTGCGAGACTCGGGATTTGAACCCGCTTTACTCGGTTTCCCAAGCGAGCGCGTTACCACTGGGCTACCACTTGCCCATTGCTGTAAAATATGACGCCACATTATAATGATGATCGTCCAGATATAAGATGTCTTTGTTTAAACATTTTGTACTTTTCATTCTATTTAAGATTTTCGGTGTTACTTTACATTTTGATAGTTATAAAATAATATACATTTAATTTTTTTCTTAGCCCTTAGTAGTTTTCTTTCATTGGTAACTTTTTCGTTAACGTTTAAGTCGCGATTCAACTAACACAAACTTAACACCGCGGCACACTTTATAATATTTATAATATATGTAATAATATAAACTCACGGTTGTCTGTAAGTTTCTTCGACCACTTTTTGACACATATACCAACTCCATATGTATACACCAAGCAAACCAATCATAACAACACCGATGCAACGATAATCCCTCTTCACACTAAATACGGTTCTTTGAATGTACTACAAAAATTATACAAAATATTTATTATATTATGTACCTATATTATTTAGCACTGATTGGTAGACGTTCTGTTAGACGATTGTTGATAATTTGAATTTCGACAATAGCGCCAACTGCCGGGGCCAACAAGGACTGAGAACCATCTAGAAGACCCCAATTAACAAAACCGCAAAAAGACCCCAAAAATATATAAAAAAAATCATGAAATCGGTCAAGTCGGTCCTTCTTTAGTAGAAGAATTGAGAACAAACAAACCATGGAATTTTAATAGTAAATGATTTTTATACAGATTCAATTCCATTCAGTTCACCAAGAAAATATTTAACTCTATGCTACCTATTTGTTGATATCAGGTTAAGAGTTATTATGAAAAACTATAATGGATTATTCCGTCCCATAAGTAATTTTTTTTAATAATTGTTCAAGAAAAACAAATGTAACAACGATAACTACCTATTGTAATTAATTATATACAATATACAAAATAACATATTTTGGAATAAAACATGTTATAATATATATATAAGTGTAGTACAAAAGTGATTGACTGATGTATCAACGCACAGGCCAAACCTAGAAAATTGAAATGTCAATGTCCTCTTTGGGGGTTGACTTTTGATTTTTCAAAAGTCAACCCCCAAAGAGGTGAAACAGGGGAAAAAATTATTTATGAAACTTTTTATTCCTTAGACATATTTGCATGAGATTTCGTATTTTTCGTAGTCGCGGGTTCTGCTAGTTTATTAATATAACTTTAGCGTAAGCCTAAGCTTATGTTAAGTTTTCAATTTAAAAAAATAAAATAAAAAATGCGTTGATTTTAAAATAAAAGATTGGATAAAATGACCTGGATAGGATGGATGGATGAAATAGATATTACTCCAAATATTTGTATATTCTTGTTCTTTTAATATTATCATTAAACTTTAAAATTTTCCTTCCATCATCTAGTTTACTATGCGTTAAAAATATTTTTTTCTCAAGGTCATGTTTTTAAAAATTTAAATTAATATCTGTATGACTCTCAAAGGTTAAAATCTAAATTTTCTTGTCAATAAATATATTTAATCAATCGTTAAAATACCTTATAAAAAGCAGACGACAATAGCCACATCCATTTCATAGTGAAGATATATTTTAGTTTGAGATTATTTAATCTTATAGTTAAAATTCTTGAAATAACATTTATAAATATGTGTAACATAATTGGTTGTCACTTTTAAAGAGTACCTATACATATAATGTTACTTTCTTGTGTCGACATTTTTTTTTCTATTGACAGTAGCATTATTTACGGCCAATTATATATTTTTTTATATCATTTAACCTTCTTAGTTGTTAATTAGATATAAAAGAAAACATTTTTTTATGTATTTGAATTAATAGATGAAATGTAAAACAAATATAATACCTACAGAATATAAGAAAACAAAAGTTGACCGTCACGGGACGCCCGGCAGATGTGAAATATCTATGTTAATATTAGAAATCATAATTCATAAAAACCTATAAGTAAAATCGGATCGATACGGAGTAAAATAAAAAAAAATAGAGTTTTGTTAATCAATTTATTTTTCTAATTAATTTATTAATAATAATAATTACTGAAAATATGTCAGCATATTTAAAAGAGACTATTTTACAATGGAGCGTGTATTATATCTTTCACATTAAAAATAAAACTTATTATCTATGTTCAAATTAATTGTATTACATAAGTAAAGAAGACTACTGGCCGCATATTCGTTTTGTCTTTCTCCCACCTTTCTGACATTTTTCATTATCTATAAGTTACTTTTTATAGGTACCTACTTTAGTCTTTACGGCTGACAGAGGAACACTAATTACAAGTACTGTACCTTCATGGACTACAGTGGTTTGTCAACCGTAACAGCTATAAAAGCGGAAGTTGACGTATACTTCCGGTGCGATTATCATCAGAACCAAGATAAATGGAGAAATAAAATTACCTTTTATAATTTGATTTAAATTAAATTTTGTATTGGTCGATATTGTGAGCATATTGGCCATAACATAATATCTATACATATAATAAAATTGTATCTAAGCCGAATCTGTACATTAAATATTTTTTGGAAAATCTTATTAAAATAAACATTATTATCGATATAGAGGCTGAATCTATAGTTTTTAGAATTTTTGTCTGTCTGTCTGTCTATTACCGTATCACGGAAAAACCACAGGAGGGATTTTGATGAAATTTGGTATGATGACAGCTGGTTATCCGAGTCAACATATAGGAAACTTTTTACTGCGGGAAAATATCTCATCTCTGAGAAATCTATACTACTCTTTAAAACGTAAGTAGGGATGAACCCGAGCGGAGCGAGGGTGAGTCGCTAGTTCTTAAATAAAAATATGAATATATAATGTATAACAACTTTCATTTTATACTATACATACTTGAATTTAATTTACCACTAGAACCCCGCTGGTGCTTATAGGCACAACTTCCTACGTTACCGGGAAACCTTGCTGGTGCCTATAGGCACCACCTCGCCCACTGCACTTTTATCACTTATCACACAGCGAAATCAGTTTATTTTATGCTAAATGAGTGATATACGCAAACTTTAGTAGGTTTATTCAAGTATGTAATAAAGTAAAATCTTTAAATTTGATTGTTTTTTGTTTTTTTTTTGTTTAAAACTTAAACAAATGTTAACTTTTTTATCATATATAACCTTATATAGTTCAGTACCTAGGTGACCGAGCTTCGCTCGGAGTTTTTGGTAAAAGTACAATTTTCTTTTTAATTTAGCTTAAAAACAAGAAAAAACTAGAAACTTAAATAAATAAAAAAAAACACAAATAAAAACTTTGTGTCCGATTGGGATTTGAAAGTCAATCTATGATAGTCAATCTTGCGCTTTGGCCGCTTGACTACAATGCTTATATCCAAGCGTGCGAAATTATTAACATATTTTGCGTGGAATAATGCGAAAGAAAACCTAAAAACTCGAAAATACGTGTTTTCCCAGACATATGAGTAATCTAGATTGATTTTTCGCCCCCGTAAATACCCCACACCAAATTTCAGCGAAATCGTTAGTCGTTTCCAAGATCGCCGGTATAAATAAATAAATATATAAGAATTACTTTTTGGAAAATCTTATTAAAATAAACATTATTATCGATATAGAGGCTGAATCTATAGTTTTTAGAATTTTTGTCTGTCTGTCTGTCTATTACCGTATCACGGAAAAACCACAGGAGGGATTTTGATGAAATTTGGTATGATGACAGCTGGTTATCCGAGTCAACATATAGGAAACTTTTTACTGCGGGAAAATATCTCATCTCTGAGAAATCTATACTACTCTTTAAAACGTAAGTAGGGATGAACCCGAGCGGAGCGAGGGTGAGTCGCTAGTTCTTAAATAAAAATATGAATATATAATGTATAACAACTTTCATTTTATACTATACATACTTGAATTTAATTTACCACTAGAACCCCGCTGGTGCTTATAGGCACAACTTCCTACGTTACCGGGAAACCTTGCTGGTGCCTATAGGCACCACCTCGCCCACTGCACTTTTATCACTTATCACACAGCGAAATCAGTTTATTTTATGCTAAATGAGTGATATACGCAAACTTTAGTAGGTTTATTCAAGTATGTAATAAAGTAAAATCTTTAAATTTGATTGTTTTTTGTTTTTTTTTTGTTTAAAACTTAAACAAATGTTAACTTTTTTATCATATATAACCTTATATAGTTCAGTACCTAGGTGACCGAGCTTCGCTCGGAGTTTTTGGTAAAAGTACAATTTTCTTTTTAATTTAGCTTAAAAACAAGAAAAAACTAGAAACTTAAATAAATAAAAAAAAACACAAATAAAAACTTTGTGTCCGATTGGGATTTGAAAGTCAATCTATGATAGTCAATCTTGCGCTTTGGCCGCTTGACTACAATGCTTATATCCAAGCGTGCGAAATTATTAACATATTTTGCGTGGAATAATGCGAAAGAAAACCTGAAAACTCGAAAATACGTGTTTTCCCAGACATATGAGTAATCTAGATTGATTTTTCGCCCCCGTAAATACCCCACACCAAATTTCAGCGAAATCGTTAGTCGTTTCCAAGATCGCCGGTATAAATAAATAAATATATAAGAATTACTAAAATTCAATAAAAATAAAAGTCGATTTTATTTACTAAAAATGTTCCTAAAAAGTCTCTTACTTTCTCTTACTCATTCACTTTTATTATTTTTACACTAAATATTATCTTTAGTATTTTACAACTATAAATAGATAAAATAATAAGAAAATAAAATTTACAGAACTACGATAATAAGTAGTCTAGTATTTTTTTATTGATTTTTCCCGCAGCGCGGCATGTATTACGTAGTACAGTACCGCGAGAGGGGGACTACTTGAGATTTAGGTCATAAAAAAAATACTTTATGACTTCAAGGGGCTAATACAGTTTTTGAAAATAACTTATGCAATAATACATTTTTTTTGTATTGTTTAAGCATGAATTCTCTTCCTCTTGAAAGAAAGATAACATAATATAAGCTTATTTTTTTTTTAATCTGTTACTTATATTTACTTACTGTCATTTATTTACCAATAACGAATTATAATTTGTATACTATTTTAAAACATCATGTATTATTTTAAAACATTATTTCTTTGGCTTTATGTTTAATTATGTGACACTGTCTATAACATTTCTTAGTCTGAGATAAAATACAATATTAATCTTCAAAACATCCAATAGAACTTGTCGTCAGTTTCACTAATAAGTCATTTATGGCATAAATAGGTTCATTCATTTTATTAAACGTTACAGCTTTAAGATTTCGCAAATCAGCCATTTTATCGAAAACAAATTTATACTTGTTATACATGTACAGACCATCTTTAGTGCATATAAATGTTCTGGAATACGCGTCAGTGGCTATAGCATTTACAATATGTTTTTCGTGTGTATTTATAGCACGGGTGCCTAATTTCACTCTATACAACATTTGATTTTCTGTGAAAAATATATTACCGTCATCATTTATAACTAGTCTGTCCATTTTAACTCCACGTAACTCCGACACAGGCATGGCATGGCCGTCTTCGAATTTAAACGCTTCTTTATTCCCATTTATGAAGTATAGGACTTCTTTAAAATGCATAGATATAACTTCGTCGTGTAGAGGCAGTCTTTCTGCTTTTAAATTATTTATTTTGTATAAGCCATCCATGCCACCAACATACACTTTTCCATAAAATTGATCGACCGCTAGAGCTGTAGCGTTTCTTATACCATCTATTACAGTTGCTTTTTTAGTGTTCAAATCGAAATGTGCGACACGCCTCGATAAAGTCCTATCCAGATCATCATAAGTGAAATAAACTGAGTTATCATTGCGACTGATTACTAAATCGTGTAAATTATTTATGCCTTCTTTGACAATTTCCAAATTATAGAATCTGTTATCTATGAAGATGCCATGACACCGTTTATCTGCAAAAGTCACGGCCGCAAGAGCCGCGAATACTATCAAAATCTTCATTGCCCCTGAAAAATAAAAATATTCTATTATTTTTTCGGTGTACGAATAATATATTTTTTATTCAGCCGATTATATCGGATGAATAGCAACAAAAAAAAATTAAATATAATTTAATAAAATTTAAATTATTCAAATATAAATTTAATAAATTAAGAAAATTATCCCTAATGTTAAAATAACCGATAGAATTCTCTTTGCCTCCTTGGTGCTCCACTTGTTGATGATAGCATCCCATTAGAAGAGGAAAAAAAATTTTTTTTCTAGACAATACCATTAAATTGGGTTCTTTAATCTCACGCTGCCTATACCACCTTAAATACTTTCACTTTTCGTTCCAAACTTTAAACTTAACGTAAAATATTCTCCATACAAGCCCAAATTCCTAGCCTAATCCACAAAATGGATGCCAACTTAAGAAATTATTTATTGCCGCCAAGCAACAATGATTGCATTGTTATGTTTCGGTTTGAAGGATAAGGTAGCCAGCGCAATTACAGGCGAGAGGCATATCATCTTAGTCGTCACGGTGACAACGCACCTGCGGTTCTGCATTTTTGTTACTTAAAACTTAAGTGCATGAACCGTAGGTGTTATGGGCGACAGGTACTGCTTTCCATCAGGTGGTCTGTATTCTCGTTTGTCACTGAATCTTATAAAAAATAATTAAAAAAAAAGGATTTTTTTTCTTAATCTTTCGATGAATGTTCATGGACCCAAGGATCATTACCTATTAGGAACGGTAGCATCGTTTGAGACTTTCAAGTTTCTTCCTTCCTCTGACTTTCTTCTACTTTCAAAAAGCTGAAAGGGCTATCTTTTCAGCTTTTCACACTTCTGATCACGAGAACTTTGTTCTCAAATATTGAAATCAAACTAAAACATCACTTATGCTGTAGAAGTCTTAGAAAAATGAAAGTCAAAATAACATGATGTTGACATTCCAATCAATCCCATACAAAAACGAAAAATGAGAAATTACGAGTATACTCGTATTATGAGTTATACCTATCATTGATATGGGATTTTATTATTTAGTAAACTATGAACATATTACGTACATACATACATATGTACGTCTATATACTATTATGGTATTGTTATTTATTTGAAAGACTATTCTTTACTATAAAGATGTATATCTCATAATATACCTAATTACAGTAATAATCAAAATTATTATCTTCATTCACATTCTCAGAATATAATTTGTTCTTGAACTGCCTGCAGTTACCTATTATAATCATTATATACATATATCTATCATTTACATACCTGACTTGCGACTCACCCTCGCTTCGCTCGGGTTCGTCCCTAGGTACGTTTTAACGGTTAGTGATTTCCATACAAAATAAACAGTCCAGAACTTTTTGATTTTCCAGCTGTTTTTTTTTTGTTTTCGATAAAAAAAATATATTCAAACCACCCCTAACAAACCCCCAATACAACAAAAAAAAAAATATTTAAATCGTTCCAGCAGTTTTTTAGTTTTAGCGAGACTAACGGTCAGTACCTAAAATTAAATTAATTGCAAGAAACAAATCATTTGTTATGAGACAATAAAATGATGTTTATATTGATTTATTTCCGGACAACGGATACAAAAGGTCAAAGAGTGCTCTAATTTAGTATATTCATGTGTTTTGTCAAAACAAAACAGTTTTGATACTCTCAATTTTGTTTTGTTAGTGACCTTGATCGACCGTGACGCCATATTGGAAAATTAGTACTGAAAAGTAGTTTTCGGAAAAAAAAATGGTCTCTAGAGCTAAGCTGAACTAATCTCAAAAATAGATTTTACAATTTAGAACACGAAATTCCTTTTATTTGTATCAAACATTTTTTAATAAGTCAAATAGTTCTTACCTAATCTTTTACTGGTTTTTATAAGAATCGAGTCAAGGGAACATGAACAATGTATTAAATAATCGAAACTAGGTAGTAGGTAGTTTTGGAAAAGCAAAGAACTCTCATTAATGTGTCATGAAATAATGAATGTTTAATAATAATATTATGTCTTGATTGAACTTAAAATAACAATTATAATTATATATTTGGTCTCAAAAATTTAAATTTAATATTTAAATAACCAAAGCAAAGTATTCTTTTGATAACAAACTTTGCTTAATGATTTGTTGCTTTTTAAAGTTTTAGGATGCCAGACGTCTATTGTCTTGAACACAATAATATTTATTTCGCTTATGTCCCTTAGCATGAAAAAGACAACATATAGATAGTAGAGAGTAAGCATAGAGTAAGAAAGAGATAGAAATACCAGATGTAAATGAAATAAAGTAAGGTATATTTAAGTTGAAACTTACCCACTAAAAGTTTTTTTATAACAACAATCAACAAACGTCACTACTTTACAATGCACAACTACTTACTGAGTTTACAAACGTACATATGTTAGCCTGTTAGGTAGGGAAGTGAAACGTATCAATATATCTTTCATCATCACAACATTATATAATATGGTCGTGGGTTTGAGGCCACAAATAACAATGTATGTCAAGTAAGAAAAAAATTATTTGAAGTCATTCCTAGTACCATCTGTAGTCGAATTTTAACTAATAGAAAATATTCATATCGCTTATAATTTGTTCAAATATTTATTTTAAATCGAATCTTTACTAACCGGTCACTATGTCCATAATTATTTTCTTGTTTAATCTTACTTGAAACGATATATAAAATCTGTTAAATTTGCGCGGAAAAAAAAAACCTAAGTATATTCAGTACCATTGTTTAGAATAAAATGTAGGTAACATCAGAAGCTCTGACAACAGATTTGTATTATAGATATTTGTACGGTATTTGTATTGAACATATGAAAAATAGTGGTGATTGCTACGGAAGAGAAAAAACAGATTTTTATACTATACAAGAGTATACTAGTGACATGCGCGCACGCAAACGGCGGCGGTGTCTTAACAGCTAAAAAATAAAACGCTTCCCAGCCTTATTCAATCCAAGATTCACAGCAAATATAAAAGATGTATGCCATAGCATGTTAGTATACTATGTTAGTACGTTAACGTGTTTCCCTATTTTTAGTCGCTTTTCACGCAGTTGTTTTTTTTTGTTTTTATAATTATTGATTTCTTTTTATACCTTGCTATGACAATGTAAATAATTAATCAAAATATATACGATTATATTTAAATTTTAGATTATATATGAATGTGTATGTATTCAGGTATACATACACATTCACTATTGTGCATGTCGTTATACCTATTAAATTTATTTAAATGCAAGTAAAAGGTGAGTTAGCCTTTTGAATATTTAATCGAGAATCTCGAGTACTAAGTTTCTTTATAGACGAGTAAACTGGTATATTTTTTTTTGCTGTAGATTTAGCTATCTGTATTAAAGTTTAATAAGTTGATGGAATATTATAGTAATTACTAAATTACTAATTAACAAATATTAAATTACAGTATAGTTACTACGTTTTGTACCACAAGATTAGAAACTTTTCGCACTTCTTACTTACCTATGTCATGTCTATTTTTACATTGTCTATGGTATGAAATAAAATTAATCTTAAAAAACTATAGGTATTAATTAGGTTTTCTAGAATAAAAAAAACCTAATCATTACAATATAACGCCGGGAGAGAGTCTCATCCATGGAGATAATACACATAGAGTATAGGCAAATAACACTCAGCACTGTAAGTGGCGGTAAGGCGTAGGGAAAAAAAGATAGAAAATATGATCTGTCTAGTTTCTATCTTTGTTTTATCCGCTCGACGTTTTTCTAAAAATATCTTAATATTTGTAATAAATTAAAATCATACTTTATAAAATTATATTTTATTTTCGTTTTTTATACATTTAATATAACTTAAACCTTGTATATATTATCACGCACGCAATTTAATGATTCAGTCTTCTTTTTTAATTATCATTCTGTACTTACCTACATATTATTATTGCAGTTTGCAATGAAAAACAAAACCCGGACAGGCCAAACATTGTCGAATTTGGCCGCAACCACAAAGCCTGACTGTGTCCGGCTTTATCCGGATGCCTGGCAACGCTAACTAAATATATTTAAAAACTACATATAGGTATTTAAAAAAAGTATAAATAAAACTAATAATTATAGATACTTCAAAACTTTTCAACTTAATGAAATAGTCGATTTTACCTGTACCAAAGAAATCTCTCTAAATATTTATAAATTCTCACGATTTGTGCTGTATTTTTTTTTCTTTGATAATGTTTTTCTTAAATAATTATTATTTGTTACAAAAAACAAAAATATGCAATATTTTTAAGAAATTAAAAATTTCGATCAAAATTATAGCAATGGATATTGTTATTTATCATTATGTATTTCGCATTAACTCATTCATAGTGCTGCCATTATACATATTTCTCTGTAAGTCTAAGTTCTTTAAAAATTAGAGTAAAAAGTAATATAATATAAAAATCATTAAAATACACTAAAGATTGAACAATTATCAACAGTATCGGAGTTTCTCATGTTTATCATTCGTACTACATAATTAATACCTATTTAGAATGAAATGTTAAAAATATTCATATAGTTTTATAAGCACCAACATTAGATATACACTGGATTAATTTAAATATTACGTGAGAAAAGAAAATAAGAAAATAATAAACTTTTATAAGTTTAACATTTGAAATGCGTGAATGGTTATATTTAATCTGGCAACATTCAATTAAGCAAATCAAACATCAATCTCCGTTGCTCATTGGATATTGCCTTTGCCATAGAGAACTAGGTACTTTTTTTTTCTTCTATGGCAACTAGGTACTTAATAAATATAAGGAAATTGGAGCTCATTGCTCAATGAAAGTTATAAAATATTGACAGTTTTTTTATGTCGCGCTTCTACTGATAAGTGTGATAAATTACAATGAATTAAATTCTATAGTACTAAATTTTGTTATTCAAATTTGTTATGTAAATATTTACATTTGAATTTAATTTAAATACCCACATAATATTTTAAAAATCACTGTGTTTGCATTTAGTTTTGGTGGAGAATATAATTTGTTATGTGCATTTTGGAATATTTATAAACACGTAAGTAATTCCTTTTATTCTTTATTACTGATTAAAATTGTTAATAGTAACATATAAAGTTAAGTCTAAATTTTAAAGGAAAGCTTTAATATATATATCGATTTTTTCAAGTTTTTACTTTTCCATTTTATGAAGAGATCTATATTTTCATCTTTTTTGGCTGTCGTCTCTTGCGTAGAATATAATAAATGTACGCTGAATATATTTTTATTTTTTAATAAATTCAGGAATTTATTAAAATACTCCTTCAAAAGTTAAGCTAAGATTGAGTATTTTTATTATTGAATTTCATAAAAATGATAAATAAACGACTGGTTAGAGATATGATTTTTTTAATTGTTGTAGGTATTTTATATTTTGAATGGTACACATAAGAATAAATATGAGTACAAAACAATATTGTTATTATTTGAGTAATGAAGAAACAAGAGATTTTTTTATATTCACTACTCTTTCTTTTGTAGAGTAACTCGAAAGAAGTTAGAAATTTTCAACATCAATGTAAACAATGCCGTTACTGATTTATTTATTCTAGTTATGTATTATTTACATACTTGACAACTTTCATCCTGACTTAAATTTTTGCAGTAAATAATATCCCACAGGACCCACATAATTTACCAGAATTAATAGTGTTATTTAAAGTTCAATTTGCCAAGTTATATATATTCAAACTGCTAAATATGTAATAGTTTCTACATTTTTAATGCAGTAATAATGCACATTTTTAAAGAAATTATTTCAAAGAGAGGTTTTTTTGATTTAAGATTAACGTCTTTGAAATATTGAAATTGTTAATATTTTACAACATTTATATCTTAACTATACTGTTAACAATTTATGTTATAATATTTCTTATTTTGAATTATCACTTTATTACTTTTTGCCCTTGTAAAGCTATTATGGTAGAAATTTACGCTCTAGAAAATCTTTAGACATTTTCAGTTTTAATTCGCGTTTAAAATAGATTTGTTGTGCTTGAGATTGTTACATATTTCATGCTATTGATGATTTTATATTTTTACAAGTAATTTAATGAGATGAGTTCACATTTTAAATTAATGTTTTTCATTTTCATACATAAGTTGTGTCATTATAGATACATCTTTTATATCAGGTGTGGGTCTGACACACATTTTGTATGTATTTCATATATGTATGTTCCTTTGAGATCTTTATATTTTTGATTCATGTTCATTTAAATAGTTGTATGTCTGAAAGCAGTGTGTCATGTCATGTCATGAAACCGACCGACCAAATCTACCGACCTTCATTTAGCAATTTCACAGACCTGTGACCTTCATAATTCTAAAATTTACATTTTGCTTCCAATAGGGACTATGAATAATATAATGTATTTTGTAATGGTCCTAACAAATGCTGTTTCTTAATTTACATTTCAATGGTAGACGGACAGTGTTGGTATTCCAAAGTTTAAATATAATAGATGTTTGCAGTAAAAGTTTTTCAAAACCTATAGGAATAACATCTATATATAAAACTTATGTTAGGCGATTTTTTTAACTGTCATAATTCTTTTAATTCTAATAAATATAAAAATGCCTGAAAAATGAAATTTGAAGATACAAAAAATTTATGAAGTAAAGGTGAAAAGGTATTATAAATGCGAAAGTTTGGATGGATGTTTGTTACTCAATCATGCCAGAACGACTGAACGGATCTGGGTGAAATTTGGCGCAGAGATGGAACAGCACATAGGTTACTTTTTATCCCGGAAAAATAATACGGTTCCCGTGTATTTTTGTATTGTGTGTTGTTTTTGTTTTTCACTAAGGACGAAACCTAGCGTAGCAGCGCGAAGGTGAGTCGCTAGTCTTACATACTTCTAGAATCTAGTCTTCTTAAAAAGGTCTAAGAATATATTGAAGTTAATAGCTTATAAAAGAGGAAGATGTGTAATACAAGAAGTCGTTTCGTCGAAAACTGTAAAACCGTGAGAAACAGTGTAAACTGTCGAGTTTCTATACAAGTGAATTATTACAGCACATTATTTACCGAAAAATTGATTTTTCGTCAAAATTGTAATTCTTAATTTCGCGGAAGTACTTTTCGTAATCGTAACACGGCTTACATTGAAAAATGAAAAAAATACTATAAAACATGCACAGACAGAGAAGTTAAAAATAGATTGAGTGAAAGAAAATGACTTTTTCTGCAATGCAGATAATAAAAACTTGGTTGAAACTAGCCATTGACGACACGTTTGGCTCGGTTTGTAGTGACCCTACTTGCTTTGCCAGTGGTCGCGTGTTTGAGTCCCGCTGGAGGCATTCATTTGGGTGATGATCACAAATGATTATTATATGTATGTAGCTTACCATAAAACTAGATAGTGTTGTGTGTTAATGTCACAATATACCTATATAGTATATCTTT
This sequence comes from Argynnis bischoffii washingtonia, assembly GCA_033884665.1. Classification (NCBI taxonomy): domain Eukaryota; kingdom Metazoa; phylum Arthropoda; class Insecta; order Lepidoptera; family Nymphalidae; genus Argynnis; species Argynnis bischoffii. The sequence goes on from JAEMGE010000029.1 coordinate 8,310,332, forward strand.
TCTGCATAAACTCTTGTAAAAGGGATTAGATTAAATTGATATCATAATAGTTACTTCAAAAAATGCACAGCTTCAAAGTTATGTACCCTAAAAGTTATTGTTCCACTCCTATGGTTTTCCTTTAATTTCAAACTGTTGTTAAAAAAAAACAGAAAATCGGCTTAAGCATTACGTAAAATACACAAAACTCGACCATAAATATCAAAAATATTTTCCGTAAAAAATAATTTGTTTACAATATTGCAATACAATAATTACCACACATTTACAATACAATAAGTCCCACACATTTACATCTGCTAAGTATTCCGCTAACTATACTAATACACCTCCTGGTTAAATTCTAAGAAATCAATTGTTAACTGGCACACCGGTGTGCCCGCGACTCTCGACAGGTTAAAAAAAGAGGTAAAGTTTGCAAGTTTGTGAGCTTGTGAGGTTGTAGGGAGGGGGTAATCTCTGGATCTACTGAACTGATTTAGATAAAATTTTGCAAGAAGATAGTTTGATACCCTGGGAAGGACATAGGATACTTTATATCCCGGAACTCATCCCTTAAGGGGGTGAAAATGGGGATGAAGTTTGTTTAAGGAATCAACCCTACGACGAACGACGGGACGAACCCGAGCGAAGCGAGGGTGAGTCGCTAGTTCTATAATAATCGTAAAAACTTAGTCATACATTTAATTAAATAGAAATCATTTAGTACCTATTTTTATTGTAAGATAAATTATAATGAGCTGTGTTTCTGAATAACGCAAACAGGAAAATATTTTAGGTACTTTCCTGCAGATATTTGAATTTTTTACTCGACAGCGCGACGCAAAGGAGGGTAATGTGTTCATCAGTCTATGTATATATGTATATTTGTTTGTTCGTTCCTATGTGGCGTTCTAGAGACCACAAGCGTGGCCCGATTTTCATGATTCATCTTGATAACGCGAGTATCATAGGCTATATAAAAATAGTTAAAATTTAAATGGCGGATTTGAGGCGCTAATTTGTGTGTCTTTAAACAAAAAAAATCTTCCAAACCAACGAGAAAGGGGTATCAAAATATAGGTTTTTAAGAAGTGATCCTAAAAATATATACAACTTATATTTTTAAAAGTTATTTAGGATAAAAAATGTTAAATTTTACTTCAAATGTCTAATTGGCAAAAACTAAAAAGCTGTAAATAAAAAATAGATTATAAAAATAAAAAAACCCGACTGTATAAAAAAAAGCTAACTAACAAGATGAAATTAAATTGGCGAAGGAATAGAGTATATACAGTCTGAGACATACATAATACATACATAATTATATACGTACATCTTGCGGCAAGGATGAAACGTATATGTCTCCGACTGCATAATATTTTATTCCTTCGTCAACTTCTTTTCATCTTTTTAGTTAGCTTTTACGCAGTCTGGTTTTTTATTTTCATAATATATTTCCTTGCATAGCATTATGCTAGCACTCGGTGACCGCGGGTAGGTGATGTACCATGCGGGTTGCTCTTGGTACTTCTCTGAAATCAGAGTGGACAGTGGAACCCTTGGTTTTTGTGGTCTGCTTCTTCTTCTGTGCTTGAGTGCGCAAGTGATCCTGCGACGTCCCATTAGGACCGCGATGGTCCCGTTGGGTTTCAGTGGGTAGTACTGGTTTTTTTACCCGATGAGTCACCACATAACCTAAAAGGTCTACTACTACCATTGGGTACCTAACAGTAGCCTATAATTCAAATCATAATCTATCTGTTCAACTAAATCTGTCCAGCAATTTTAAGAAATCTTGAATTGTAACAAACGTACACACATACAAATTTCCACATTAATAATAGTAGTCCGAATATTACATTCCTTTAAATTTTATAAGTCTTTATATGAAACAAAGGTATTTATACAATTTGCGTGACACGATCTTAAATTCTATGGGTATTATATTTACATATTAGTATTGTTAATTGTTTGCGTTCGTCGACAATACTTTTGAGAGGGGATTCCCACTTCCGTATACTTTTATTTAAGTTGTAAACACCTGGCAATCGTGACTCTCAATGAAAGAGTAACGTTTGTGGTTTGAAACGTGTTATTAATCTTTTTAATATATGTATATTTTGGTATTTTTTAAATTGACAACTTTTTTATTTATGAACAGATTGAAATAAAACAAACACTAAATGTTAAGTAAAGCTTTCAACAATTTATTAGTGAAAACTGCACCCAAATCGGTTAAGCCTTTTCTGAGATTAGCGCGCACAAACGCACAAACAGACAAAATTATAAAAATCATTGTTTTGGGTTCTATTGCGTTAATAATGACCCTCAATGATAGTTTTTCTCAAATATCTTCCATGTACAGACAGCGAACAGTTGCACTTTTATTATATACATGTAGATTTAGAACCCCTTTAGTCCAGTCAAATAAGGATGTAACTTCGGAATCGTAATAATTAATAAACTTGTTTAGGTCTGGTTTTATTTAGTATTTATGGACTTAACCTTGCTTCGCTTGAGCGCGTCTTTAGTTGTTAAACAGTCGCCTATATGTTACTCCAGGTCATGATCTATCTGTATATTAAATTTCATCCAAATTTGTCCAGCTCTTTCAACGTGAAGAAGTAACAGCCTGTTTGAGAATTTAGCGGTTTATGTACTTAAAAGTTTACACAAGTTTATGTTACAGAACTTGTAGTATTATTCAAATCATTTGTTATTTTTAGGTTTGTAAGTACCTGGGCGACCGAGCTTCGCTCGGAGTTCTTGAAAGATTGTATATTTTACATTAAGTGACTAAGTGTTACTGAGAAAGTTGTATAGATGTCGCGATAAGAACAATTTTCTTTTTAATTTGGCTTAAAAATAATTTTACATTAAGAGGATTGTGAAGCTAAATAAAAAAAGTAAATTCCCATACAAAAAGCGATAACGTTTTCCCCCCCATTAACATAGTCTAATTTTCATAATTTTTGGAAATGTTGTAGATATAATGAAAAACTAGGTCCGTACGTTTTTATTTTAAAGAAATATTGCGTATGATAGAAGTTATTAGCATCTAAATATCTGTATTTTTGACGTAAAAACTTCCTCGAGCGTTTTTATTTTTTTATAATTAAACTAAACTGAATTACTAAAAAAGGAAAACGTACAGACCTAGATTAAGGTGTACTGAATCTAATGAGACCAAAATTGTCTCATTTCTTAAATGTTTAGGGGGGTAAAAACGTTATCGCCCAAAACAATATTTCAAACAGGAATGTAGGTAATTGCCTCTAAGATTTGCAACTCTCTCTATCGCACCATAAGGGTTGGCAAAGCGAGCGATATGAAACAGATAGCATTTTCTTAAAAACCTACTCGCGCCGTGTATCGCCACTTCACAATCCTCTTAAGTGACTAAGTGTTACTGAGACAGTTGTATAGATGTCGCGATAAGAATAATTTTCTTTTGAATTTGGCTTAAAAATAATTTTACATTAAGTGACTAAGTGTTACTGAGAGAGTTGTATAGATGTCGCGATTAAATTTTGCGTAGAATAATGCATAAGAAAAACGCATGAAAACTCAAAAATACGCGTTTTCCCAGACATGTGACTAATCTAGATCAATTTTTCGCCCCCGAAAGCCCCCATATACCAAATTTCAGCAAAATCGTTAGAGCCGTTTTCGAGATCGCCGGTATAAATAAATAAATAAATAAATAAATAAATAAATAAATAAATAAAGATATAAATATACAAGAATTGCTCGTTTAAATATGTATATAAGATATTATCGAAAATGTATTAAATATCTGTCAATGTGAACAATACAATGTGTACACGTGACTTGTGTATTATAAAACAATATGTATTATTATATCTTAGGTAGGTACATAATTCATAGATATATGATGTAATGAAATACTGTTTACGTTGTTACTTACATTGTGGTTGTTATAAATAGAATATAGGTATGATAATATTACCGTTTGTGATTCTTAGGCCAGATCCACACTATAGAGCCGTTTGGTTTGTTCTCAGTCCGGTCCTGGCTTGGTAAAATCTTATCACATTCACATAATACAATCAGGTTTCTATCATGATTCAGTTTTAATTGTCAATAATCAAAGTCGGATGTAAATAATATATGTCATGAAAAGATCGGCCAGTGAAATTATTTTCGTTGAATCGTTGCGTCGCGGTCGGTTGAAAATCTTCTCGTTTTTCGTCGTTTAATTTGTTTTTAACGTTATTTTAAAACGAATAATAAAACCTATAAAATATATGCATATGTTATTGAAACAAAATTGTATTCAGCCCTTTTTAACGTCCGTCCGTTTTTAACGTAACGTTAAAAAGGGCTGAATACATAACGTCCCACTGCTGGGCACGGGCCTCCCTTCAATACGAGGGTAATTAGGTCCACCACGCTGGCCAAGTGCGGGTTGGCAGACTTCACATGTCTTTCGAAAACTTGCTAGGTTTTCTCAGACATGCAGGTTTTCTCACGATGTTTTTCCTTCACCGTAAGGCAAGTGGTTATCAAGTTAGAAAATGATTCGCATATAAAAATATCAGAGGTGCGAGACCCGGGATTTGAACCCGCTTCACTCTTTTTCCCAAGCGAACGCGTTACCACTGGGCTATCACTGCCTATCAACATAGATAAAACAAAATTATTTAATAGAAAAATATATGTATGTAATACATGTTTTTAAATACCTATTTTGTTTCAGATGGCAGTATCAATGTCGAAAAGATGGTATCGTTCAAGAAGAAATCAAATCATAATTATAATAGTTTTTATATTTTCCATCCTCTATTATATTTCTTTAAGCGACAGTCTGAATCGGGAGCAAGACTTAAATCTTACTAGGAGGTAAAGTATTATTATATTGTAACATAGTAATCGCCCGTAGTTAGTACCTTCATTACACCCTATATTTTAGTATTTTTTTTTATTTTTAACACTATATAGGGACCAGAATAAGATTGTATATATTACAGTTAAAACCCGATTTTAGTTAAAACTAGAATTTTCTATTATTCAAAAAATATTATCAGTAAAAACTAGTTCTAATTAGAAAAACGGGTTTTGAGAACGTGTTTTGAACGAAAAAAATGTTTATATAGTTACTTCTTTATATATAGGCCTCAAAATTAAGAGAAATGAGCATGGGGGTTCTGGGTTTAAAATTAAAAAAAAAACCTAACGAGAAGGCTAAGGCGGGAGCGTAGCAATTCTCGATTTAGCCTTTCTATCCATTTCTTAACCCAACATTTTTTTTAATGTTGGGAAATGGCGTTTACACATACCACCTGTATACACACAGGTGGTTATGTGGGACTCACCGGTTGGAAAAACCAGTAATACCCACTAAAACCCAACAAAACCTCCCCTGCCTAAATAGGCGGGCCGGATCACTTATGCACTCAACCACGACACCCCGACGGCAGGTAGGACCACAATAACTATGAGGTGGCTTCAACGGTCCACTTTGCTATCAGAGAAGAACCAGGAGCAACCCGTATAGCACACCGGCCACCGAGATGCCCACCTGCCTCCCGGTGCGTTTCTTGGCTTCGCATCCAGCTTGATTGCCGGACGCTAATGAGACCCTAAACACACATATGTATGTATTAGAAAATTGAAACTTACAAGGAAACAATCTTTTACCCTGATGCTATCTTAACTAAGGTTTTAGTAAGGCCTAGTTTTATATAAATTTTAATATAAATATTCTAGTTTTAACTAGTAAGTACTAGTTGCAAGGAAGTCATTTAGTAAAAACTGGTTTTAAATAGAGAAAACGTGTATTAGCAAAAAAACGGGTTTTATCTGTGACTTGTACTTTCTTTAGTATATTTCGAAATATTTTTCTTTGGTTTTAAAATTTTATTTCACCGAACTGATTTAAAATTGATTTGACTTGATTTCGCATGGTTTGATTAACGCATACGGTTAACGCATATGGTGGATAAGTAGCGTTATCGATAAGTTATCTAATAGATTATATTATTTCATACTAGCGGCTCAACCTCGCTTCGCTCGGGTTCTTCTCTAGGAAAACAAAAACAAACCTATTCCACGGGAATCGTACATTTTTCCGGGATAAAAAGAAGCCTATGTGTTATTCCAGACTATAATCTGTCTCTATGCCAAATTTCATCCAGATCCGCTCAGCCGTTCTGGCGTGAAAGAGTAACAAACAGACATCCATACATCCATACTCACATACAAACTTTCACATTTATAATATTATTAGAGATACATACTCGTATAATATATTATAAATAATATAATTTCTAGCTATCTGTTCTTTTATTTTTTGAAAATTGTCTAATAGTTTGCTATGAAATATTTTAATGGTTTTGGTTGTTATGTTCTTTACATACAATATTTTAATTAGGTATTTTAAAAGTAAATAAAGGAAGAATAATAAATATGATAGGTATTTTTTTTTTTTTATAAAAAAAAAGAAAAGTAAATTTTTGTACTCAAGTCTGTCTTGAGTTAACTGCTAATGTATGTATATATCTAATATTTGTATGAATAATACATATATTCGGTCTGGGTAGATATCGAACCCGTGATCAAAGGCTTAGTACGCATTGCCCATAACATAATATAATATTTCTTTTCTAATGGGCTAAACGTTATCTTTAGATAGATCTTTGCTATAGTTTGTCTTTGTGAATGTATGTAGGTATGTATGTTTTTAGTTTTGTTTTTAATGATTTTTGCACCTATTATTTCATTTGATAAAATACACGTATGCTAGTTATTTATAATGGCGTCGGCACAAAAATGGCCTAACATACACTTAACTTATTTCAAAAATGTTATCCTCACCCGATTGAGCTGATATTTTGTATACATGTTTACTTTAGAATCTAATTTAGATGGTTATGTTTAGCTAAGTGACGTCATTCCAAAGCCAACATGGCGGACTTCCAAAAATGGCGGACTGTTTTTTTATTCACCACCATGATATGGATATCAAATGAAAGGGTTTGCTGAGAAGAATACGAATAAGTACCTAAAAAATAAAAAAATATCTTTTAATTAAATCCAACCCATTTACATTAACCATTTATTTATATGATATACAAGCTCGTTTTTAATTTTTTTTTTTTTAATATTAATTTAATAATATAATTTAGCACATGCTTAATAGGTATTATTGACTAGACCTAATGACCTACCTATTATAGGTTCTTTATGTCTTTAAGTCAATTGTCTTAACGTTAAGCCACTTTTGCACCGACAGTTTTAGATGGTGTGTGTCTGTTTCAACTGTTTTATTTATATGTTAAACCTTATACAAGAGCTTTCATTGATGCATCTATGCTTAATTATTAGCGACTCAAACTTGCTCCGCTCGGGTTCGTCCCTAGTTAAGTTTTGACGTTTTAGAGATGAGATATTTTCCCGCAGTAAAAAGTATCCTATAAATTGATCCGGATTATATCATTATACCGAATTGCATCAAAATCGGTCCAGTAGTTTTTTCGTAAGGCGGTCACAGACAGACGGATAGACATAAATTCTATAAACTATAGATTCGGCCTTTATATCGATAATCGATAATAATGTCTATTTCAATAAGATTTTCCAAAAAATATTTAATGTACAGATTCCGCATAGTTTTGACTTGCTTTTGTCCGTGGCTACGCCTGTGTGATTTATTTATTATGTCTTCGCTCCTAAGGATCATAGCGTTATGATAGTTTACATTTCCTTCTCGTATTCTTCTTGATAGATGGACCATCTATTGTATTCAGCCCTTTTTAACGTCTCAATGCTGGGCACGATCCCTTCAAGACAAGGGGGAGGTCCGTAGTCCACTACGATGGCCAATTTGTAGTTCCAGAAGTTAGCGCGTTTTAATAAAGTAAAAAATCTATTTAATCTGGTCTTTTTATAATCGTACAGATTTAAAGTTACTTAATAATAGTATATTTATATACATATTTTATAGGAAAATTCAAATCTATCTATAGTGTCTTAGGAACAAACCCCATGACTCTTCAAAACATCCTTCATTCACTAGTGAAACTTTATGTAAAAATTAAGTTTTAGTCTTTAGTAAGACACAGACAAAATTATTACGGTGTAATTTTTCCTGTTAATAATTAATATTAATATTTTTCGGTCATTTCATAAATTTATTATTGTTTATCTAGAAGGCTTTGAAATTAATTAAAAATAATGATTCCGCCCTGGACGGCTTTTTTTTAAATTCATATTTAACTACACTTGAGGTATAACCTTTTATTAAAAAAGAATTAAGTAGACATCGCGTGATATACACACAAACAAACCTTTTTGATGAAAAATTGAATGCAGTAATTCTTTTTTGAAGTCGGGTAAAAACAAGGTAAAAGGTAAATGAACGTATAGCTTATATTCATTTGAATTAGGTTGCATCTATAATCTATATATATATAGATAACGTAATTTATATCAGTTTGTGGGCGTATGTATATGTTTTGGTTTTTAGCAGTAAATAATGAAGATAGCGTGGCTATAGAATATAATATATCGAGAGCAATATTAGTTTTAAAAAGTATAGCAGTCTTACTTTTTAACTGTATTTTTGAAGTTATACTTCTTTTAGGACGTTAGGAAAAAAATATGAGAGTAAAATTGTGCGCACACCGACAGCCAAAAAGCGACATGATGAAGTTAGCTGATAACTGTTTGTTGCCATGGTAACTGTTGTTATTGTCTGACAAGTGATATAATATAATATTCTTTCCTTATATGATATTCTATAAATATATAATTGTAATATGGCTAATATGCCTTATTTAATTATTTTATTAATTTATCATTCCTTATACAAACAGAGAGTTGTGACGTACGGGATGAAATCTTTAGCTATTTTTGTTCTGTACCGCCAGAGGTAAGACAGTGGTAGTCCAGTGGTAACGTGCTCGCTTGGGAAACCAAGTGAAGCGGGTTCAAATTCAGCGTGTTGGACTATGGCCTGATCCCCCTCGTATTGAAGGGAGGCCCACGCCCAGCAGTGGGACGTTAAAAAGGGCTGAATATAACGCCAGAGAATTATATTTTCTTACGTGCGTACATAAGTACACACACACGTTTTTTTTATACGTTCAGACCTTGTCTTTGTCTAGAGATATTTACCCATAGTAATGTGCCCCTTTTTTCTAATGATTCAAGATCAAGTTTTATACAGTAGCAGCTAAAAAGAGTGTAGTTATATTCGTATAGTGAGTTAATTAAAAAAATTATAAACAGACTAGTATTTATACATAAAGATATGGTTTTATGACCAATTTGATAACACATCTGTAGGTGTTTATATATGAACGTTTCTTGATAAGGTTTCTTAAATAAGAATGATTTTTTCAGAAACAATGTTTTTTTTTTGCTAATTTTTTTTATTATAATTAAAAAAAACGTACGTAGAAAAATACATTTAATTGCTTCTTTGAAATTGCATACGCGTTTTGATAAGCTCATTTTTTTTTGATTTGTCATTCAAAAAAAAAAAAAAAAGATTCCGACGAATTGCGAACCCCTTCCTTTTTGGAAGTCTGTTAATTAAATACGCCCTCTATCCTCTCAGCAGTCAGTGTCGTTCAGTTATCCCTTTTATTTAGGTATCCTTTTTGTAATAACTTGATGATTAGTATAAAGTACAAGGATAAAAAGTGTCCTTTGTCATTTAGGGATAAAGCCTATCCTATTATATTAAATGAAATAAGCTATATTTGTATATACCTAGTACTTGTAGGAACGGTTTAGTACTTCCTATGTTTTTACATTAATTTAACCTCAATACAATATAGTGTGGAAAATGAATTCATCAGAATTTCAATTTAGAAATATGTTTTGTATGAGTGCATATGAGCATCAATGAAGTTTTCATTAGTTTATCGATTATATTATTATTTATAATAATTAGACTGAAGTTTATTAGCTTTTAGCGGATTTACCTCTTATTATATATTTTTTATTTGGGTATTTTCATGAAATACGTGGCATGCGCTTTAAAACTGGTGATGGCGCTTAACTAACAAACAAACAAAAAAAACTAACTAATAAACGCGTATTATTGTAATTCTTTTGTCTCTTCTCCATTCTACGTGACATTGGCGAAGTAAATTTTGCTCAAGTGGCACGCTCAGCGTCCAAAAATACATTGATATACATATTTATATCAAAGAGTTAGGTGTATTATCTTATAAATATAATCAAAATAAATCTGATGATGATATTTATCAAAATCCTTTCCCTAGTTTTGGAAATAAAGCTTGTAGGTATAACCCTTTCTTTTGGCCGCAGTCGGGTAAATATATAAGAGCTGAATCCGCTATAAAGTAGAAGTAGTGTAGAAACATAAACAGACAGACATCATATATGTTTTTTTTATATAGTGAGTAGAGACGCACCTGTAATTGCTTGGTAATTTTTTATATCTTTTAGCACTACAATTAAATCTGAGCTTGAAAATTCTTTGCCTAAAGTGACAGAAATACCTCCGCCTAGTAATTTTAAAAGGTAATTCTTTGCTTTGTACAATCACTATCATTGCTTATGCTGCTTTATTTTTTCTACAAAAAAAAAATGATTTTCCATATACTAATTCAATTGAATATTTCAGTTTACTGAAAAAAATCTTTATATATGATATTAAATTTCTGTGAAATCAATTTAAAGTAACATAGTAGCAGACCATAGACATAGAAAGTGGACTGATTGTGAGTGTTTCTTTGCCAGCCGTCAGCTAAAAATGGCGGAAGGGCGCGACAGAGACAAAACGAATGTGCGGCCAGAAGTCTTCTGTATTCATTGAAAGACCGCACGTTTGCTTTCTCTTTCTAGTAGGTTCGAGTCCCGCTGGATTCATTTGTGTGATAAGCACGAATATTTGTACTCCAGTCATGGAATGTTTATATTTATAATATGTATGTATTTAAAATTGTATTTGTGTATCAACAATCTGGTATCCATGACACAAGCCTCGTAGCTTACCATGGAACTAGATGGTGATGTATGTTAATGTCCCAATATTACAGTGACTCATCTAAAAATTTGAGCCTGATAAATATCAGATATTAATTATCTGATATCTAGTTTAAATTTTAAAACACACATATTTAGATTTAAGAAAATATGAAAAAAAAAATATTTTATAGCATTTTTTTTTTATAATTACTTTTGTTTATATATATATTACTTTTTTTTATAATTACTTTTATTTATAATAGCTTGCCATTCATTGCATGCATTTCTTTTATGGTTAGCCCGGTCAAGTTCAAAGCAAAGTCTGTAACAACTATAACATGCTTTTGAGACATCTAACACCTTAGTCTCTCCCGTGACCATGATTGCTGTAAAGCAATCGAAACGTCGGGAAACAAAAATCAATCCGCGAAAAAATCCGAAAAGATAGTTTTATTTAAATGTCTCATATTCGCGTAAATCTAAGGAAGTATTAAGTTCAAAGCAAAGCAAAATTCATAACAAATCAATACCAGTAAAAAGAAAATATTTTTACTTGTATTACAGCTCCAGTGATGTTCTCGTACGAATTAATACTAATACTTACTAATATTATAAAGCTGAAGAGTTTGTTTGTTTGTTTGTTTGGTTAAACGCGCTAATCTCAGAAACTACTAATCCGATTTGAAAAATTCTTTTTTTATTAGATAGCCCGTTAACTGAGGAAGGCTATAGGCTATATATCACCCCAGAAAAATGTACGGTTCCCGTAGGATAGATTTGTTTTTGTCTAGGGACGAACCCGAAACGAAGCAAGGGTGAGTCGCTAGTATATTATATGCGGCGTACTTATGCACATAATGAAGAACACAACTTTTTCAACTTTTTGAATCGTTATAACTCAGAAACGGTGACACTTAGAAGAAAAAGTGTGAAGACAATTTTTATAGATAATTGCATAATCTATAATTAAAGTCTAACCTATTTTTATAAAACTTACCTTTGGGCTGAAAAACGTAAAAAAAAATCATATTTGCAAAATTTGACCTTGAATTTTTTTTTTGCAAATGTCGGATCGATGGGGACTTTTCACATTTCATTTATAATGGTGTTCTGAACACTCGTACTCAGCTCTATGGGTTTTTTTGTAACCTTGCATGTCTAACTTGACCGGGCTATGATTTAGTATTTATGGTATGTTATTATAGTTCGTTTTTTTTTAAGTTTTTGTGTACATTTCAAGAATGAATGCTTTAATTGAGTATTTTGTTTTTTTTTAGAGAAACGCTTATAGAGTAAGTATTTTTTTCTTTATATTATACCTAAGTAATAAGTATCTATGTATATATTTATCTATAATATATAGTTTCTAATGGCTTTATTTTTCCAAGGAATATTAAGGGACTCAATAGGTACGAAAAAATATTTTACATCATGTTTCATGAAATATCTATTGTTTTCACATATATACATGAAATATAGTATTTTATTTCTTTAGTTGATGTCACTTTTATTGGATTTGCTCGATCTGAGCGTGTTCGCCTTAAAATAGAATATTGCATGTTGCATGCAATGTTATTTTTTTGTCGCGTTAAGATATTATGTATTATGAACTGTCATATAAATATTTGTATTAACCATTCAAACATGTTATCATGTATAAACGATTGAGTAACAAAAACATGTGAAATCACAGAGCGATAATGATAATAATTTATAAATAATACGTTACAAGTGTATTGGTAGGTATCGGTGGCTTTGCAAATGGAAACAAGTACTTTCTAGTACCATAGCACTTTCATTATTGAATTCTTATATGGGATAGAAAATACTAATACGTAAATAAATAACGTTATTTTTGGCAAAAATTTTATATTTTAAATCTATTCATGCCATTTTAGTTTTTATCAATATCGCCCCAACTCTAAAGCATTTTTATTATTTCCTATGTGAAAATATAGGTTATACTAGCGACTCACCCTCGCTTCGTTTTTATTTTTTTTTTTGGTTTTAATTATTTTTTCGTGGGACCCTATTTTTTTTTTAAAAATAAAAGTAGCCTAAGTTACTCCTTATTACATGAGCTATCTGCCAGTGAAAGTCCCGTCAAAATCGGTCCAGCCGTCTCATAGATTAGCCGGAACAAACAGACAGACAGACCTAGAGGTATATGTACCCTGTATACATCCATATGCATTTAGTAAAAAACGGTTATTTTAATATTACAAACAGACACTCCAATTTCTATAGATATTTTATCATACTCGCTCACGTTCAAAAATAGCTTTATAAAAATCACTATATATACTTCGTTTTATTTCAATATTTATGGAAAGAAGAAAAATGGCCTTATACGTTTAAAAAGATACCTTTAAAGATTTCCTACTTTTTAGGAAAAATAAATAATTACTTAAAAAAATACTAACTTACATTTTAAATAAATCTATCTTCTCAGATTTTTTCACGGATTTATTATGATTTTTGATTCCCGACGTTTTGAATGCTTTACAGCAATCATGGTCTCACCCGTGAAAAGATAGTTTTATTTAAAATGTCAAATATTTGCTTAAAACTAGGAAAGTATTACTATCTTACATATTTAATACTTTCACAGATACATAGAAAAAAAGTTAGAGGAAGCACTAAAACAAGATAAAGGCACAGGATGTGTGATACCTAAGCTAGATCCCTTTGCCAAGGAAGTGACACAGTTTGACAAGGAAATGCCTAAAGTGGTTTGCCAAGGGACGGATTGGGTTAAATGTTATGTAAGTTTTATTTTGTATTAGCGATTTCTATTAGCGAGTAATAGCGAGGGTATGTATGCGTCTTTAGTGTCTGTGGGTGAATAATGCGTGTTCACTATATTTAAGTATGCAGGGGGATAATCAAACGTCCTAAGTTAAATATATTTATTATATTCACTTTAACTTAGTTATAAATATCCCTAGCACAATATATACTTTTAATAATAATATAAGACATAAGTGACAAACGAATCAGTAGGCGGTTACGGGACAAGTGGGGTTCGTGGCGCGATACAATTGCTATATTATAGTCAAAATGTGCGCGTCAGCACTGCCACTACACGTCTCTCAGGTTTTTTTTTATGGTACTCAGTGATAAACGAGCAGACAGCTCACCTGATGGAAAGCGATACCTGTCGCCCATAACACCTATACGCACATACCACCACTGTCGCACATACCACCAGCGCAATTACAGGCAAGAAGGCATATCATCTTAGTCCTCACAGTGACAACGCACCTGTGGTTCTGCATTTTTGTTACTTAAAACCTAAGTGCATGAACCGTAGGTGTTATGGGCGACAGGTGCTGCTTTCCATCAGGTGGTCTGTCTGCTCGTTTGTCACTGAATATCCAATATAATATATAGATAGCCCGTTAACTGAGGAAGGCTGTAGGCTTTATATGATCCCGCAAAATTGTACGGTTCCCGTGGGATAAATTTCTTTTTATCTAGGGACGAACCCGAAGCGAAGCGAGGGTGAGTCGCTAGTATTAATATACACAAACTATGTAGCAGTTTCTTCGAGCCATTATTATTATTCCCATAAAATATTAATTTTGTCACTATATATGGGTAGCAGTAGGTATGCCCTCGATACCTAAATCAATAATCGTTGAGTAATTTAAATAAAAATTATCGACTGAAAATAAAGGAAAAACAAAGTTAATGATTCGTGAGTTTAGTATAAAAATGTATGTTGTAAATTAATGGGAAAATTACAAGATTTTTATTGGATTTATGGTTTTTAATAATGTGTATTTCCTCTATTTTTAATTACAGCTTTCAATCGGTTTTTCAGAGATTTGACACGTTTTTTTACATAATCTTGTGTAATGGATTCCCATTCTTTCAATACGGCGCTTTTTAATTCTTGAATGTTGCTTGGGACTACTGTGCGATATCTAATTTTTCTTTTGAGATGGTCCCTACTTGCTCTATCGGATTGAGGTCAGGACTTCAGGCTGGCCAGTCAATGCACACTCCAATCTCTTGAAGATATTGCCTTACTGATGCAGCAATGTGTGGGCGAATCTTCATAATACTATGTCCCTTCGTCGACTTGTTCTCGTCTTTTTAGTTCGTTTTTTACGCAGTCGGGTTTTTATTTCTGCAATTTGTTGTACCTATATTTTTTATGTATATATACTGTAATAACTATGAGTTATGACTTTTGAGTGTTAAAAACCTTGTCTCTCCCTTGACTATTTTTGCTGTACAGTATTCGAAACGTCAGGATAAAAACAACAAGTTTTGATTGTGTTATTATCTATCTATCTAGATATATAAAAATCGATATGTGTAGGTATGTATGTTCCCTACGGACTCCAAAACGGCTGGAGCGATTTTAATGAAATTTTCAGGCAATATTTAAAGTAGCCCATTGGGTGATCCTGTGAAATTTGGTAGCGATCGGTGAACGCGGACGAAGCCGCGGATACTGCATAGTTATTTATACAAAACTTTAAACTTTCAGCATTCACAATGCAAAGTGGTACCAGAAATATTAGAAACAACAAAAGATATTGTTTGTAAATACAGTGACATTATATATGAAAGCGATCAAAAATATACCTTGGGGCCTTCCTTCGATGTTTATGGCAGTGACGCCTATGTGCTGACAAAAAGTGATCATGTCAAAGTGAAATGTACGGGAAAGCATAAGAACAGGTAAAAATATTTATATATATATATATATATATATATATGTAATTTATATTATAAAATAGCTAGTACTAGCGAACTATCCTCGCTTCGCTCGTGTGCGTCCCTAGGTAAGTTTTAAATTTTTTGAGCGAAACCCTAATTCTTTTTCTAAAATAAAAGTAGCCTAAGTTACTCCTTATGATATCAACTATCTGCCAGTGAAAGTTCCGTTAAAATTGGTCCAGCCGTTTCGGAGTATAGCCGGAACAAACAGACAGACAAAAATTTTAATAATTGTGTATATTTTAACAATTTTATTTATCTGTATAGATTGAAATTACGTAATAAAAAGTCTGTTTTGGGATTAAGGCCGTTTTGGCATTGAAACGTGATAAATTAACATACAATGTTAAACTATTTTTAGGCCTCATAGCAATAAATCTTTAGGGAACAATTGTTACACTACCGTTGTTGAAAGCATGTACCTAATATTTTCTATTCCTTATGAATATCTATATAATAAAACTGTAGAGGTCAAATGTCTGTATATAAAAAAATGCTAAAAATCGAGTCAGGGGGATGTAAGAAGAGAAATAGAACAAATCCAGATTTTTTTTCAATTTTTTTGTTGTTTGTCTGTTTGTACGGGTTAATCTCCGAAACTTTTGGACCGTTTTAAATGGAAATTTTGAATGGTGGTACGTTATATCCCCGGTTAACATATTAGATACTTTTCATCTCGGAAAATTAAAAGATTTCCCGTGGGATAGTTAAAAAACTATAGTAAATTATACAGCTTAGTACACAAAAGCTACTGATTGGATTTTAATGAAACTTTACAATAATATAGTTCATATAACTTTTTAAATTATCGCGTTTCATATTTATATGAAAGTTTATACTACGGGACTTAACGCGTGGATAAGCGGCTATATACCTTGTTCCCGACGTTTCGACTGGATTGCACCAGCCGTGGTCACGGGCAGACTGACCGTGACTTTCATATAAATATAGTTCATAAATTAGAATAACAAATAGGCTACTTTTTATCCCGGAAAAATGTACGGTTCTCGTGGGATAGATTTGTTTTTGTTAGTCTAGAGGCGAACCTGAGCAAAGCGAGGATGAGCCGCTAGTTTAAAAATATTTCAACGTTCTCTGCCTGTTGTTTTAAATTAATAAGAATAATTTCTTTATGTTAAGAATGTATATTTCTTAAATAGTTATTACCTATTTATTTTGTAGTCATAACCCAAATGCTTAATAAAAAAAAATGAACATATTACTTCCAGCATTCTACCATCAAAATGGATAGGGCATAGTATAGGATTTAGATCAACTTCTACCCCAAAAACGCCGCCCTTAGGCAGGGAAGACACCCTTAATGTATTGATATTTGGTTTCGATTCAACTGCCAAAAATGGATTTATACGTAGAATGCCGAAAAGTTATAAAGTTTTGACTGAAACGCTGGGTGCTACTGTTTTGAATGGGTAAGTGCGTTTTATCTTTTATAAATTACTAGCGACTCGCCCTCGCTTCGCTCGGGTTCGTTCCTGGGTCGACAAACTTTAACCCCCATTTTCAACCTCTTATGGGATGATTTCCGGAATAAAAGTTCCTATGTCCTTCCCAGGGTCTCAAACTATCTTCTTACAAAATTTCATCTAAATCAGTCCAGTCGTTTTTTAAATTTAATTGTTACAAACGTTTGTTTGTTGTGACGTCTCGAATGACTTTGGAAGAAATTATTAAATATTCGCGTAAATCTAAGAAAATATTGGTTTTACATTATTCACTCAAACATATTGATTAGTTGATTAGATAATTTAGTGCTAAACAGTATGTTTATAATAATTTTTTCATTATATTTCAGCTACAATATAGTAGGAGATGGCACACCAGCGGCTTTGTTTCCGATATTGTGTGGGAAAACTGAGTTAGAACTGCCAGAGATGAGAAAAAAGATGAATGACGTCACATTAGATATTGTGCCGTTTCTATTCTACAAGTTGAAGGAAGATGGGTAAGTTTATTTTTTTTGTGACATAAAAAAAAAACTTTTTTGATATGTAGATATGTCTAAATGTTAGTTTTAAAGGGGCCTAACTTTGTTTGAGAGGTTTTATTATATTGAGTTACTATAGAGTATAGGCAGTTGTAACCCAGAGGTGACGTGCTTGCTTGGGAAACTGAGTCAAGCGGGTTCAAGTCCCGGGTCTCGCACCAATCATTTCCAACATGGTTACCACTTGCCTTACGGTGAAGGAAAACATCGTGAGGAAATCTGCATGTCTGAGAGAACTTAGCAAATTCTCGAAGGACATGCTCATTCCGCCTGCACTTGGCCAGCGTGGTAGACTATGATCTGATCCTCCTCGTATTGAAGAGATTCCCACGCCCAGCAGTGGGACTTTAAAATGGCTCAATCATGATTTACTAAAATCTATACTAATATTATAAATGTGAAAGTTTGTGAGTATGGATGTATGGATGTTTGTTACTCTTTCACGCCAGAACGGCTGAACGGATCTGGATGAAATTTAGCACAGAGATAAATTAGTCTGGAATAACACACAGGCTACTTTCTATCCCGGAAAAATTTACGGTTCCCGTGGGATAGGTTTGTTTTTATTTTCCTAAAGGCGAACCTGAGCGAAGCGAGGGTGAGCCACTAGTATCAAATATTCGCGTAAATCCAAGTAAGTAATATACTGTATATTTTCCAGATATCGCACCGCATATTTCGAAGACATGCCATGGATTGGTACATTTCAATACAGATTTAACGGTTTCCAACATCAACCAGCTGATCACTATTTAAGATCGTTCTTTCTAGAAGAATCTAGGAATGGGAAGAAATGGTCCAATAGCAAAACTAAATTTTGCGTTGGAGACACACCCCAGTATAAACTTATGCTTAATATCACTGATCAGGTAACATATTATGTCCTTTAAGTTATTATAAAACTAGCGACATTTTAACGGTTAGTATGGAATAGATAGACTATATATAGGTATAGAAAAATAAGTAAATACCTTAAAAAAATGAAATCATCTGCGAATTAACTTGATTGGTAAAAAATGCAAAAACATTCTTTATTTTTTACCAAAAGTATAATTATGATGAGTTTTTTATCTCTTACTTGACAAATGATTGATTCCCCATACAAACTTTCACCCCCCTTTTCACCCCCTCAAAGTATGATTTCCGGGATAAAATCTTTCACGTTAGAACGACAGAACTGATCTGGATGAAATTTGGCACAGATATTGATTATAGTCTGGAATAACACATGCTGCTTTTTATCCCGGAAAAATGTACGGTTCCCGTGGGATAGGTTTGTTTTTGTTTTCCTAGAGGCAAACCCGAGCCAAGCGAGTGTGAACCACTAGTGGATTATAAATTATAATAGTTGTCCGATTTTGTTCCAGTTTTTCCGTCTCGACGGCAAACGTTTCGGCTTCACGTTCATAGCAGATATAACACACGATGACTTCAATATGATATCTACAGCAGATGAAGATACGGCGGACTTTCTATCCGAGTTCTTAAAATCTGGAAGAGGGAGGGACACTTTGCTTTTTGTTATGGGAGACCATGGACCTAGGTTAGTCGAATCTATATCTATTTTTTTTCCGTTTCCGTTTGTCCGCTTAATTCTTCTAAATTACGCTACGGATTTTTATATGGTTTTCACTAATAGAAAGAGTAATAAATGAGGAATGTTTGGGTATATAATTTGTAAATATTTTGTACAAAATGACTGAAATATGACGGTGTATTGTCAAAAAGTCTGTCTTCGTACGCTTAGAGCTAACGTCGGCCTAAACCTTACATAATAATATATCAAAACAATGTAGTAGAAAACTCCGCAGTGTCGTGTGTCTAACGCTTAATGTACACTCACAATAAGCGAAGCGAGACGAGGTTTCTAGTAAGTAAATAAATCTATATGTTGTTGGTAATAATTGGTAATAATAGGGAATATACATGATTTTTTTTTATCCAATAGCTTACATCGTTATATAATTATAAAAAAAAAAATACCCTGCTGAAAAAAACTCTGTCATGATATACTCGTATTCTGACGTCACATTCGGTCTGACCAATGGCGTGCGTTTGAACTACTTTAATTTCACACATATTTTTGCATTTTTTTTTAATAATTTTCTTTTAATCAAAAAGAAATTACATTAAAAATATTAGTACAGGCTTAATTAATTTAACAGCAATAAAGATATATTTAAAAAATAGAAATCACCTTTATTTAAATCACGCGCATATTCCCTATTATAGGTTAAAAAAAAACCAAAGCGTTATACAAATATTAATATGCTAGATATGTTGAAACAAACCGAATGGTCCTGGATTCGAGTCCCGGTTCGGGCCAGATTTTTTTTTTTTTTGAGATTCAGTGACAAACGAGCAGACAGACCACCTGATGGAAAGCAGTACCTGTCGCCCATAACACCTACGGTTCATGCACTTAGGTTTTAAGTAACAAAAATGCAGAACCACAGGTGCGTTGTCACTGTGAGGACTAAGATGATATGCCTCTTGCCTGTAATTGCGCTGGCTACCTTATCCTTCATACCGGAACACAACAATGCAATCATTGTTGCTTGGCGGCAGAAATAGATAAGGGGGTGGTACCCATCCAGTCGGACTCCTCAGGCTTGACAGAGTCCTACCACCGGTAAACGACGAAAAAACCGATATATTTATTTAGTTTTTTTCATCAAAAAAATCTCAGTAACAGCCCGGAGATGGGTAGTTGGCGGTGGTTTATAACCTCTGTGCTTGATCTCTCACCGTAAGAGTCGAAAGTTATATCTATTTTTTTTAGTTATTAACTAAATATTTTTTTCTCACATCCCTCTAGATACGCAAAAGTCAGAGATACGTTGCAAGGTAAATTAGAAGAAAGACTGCCTTTAATGGCGGTACGATTGCCAGATGTCCTCGTAAGAAATAACCCGAATGCACAAAGGAATTTGGAAGAAAATGTCCAAGTACTGACGACCCCACACGATATACACGCGACGATTTTAGATGTATTGGATATGAAGCAATATAGA
This sequence comes from Argynnis bischoffii washingtonia, assembly GCA_033884665.1. Classification (NCBI taxonomy): domain Eukaryota; kingdom Metazoa; phylum Arthropoda; class Insecta; order Lepidoptera; family Nymphalidae; genus Argynnis; species Argynnis bischoffii. The sequence continues at coordinate 8,331,032 of JAEMGE010000029.1, forward strand.
AACACTTACAAAGTTAAAGGAGCTGATTTGATGAGAGGCCTCAGTTTGTTAGAAACGGTAATCTTAAAGGTTTTATAGGTAACTAGCGACTCACCCTCGCTTCGCTTCGGGTTCGTCCCTAGACATAAACAAATCTATCCCACGGGAACCGTACATTTTTCCGGGATGATATATAGCTTATAGCCTTCCTCAATAAATGGGCTATCTAATGCAAAAATAATTTTTCAAATCGGATTAGTAGTTTCTGATAAGCGCGTTCAACCAAACAAACAAACAAACTCTTCAGCTTTATAATATTAGTACAGATTGAAAGGGTAGTAGGTTCGATTTTTAATAGTAAATAATGTATTGTTTATTCAAAAGTACTAAAGATTAAGGACTTCAGTATGGCCTACCTATACTAAATTACATCCAAATGTGTCCAACCGTTGTCATTATGAACTAGCGCCCGGAACTGGTTTTAGAAAAACGGTTAATTACGGTATTGTATTATTTAAATCATCGCTCGTTTATTAACCGGTTAATACAAACGAACGGTTTAGTAAACCGAAATAATGATCAAAAAATATCGAAATAAAACGATTACATTCATAAGTAAGAAACGTACATAATATATCCTTCTACTAAACAATTCATCATTAGCAAAGATTCGCCAAATTTAATCTCACAAAAAACTCATTTTAACCGGTTAATTTCGATCGTGGAACCTAAATTCATCAATAACCGTTCTCCGGGTGTTAACCGGTTAAAGAACGTAACCGAAATCTTAAACCGAAAAGTTTTTTGGTTTGGGGTCAATAACCAAAACCAATTTAAAAATTGAACGAGTGTCCGAGCTCGAAGAACTCTTTCAATTGAAAAGAAATTAGTTCAATTTTTACTGGTTTTGGTTTACTAGTTTACTGTTAGTAACAAACATACATACACATACATACTTTCACATTTATATTGATAGTGTGATTTTTTTTCAGATACCAAAGAACCGTTCGTGTAGCGAAGCGGGAATCGAACCCCATTGGTGTTCTTGCCTTTCATGGCAGAATGTCTCTTCATCAGACAGTATGTACGAGAGGACTGCACAGGCCCTGGTCTCGTATATAAACTTACTCACTGACTCTAAACGGTGAGTTTTATTTATAGTTTGAGTTTTTTAATTATACTTGTAAGGAACAATGTTGTAGGTTTGTATTGTGATTACATTTGTTCATAAATTATCATTTATTCTGATGTATTTTTATAAATAATTTTGAATTTTCAATTTGTTCCTATTTTCATTTCAAATATTGTATTTAACATTTTTAAAGTCCCACTGCTGGGCGTGGGCTACCCTTCAATGTGAGGGGGATCAGGCCATAGTCCCCTACGCTGACCAAGTACGAGCGGACTGAGCATGTCTTTCGAGAACTTGCTAGGTTCTCTCAGACATGCAGGTTTCCTCACGATGTTTTTCTTCACCGTAAGTCAAGTGGTAATCATGTTAGAAAATGATTCGCACATGAAAATATCAGAGGTGCGAGACCCGGGATTTGAACCCGCTTCACTCGGTTTTCCAAACGAGCGCGCTACCACTGGGTTACCACTACCTTTTTTTTTCAAATATTTGTTGAATGTTGTTGAATTTGAGTTCAGCTGCATGTCTTCAATATTTAAGATGATTTTTTTCCATGTTCCTTTCGTTAAAAAAAGATAGCCTTAAAGCACTTGGGAGTAATGTAGCTTCCTGTTACTGAAAGAATTTTCAGAATCGGATTATTAGTAGTTTTAGAGATTACCCTTTACATACAAACCTATAAACTTTTTCTCTATATAATATTAATGTTGGTATATTACGTATTATTATTCTATACTTTTTATTATGTTATAAATCTGAATTGTTTGTTTGTTTGGTTGTGCGCGGTAATCTCAGGAACTACTAAACCGATTTTAAAAATTCCTTTTGCATTAGATAGTCCGTTAACTGAAGGCTATATATCATCCCGGAAAAGTGTACAGTTCCCGTGGGATAGATATGTTTTGTCTAGGGACGAACCCGAAGCGAAGCGAGGGTGAGTCGCTAGTACAAAATACATCCGAGAGAAGCCAGAATAAATTGCTAGTCTTTTAACATAAAAAAGTAATAAAATTAAAATGTTGCACAGTAATAAATTAATTATAATAGTTAAGTGTAAATTAAAATGATTTATTGATACTGATAAAAAGTTTTATGGATCATTTTACTGCGTACTAATAATAATATATACATATTTTATAATGTTTGTTTCGTATTAAAATTTACATTTACCGACCAATGTCTTTAATATCTTCTTCATACTATGTGACATTGGTGAAGTATATCTGTGCTCTATTGGCACGCTTTGAAGCCATTGGCAAGGGAATTGAATTGAAAATTTACAATTAATTTAAATATGAAAGAAAGGCGTACTTTTAATTATTTTTTTTTAGTTATGTACAGAAGTAGTCCAAAACATGTACATATATATCTAGAGTTTTTAACCAAATCAATGAAATGTAACAATTTTTTGGTAACCACTTTTATTTGTACCACGGGAAAAATTAAAAGTAGAATAAATACAATCACAAAATTAACATCTCTTATTTAAAAGTCGGTAAAGCAAAAATAATAGATCTGTCTTCAGAGCCGGTGATAGCTTCGTCACGGACCGACTACACTGGATATCTTAAAATTAATTGACGATTCAGTACTAGTATACATAAGTATAAACAATACTAGCGGCTCACCCTCGCTTCGCTCGGGTTCGTCCCTAGCTACGTTTTGACGGTTAGTATGGAATATGATGAGTTGTTGTGGGTTGTATTATAACGTGTTATCCCGTGGGAATGAGATAATCTCCCGCGGTGAAAAGTAGCCTATGTCACTCTCCAGCCCTCCAACTATCTATACACAGAAAATCACGCCAATCCGTCACTCTGTTTCTACGTGAAAGAAGGACAAACAAACAAACACACTTTTAAATTTATAATATTAGTATCTATGGATAATATAAATGATTATATAAAATTTAAGTTTTTTCCATATGTTTTCCAGGTCGCAATGCGCAATACGTACACTAAAATCGATAATATGGGTGATGAAGAAAATTCCTAATAACGGAGTGCTAACTTTCGTGGGGGCGAAGGACACTGACGGCTACGTGGGGAGGTTCGGGGCTAAAGTTAGACCGGAGAGGGAGGACTACCAGGTCAAGGTAGGTGTTTCATTGAAGATATAATTTTTATTCAATTAGATTTATTTCAAGTGCTTTTTAAACGTCAATTTAATGTAAGCGTCAGTGTAGTCTGTCCGTTAGGAAGTTACCACTCATTCATTCATTCATTCATTCATGTAATACTTTCTTATATTTACGCAAATATTTGACATTTTAAATAAAACTATCTTTTCGGATTATTTCGCGGATTTATTTTGATTTTTGGTTCCCGACGTTTCGAATGCTTTACAGCAATCATGGTCTCTCCCGAAGATAGTTTTGTTAAAAAAACATTTATTCATTTATTTATCATATATATATATATATATATATATATATATATATATATATATATATATATATATATATATATATGATAAATAAATGAATAAACGCCGTTCTTTCGTTGAATTCAGAAGGCTGGAGAAATTCTCACAATAGTATGGAATAAAATTCTTATCGACGGCCATGACGTCGTAGCAGAAGTATGTCGAGCCCGATGGCAGTACTGAAAGTTTTATTCCACACCTTCCTTCTCCGCAGTGGTATAGCGAGCATGTGCGAGAGAGCTAGTATTTGCTTCAGGCACTGCCACCTTAATGTGTGTCTGGACATTTTTTATCATGATGCATAATTTTCTAGAATTAAATTATGTTATAATTGTATTTAAATTAATATTTAGAAAATTATTATTTTAAACATTTTACTTTGTACCAAAAAAAATACACGTGATATTGTATAGGGGGGTGGGGGTGTTGGGGGGGGGGTTAGTATACAACTTCACCACGTATCACCAAGGGGGAGGGGGGAGGTAAAAAGTTGCTAAAAACATCATGTGACAAATGGACGACCTCAATTTAAAAGTAACAAACATCCATACATCTATACATCCAGACATAAAACATAAAATTATTTCTTATTATTTCCAGTTGGCAGTCGGTCCCGGTCACGGTATATATGAAGCATCATTGTCGTATATAGTGAAGGAGGATAAGTTCGAGATTAATACGAGGGATATATCGAGGACCAATGCGTATGTATTTTGATTATTTATTTATTTATTTTTATAAGGATTTTTTAATTTATACTTCTTTTGGATTGTTTGGGAAAAATTATGAGTGTAAAATGTTTACGATGCGCGCGCACACCGACAGCTAAAAAGCAACGTGATGAAGTTAGCTGAAAGCGACATGATGAAGTTAGCTGCATTCCTTTTATAAACAGAGAGTTGTGACATACTTACGGGATGAAATCTTTAGCTATTTCTGTTCTGTTACGCCAAATAAGTATAACTTCTTACGTGCGTACATAAGTACACACACACGTTTTTTTCATACCTACTTTGGTTTTTAAAAACATCGATTTCTTAGAATATAATGAATTGGGCAAGTGTAAGTATGACAGTGATGTCGTTGCATGAAAGATTTAAGGCTTTTTCTGAAATATATTCTGAGATTGAAATTGTAGCCTATTCGCAAACACATTTGTTTGTTTCATTTTCATTTTCGTTTCACGGTTTTTACATTTTACCTGAATTATACAAGAATTTCTCAATTAATATTATAAGATATGTTTTTTTTTTTTTTTTAATTTCAGATACAACAATGAACCAGCGTGTGTGAGCGCGACTCATCCACATCTAAACATGTATTGTTATTGTAAATGATTTCGGTGAGAATGTTAGGTATTGATATATAAAAACATAAGTAGATACATATTTTCTAACAAATATCGCTTCAAAAAGTGTCGTGACGTTAAGTCAAACCAAAGAATGACATTCAAAAATTGAAAGTTCTAAATGTCTAAATAAAAATTAGAACTTACGCACACGACATAAAGTACATTTTTAAACGAAACAACGTTTTAATTTGGTCATCCGATTTTGATATCCGAATTGATAAAAGCGCACAATTTCGAAATGTGCGCTTCTTTTGTGTCTTGAGTTTTTGTATATCAATGGTAAATTTTTTTGTTGTTAATCAATAAATTAATCAAATACTATATTCAAATAGTCTTCTACAAGCACTTTTGAATGGTAATTTTTTTTTTTTTTATTTAGATTATGGATGGTAAATGTAACAATCCTGAGAAGTACGGGAAGTTTTCCCGTGGATCTGACAGCTTGAGCTAAATTTAATTGATTCATTTTTTTTTTAATGTTGGGAAATGTATTTACGCATACCACCTGTAGATATACAGGTGGTTAAGTCAGACTCATCGGCTAGAAAAGCCAGTACTGCCTACTAAAACCCAACAAGACCCACCCCGTCTTAATGGGGCATCGCAGAGTCGCTTCCGCACTCAACTACTCGGCCCCGACGGCAGGTCTGCCGAAGCAGACCATAACAACCATGGGGTTGCTCCAGCAGTCCACTCTATCAGAGCAGTACCAGGAGCAACCCGCATGGTACACCGCCCACCGAAGTGGGCCACCTCCCTGTGTGTTTCTCTCCCTGTGTGTGGCTTCGCGGCCGGCTGAACTGCCGGACGCTAATGACCCCCCCCCCCTTCCCCCTCCCAGCGCGACAAGGTGATCGAAGGGGAGGGAGGGAGGGGGTAGATTTAATCGATCCATGGGTCAACTACGGGAAAGCTTCCAGTAGACCCGTTCGTCGGGTGAATAGTCACTTTGATATCAGCTTGTAGGTCCAAGACGTAATTTATAATGTTTTTTTTTTGTATTTTTTTTTAAAGATCTGATATAGTCCAGGAGACGTCTGATATATATTGTTCATTAGCTTCGCTCGGGTCCCTAGTGAAAAACAAAAACAAATCTATCGTACGGGAAATGTAATTTTTTCTGGGATTAAAAGTGCTATTACAGAGTATAATCTATCTCTGTGCCAAATTTCATCCTGATCTGTTCAGCCGTTCTGGTGTGACTGAGTAACAAACATTCATCCAAACTTTCGTATTTATAATATTTATGGGATTTTATTGCATACTAGTGACTCACCATTGCTTCGCTCGGGTTCGTCCCTAGCTTGGATATATTAACATGTATATAGTTTTTTTTATTTTTTTAAGTATTAAAACCTTCCGTGGACCTCAAGAAACATACAAAAAAAAAATTAGCCGAATTGGTCCAGCCAGTGAGTTATGCGCTTATATATATGGAAATAATTGAAATAATAACAAAAATAAAAACGAGTGTCTCCTGGACTATAATTAGGGCTTACAATGAATGTTGTCAAATAATTATTAATTGTAAGTTATATTTGAAGGGTCGCAGGTTCGATCATTGTTTAATTTATTTATTAAGTGTACGGTTTTGAATTCTAATAATATAATAATAAATATGTTTGAACACACATATATTACTTTAAATACATACATATTATAAATATAAACATCCATGATTGGAGTACAAACATTCGTGTTAATCACACAAATGAATGTCCCCAGCGGGACTCGAACCCGCGACCGCTGGCACAGCAAGTAGGGTCATTGCAAACTGAGCTAAACGTGTCGTCATTTTTATTTAATCATTGTAAGATTGATGCTACCGTTTTAGTTTTTATGCGATTTTTTTAGAAGTATCGTCTTTTTGATAAATAGGTTGTTTATTATATCAAAGTAAATTAATAAATAAAACAATAAAGAAGTCAAGTGGTAACTTTTCGTTTATTGATGTGATATTGTGAAATTTTAGTTTTTGTTTTTTTTTTTAATATATCATTATCAATACAATGCAAAAAGTTCTATTAAAATCCGTCCTGCCCAATGCAAAGCGCAAAAACATTGAGACAAAAAGCCTTACAGATTAAAAATAATGTTTCAATAGATATTTTATACAAATATCTCAGAGTAAGATATCTATCTTATATAGATGTAACCTATACAAATGAAAATGTATCTAAAAATATATATATATATATATATATATATATATATATATATATATATATATATGTATATATATATATATATATATATATATATATATATATCTATCCAGTTTTGACGCTTACAATTAGTATGGAATAGATAGACTTAGGTATGATGCAACTCTACAGAGATAATTTGAAAATTGAATTTTTCTTCCCCATATATTTAAAGTTCAAATTCAAAATGTAATCTTGCAACTATTGCGATATATTGTTTAGTTATCTTTTAGCGATTTAAAAATGTCAGCTTTGTTAAATCCTATACAATAGAAATAAATGGAAAATTAAAATAAAAATATAAATAATATTATATTCTCTCCGTTTCTTTGAAAATGTATAAAAAAGTTACGTTTGCGTTCTGTTACGCCAAAGAAGTATAACTTTATACTTTATATTACACACACACGTTTTTTTTGCCAGATTTTTCTTTTTTTTTTCACATATACATATATTTATGAATAATATATATTTTCATAAAATGTTTTGTCTACTTTAATTTGAGATTAAATGAAAAAAATATTGTATTGTATAGATCTAGTCCTATTGTGAATCCTATAAATTATGTACAAAAATAATAAAAGCGCTTTTTCTTGAATTGTATTTTATTAAATAAATCCACTTTTTTTTTTAAAATTTCAATTGATGAGTTTCAAAAAAAAATCTATACATATAATAAAATTGTAACTAAGTCGAATCACTACATTAAATATTTTTTGGAAAATCTTATTGAAATAGACATTATTATCGATAAAGAGGCTGAATCTATAGATTTTTGAATTTTTGTCTGTCTGTCTGTTACCGCATCACGGAAAAATTATTGGACAGATATTGTTGAAACTAGGTATGATGATAGCTGGTTATCCGGGTCAACATATAGGATACTTTTTACTGCGGGAAAATATCTCATCTCTGAGAAATCTATACTAAACGTTAAAACCTAAGTAGAGACGAGTTGCTAGTCTAAAATACAACAAAATATTCTATAAATAACCTTTATGGGAACAGAATAATTAACTATTGATTACAGTTTTGCCCGTTTTCATTTGTGATTGCGATTATTATAAAGATAATTATTTACGTTTTAGCGTTTAGTAAAGATTTCTCAGAGATGAGATATTTTCCCGCAGTAAAAAGTATCCTATATGTTGATCCGGATAACCAGTTAGCGTCATACAAAATTTCATCAAATCCTGTCCAGTGGTTTTCTCGTGATGCGTTCCAAGATAGACAAATTCTAAAAACTACAGATTCGGCCTGTGTATCGATAATAATGACTATTTCAATAAAATTTTCCAAAAAATATCTAATGTACAGATTCGACTCAGAATTAAAAAATGTGTTGGGACATTAAATAGTGGGTATTAAATAATTGAGGAATTATATAATAGATAAATGATCATATTTTGTTTGTTTGTGAGTCATTTGATGTGAATTGGAGAAGGGACGGATGGGAATTTTTAATTAATTTATTCATTGGTTTCTATTACGAGACTCAAATATTGTTTTAGGTTACCTAGTTTTAAATTATGACTATATTGTTATGAACATTAAGAAGAAAAAAAATTGACAACGTCAAAACAAAATTTATCACTACATAGTATAAAACAAAGTCGCTTCCCGCTGTCTGTCCCTATGTATGCTTAGATCTTTAAAACTACACAACAGATTTTGATGTGATTTTTTAAATATATACAGTGATTCAAGAGGAAGGTTTATATGTATAATACATGCATAATATAGTACAGAAACACTAATAATTTTAGAGGTTTCTTATATGATGTCGTAAATAAACACATTTTTTTGCGCTTACTTTGCAAACGCTGGCTGAACCCTACGAGATATATCAAAATAATGTACTACAGTATTGTACACTTTAATAAGGTCTACAAAAAAGTCCGCGATGGCATATCATATGTCTATCTCTTAAGGATAACATACTGTATATCCATTTTGCTATATCCAAGGGACAAACCCAAGCGAAGCGAGGATGAGTGGCTAGTTTCAAAATAAATCAGAAAATTACATGAAAACTTTTTTGTGTAAAAAAATTTTTTAAAAGAAAAAATATGGAATATGTATATTACAAGACGTAAAAAGAACTCTCCAATATTCAGCCACGCCTAACCTCAAGTAATTGACTGCCAATGAAAGTGGTGAAAAAAAATATACTGACGTTAGATAATTTTATATACCTACCTAGTTCTAAATAAGTTGTGCTGGTCATCGCACCTTGGGTTCTTTCCGGGATAAACAATAGCATTCCCAAGGAGGGTTGATGCCAGGCACGCGGCCGGTCGTAAAACTTGCTAAATCCTATCAGTAGTACGGAAGATGTACTGCGCCGATCCCAAATGATCGGGAAATGGGCAGGGAGATGGTGATTGTTATGAACGTTTATGTATAATTGAGTATGTATTAACGTCTCACTGCTGGGGGTGGACCTCCTTTTTACTATAGGGAGTACTTATTGAAATATATCAATCCATGGTATATCTTCGAAATATGCGGTTCGATATCTGGAATATACACAGTATGTTACTTTGTTCGATTTACGCGAATATTTAATATTTTAGTAAATCATTTATTCAGCCCTTTTTAACATCCCACTGCTGGGCACGGGCCTCTCAATACTCGGGGGATTAGGCCATAGTCCACTGCGCTGGCCAAGTGCGGATGGACTGAACATGTTTGTCGAAAACTTGCAAGGTTGTTTCTATACAAGTAAGTACCGTCCATTCACCGTAGGTTGCTTTTATTCACCGTATGGTAATTATGTTGGAAGTGATTCGCATATGAAAATATCAGAGATGCGAGACCGGGGTTTGAACCCGCTTCACTCGGTTTCCCAAGCGAGCGCGTTACCATTGAGCTACCAGCACCTTCTAACAATATACATGAGTATAGATTTTTAAGCTAGAATAAAGAAGTTAATAAAATTATTTTTTAACTACTGTAGTAATATAAGAACTTTGTATTAAAAGGATTTTTAAAGAAAGAAAATATATTAAAAAAAGCGTTTTATTAAAATATTTACAAAATTATGGCGCAATTTAATCAATATGAAAAAATAAGTCGATACATACACAATATATTACAAAAATTACTATATTTTGGTGCTACTGGCCTTATTAAAATATACCTTAAATCTAACTTCGTAAAGCATAAAATCCATTATCATAGCCTAGTCATTGTTATTGAAAAGTAAATAAATTATTTTATAATGTACTTAGTAACTTAAAAGACGATTGCAGGTTTTATTCCCGCGTGAAGTATATTTTTCTCAAAATCAACCCAAGTGTAAAGACAAAAGACATGAGATTTTTGTAAAATATAAAAGATCAATCGAATATTAATAATATTGTTAAAAAAAGAAGCTTTTAAGTACTATTTTAGTTATTTCAGTAAGGTCCACTGGCGTTTTGGTCGTAGCCCTGGTTGGATCTGTCATATGCTCTCACGCCAGTGTCTTCATACGAAATTCTTGGTTTATAGCCGTCTTGATCCGCTTCGTATTCTACCGTCTGAAAGGAAATTATATACATATTATTAGTTATTTTCAATAGCTTTGTTCGTTTTTTCATATAGTACTTAGACTACATTTAGCGACTACTAATTATAACTTATTTGTGTGTGTTGAAAATGTCAGAAAGCCAACATATCTATACTAATATAATAAAAAGGTAAAGTTTGTGAGTTTGTGAGGTTGTAGGGGCTAATCTTTGGATCTACTGAACCGATTTAGATGAAATTTGGTAAGAAGATAGTTTGAAACCCTGGGAATCCTTAAGGGGGTGAAAATGGGGATGAACGTTTCTATGGGGAATCAACCTAGGGGCGAACTCGAGTGAAGCGAGGGTAAGTTGCTAGTATAATATAAAATTTCATAAAAATCTGCTTAGCTCTTCAAGTAGGTAATAAAATAAATACCTTACGGATTTTTCTGCGGATTTATTTTGAGTTTTGGAGATACGATAGTTTTATTTAAAAATCCGCCACTTTAAACTTTTAAGCTTTCCCATATAGGTTTAGGTTTAAAGAACTTTATTATCAACAAAGACATATTGTCACTTATGTGATAACATAAACTAAAGTGGTTACATAAAATTCATCGTCGTTGCCATTGTATGTACTATTATTATAATATAGGTAGGTATACTTAAAGACTTTACAAGCAAAAACAAAACAAAAAGCCAATGGAATTATGTTCAATTTTGTCTCACCTCATACATTCAAATCAATTTTTATGATATGTAAAATTAGTTATTTTTCAATAAATAATCGCATAATTGTTTTTTAAATGCATGAAATGAGTTAACATTTTTTATATGTGAGGGTATACTGTTATACAGCCGCGCTTCGTTGACTGTTATCATTGTTTTGCCGTATGACGTGCGATGTTTCGGTAAAATGAGGTAGCTAGCCCGTTGACTGCTACGCTCGGAAACTTGTTATCGATATATTAATAGTTTGATTAAGCATTTACCTGTTTCCTGCCATCAGGCAAAAGTACATAATACAAGCCTTCAGCACGATCCCCTAATCTTGATTCTCGGTGACCGAAATCGTTGCCTGAGTATTCGTCTTTTACCATATATTCAAAGCTGTAGTTTGCAGGCTCCTTGAAAAGAAATAAAATAATGTAAATATAAATCTCCTCTGTCCTCTGAACTTAAGAAAAAATGAATCAAATAAATACCAATAGATGGCATTATCGAAGTGTTATTGAAGTTGTGTAAAATTAACAAAAATTAAAAAAAATTAGATCTAACGAAGGTATAGGTATAGGAACGAAAACGGAACGATGCGCTCGTTAATCGCGTTATTTTACTAATTAGTGACAAATTTAACAAAAAACGCGTTTACAATATCTTCAAAAAAGGAAATTTAGTAAAAAATAGAAATGCACGAATACCCATGAGGTAAGGGTACATACTACATAGTAACCAGGGGGTTAGTTAAAGTTAGGGAACTTACCCCATTGCTTCCATCGTCATACCCTCCGCCCGCGCCGGGGGGAAGGTATTGCCTGCTCTGCTGATTATAGGCACCAGATCCTTGACCACCTGCATAAGTAGCAAAACCATAAAAAATATTATCAATGTATTGAATAGATTTAAATTTACATATAAAAAGTATATAGAATTATAATTTTGTTATAATAAAAAGTAGGCTCTTCGAACGTTTTCGTTTTCTTTATATGGAGGCAAATATTTGTTGAAATGAAACTAACAGTAACAACTTACAAAAGGAAAAAAGTGTGTGTGTGTGTGTGTATTTATATACCTACGCACGCAAGAAGTTATACTTCTTTGGCGTAACAGAACAAAAATAGCTAAAGTTTTTATTCCGTATGTCACAACTCTCTGTTTGTAAAAGGAATGCAGCTAACTTCATCATGTCACTTTTTGGCTGTTGGTGTGCGCGCACGTCGTAAAAAATTTACTCATATTTTCTTCCAAACGTGCCAAAAGACAAACATCAAAAACCTACAAAATAATGTGTAGTATGCTTTATGCTTTATAAGAAAATGGGATCAATGCTCTGAAGTGGTTTTGGTGTAACTATTCATGTCTTCAAAATTCAACAGTTACTTGAATTAAAAATTTAAAATGATATTTAATCAAAGTAAAGTAAATAAATGGAACAGTTCACTTACTCCTTCCAAATCCAGGGGTTCCATATTCTTGAGATGGTGTATTTTGAATTGCTGCATTAGGTGGTAAATATTGGTTTCTTGGTGCATTGTATTGATTGCTAGGAGCTTGGTATTGGTTGCTTGGTGCAGAGTATTGGTTACTAGGCGCTGAGTATTGGCTGCTAGGTGCTGAGTATTGGTTGTTAGGCACTGAGTATTGGCTGCTAGGTGCTGAGTATTGGTTGCTAGGCGCTGAGTATTGATTGCTAGGCGCTGAGTATTGGCTGCTAGGTGCTGAGTATTGGTTGCTAGGCGCTGAGTATTGACTGCTAGGTGCTGAGTATTGATTGCTAGGTGGTAAATACTGGTTGGTTGGCACCTGATATTGGTTTGATAGACGAGTTTTTGGAGCTCCATATGTGGAAGATGGGCGCCTATAAAATGAAAATATGTCAAATTGAAATTGGAAAGAAATATTTTAAAAGAAACTTAATTACTAAACATATTTCGATTTTGTTAGTTTAAATTGTATTCTATTAAGGTAGGTCTCGAGGTGGTCCCATACATTTTTTTTTGACATAAAGCATACTGTTTTCGAAAATCAGGAAAAACCTTGAAATTTGAAGCATACTAACAAATCTTATTCGCCTGTTTTACCTACTTCTAACTGTCATATCGTCTTATCGTAAATTAGAGTTAACTGTTCAAACTGTATTATTCATTCCGATTCCTATAAAAGTTTGTGTAATTTTACTTCTAATAATTTTGATGTAATTTTAACAAGTATGAAGGATTAGCGGTTCACCCTCGCTTCGATCGGGTTCGCCTCTAAAACAAAAACAAATCTATAGCACGAGAACCGTAAATTTTTCCGGGATGAAAAGTAGTCTATGTGCTATTCCAGACTATAATCTATTTCTGTTTCAAATTATATCCAGATCCGTTGAGCTTTTCTAGCGTGATTGAGTAAGAAACATCTAAACATCTAAACTTTCACATTTATAATATGTATTAGTAAGATAATATTTACCTATCAGATGGGTAATATATTTCCTTACCTAAATCCAGCCCCATTCTGTCGCGAGGCAAAGTTAGGAGTTCCGTATGATGTCGATAACGATGCTCTTGACTGAGGAGGGAGGTATCTGAGGAGTAAAGAGGAAAATAAATAAGGAATCAATATAATATTATTATGTATGGACATTTTTATTCCCATGGCTATAGTTAACGTTTAATTAAAGGTCATAGAAAATAAAAATGTTATTGTTTGTCTAAAAACTAACCGACAAATGTGCTTTTGTGGCACATTAGAGTAGTTAAAAATAAAAAATATATATTATATCTATTGATTGATATTACCTATTGACCGGAGGTTCCGCTAACGTCGACGCGATGAGAACGGCAAATACTGTGAGTATCTGGAAATATGACAATTACAAAATATCAAAAATGCGAAAGTCTGTTTGTTGATTTGTCAAGAAATACTAATTTTATTCGTGAGTGTAAAATATTTTCTTGAAGGGAATTTTTATTTTACAAAATTCTATATGCTACATAAGTTGGAATTGTATATAAATAGAATATATTAGAAGAAAAATAAAAATAGGAGAAAAGACATTAAATTCAATTTATTAAAAAGACATTTAATTCAAAGTTATTTTTTATTTATTTCGTCCCTTTTTTATCATTTCACTGCTGGGCTCCTCTTTTCAGTACCAGGAGGAAAGGTCGTAGTTTGGTTGTCTTAGACATGTAGCTTTCCTCACGATGTTCCCCTTCATCGTAAGACAAGTGGTAATCATGTTGGAAATGATTCGCACATGAGAATACCAGAGGTGCGGAACCTAAATGTCTTTAGGGCTCATCTCTTGTGTCGATTTGATTGTGATGAATGAAACTTAAATGGCACTGTCCTTGAGGTCTCCATACCTCATCATGGAATACAAAATGAATAAGGATGTCTAGTACAAAGCACCCACTAAAAAAGTGCGTCCGAATATAAATCCTCTTTTTCGTAGTTAGCGTATACGTTAAGCATTAGTATAACCATTGGCGTTAGAATTCACCCTTACTTTTAAGGGAAAGAATCCTGGAAGAAAATGAAGATCGCAAAAGTTGATCTTGTAGAGGAGTATTTGAGTTGAGAAGATTTTTTTTTGAAAAATTATAAGGTTTCAAAGTATCGCCATATATGGGCAAGTCAAGACGTTAAAGTAAATTAACAGAGTAGTATAATCTTACTTCAACTTTTTGTATAAAAGGAAATATCACACAAAACTAAATAAGTGACAACATACCTTCATGGTTATTTCTGATGAACGTAGTCCGGTGGGATTGACTGAAATTTTAACGAAAAATAACTGATATTAATAAAAATGCCACGATTATTACTACACGATCAAAAAAAAAAAAAATATGGTGAATTATAAAGCTATTTTTTAGAAATAGAATAAATTAAGTATCACAGATCAGAAATTAAAATATTATTAACATATGTATGTATAAAAGGTACAACATAACACACCTGTAATTTCCAATAACGTGTTGAGGGACGCGGGAACACCGGTGGTTCAGTTAATAATTAATTTCTTAGAAATTATCCTAGAGTGAATAAAAATAAAATCGATATACAATTTTATAACAGTATCAATATCAGATGTATCGAGATAAGATGATGGTTTTGGAATGATGCAAAATTTGTAACATCCTCTTTATATACCGATTCTAACGACGCATCTACACCGCACGTGAGATGCGCTTCCATGGCGTGTGGAGCTCGGACGAAATGTTGCTCTACTTCTGTCATTCGCAGGTTTTATAATTACACGTGAATTTATTAAAAAAAAATATGATGATCTATTGTTTTTTTTTACTTTAATTGAGTTGTGGGTTGACTAATCTATACTAATATTATAAAGCTGAAGAGTTTGTTTGTTTGTTTGTTTGAACGCGCTAATCTCAGGAACTACTAATCCGATTTGAATAATTCTTTTTGCATTAGATAGCCCGTTAACTGAGGAAGGCTATAGGCTATACATTATCCCGGAAAAATGTACGGTTCCCGTGGGATAGATTTGTTTTTGTCTAGGGACGAACCCGAAGCGAAGCGAGGGTAAGTCGCTATAAAATATAATATCGTTATAATCATAATATTATATTAGAAGTTAAACCACCTCATGCGCTTACCACCATAAAATTTGTATTAGTTTTAAATTATTATTCGTTTATATTATTATTCATTCACTTGTTTAAGACAAAAATGAAATCATGCACTACAGTAATAATAATCACAATATTTACATAATCAGTGAAGGTAAAAGTAATGTGGTATTTCATATATTTTCAAGGTACTATGAAAAAAAGGTAATTTTGCGACCGCACCCTAATGTAACAAAGCGCGTTATAGTCTCTCAAAATGTAATCAGTGTATTTTCTATCTAAACAATTTTCATTGAAATAATTTTGGGAGTACTATTGCCAGATATTTTTTCCACCCCATATTTGAAAAGTTAGAGGGTAGTTAGTTTAGCTAAATAACACTAATAGTTTCAAAATTAAATTGCTACAGGTTGCGCATAGACGGAGCCAGCTTTCAATTATTGAAATAAAATCTCAATAGTAATTTTGTATATAATAATAGGCCTCTAGAGACCGTGTGTTTTAACCCGCGCACAGCTACTGTTTTATGAGGAAAAATCGTGAAGCTATGAAATTAGATAAAATCAACAAATAAAAAAAATCACTGATAATCTTGGAATAGGCATATATTAATAATACATCTATGTAGATAAATAAAGTTTAAGTGTCTGTTTGTAATGTTAAATAACAGCTTAATAAATACATATGAAAGTAAGTATATACGGTACTTATGATAAAAAGCAATTTAAAAAAAATTCTTTGTCTGTCTGTCTATTTGTTCCGGCTAATCTCCGAAACGGTTGGACCGATTTTGACGGGTACTTTCGCTGGCAAATAGCTGATGTCATAAGGAATAACTTAGGCTACTTTTATTTAAGAAAAAACTAGGGTTCCGCGCAAAAAAATTAAAGCCCATGAAATCACGAACAAACTCCGCGTACTTGGGGACGTAAGTCGTTAGTAGAGTAATAAAAATATAAATTAAATATGAATTATTAATTTTAGGCTAATGTTTATAGATATATCTATTAAGCGAGTAATACCGTGGACAGAAGCTAGTATTTTATGTAATACGAGTATGTAGAGAATACTCCATGTTACAAGCGCTACAATCACCGAAAGTTGATGCGGCGTGCTCTACTTATTACGTTTAGAGCGAGCTTTATCAATTTCAATATTGCTCATTATCTATGAAACATATTCGCAATATTTGCAATAAGTATAACTGACTAACATTTGAACACGGATTCGCTTTCGTTTAACTAATCTACTATCTATATTAATATTATAAAGAGGTAAAGTTTGTGATGTTGTAGGGTGTAACCTTTGGATCTACTGAACCGATTTAGATGAAATTTGGTAAGAATATAGTTTGAGATCCTGGGAAGGACATAGGATACTTTTTATCCCGGAAATTATCCCTTAAGGAGGTGAAAATGGGGATGAAAGTTTGTATTGGGAAGCAAGCTAGGGATGAACCCGAGTGAAGCGAGGATGAGTCCCTAGTTTTTAATAAAAAAAAAAGCTTGAAGTGTGTGTTAGTAATGTCAAAATAAAAGCTTTTTACTAAATGCATATGATATTATATACGGTACTTAGAAGAATAACACATTTTATTAAATTTTTGTCTGTTTACTCCGGCTAATTTCCGAAATAGCTGGTCTGATTTTGACGAGACTAACACTGGCACATAACTAATGTTATAAGAGTAACTTAGGCTACTTTTATTTTAGAAAATGAATTAGAGTCCCGCTGAAAAAAAATCTACCAAGGACGCACGTTAGTCGCTAGTTATAATGCATAAAAGCTTAACAGTTAATTAAAACTAACTTTTTTTATTTTTTATGCATTTTTAAGCATTTTTGTAGTTAGAGAGGAAAGTTCTTTTTTTATTTAACCTTTATATTCGATGAAACTAACTATACAAATAACATTCAATTTTAATTTAAAACAGTATGTTTTTTTATATCAAATCGCAAAATGTTTTATTTATTTTTGTATGAAAATATAAATAAATAAATATCTAGTTTTAGTCTCTAAGTTTCTTGCGTCAGTTCTTCTCATCGTCCTCCTCTTTCTTTTTGATTTTTTTCTTTCTGAAATAGTCAAATTTTAATAATTTTAAGGTAAATATATTATTTTTTATTTGAATTCAAAAAAAAAAAATTGTTTTGATTTTACATAAAATATAAAAAGTATTTCATGTCATTTTTTTTAAGTATAAACGAGTCTCTAGAATTTTTTTTGATTAATGAAAAGTAACGTACGATAAAAGTAGTATATTTAGAGATTAAGAAAGGAAACATGTTAAAATATCTTTGTTAATATTCTCAAAACCTTTAAATAATTAATTATTTTTATTTAATTAAGTATAACGGTACAACTTTGATTAATTAATTACACGAAGCTTTACCAGGCTATGATTTTTATGGTAAGCGACTTAGACTCGCTTCGCTTTGGCGTGTTCCTGGGTAAAAAAATGATTACTAAAATGTGACCTACTTCAGGTTATGTCTAGATCTAGGACTATCTGTGTAGTAAATTTCATCCAAATCCGTCCAGCCGATTCAACATAAACATACACACATACATACAAAATTTCCCCTCCTCCTTTTTCCATTTATACCTAATAGTACTATAATAATTAATAACTGAATAAGAAATCGAACTTAAGACCCCTAGATTCTAACTCATCATCGCTTGCTGCATGCAATGCACCAGACTATATAAAAAGTTTTAATTAATCAAAATTGTATCGATAAATTACGTAACATACTTAATTTGATGAAACTTTTCTAAAAATGTGTTATTAAACGATCTCCCAAACAATAATATATAATTAGATTGAAGGCCAATTACTGATAAAAATGTTAGTGATGTGTAAAGTAATTCTAAATATCGATCGTTATTATTATTAGTAGGTACCTGCGCGATCCTGCTTCGTTTGATGTTTTTTTGTTAAATCATGTGTGTTCTGAAAAGATATAAAAATTGAGTTTTTTTTTTCAGAAAAACACATCCACCTCATTGATAAACTCAAAAAACAAAACTTTATCTATACATATAACAAAATTGTAACTAGGCCGAATCTGTACATTAAATGTTTTTTTTTTTTTTAGAAAATCTTATTGAAATAGTCATTGTTGTCGACACAGAGACCGAATTTAGTTTTTAGAATTTTTGTCTGTCTGTCTGTCTATTACCGTATCACGGGAAAACCACTGGAGGGGTTTTGATGAAATTTGGTATGATGATAGCTGGATATCCGGGTCAACATATAGGATACTTTTTACTGCGAGAAAATATCTCATCTCTAAGAAATCTATACTAAACGTTAAAACGTAAGTCGGGACGAACTCGAGCGGAGTGAAGGTGAGTCGCTAGTCTAAATATAAATTTTTATCCAAATCGTTAGAGCCGTTTCCAAAATACCTACATGAATTAATTTTAATATGCAAGAAGAGTTCTCATTTAATATTTAAGATTTAGTAAAGACCGCATTTTTTTGCATATGGATTTGCGTATTTTGGCATTTTTACTAGATGTTGCTAATCAATTAAATTTTACTTTTTATTCGGCAAAATCTATATACCTACATACATATATACTAATTAAAACATAAAAATGATAAAACTTTTTGTAGGCACAGAAACACTCAAGTAGAACCTGTGTAATTTTTTGTAATTAAGTATTTGTTAATTTTATATTTTTGAATAATATTAATTTCATTCTTCTTCAACTATCTATGATACTTTATAATAAAAAGTAGTATTTTATGTTTTTCATTAAGAAATAAAAATACATACATTTTGCGAAATAGTAATTCTCTGCCCATCACTATAATTTCGAAAGCACAAGTAACGATAATCGAGATGTATCACGATTACTCGCTTTATCGATTATATCGTACCAGATCAAGGTCTTTATAGTATGATTTAGAAGATATTAATAAGATACGCAAATGAAAATAGTAGTCTATATATTTATAACCGACTTAAAAAATTGAGGTTTTGAATTTGACTGAATAGTAACATAATAACAGAGCGATGTTCGCTTCAAATCGCGTCGTCATTTTTCTGTGTATGATATACTGTGATGTCAAAGTATCCGTATCACTATGATATTTTTAATTTTTTTTAATACTAAATTTTAGTTTTTTGAAGGTGATTTTTTTTTAATAATTATATAACGATGTTAGCTGTTGTATAAAAGTTAAAAAAAAAGACACATATTCCCCTATTGTGTATGTTCTGCGATACATTCATCTATTGAATGGCAATTTTAATATTTTTTATTACATAGACAATACTGACTTGACTAATCAATTGATTATGGGACTCGAACCCACTAACTCTGACCTAAAGACATATATTCAGACTATTAAAATTATTATTTTATAACATGAATATAATTTAATTTTCTGTACTATTATTTGGAAAGAACAAACAAAAATATTTATTATATGAAAAAAAAAAAAAAAAAAAATATTTCTGGTTAAATCGAATCAGTTTGATAAATAATAAGATTCGTGTGTTAAGATTTGTTTTATATTAATATTCTTTAAATTTCATAACTAGTACAACTTGTCTTGATATTTAGTATCATTCCGTACAGCCCGGATAGCTCAGTCGGTAGAGCATTGGACTTTTAATCCAAGGGTCCAGGGTTCAAGTCCCTGTTCGGGCGCAGGTGTTTCATCTTCAAAATTTTACTTTTAGTTACATATGTTTTACTACACGATTTCAACCGTCTTCTCCTCACTCTAAATCGCTTATTACAGCTATCAATTGAAATCTTAGAAAGTCAGTACTATTAAATATTTTATGACTTGCCTATGGTGTCTTTAATTCATCAAAAATGCTACAAAATAAGGGATCAAAGTTTTAAAGTAGAATATTGGAGAAACATAGAAAGGGTTGCTTTAATTATTAGTTATTACCTTATATTTCAAAAGTTTTATACACCTTTTACATAATAAACTATCCTTAAGGGTTAAACCTTTCTAAATAAAAATGATAAGGTCATTTATATTAATAAGTATATAATCTGTGCATATCTAATCTAATACCTTTAAATGAGCAATTGTTATATATTTATTTATATATACTGGCGATCTCGGAAACGGCTCTAACGATTTCGCAGAAATTTGGTATGTGGGAGTTTTCGGGGGTGAAAATCGATCTAGATTAGTCTTATGTCTGGGAAAACGCGTGTTTTCGAGTTTTCATGCGGTTTTCTTTCGCATTATTCCACGCAAAATATGGTCGATAATTTTGTACGCTTGGGCATAAGTATCGTGGTCAAGCGGCCAAGGCGCAAGATTGACTATCACAGGTAAGTAGAGTAAGTAGAGTACAAGAAGTATTTAGTTTTGTTTTTTTTGTGTATCTATTCAAGTTTTTAGTTTTTTCTTTGTTTTTAAGCCAAATTAAAAAGATAATTATACTTTTACACAAAAACTCCGAGCGAAGCTCGGTTGCGTAGGTACTGCAAACTAATCATTTACATTAATAGTTAAAAAAGATATAAATATCACGTATTAGCGACTCATTTTTTCATTCGTCACAAAATAAGTTTCATGTTTTTTGAATTCATTTTGTTTGTTTGTTCACCTTTGAGACAACTAATACCTTAGTTTCTCCCGTGACCATGATTGCTGTAAAGCATTCGAAACGTCGAAAACCAAAAATCTAAATTAAATCCGCAAAAAAAATCCGATAAGATAGTTCTATTTAAAATGTCAAATATTCGCGTAAATCTAAGAAAGTATTATTTAAAATATTCTCGTAAAAAGTAAAGTATCTCCTCTGCTATAGAATAAACTTTGTATATCCACAGTAAGAGCTTCCGTGGCGCATAAAATTCATATAATTTATCTCTACTTCGGTATATGCCGACAGTTGCCCAGTCGCTAAATTTCAGTTTAGTATTTTTATAAAAAGTTTTTTCTTTAAAAATGTTATTATATGACTTTAAAAGTGAGTTGAAAAAATTGTCATAGTGGTTATTTGGATGATCTGAAATCATTTCCATTTTATGCAAGTGCCGTGTCACTTTCTCTTTAAAAGAATTGATTCTACTTATTGTAACTGGTCTACATTTAATTTTTTGTCTTTTATTGATAATATTGTTAGTTAACGAAAATTTTTGACCAAAGTGGTCTGAACTTAAATTTTTTATAATCGATACATCGAATACTTCACAATTACAAAACACATTATCTATACATGTGGAGGATATATTAGTAACACGAGTTGGTTCGCAAAAAATATTAGTTAAGTTATATGACTTAAATAATAATATTTAGTAATGTACTTAATTATACTTTAGTACTAGCTAAGTTTTAATTTTTTTGAGCTGAACCCTTCTAAAATAAAATAAAAGTAGCCTAAGTTACTCCCTATAACATCAGCTATCTGCCAGTGAATGTACCAACAAGATCAGTCCAGCCGTTACGGAGATTAGTTATTTTGACATTACAAACAGACACTTCAATTATATTTATCTGTATAGATTTCAACTTGCTCTTATTAGTTATAGATGATATAAGCTACATACATTCAGCCGATAATAGTTATTTTGTTTATTTTTTATACGTTTATTTTCTAATGTTGGATATATTTTTTTATTTTTTTGATAGAGCTGCTTGAGTGGAGAGCGGTTAGGAAATTGTATTAAGATGCCCTCTTTTTGTTTTTAATATTGGGTAATGCTATTGGATAATATGGGTAATTTACATATGCATTTACGTTATGTAGGACTCACCGGCTAGAAAAGCCAGTACTACCCACTAAAACCCAACAAAACCTCCCCCGTCTTAATAGGGCATCGCAGGATCGCTTACACACTTAACCAAGACGCCCGACGGCAGGTCTACCGAAGCAGACCACACAACCTTGAAGAGTTGCACCAACGGCCCACCCTGCTGTCAGAAAAGTACCAGGAACAACCTGCATAGTACACCGCCCACCGAAGTGGGTCATGCGAGCGGACACAAGTGCACTCTCTGTCCCTGTCACTCTCAAACTCCGGTTCCCATCCGACAACTCCACACGACACGCAGGACCTACAGCTCTACGTGATTTCCTAGGCACGGGGATAAAACATCGCGAACTTCCCAACTCAAGGCTGTTATTGAGAATTTTATAACAGAAGAACTCAATAACTAAACTTGGACTCGGGACTCGAACCCAGGACCTCCGAATATGCTGTACATGCTAGCTACTAGATCACCGATGGAATTCAAACAACTTTTCATATGTTCAATACTTGATTATGTATTTCTATTTTTAGTAATTAGTTATTTTTTTTTTATTTTTTTTATGCGATTCAGTGACAAACGAGCAGGCAGACCACCTGATGGAAAGCAGTACCTGTCGCCCATAACACCTACGGTTCATGCACTTAGGTTTTAAGTAACAAAAATGCAGAACCACAGGTGCGTTGTCACTGTGAGGACTAAGATGATATGCCTCTTGCCTGTAGTTGCGCTGGCTACCTTATCCTTCAAACCGGAATACAACAATGCAATCATTGTTGCTTGGCGGCAGAAATAGATAAGGGGGTGGTACCCATCCAGTCGGACTCCTCAGGCTTGACAGAGTCCTACCACCAAAACATTAGTTTTGATTTAGGTGCAAATATTTTGTTTTGCGTCGTGCTATAACTGCATAGTGACGCGGTACTAAATCTAAATCAATGCATACATTTCTCGTTGCTTCATCGCAGGTCGTGAGTTGTCTTGGCGCGGTGAAGTATCGATTAATTATTGTGAGCATGGTTTAAGATGTAAGATCTTAGTAAATAAATGTACAAGTAAATTTATGAACTACTTGCAACTTGCCTCGCTTCTCTCGGGTGCGTCCCTAGGTACGTTTTAATTTTTTTGAGAGCAACCCTAATTCTTTTTTCAAATTTAAAGCAGCCTAAGTTATTCCTTATAACATCAGCTAGCTACCAGTGAAAGTCTTGTCAAAATCAGTCCAGCCGTTTCGGAGAGTGAGAAAGAGAGTTGCTTAGGCCGGAATATCATTACATATTTATCTTTTTTTCTGAAGATAACATAAAAAATCAACTACATTTTAAGAGCCCATCAAAACAATGAATTGTTTATATTAAATAAAGCCTCCTAAATATGTCATAAGTGACGTAATTTTTTTTTGAAACAATATATAAATAGCAAACGTAGATAAGAACGATAAAATTTGCAGAAGTTAATACACTGCATTACAATTACCCTCGCCCTCTGCCAGCATAATTACAAAAAACAATATGTACATACAAAAACTAATAATAACTTTTAAAAACAAAAATATAACATTTTTTAGCAAAATAAAATCATTTGAGAAAAAAATAAAAAAATAAAGAAAAAAGGAAAAATCGACATCAAGAACAAGGCATTAGGTAGAAAAAATAATTAAAAAAAAAACCTTATTAATTGCAGTCCTATATATTTTATACATATTTTAGACCACACTACAAACATAAGCCCACTAGATAATTTTCCTTTCGCACGAATTCGCCAAAGCAGTTTTATGCGTACAAATACATATTTAATGATAGTGGAGGATCATATCTGCCTTCAATATACTAATATTATAAAGCTGAAGTGTTTGTTTGTTTGTTTGGTTGAACGCGCTAATCTTAGGAACTACTAATCCGATTTGAAAAATTCTTTTAACATTGGATAGCCCGTTAACTGCGGAAAGCTATAGGCTGTATATTATCCCGGAAAAATGTACGATTCCCGTGGGATAGATTTATTTTTGTCTAGGGACGAACCCGAAGCGAAGCGAGGGTGAGTCGCTAGTTTATAATAAAACTAACGGACCCGACATACGTTGTCGTTGTCCACCAAACATTGTATGAATGAGTACACGCGCAAGAAGTAAAACTTCTGTAGGTTATCGGTACTCTTTATAAAGTTCAATTTATGTTTTAAATAATTAGGATACGTGAGATACTAAAAAAATAATTGAATATGCATATTAGGCATATTACAATCATATATTTATAGAATATAATTTAAGGAAAGCATATAATATTATATATCATTTGTCAGACAATAACAACGGTCACCATGGCAACAAACGTTTGTCTCGCCTGATTACACTTTTCGTAACGCTCTCGTCACGCATTCACCAGCTTACTATCAAAGTCAAGCG
This sequence comes from Argynnis bischoffii washingtonia, assembly GCA_033884665.1. Classification (NCBI taxonomy): domain Eukaryota; kingdom Metazoa; phylum Arthropoda; class Insecta; order Lepidoptera; family Nymphalidae; genus Argynnis; species Argynnis bischoffii. The sequence continues at coordinate 8,356,062 of JAEMGE010000029.1, forward strand.
TGCGTAAAGAAGTTTTACTTCAAAAAAATATATTTTTGGAATCTTATCGCAGCGCCAACTACCCGGTCCAGTTGCGAATCTAAACATTCCAACCACCCACTTACACACATACAAAAAATTTCATCAATATCGGTCCAGCGGTTTAGGGATCATTGACTTACACATGGAGAGAAGAACGTATATATCAATGAGTAATGTAAAGATGAAAAGTATGTCAGACATCTGATCATTTTTGGGATTACTTAATATGAGCCAGGTGTTAAAAAAAATAGAGATCAGATTCATCTTTATTCAATTTGACAATGGTAACTGGTTTGATTTTCGAGTAAGGCTAGTGTCATATAGACACTGCCTCGGTGTTTAAATAAAACTATCCTTTCGGATTTTTTCGCGGATTTATTTTGATTTTTAGTTCCCGACGTTTTTGATTGCTTTACAGCAATCATGGTTACCGGAGAGACAGAATTTAGAAAATGTAGTACAGAGAGGGTAAATGTCCTCTCTTTCACACCACAAGGACGTATAGAAATCGCATCTCATTTGCAAATTTCGAGAAACATAAAATTGACCATTCAATAAAGCAACGTTCAAAGATTTAGTGTAATGAGCATGTTTGAGATTGATTTTACGCAAGGTGGTATATTCTAAAATATTTTAACATTATCTGTACTTATATTATAAAGAGGAAATATATAAAGAGGAAAGAAGCGAGGGTTAGCCGCAAGTATTATAATAATCTTTAAACAAAACGAAATTTGCAATAGACTACTATACAAAAAAAAACGCGTGTGTGTACTTATGTACGCACGTAAGAACTTATACTTCTTTGGCGTAACAGAACGAAAATAGCTAAAGATATCATCCCGTATGTCACAACTCTCTGTTTGTGAAAGGAATGCAGCTAACTTCATCATGTCGCTTTCAACTAACTTCATCATGTCGCTTTTTGGCTGTCCGTGTGCGCGCATCGTAAAAATTTTACTCTCATAATTTTTACTAAACGTGCCAAAAGAAGTATAACTTCAACTAGCAGCTTACCCTCCCTTCGCTTTGATCTACGTTGATGCACACGTGTTACCTTTTTTTTAATGTATGTATACAGGTAGCGCCACCTTTAGGCAAATTTTTACTAACGGTAGCCTATTATTATTCCAGAGGTCATAATATATCTGTATACTGAATTTCATCTAAAACCGTCCAGCCGTTTATATACAAACTTTGAACTGTACAATGTACATATAGGTTAGAATAAGTGTGATTGTATTTTAAATACATTTTATTTGAATAAATTTTTTCTCTCTTGTCTGTATAAAGTTATTAAAAAAAAGATCAATTAAAATCAATTCAATCGAAGCCGATAAAGCGTACCTAAAATGCTAACGAAAAATTATAAAAAACATAATCATCGGTTACAGCAAGATTTTTATCTTGAGAGTGTAAATTCTAAATACTTGTAGGAACAAAAAACAACTGTACAAATGTATAATCTATGAATAATAGAAAAAGTCTTAATAGCTTTTGTCTTACAGAATACGGCCCGGATAGCTCAGTCGGTAGAGCATTGGACTTTTAATCCAAGGGTCCAGGGTTCAAGTCCCTGTTCGGGCGTAAGTTTTTTGGCCAAATAATATTTATTATCGAGTTCGTTAAAAATATTCAATACATAAGATAACTTAAATTAATAAAATATTTATTTTTGAATATACGTACAATAGCATACTAGCTCATATTGATTTATGAACTTCAAATAAATATTTACATTGTTTTATATGCAGGTACCTGACCTGTTATCTACATATCATAGAATATTCATTAGTAATTAAAAGGGATATAGTATTATTTTAGTTTTAATAATGTATATTTATTAATAATAATAATCCTTACACCTTTTATATGGCGTCTGCGAGCAAGTGTCTTCTGTTAGATATATGCGGCGCTTTTATCATCAGCCTGGCTGGAAGAAAATGGAAGCGATTATTGCTGCATTTCTTCGGGAAAAATGTGATGTATTTAAAATATTATCTTTAACACTTATCATAGTTTAGACGGTAGAAGTTGGCAGAAAATGGTGGATGGCTATTTTTTCGGCGTTCGCCGACCTAGTGGTTGAAAAGGCTCCCAAAACCATATAAGTTTTATATTTTAGTAAATACATTTGTTTTGACGTTTAAAAATTTTGTTATATTTTGCTTAAGAAACGTTTATATACCTATTTGAAACACAAGATGTTAATCCTTATAGAAATAAGTTATTTCATAATTGTAAGTACAAATAGAGATGAAGCATGCATCAACATCCGGTCTACATTGAGATAGTTCTAGTTGAGTCCGGCATATTTTGCCAAGAGAAGAGAGAACTGCTAGATAAGTAGCGTTGCAATGCAGCCTGCTTGTCGAAGAATACCTGGTCGACCAATTGTCATCTGGACATCTATAGAGGTGGGCCTTAGGAGGGTGGAAATCTCGTAAAAGCAAATCCAAACAGTAGCTTAAGATATATATAGATAGTAGGGCATGGAGAACTACAGCTCTAAGTTCCACGACAGAATAACAACATCATCATTATTGATACAGAAAAAAAATACCTTTTACAGTGTGTCAATCGCTTTTATACTTGAGATAATTGTGTCAAACTATTGTGTGTATATTTGTATGTATGTTTATTACTTCTACACGTTAAGGCTGGACGGATGTGGATGAAATTGTTGAGGACCTGTCTCACGTTGTGGGGAGCGGGTATGAACGCGCGGACGGTGGGCTGTGGGTTGTGGGCTGTGGCGGCTCAGCCTTTCTCGCCTGTACGAAGCCCAACGCTAACGGATGCCTCAAATTAATTTCATTATTAATGGCATTAAACTAGCAAAGTATACAGTCCACTTTTTATTTAACGTCCCAGTAGGACCCTCACAAAATGAATTAGCTAAGATAGACACCTTGTTAAACACCTGAGCAAAGTCCTTATTTCTTAAGTCGAGCCTAATATGATTGCAAAATCGATTTGTTATTCCATTTACAACCTGGTAAAATGGTAAATTGGTATCTTAAAAAACATAATTGGTATTATTTTTTATTATTTATTTGATTATTAGTATGTACTAATACTTCTCAACGATTGATCATATACATACCGTCAAACAAATAATTGAGAAATGCAACGAATACGATCGTCCGTACTACTTGTCTTTCGTGGATTATAACAAAGCTTTCGACTCTTTGAAGCATAGCTACATATGGGATTCATTAAAAAACCAAGGAGTGGAGAGTAAATACATTAGGATAATTAAACATATTTATGAGAATAGCACAGCAAAAGTTCAACTTGAAAGTATAGGAGATCAATTTAAAATTCAGAAAGGCGTTAGACAAGGAGATCCACTGTCACCAAAAATATTTAATGCGGTCTTGGAAAATATCTTTAGGCAACTCAACTGGGATAACTTCGGCATTAATATAAACGGAGAAAAATTACACCACCTAAGGTTCGCAGACGATCTCGTCTTGTTCGCAGAAGATCCTAGTACTCTACAAATAATGTTACAACAACTAGCAGCGGAAAGTAAAAAAGCAGGATTAACAATGAATACTAGCAAAACCAAATTGTTGACAAATAAGACCAAAGTTGCAGTACAAGTGGCCGAAGAAGAGATCGAATACGTAAACGAATATGTATACCTGGGACAAGTAATATCTGCAAAGGATCTGTCGAATAAAGAAGTTGATAGGCGAGTAAACAACACCTGGAAAAGGTACTGGTCCATAAAGGAAATCATGAAAAATAAATCTGTGCCCATTTCAGAAAAAAGAAAGGTTTATAATACCTGCATTCTTCCATGTCTCACCTACGCCTGTCAGACCTGGCCACTAACACAGAAAATAGAACACAAGCTAGGGGTATGTCAAAGGGGAATGGAAAGAAGTATGTTGGGCCTGAGGTTGGGAGATAAATGGAAAAATGCAAAAATCAGGAACATCACTAAAATAACAGACGTGAAAGTAAGAACTCGAACATTAAAATGGAGGTGGACAGGTCATATGATGAGAACACAAATGGGAAAGTGGACCAAAAAAGTTACAGAATGGTACCCAAGGAATGGAAAAAGACGTAGAGGAAGACAGATTAAAAGATGGGAGGACGATCTACCAAAGGGCTGGAGAAGGAAAGCGCTGGATAGGCACATGTGGAAGGAACTTGAGGAGGCCTATGTCGCAAGGCAACCTGACCCGGTAGCTGATAAATAGAATCGAAGATAAATAAACAAAATTATAAGATACACATTAAGAATAAATTAGTTAAAAAAAAAAAAAAAATGTAGTTTATTTCATATTTAAATTGTATGTATACAAAAAGGTCAGAGGAAATAAAGGCTATTTTTATTTTTATTTATTTTATTTATTTATGTACTAATACAGCATTTTACATAAGTGGACCAACAAAACTGTTTGCACAGTTTGTCTGTGGGATCAGACTCTTACAATAGACTTAGGTTATGATATTTAAGGTTTAATTATGTTAAACTGACCATATAATGGTTTTTTAATAATTTGGCAAATTTACTTTTATTTGGTTCATGTCATGTTTGTTCATAAGGTAGTCTAGATGTTTTAAAAAAATCTTTTCATATTATGAGAATAACCCACATGTCGTGTCGTATCAATATCTACACGCACGACTCATAGATCGCGCTAATTTTGCTATCTTCACGCTTTTGCTTGAGTCTCTTTATGAATTTTGGAATTAAAATAATATGATTAAAATTTGATTGGCATAATGAGGACTAGAATGTGATGGGTTCGATTTTGCGCGTGCAAAAATTTCACATGATTTTGTTTTGTAATAGGATATGGCTTTGTTAATTTAATCACGATTGATGCAGTAGTAAATCAAGCAACCCTTACCTACTCTGGTCTAGTGTAGGTGACCCCCTCTCATGAGTGCTTACCGTGCCCCTAGATCGCCCTTGGGGCTCATTAGTGTCCGGCAATCCAGCCGGTCGTGAAGCCAACAGACATACTGGGAGATGGCCCACTTCGGTGGCGGTGTACCATTCGGGTTGCTCCTTTCCTTCTTCTTCTTATTCGTTGTAACGAGTTAAGACTGTAGTCTTGATAGAGTGGTCGTTAGTCGTGGTCATGTTGTTTCTGGTACTTCTGATATCAGGGTGGATTGTGGGAACAACTTGGTTGTTATGGTCTGCTTCGGCAGGCAGACGTCGGGGTGTCGTGGTTGAGTACGTAAGCGTTTTAGTGGGTAGTACTGGCTTTTCTGGCCGTTGAACTCCACATAACCAGATATACGTATGCGGATGAGAGCAAGAGCAAGTCGCTAGTATAAAATTAAAATCATATTTCTGATCTGTAATAAGGCCTTAAGGCCACTAGATGAAAAACCGATCATGAATTGCAAAATAGAACAATGTTTGATGTTTCTTGATGTAATAACTACCTAATGGGTAATAAAATTGTAATGTCTGTTAGTATGAATTGCTTACATTTATTACATTTAATAATAGTTATAATATACTATAATAGTTTAGATTTACCTTATGTTAATTTATATTGTTTTGCTTTTCATTTGTCTAAAATATAGTGGATATCTATTGTTTTTTTTTTTTTTTTTTTTTTATACGATTCAGTGACAAACGAGCAGACAGACCACCTGATGGAAAGCAGTACCTGTCGCCCATAACACCTACGGTTCATGCACTTAGGTTTTAAGTAACAAAAATGCAGAACCACAGGTGCGTTGTCACTGTGAGGACTAAGATGATATGCCTCTCGCCTGTAATTGCGCTGGCTACCTTATCCTTCAAACCGGAACACAACAATACAATCATTGTTGCTTGGCGGCAGAAATAGATAAGGGGGTGGTACCCATCCAGTCGGACTCCTCAGGCTTGACAGAGTCCTACCACCGGTATTGTGAAGACGACTTAACTTATTACATACTTGTATTCAGCCCTTTTTAACGTCCCATTGCTGGGCACGGGCCTCCCTTCAATACGAGGGGAATCAGGCCATAGTCCACCACGCTGGCCAAGTGCGGACGGACTTCACATGTCTTTCGAAAACTTGCTAGGTTCTCTCAGACATGCAGGTTTCCTCACGATATTTTCCTTCACCGTAAGGCAAGTGGTAATCATGTTAGAAATGATTCGCACATGAAAATATCAGAGGTGCGAGACCCGGGATTTGAACCCGTTTCACTCGGTTTCCCAGGCGAGCGCGTTACCACTGGGCTACCACTTGCCTATTTATTTTTTTATACATACTTATATCATACTTAGTAATAATACGTAATTACAATAAAATAAAGGCTTGTAATTGACGAAGAATAACATAACCCCCATATTTAAGTAAAAAAAAATGTGAAAGCTCGATAAGTATTTTTTTCTTTTTAAATAAATTACTAATTTGCCACTAAAAGTTATGATTTTGTAGTAAAAAAAATCAATATTAAAAAGTTTACAATTTTTTTTTAAATCTATCCATCTTTCTAAACGACACGTTTGGCTCAATTTGTATTGCTTAGTATTACCCTACTTGCTGTGCCAGCGGTCGCGGGTTCTTTTGTTGTTTTTACTCGTGTTTATATTCATAATATGTATGTATCTAAAGTTATGTATGTGTGTGTATGTATGTGTATCAACTATCTGGTATCCATAAGACAAGTCTCGTAGCTTACCATGGAACTATTTATTTATTTATGTACCATAAAATATATGTTATACAAAATAAAGTAACAGAATGTCGACAAAGGTTAACTTATCTCTTTAAGAGATTTCTTCCAGAAACCCTTCAAAAGTGAGAAAATAAGTTAATTTAGAGCGGTGTAGGTACAGTATAGCATTAAATGGTGTAAACTTAATAATTAATTAGACGGTGCTGTGTATTAATGTCCCAATATATCTATTTATTTATATATTTATTTAAACCCACTTAAATATGATTTATAATAATTAATCGGTGCCCGAGAAAAGCCGAAAATCATACTAATCAATAATATAGTATATAATTAACTAATTTTCATATAGATCAAAGATCAAGATGGTTAAATAAGGAGTTAACAGCCTCAATGATTAATGATCGCATCTGGATCGTGATCGCAATCGCTTATTTGTTGTTGCCCAATCCGAAGTCGTTTTATTGACTGACTTTGAAGAACAAGGAAATTCTTGCTAATAATGTAAATGAATGTGTTTGTTTGTTTGTCCTATTATTACGTAGCAATGGTTTTATATTTATAATATGTATGTATTTATAATATGTATATATTTATATTTATAATATGTATGTATTTAAAGTTATATATGTGTAGTATATCAACCATCTGGTATCCATAACACAGGCTTTGTAGCTTACCATGGAACTTGATGGTGCTGTGTGTTAATGTCCCAGAATATTTATTTATATTTATATTTTTTTTTGTAATAGCAATCCCAATAGTATAGTATACATTGAGATAATATAAGTGTGTTTAATGTGTAAATTCGTATCTTATTTATCTTTGCTTAACTTTCCCTATACTTCTTAATAATATAGATTTAAACTCATTCTATAATGCGCAGCATTTACTAAATACTTTTTGAACTTTAAAATAAAAGTAAGTAAGTAAGTAGCAAATTCTAACTTTGAGTAATTTTAAGGACCTTCCAATTTCCCAGTCGAACCCTAAATAATTCCTGAATCCTGAAGTGAAAGTATCATTTCTTATTGAATGATCTCAAAAGTCGATTTGTATCTTTTAACTAAGTTTCAGGATATGAAAAGTGAATAATACACCAATTTGTTTTTTAAGATTTTTTATTCATATCAATATCTATCAATCACAGTCTACTACGGCGTTATACATCACAATGTTTTAATACCTACAGTTGCTATTGTTTATAAGTTACAACAATTATAATAAAAATAGGCAGATTCGGTTCAGTTGTGCGTTCACACGATACGGTTATACGCTGCGATGGTTTTGTTATACTTACAATATATTCATACAAAAATTTGACGTTAAAACGACGTGAAAATCTGTTAGTTTATATATATATTATTAGATTTCAATGTTTTTTCTCTTTCGTAATGATGAATTTATTTAGGCTGATTAGTAAACCCAATACATAGTCTTCGACCGGGCATCGACCCCGTGATTATTGTATTAAGTAGCGCAATCCTAATATTACAGTGGACTTTAGAGCTGTTATAGTCCATCGAAGTTATTAACAAAAACTATTTTTCTTTACAAAGATTTGCTATAAAAATAAAGTAGATAAGTAAAATTATATATAAATATTTAAAAATAATACATTTTGTTTTTTTTTAATACAACCAACTTCCGGTCCAGCGGAAGTTTTTTTTTTATTTTATTTACAAGTTAACCTTAATAAGTACAAAACGAGACGTTTTGCTGCCTTATTCCATACATAATAGAAATATTAAAGATTATATTTAAAGATGAAAATATGATATTTTCAATACGCAGTTTTTTTTTATCGCAGCGTCTCTTTGCGCGTGTGAAGCGCTCTTATCTTAACTAGCAACAGGAACTTGGTTTACTTCATATTTTCCTTATCCTATCCGTCGGATTCATTCGGCTGAAACAAAAAATAAATATTAAAATATAAAACGTATAATGATATTAAATACAAAAATTTAAGATTTTAAATATTATTAAAAGTAAATGTAAAGGTAATTTTTAGTCAATTATGAAGTTTAAATTTTGCTTCATACTTTAACTAAGGATATACTTAATTATTAAATAATAAATAAATAAAGAAAAGAATCGAGTATATAAAGACATAAAAATATATCTATGAGTGAAATAATGGATTTATAAAGTCATACATTTTTATAAAATACTAACAAATGACCCTCGCTTCGCTCTGGTTCGTCCCTAGTTATTTTTAAGGTTGAGCTCAGAGATGAGATATTCTCCCGCGATAAAAAGTATCCTATATGTTGACCCGGATAACCAGCTATCATCATACCAAATTTCATTAAAATCTGATGTGGTTTTCCCGTGATGCGGTAACAGACAGACAGACAGACAAAAACTCTAAAAACTATAGATTCGGCTTCTGTATCGATAATAAAGTTCAATAAGATTTTCCAAAAAATATTTAATGTACAGATTCGGCTTAGTCACAATTTTATTATATGTATAGATATAAAATATATTATTTTATAAAGCTACCTACTCGCGCCGGATACACGAAAGTTTTGATCTCCGTGCTTCCGAACATATTCGTGGCTTTGCAAATGAACTCGCCCATGTCGCTCCACTGCAGGGCCGCGATCACTAGCTCGCCCGAACGCAGCACCTGTGGTAATTATATTATATTTACTAAACATATTTATTTATTTATTTATTGAGGATCTCCAACAGAAGTACATAATATGAAAATACAATAAAAATACTAGCCCTTTGGACAGTGTTTAAAATGTACCCCCAATTACTGGAGAACACAACATGCACTAAAACAGTGTTGATATTACACATTACTTTAAATCTGACCAATTGATTAACTTAAACTTAAATTAATATATGATGATATTTAAATTAATTACTGATTAACAAAAATCAAATTAAAAATTATATAATTAAAAATAAAATGAAATGACGTAAAATAATTATATTTAAATGGTTCTCTTTTATATAAAATTTAAAATAATATAATATTTTACAATATTTGTTTAATAGAAATGCTAAAATTATAATTATAATAAAAAATATAATACATGAAATATAAAAAAAATACGCCAAACATACTGAGTACAAATATTTAAATGAACATTCGGCGCATCTCTACTTTTATTTATATTATTAGCCATTTTAAAGCAATGTGCATTAGAAATAACCTTTGAAAGTAAATGTATTAAAAAAATAATGCCTTTGCCCTTGCATATAAAGTGCGCGCCATCTATTGGGAAAATCAATTATGAAGCTTTTACGTTAAAGAGCGCCATCTTGTGTCAAGTAGAAGAAATATTTGAGTTTTATATACATAATTATATTAAGCTCAATGGTAACTCGCTCGCTTCGGTATCCGAGAGAAGCGGGTTCAAATCCCGGGTCTTGCACCTCTGATATTTTCATATGCGAATCATTTCTATCATGATTATCATTTGCCTTACGGTGAAGGAAAACATCGTGAGGAAACCTGCATGTCTGGGAGAACCTAGCAAGTTCTCGAAAGACATGCTCAGTCCGCCCGCACTTGGCCAGCGTGGTGGACTATGGCCTGATCCCCCTCGTACTGAAGGGAGGCCCGTGTCCAGCAGTGGGACGTTAAAAAGGGCTGAATACAATTATATTAAGACTCATTTGTTTAATATTTTATTTCTTTCAATTTAACAATAAAAGTATCTATTACGTTGAAATTCAAAAGTGTTTGTAACTTATGGCGTTAGCGAACTAAAATGTTACTGTCTTTCAGTCATATTCATAAATTAAACATTTAAACTGCAATGAAACTAACAATTAAACAATAATATTCTATATATTCTGAGTTCTTAATAGAATTTATATTGAACTAACCTTCATCCTACTATTTTTTTTAATGACTGCACCATTGTTATCCCTCCACACGACCGCCGGCCGCGGGTGACCCTTCACTCGACACGGCAGTACTACATTACTGCCGATTGTGTCCACGAATACTTTGTATGAAACCAGTATTCTCGGCGATAGAGGAACTAATTTGGACCGCTCCGTTATGTCTGTGCTGCCATCTGTTGACAAGTAGAAACAATATGGTTAAAATCGATTTATTCTCGATTCGATTTTATTTATTTCAATTGATGGATGAATGTTTAATTTATTATTATTTAATTAATTTATTTTAATTAAATGATAGTAAGTCTGCATGTGTGAGAGAACCTAGCAAGTTTTTGAAAGACATGCTCAATCTGCCCGCAATTGGCCAGTGTGATACTATGGCCTGATCCACCTCGTGTAAAAGGGAAGTCCACCCCCAATAGAGGGGTGTTTAAAGGGTCTGAATACGATTAACTTATAAAGTTTTAACGTATAATAATAGGAAATACTATAAAATTTATATTTCATTCTGTGTTTTTTCATACAATTTTGTACAACTTTTAATTTCGCATAAAGTAAAAAGTTGTTGTTTAATTCTGTTAAATTGAAAATATAATTAAGAATTCTTACTTTTTATTTAAATTAATTAAATTTTATAATATCACAAAAATATATTACACTCGCGACTTACCCTCGCTTCGCTCGTGTGCGTCCCTAGGTACGTTTTAATGTTTTTGAGTGAAACCCTAATCTTTTTCTAAAATAAAAGTAGCCTAAGTTACTCCTTATAATATCAGTTATTTGCCAGTGAAAGTCCTGTTAAAATTGGTCCAGCCGTTTCGTAGATTAGCCATAACAAAGAGACAGACAGACAGACAAAAATTTTAAAAATTATGTTTTTTTTTTTATAAGTACCGTATATAATTCCATATGCATTTAGTATAAAGCTGTTATTTTGACATTACAAACAGACACTTCAATTTTATTTATCTGTATTGATTAACCATATTTCCTTACATTTTCAATAAAATAGACACATGAATTAACTTTTTAGAGTCTGATCTAAAAAGATATAAAAACTATTTCTACTACTCCCCTCTATTAAGCCTTTGTTAAAGTTTTTGGGGGCACATTAATTTTATTTTTATGTTCTTGTTATGCGTGATTGCTATTACATTTTTCAAGGCGTTATTATTATTACCGGCCTTTTCGTATGAACTTCGAATTGTAATTTTTTAATTCTAATTTAACCAACATTGAAGAAGAGGGAGGCTAATTCGAGTGTATTTATGTTTGTGTGTAAATGTAATGAATCTATTCTGATTAATACCCACCTTGTATATTCTTATGTAAATTTAAGGAAAAATCAATCAAAAAAATCTCTCTTAAAGTTGAAATAAAGTGATATTGATAGCAATGCAACTTTTAGTTAATAAGTAGTTAAATATTTTTTTTTTTAAATCTTATTGAAATAGGCATTATTATCGATACATAGGCCGAATATAGTTTTTAGAATTTCTGTCTGTCTGTCGGTGAGCGCAACACGAGAAAACCACTGGACAAATTTTGATGAAATTTGGTATGATGATAGCTGGTTATCCGGGTCAACATATAGGATACTTTTTACCATAGGAAAATATCTCACCTTTGAGAAATCTATACTAAACTATAAAACGTAAGTAGTGACGAACCCGAGCGGAACGAGGGTACGTTGCAAACTCATAGTAAAAAAAAGGACACGTGTACATAAAGTAGTAGGAATTTCGGTTTAGATTGTAATACGTTATCAGATTTGGCGTCGGCCGCTTCAATTTTTTCAACTTCCGCACAATTTATTCATGCTCGTGACTCACAGTTTAAGAATTTGTAGGGAAGACTCTGTATCGGACTACTATAATGTATGTATGTATATTTGTTACACCTTTACACTGAAACGGTTGAACAGACAGATTTATTTTATATAGATGTCAGTTGTATAAGCCAATACATTATGTGGTTTTTGCAAAACATGTTTGTTTTTAAAAAGGAGTACGAAATTAATCATATCCCCTTTTTAAAATATACTCTCTATCTATAGAATATATACCTACCTCCTATCACCTGTTTTAAAGATATAGGGTAAGTTATCGAAATAGGTCATTATGAACATCGATTTTTCATAGATAAAGTTTAATGTAAAGTAGTTTATTGAACCTAGCTTTAAAAATCCGTAACGGAAATGTTTTTTATAATCATTACTTTGGAATATAATCATATATATAATCTAATAATGAAATATAATCATTACCAGGAACAGAGAAGTAATTTCAAATAATTGTCAATAGATGGCACTATAATTTATTACGATTTTTTATGTTTGTGAATTAATAAAATAATCCCTAAAGTAATAGGCCCTACAATGGTATAGTCAGGTTTAAAAATATACTCTTATTAAAAAAAATACATTTTTGTATTAAGTTTCTTAATTTTACTAATAATTTAAAAAGTAGCTAATAAGTGAGTTTTTAGTGCGTATTCATAGATGACGCTACCAACGCTACCTTTGTAAACATATTCATGAGTTATTTATCTACTACGCTTAAAAATGATCGAAATAACTAAAATGGATTTTGTTTCAAAGCAAAATAGTTTCACTATATTTCAGTACGTACGTATTCATAAAATAAATGAATTCGACAGTTTGCGAATCAGCGCCATCTATGAGACAAAAACAGTCCAAAGAATAGCCCGAATTAGCGCTGTTCAATTTCTTTGTATGGGATGGGGTCCGTATTAGTGTAATATTATGTAATTTATAATTCTGAAGAGTTATTTACCTGTAGTATAAACAAAAGTGGATGCTCTTGCAGTTTTCAGTCCGGCCACAGCGAGGCACGTGTACATTGCTGGTTGTTCTGTCCGCGATATGAGCAACGTTGAAGTGACACGAGCGAGGGATGACGGATTTGTGTCTATCACTTCATTTGATTCTCTGTCGTACTGAAAACAGGGAAGGCTACTTAATGAAATTTTAATATTAAATGCTAAATGACTTCTGACTTCTTATACTCTAGACAGTTTGGCTTAGAAACATGAATGTCGCACATTGTGTAGGAGTTTCTTAAATAATTATAAAAATACGGAATAATTTTTGAAAGTTCATCCTCCAAAAAACGTAACGTCGATGGGAAATCCAAAATAATAAGACGTTAGTTACTATGTAGTTAAAATGTGTGATACGATGTCGAATGTTGAAAAACTAACGGTTTAACAGGTTTCTTATTGCCGCTATATATAATTATATTTTAAGCTTTAAGGAACCAATATCGCGGATTTTTGTTCCGAAATGTATTTAAATTATTATTGATAATACATCAATCCTATTATTATAAATACTCTATATCACTTATAGTGAATTAAATGTACACTATGCAATGTACACCAAAGTTTTTTGCAACAAAGAAGACGGAGAAATGACGGAGAGACAGAGGAAGTATATAAAAGCAGGCAAATGACAGACAGACAGGTGTTTGAAGTATTCTGCAAAATTTTCTCTGTAATAGGACAGCTATTTCCGCTATCATACCTTATACATCATACATTAACTATATCTGGAATTCACCTGCCGAGTTACGTGAATCGCCTTACAGAATATCACTACTGATATTTGGGCGGAGTAAGGGCGATTTAAATTAAAAAAAAACAGTATCAAGTGATTCCAAATGTTTACTTAACATCGCAAGTACACCAGCTGTTCGGGAAAAACCTCATTTTCTTTCAAATATATTATAATTTACAATAATACTCGTTTACTCTCGCCTGGAGGCGATCATATTCCAAGATATCTTCTGCAAAATCATTTGATTTATTATTCTTTAGCAAATAAATGTACTTTAACTTTTTTTTTGAACTTTGGCATTACGTAGAAGCTTTTTGAGCTTTTTCTGGGACATCTCTTAATTTATTTATAATTGAGAGTGTAAGTTACCTCAAATACAGGTGCGTCATTTTTGAACCAATGCACTGAGGGAGCGGGGGCGCCAATGGCTTCACAAGTCAACTCGAGGGTGGTTCCGGGAGTGTGGGCACTGCGGTCTGTAGGCCGCCTAGTTAACGTTAGGAAACGTTTTGACTGTGACTGTACTACTGTAAAAGAGAAATAACTTAAATCTATCTGTATGTTGTAAAGGAAAAATATTTTTTAATTATCTTTATTTTTACTAATTATAGCTTATAGGTATAGCTAAGCTATCGATCATAAATAATGAGCTGAAGAGTTTGCTTTTGAATATTTAAATAAATAATATGTTGGGACATTAACACTCATCACCATCTAGTTCCATGGAAAGCTACGAGGCCTGTGTTATGGATACCAGATAGTTGATACACTACATATATATATATATATATATATATATATATATATATATATATATATATATATATAACTTTAAATACATACATATTATAAATATAAACACTCATGACTGGAGTATAAACATTCGTGCTTATCACACAAATGAATGCCCCCAGCGGGACTCGAACCCACGACCGTTGGCACAGCAAGTAGGATCACTAACGTAGGATAATCAAACGTGTCGTCAGTATTGTACGTGTTCTGGAACTGCCAGTCAGATTTATATATCGTCTCCATATAATTAGCAACTAAATAAATGCGAAATGTTTCAACTAAATTTGTGGTGTGAAGAATATATCAGATTAAAATAGTGTATTTTACAAAATTTGTTAGAACGGATTATACCTAAAATTCTGGTTGCATATACTCATACGTCATACATTAAACGGGGATTTTATATTGATGATATTTATATTATATTTTACTAAAAAACTTTACATGAACATGAAAAATTATAATTGCTTTGCTAATTTAACCAAAATTATGGTATTTTCCTGATTATGATGTTATCTTTTTATATTGTTAATAGATAATAAAAAGTGGGGAGATTTGGTGCGTCACAGCATTCGTGTGTTAAATTTATTATAATATTAAATACATACATATAATAAAATTGTAACTGAGTCGAATCTGTACATTACATATTTTTTGGAAAATCTTATTGAAATAGACATTATTATCGATGCAGGGGCCGAATCTATAGTTTTTAGATTTTTGTCTGTCTGTCTGTGACTGCATCACAGAAAAACCACTGGAGGAATTTTGATGAAATTTGGTATGATGATAGCTGGTTATCCGGGTCAACATATAGGATACTTTTTACTGTGTGAAAATATTTCATTTCTGAGAAATCTATACTAAGAGATAAAGCGTAAGTAGGGACGATCCCGAGCGGATCGAGGTTGAGCCGCTAGTTATATATTAAACACTGTACTTTACGTCACTGTCTGCGATTTCGCTTGTTTTGTCCGCTGTATGTAGGTGGGATTGATGAGATTTTCGGAAATCCAGAGACTCGCTCCTCTGATATGCTCTTGTCTGAATCATTTTCAACATGATTTCAACTTGCTTTACAACGAAAAAAACATTGTTAGGAAACGTGCTTGTCTAGGAAAAGCTTACTAGTTTTTGAAAGATATGTCAAATTCGCCACCTGCTGTCGGCCAGCGTGGTGCACTGTAGCCTGATGCCCCTCGATAGGGAGGCCCGTGCCCAGCAGTGGGACAAATTTATATAATCTTTGCTTCAAAATTAAATTAGTTTTATTTAATATATTTAAACGAGCAATTCTTGTATATTTATTTATTTATATATAGATTTCTCTGAAATATATTAGCATAAGCAATGTGGTCAAGCGTTGTTTTTTTTTGTATTTATTCAAGTTTTTAGTGTTTTAAAAATAAAAAGAAGATGTACTTTTGGCCAAAAATTCCTAGCGAAGCTCGGTTGCCCACGTACTTACTGATATAGAATTAAAATCGAGATGAAATTTCTATAAGCTATTGAGAAAATTACAGATATACTTAATTATATATACAAAACAAATATACATTTAGTTATTTCTGTACAAGTCATGTCCGCGTGAAATAGTGGCAAGAATGCTAGCCGCATTCCCCCGTTGAATGGCAATGCCGATTTTTTGGGCGAAAAATGCGCCAGCTCTCCTGTCACCAGTAGAGGCGATAAGACGAGGTGTTATGTATTTTAAGTATTGCTTAGCATTTTGACTCCATGGGCCAAGGGTTTCTACAGCAAATGGAATAAAAACATAATTTTGACTAAGGGAGCTATTTTTGATATAAAGCTCATACTCTGCCTAGGGCGTTTGCACAAAATTATCAGTACGTTAACAGTGCGAATGACTGCCAGACTTTTTAATTTAGCTATGAAGCTGCAAAGGCACATCCTAGCATTCTGGATATTTTCATAGTGCCTATACTGTGCAGGTAATCTGGAGCGACAATTACCGGTTAAGTCACCTTCACAGTTAGCTTTAACTCAGGCCATAGTCCACCACGCTGGCCAAATTCGGGTTAACGGACTAGACATGTCTTTCGCAAACTTACTAGGTTCTCTCAGACATGCAGGTTTCCTCACGATATTTTCCTTCACTGTGAGAGAAGTGCTAATCATGTTGGATGATTCGTACATGACAGTGTCAGAGGTGCGAGAACTGGAACCTGCCTCACTCAGTTTTCCAAGTGAGCGTGTCACTGTCACTCTCTTATAATATGTAAATTATTTCAATTATATTCGAAAAAAATCGTTAAGAGAAATGGAGGGTAAGATAATTTTTTATATAGTTATTATGTTTGTTTGTTGGTTTGTAAAATCCATATAAGCGACTAATTTAACTTTAAAACTAGTTAAGTTTAATCTCAATTAGTAAAATTATGTAGGTTACTTTAACTTAAGCTTCGATACAAAAATTAAGGAAATCGTTATTATTTGTCTTTTAAAATAATTCTTTCTTAGATTTTTCACGAATATTTGATAAATATCGTAAGGTACTTCAGTGCCATTTTTTCCAAGTTACATATATAATTTTGCGGGTAGATACCGTCTGTATAGTAAATTTTGAGATCGCGATAAAATGCCAAAAGATAGTTTCATTCAAAATATTTGTTTTTAATAAATTACTATACAGTATGTTTTAAATGTAATATGCAGTGATTAAACCGTCATAAATTGACCTTAAAAATTTTGTGTGAAGAAGTTAAACTTCCAAACTATTGATCCGTTTAAAAAAAAAAAACTACTAATAATACTTGTTCTGTTTTTTTACTCTTTCACTCTGTAACGGCTGGATGGATTTGGATGAAATTTAGGATATAGATAGGCTATGGAGCTACCTGGAGTAATACATGATCAGTCAGTCAGTCAGCCAATCAGCAAAGCCATCCAGGGTCTTGGGCACACAACAATTTAGGGCCGCTTTAGAAAATAAAAAAAAAATTGAACAGTAGTAAAAAAATTAAATTACAAATTGCGTATATTACAGTGCATTACATTATATATTGTAATACATAACAAATTGAACTTCTTTCTTTTCTATGTAAACGAATATGTTGTGTTTTCAGGATGGAGGTCCTGGGTGTGGGTGTGCCCTATGTTATGGTTAAGACGGTACTGAGTATATAGTGAACTTACCATTACCCTGTATGTGATTCTCGAGGTCTAAAAGTTTCATATGCCTGTTGACGTTTGCCGCCCGAACTCCCGCCAACGTGATTAAAATAAGTAAAGTATACATTATTATTGAGATTCTTTTATCTGAAACAAAAATTATAAATTGTACTTAGCTTTCGGAAAAGTTTGTTCTAAATCAATTTATGTTAGCATTTGTTAAATAAACATAAAAAATATTATGAAAAATATTATAGATACTTATTTATTTTAAAATATTTTTTGAAAAGGCAAAAACATTTATAAAATGAAGATATTTTAATAAGATATTGTATTGAACTCGCACTTTTCTGTACATTGTTGCTTTAAAAAAAGGATACTCAAGAATTGAAGTAACTTTTTTTCTTTCAACAGAACATTTTTACTTCATCTAAAAATAAGCTCTATTAGTCAGTTATTTATTTAAGCTTTTAATGCTATGGTAAAAATAATTATGAACTTTATTAAATTTATATATTCCATAAATATTTTTACTTTATTTTGTATTATCAAATGGCGTTAGTTAAGTTTGTGTTACGAAAAAATTTTACGCGCGTAATGTGACATTTAAACAATAGATAATAATAGATTCCGAACGTAGAATAGACCTATGAGGTCTTTTGAGTCATTTTTTACGTCATTGGCAAACATAATTTTTTTATCTGTGTCCACTGTTTAATAGAAATAAATAAGAAAATTTAAAGCGTTTTTTTGGGATAAATATTGTTTATCTGTAGTACTTAATATTATAAAGAGGTAAAGTTTGTGAGTTTGTGACGTTGTAGGGGTAATCTCTGGATCTACTAAACCGATTTAGATGAAATTTGGCAAGAAGATAGTTTGAGACCCTGGGAAGGACATAGAATACAATAATTTTTATGTCGGAAATCATCCCTTAAGGGGGTGAAAATGGGGATGAAAGTTTGTATTGGGAAGCAAGCTAGTGTTACATAAATCATTGAGAAAAAAAATTAACAAGTTTTAAATATTGGCTGTAAATCATTTCCATGCCTAACCTAATTAAAAAGAAAAAAAAGATTGTCTATCATTTCAAATTGAGATAGAATATATTTTAAATATCAATTGCCGTTAGATTAGTTTTCTAGGAACTCTTACATAATGACATAACTAGAAGAAGTTGTTGGGAACGAAGTGGGTTATTCATCTCTGTAATACGAATATTATGAAAGTCATGTATTTTTAAGCGGACATTTTAAAATTTGCTCTTATTAAATAATTTTTTGTTAATCTTATACAAATATTTGAAGACATGAATGGATGAAGGTGATATGTCGCAAAATTCTAATTTCGAGAAAATCGAGCTCAAAGTTTCGCATAAACATTTTGAGATTTTCTAAAACGTATTAAATGTGTTTATTTAAAATGGCTGTCAAGTGGCGTAAACTGTTTCATATTTTTATAATAGGAGAGAAATAATTAAAAAATAATAATTTTAAGTACTTTATTTTAAAAAAAACTGAACATAACTCCTTCTTCCACAAAAGAAAATTTTAACTCAATTTGTAAAAATTAAGTCTGAAAGAGACAAGTTCCTTAAGCAATAAGAAAAATAAGCACGAAACAAATAAAAATGTTTATTATTCTTTAAGAATGGACACATAATAATAGCGATATTCTGGCTTAACAAATTTTAATTGTTGCTTGACATTAGCTTTTTTTCTCAACCGACATAGTACCATATTTCCCATCCACACGTGGCACCTCAAAATCTGGATTAACTTGAACCCTTTTTTTAAATATCAGCCTTCTGGATTGGTATCATTTCATTGTATTACTCTTTATATGATATATGAACCATATATGAACCATATTCGTCTACTCTGATCCATTTTACGTCATTCCTAAAACTGACTTTTCCATCATTTGTACCTTTTTTCCTATTAATTAAATTCAAATTGTCTTGCAAATCTTTTATTTTCCTGAAATAGTCATACCAATTACTATGTTGTTTCGTGAAGTTTTGCTTATAATGCTTCGATATTGCTCAGATGCATAGATTGTATCAATTTTATGAAGTACTTTCTCTTTCCTCCCAAAATCCCGATTAGACACTAAATATGACTCTTCGGGAAATTTGTGGTCTATGATTTTAGAATATCCTTTTAAGATCAAATATTAGTACAGAATTGTATGTATTCAGCCCTTTTTATCGTCCCACTGCTGGGCACGGGCCTCCCTTCAGTACGAGGGGAATCAGGCCATAGTCCACCACGCTGGCCAAGTGCGGATTGGCGGACTTCACATGTCTTTCGAAAACTTGCTAAGTTTTCTCAGACATGCAGTACAGAATTACTAAATTGAAATTTTTGTTATGTCCAGCACATGAGTACGACCAAAATATCAAATGATCTTTACCTAGGCAACTCGAATCTACCTCCACAGACCTTAGTGCACTTGCAAATTCACTTCAATCCATCTACAACAGTTTTTTTGGATGTTCCGTCTACAACATGAATGCCCAAGTTATAAAACCAGAATATGTAATTATAACATATATATTTTGGTAATCGCTTCTTAAAAATCTGTATTTTGATACCATACTCGATTCATTCGGACGAAAAAAAAATTCATATCTCACAAATTGGCATCTTAGATCCGCTATTGTGATTTTTAATAATGTCTATATTTATAAAACTTGCGTATCAAGACGAATCAAATAAAGTATGAATCATCAAAATCGGTTAAGCCGTTTAGTAATTACGAGGGAACATAGAATCGGACATATGTACATATACACATACATACAGGTCAAACACATAACCCTCCTTTGGGCTTTGCCTCAAGAAAAAGCAAAAAAAATAAATTCAGATATCTATTTTTATACTAACAAGTATTCTTATAGGAGTATTATGAAATTAAATAAAATACGAAAATAGGAAGATTTAAATAAACTGGGAGTACGTAATCAGTAGGTAATTACATATAATTTCATAAAATAATAATTAATTATCTTATCTATACATATGTATAAATAAAAATGAATGTTGGTAAGCGCATAACTCAAGAATGGCTGGACCAATTCGGCTGATTTATTTTTTGTATGTTCCTTAAGGTCTAGGGAAGGTTTTAATACTTAAAAAAAACTTTATCTATGTTATTATATCCAAGTTACATAATATAATGAAACAAAATAAGACTGTTGAGAAAAAATTCTTGGGTTAGAATTATCTCGTAAACAATGATTTTCAAAGGTGTTTCAACCAAATTATGGTTAAGCGCAGCTTTCACTATTTATTTTATTTTTGATTTGGTTCCTGCCATTGTTTTTTGAGTTAACAATATCGATTTATTAATATAGTTAAAATATTTTGGACGACAACAAGTGGCACGTGCGTTCATTTTTCAAAAGTGCGAGAATGAAGGGAACGGAAAGATGACGCCGTTTCATGAATGAAAGTGATATGTTAAGCATATAACACCTTCATTCATTCAAGTGCAGTGCAAAGCTAATTATAAATATTGCAAAAAGTGTTATGTTCAAACATAGCTCCTTCATCCACTGTAGAAAAGTGAACTTTTTACGTTTTATTGCTTTTATAGAAGGGTTAAGTGCCCATAACACCTTCATTCAATAATAATTTTTAAAAATAGTGTACATAACACCTTCATCAAGTATTTAATTTCTATAATAGTCATAAATATTGGTGTTTTAAGGTTTATAATTGTTAGTATACACATAAAACCTACATCCATGCATAGAACAGCGAAAATTCGAAAATGCGACATATCACCTTCATCCACTCATGTCTTCATTTATTTTTTGTTTAGTTTTTTTTTTAATTATGACAGAAGTATGGTGGATACTGTGGCATATTTCATTATATTGTATTGATTTATATATAGCTATTATAGTTAGAAAAAAGAAATAGTTATGTTTCTTTATCTGATCTCAAAATAAATAGGTTGTGTTTTTGATTGTCAAAAACTCATAAAGATCAAAGATACTTTGATCATCTCTCTTATCATCTTTTTTAGAGATACAGTTTTTAGTAAAGCAAAGTAAACCTGAAAGTAGTTGAGTTGCACTACTTTTTACAATATTCTTTTTTTTAAATAAAACATTACACATCGTACTTAGTTACCGCGTGTACATTAGTGGTCCTTAGATCGAACTGTTGAAGCCATTAAATAAGAAAATTGAATTAGATCGAACTGTCACTATGACATATGTTAAAAATTTTTTTTATTAATAATTTATTAAAAAAATTGATAACTTAATATTTTTTTAAAAGATGTTAAAGGAGATGTAAATTCCACCCTTGGGGGTGGAATATTTTCTGGAAATTTATATGAGACAATTCTTGAGACAAACATGTAACAGACCTATAACCTATTCATTATAGAATCATTATAAAACTGGTTCAGAAATTAAGAAAAAATCCTGTAAAACAATCCTCTGATTTGAGAAACGTTGGTCACAAGAAAAACATAAATAGCCGCGAAAAAATTCGAAAAGTATGACATTACAATGACATTACAATCTAAAACACCGAGTAATGGTCAAAATTTCAGATATAAATGATGTTAAAAATCGTAGCATAAATCTATCCATTTCTCTGTTAAGTAAAACTACATTCCCTTTATAAATTAAAAATAAAATACTGGTTATTTTAACAGGCTTATTTCAAGAATCTATAACTAACTATAACATTAACTTTATATAATTAGGTTAAATCTAAAACCTTTAAAACTAAATATTTTTTTTATATTCATTTAAAATTTATTTGCTTTTTTTTAATTTCGAAAAGTTTTCCTTATTATTTAATTAAATATAAAATAAGTAAAAAAAATTATAATTTATATTTAACTCATCAATAGCAATTAGTTGACATATTAAATTTTAAAAATAGAACTTTTGTAATTTATAACGAATAGTATAAAATATTTCGTTCAAAACTTTTGTAAATCTGTTATAAAATTTTAGAAATTCTATATTAAGTATCATATTTTGGAATTTTTGAAATTTCATATAAAATTTTTACCACATTCATACACAAGAATATATTTTTGGAAAGTGCACACTTTTGCTACGGGCTCAGTTTACATTATCTTACACAATAGATAATAGATTTTAAACGCAGTATTGAAATACGACGTTTTTGTTGCGTCATTTTTTCCCTCTCAAATTTTACATTTAAAAACGAACTATTTTTTAAACGTTATCGCTATTTAAACTCAAAAGTAATTATTATTTTTAAATTAAATAGAGAATAAAAAAAATATTTATCGTTCCCAAAAAACTTTAACGCTCAAAAAAAGAAAAGAAAAATAATTAAACAAAATAAAAAAATAATAAATACCTTTTAAAAAAACCACTGGCCAGTAAAACCTAACCACAATTTTTTGTTCACTGACACGAAAAAAATTCAAAGGAAAAAAAAGATTCTCTATGATTTAAAATTAAAATTCGAACACTTTTTAAAAATAGGCGCGTACGCAATAAGGCATTGGCCGTAACTAACTAAACGCCAGATCTGGTGCGTAAGCGTATATATAGGCGACTACATTCATACATATGGTAGGAGAGCTGGTGAATATTTTAGGGTAGGTTCTTGGGGCACTACAGAAAATTTTGCAATTGTCCTTAAATAATATAGTCGAGGTATAGCTGTTGGGTAACGGCACTCTAGCGACCCTTGAATTTTTTTTTAGGGGAAATTTCTTTATAAAAAAATTTTTTTGAGGCGTTTCGACATTTTTATATCCTTAAGTTAGATATTTAAGGAATTTAAAAAAATCAGACCAATCAGTCAGGTCTAAATGTTTAAAATGGTTTTTTAAATAAATGAAAAAAATGTTCTTGAGGCAGTTTGGTCTTTTTTGAGAGTAATAACTTAAAGATAAATAATCCCAAAAACCCAGATTAATTTGATAGATTTTTTTACCTGCTAGCTGAAAAATTTTGTCATGATTAATTAATTATATTTTTATATGTATAATACAGACTATTTTCGAGTGAATTACTTGGGTAATGCGCTAGTATTATATATATATATATATATTTATTATTTTTAATCTCTACATATATATATATATATATATATATATATATATATATATATATGTAGAGATTAAAAATAATATATATTTCATTTCGGAAGGAGATGTAGAAATTAGTGATTCTTTCTTTGTCCTCCGTTTTAAATCGAACTTTAAAACATGCTGGATAGTTTTACTTATACTATGAATTTAATTACGACAATTATCTGTAGGTACTGTACATTAACATTTTGTCTTGCGTGGGTATCGAACCCACGATATACGTTGTAGTAAACCAATAAGAAAAGGAATCAGAAAGGTCATACACGTTATTCTAAAATGATATCATAAATATGTGAATATATTTGTTTCATATGAGATTTATAGCAACTATATTCATTCAATGGCGAATAAATCGATTTTATGACAATGACAGCTCATCCCTAAAACAGTTTTACAGGAAAATATAATTTTCAGATAAAGTAACTGTAACTTTATAAAAAGGCAATGTTACTAGCGTTTAACAGAATCTGTCATTTTCTGAACTGTCTGTTTCAATTTTTTTTATATCAACCAATATCTAACTCAGCGTGAAAGTTATAGAGAGGATTTGTTCTTTAGTACTTAATTTTTCTCTATTATGTAACACTACAATAATTATATCATGAATCTATAATATTTAGAAACTACACATAAACACACAAAAGTTCTACGAAAGAAACTTCTTTGTACCAAATCGTAAAGTCGATGAAGCCAATACAATAGTGGTCAAAAAGAACATTTTAAAGAAAAAAATGCTTATAATTTATTATAAGGCGTAAACATATATTTATTATATTAAAAATTAAAATAATTTATAATATGAAAAGTATAATAATTCCAATTTATAATCTTTCTTTCAAAAAATTAAGGTTGATATGTCATATATTATGAATCATCCTTTTGTCACTTCTTTACCGATTGACAGTTTTCAATGCCTGTTTTTTTTTAGCAAAGTTAAAGTATAAGTATAAATTTTAAATGTATTTATTCTTATTCTTCTTATAAATATAGCGTATTAATTGTTTAGTAAAAAGTCTTGTTTTAAATCTTACAAATACCAAATACATAATAGTACCTGTACCTTATGTTTTTACAATATGTTTATTTAACTGTGATTTAATTTTCATCCAAATTCCTTGTAGTCATTTTAGCGTGACGGATTAACAAAATTACATACAGACATATACAACCTTTCGCATTAATAATAGTATTAGGATTAAGTGTCATTTTTTTTTAAATTTATAGCTAGTTCTACAAAGTTACAAATAGACATTTCTAAAAATGTCTGATATTACTCTCACTTGTTTCATGATACACGGTCAATTGATCGAAGTATGTACTGAGCGCAATCAATCATGCCCATTAAAGCTAAACTTAAACGACAATTTATTTGCTTTATCATTTTTAATATGCTACCAACTCTAACAGCGGTTACTTTACAAAGTTAATATTTGTTTGAACTCTACGTGTAAAAACTCAAGAAAACTATACATATAATAAAATTCTGAGTCGAATCTGTACATTTAATATTTTTTGGAAAATATTATTGAAATAGTCATTATTATCGATACAGAGGCCGAATCTATAGTTTTTAGAATTTTTGTTTGTCTGTTTTGTTTGTTGGGAAAGCATCACGAGAAAACTACTGGACAGATTTTGATGAAATTCGATATGATGATAGCTGGTTATCCGGGTCAATATTCAGGATACTTTTTACTGCGGCAAAATATCTCATCTCTGAGAAATCTATACTAATTACTAACCCTTAATGCCGTTAAAACTTTGATTAGGTGCGTAGTTCCTAGGTGCTTAAAAGTAGTCTAGATGTCTATTTGTGGACTAAATTTCATCCAAATCCGTCCAGTCGTTTGATGTTTGGAAATCACAAACAGGTTAACATCCTACAAATTTTTATATATCCTCCAGCTTATAAATAAGTTATCGTTTTATTGTTTGTAAAAAAAATTCTTTGAAAGTACCTAGAAGTCCGATTAAGAATATATTTTGAGTCATTTTTGAGAAGGCGCTAACTTTAGATGAAGATGTTTGTAGATACTATACTTAAAGAAGCTTCAATCTTATAAGCTAGACTAGCGACTCACCCACGCTTCGCTCGGGTTCGTCCCTAGGTACGTTTTAATGATTAGTATGAAATACAAATCTTTCAATTTCTCGGCTTTTCTGTACTAAAATATGCATGTATTATACATATAAACGTTCCTCTTGAATCACTCTATCTATTAAAAAAATCGCATCAAAATCCGTTGCGCAGTTTTAAAGCTCTAAACATACATAGGGACAGACAGCGGGAAGCGACTTTGTTTTATACTATGTAGTGAAGAAGCTATATCTTATTAGTTCTGCTGAGAAGAGTCAGCAAAAACTCAACACTTGGATTTTCTATTTTATTATTAGTTAGATGAGTAAATGTTATAGAAATCAACCTAGAATAACATTTAACACTATCCGTCAAAAAACTAAAGTTGTCTTGTTCATATAAAAATCTCTAAATTCTGACAAAAATATTATAGAAAAAACAATATTAGTTTTTCCCAAATTTCCGAACTTGCCAAAAAAAGTTCCCAAAGTTTGTTAACCGATATTTTTTTATTTAGTGGCTATTGACGAGCTTTAGGGTTTTAAATAAAACTATCTTTTTGGATTACTTCGTATATTATATTTCGAAAGTAGTTTTGTATAAAATGTCAAATATTTGCGTAAGTCTAAGAAAGTATTGAGCTTTATTGTTATCAATAAAAAACTTTTTGGTCCAATTTAGATCAATCGGCGTACAATATAAATAGTCCTACTAATATTATAAATGCGAAAGTTTGTGAGGATGTATGTATGTCTGGATGGATAGATGTTGGTTGAATGTTTGTTACTCTTTCACGCAAAAACTATTAAATGGATTTTAATGAAACTTTACAATAATATAGTTCATCCATCAAAATAACACATAGGCTAATTTTATCCCGGAAAAATTTACTTTCCCCGTGGGATAGATTTGTTTCATAATTGACCATTACATTTGAATAATTTTGAGAAACAGGAAGATTCTCTATTATTTGAAACCTTGAATGCGTTAAGATAAAGGCAAATCGCGTTACTACCATTAGTTCATGGACTAGCCAACTTTATAATTTAACTAGCGGAACCTGCGGCTTCGCTCGCGATCAAACTACGAAAAATACGAAATTTCATGCAAATATGTTCAAGGAATATAAAGTTTAATACAAATTTTAATCCCCTATTTCACACCCTTAGGGGTTGAATTTAAAAAAAATCCTTTCTTAGTGGATGCCTTCGTCATATGAGGAATACGTGTGCGAAATTTCAATTTTCTAGCCTTAAGGGTTTGACCTGTGCATTGATACATCAGTCAATCACTTTTGCCTTTTATATAGATAGATTGTGTTTGTTTCTTATTGACGCTGAAAATACTGAACCGATTTGAGTAAAACTTAAAATGGAGATAACTTTTATCATGGATTAATAATATAAGGCGACAGTGTAACAGCTTTAACAGAGCGGAGTCGCAGGCAAAAAGAAAATAATGTCACGAATAGATTTTTTTATATTTTTAATTATACTATTAAGTATATAATTAATTATTTTGTGAAATAGTATTCTGCAGAAGTAAGAAACAATTGTTCACTCAAAAGCTTTCGCATTTGTTATATTACTTTGATGAAAAAGTTTCTTTATTGTTTTCGATATGTGTATAAAAAAAAAAAAAAAAAAATAAATAAAAAATAAAGTATAGAACCTCATTTTCTAAATAATCAAAAACATAGCTCTCTATTGCATAATGTTTAAGGATAATTTTAAAGTCAATGAAATTAAATAAATAAATAAATATGTTGGGACATTAACACACAGCACCATCTAGTTCCATGGTAAGCTACGAGGCCAGTGTTATGGATACCAGATAGTTGATACACTACACATATAAATTTAAATATATACATATTATAGGTATAAACAACCATAACTGGAGTACAAACATTTCGTGCTCATCACGCGAATGAATGCCCCCAGCGGGACTCGAACACGCGACCGCTGGCACAGCAAGTAAGGTCACTACAAACTGAGCCAAACGTGTCGTCAATTGGTATGCAATTTGTGAATGGATGTGAACGCGTAGTGTCTCACGTAGCTCTTATGTAGTAAGTCTATTTATTAAAAGCATGTAGAGAGAGCAGATAGAGATGTTACAACGTTCGTGACTCTACACTCGTAGACACGGGAGTCTATTATTTCTCATCTTTCGAACTCATAATTGCCCCAATCCCCATAATATTCGTACTATCTTAGATTTACGCGAATATATGACATCTATACATATAATAAAATTGTAACTATGCGGAATCTGTGCGAAAAAATAGGTATTTTTATCGATACAGAGGACGAATCTATAGTTTTTAGAATTTTTGTTTGTCTATCTGTTTGTCTGTTACCGCATCGCAGAAAAACCTAGAGGGATTTTGATGATATTTGATGTGGTGATAGCTGGCTATCCGGGTCAACATACTTTTTACCGCGGGAAAATATCTCATCTCTGAGAAATCTATACTAAACGTTAGAACATAAGTTAGTTAAGCTAGTTTTAATCTTTTCGTATTTATATTTATCTTTTCGTATTTTTTCGCGGATATATCTTGATTTGCTATCTGTAATAACTGTATATAATTTTAAGACGTCTAAAACCTTACTAGTATCTCCCGTGATCATGATTGCTGTAAAGAATTCGAAACATCGGGAACCAAAAATCTAAATAAATAAATTTGACGACACGTTTGGCTCAGTTTGCAATGACCCTACTTGCTGTGCCAGCGGTCGCGGGTTCGAGTCCCGCTGGAGGCATTCATTTGTGTGATGAGCATAAATATTTGTACTCCAGTCATGGGTGTTTATATTTATATATGTATATATTTAACGTTATATACGTGTAGTGAATCAACTATCTGTATCCATAACACAAGCCTCGTAGCTTACCATGGAACTAGATGGTGTTGTGTGTTAATGTCCCGACATATTTATTTATTATTTATAAATGCGCGACAAAATCTAAAAAGAGTTTTATTTAAAATTTACCTGTCCCCCTTGTAGTAAAGAGGACTATGCACAGCAGTGGGACGTTAAAAAAGGTTGAATACACTCGTAAGTCTAAAGTAGCATCCCACTCTTCACTCTAACCTAACTAAAGCCCGCGTGACTTTTAGTAATTTTTATTAGCACGCCATTATTAGCTTCATTTCTAACTAGACATCTAATGAAATCTTGGAAGTCGAATTTAACCTACTTCTTACTGTCTCTATTTAAAACATTGTATGTGAAATTTTATACTATCAAGATGATCTGATGAAGGAGCCAGGAGGTGGATAGTGAAACTGTTTAATGGCTACAATTCTTTTTCCTCAGAAATCCCATAAATTACAATTGGTCAATGTTGATACAAGTTTTTAATTAAAAAAAAAGAATCTTGATATACAAAAAAATATACACCCAAATTAAGTGGGTAGTTCATCTTTTTTTAGATTTACGAGAATTTTGACATTCTAAAATAAATTGTTTTATCTATATTGATACGTCAAAAACCTCAGACTTCTCTTCTTCTTAAAGTGCCATCTTCTTTCGAAGGTCGGCGATCATTAAGGCAACTTGTACTTTTTCAGACTTCACGTGACTATAATTATTATAAAGCATCCGAATTTTTGGTGAAAAAACATGAAAATGTAAATAATTCAGGAAAATAGTTTTTATTGAAGTAGATCAAAAATCGATGATTTTATTTTTTAACCCCATAAAGTAACCCCCCCAAAATCGTTATCTAAGGGGTAGTGCTACTTTGCATCGAAGTTCTTTTAGAGGGTAGTTATTCTCCACTTATCCCCTTTTTTCCTAACCTCAACAAAACATTATTATGCCAAAAATCATTTAAATAGCGTTCTACACAGTTTTAAAAAATTAGAAAAAATATGGTGTAGACGCAAAAAAAAAACTCAGTCGTGTTAGAAGCGGATTATCATAAATATGTACATTCTTAAGTTCGGGTCACTGAAGATGCGCAATTCGTATATGAATATATTCAAAGGTAAATAAACTTTCTAAATATGTATGTATAACGCTAGTTCAAAGTTAATCATTATTATTTTATTTTTTTTATGGGACAAAGGGGGCAAACGGGCAAGAAGCTCAACTGATGGGAAGTGATCATCTCCGCCCATGGACATCTGCAACACTGCAGGGCTTGCAGATGCATTGCCGGCCTTTTAGGAAAGGGAGGGAGGGAGAAGGGATGGGGAGTGGGCCTCCCGGACGAAACGCGACAGCATAGCTGCCACTTCACGCCGGTCTCCTGTGAGAGAGTGGTACTACACGGGGCGTGCCGGCCCATTCGGCTGCTACCCGAAGGTAATAAGCATGGCACTACCACTTTAAAAGTTTAAACTTTATTAAATCCTTGTACGTATGCGTGTGTGTATGTTTGTTCCTTTTTACGTTGAAACGGCAGGACTGATTTGGATGAAATTTATTATTCAGATGAAAAGATGAAATATAATATGGACTCTTGAGTACCTAATTCAAAGATTAATGTTACTAATGCCCAGTGGTAACACACTCGCTTGGGAAACTTTTTCTGTTGTTAATGATAATGACTGTTATATATTGTTAGGAGTAACATTTTTGAAATGAAACTTATTTTAAAACTCGATAAAACGATAATGCGCCACGACAAAGAGACAAACACATAAATATATAGGATTAAGTCGGCGTAAGGATGAGATATACATTACACAGGCAGTGAAAAATAATAAAAAAATACTGAATAATATGTGACGTAAAGGTTAAATAAAATGTAAAATAACTTTTTAACTTAGTAAAATTATTATAAAAAAACCTTATTATTATTTTACTCCTGTCACTCTATATTCATCTCATTCTCTCGTAGGTTACTTTTATGAAGTTTCTTTCACCTCTACCGTGTGAAAATTGCACACAGACACACACTTTTTTTTCTTATAGTTTATATGAAACTAGCGACTCACCCTCGCTTCGCTTCGGGTTCGTCCCTAGACAAAAACAAATCTATCCCACGGGAATCGTACATTTTTCCGGGATGAAATATAGCCTATAGCCTTCCTCACTTAACGGGCTATAGAATGCAAAAAGATTTTTTTAAATCGGATTAGTACTTCCTGAGATTAGCGCGTTCAACCAAACAAACAAACAAACTTTTAAATAAAACTATCTTTTCGGATTTTTTCGCGGATTTATTTTGATTTTTGTTTCCCGACGTTTCGATTGCTTTACAGCAATCATGGTCACGGGAGAGACTAAGGTGTCAGATGTCTCAAAAGTATTATATAGTTGTTACAGACAGCCTACCCACAAATTAACAAAAATGAATTCAAAATATTGAAAATTGGCATCAAAGTACCTTACAATATTTGTTAATTTTAATTTTAAACATTTTATAATTTTAATTTTATACTTGAAATAAGGAGTATTATTTATATAATTTTAGCTATTATCATTTCAATTTTTTAGAAAACTTATTATTGCATTATTGTTTAATAATCTATATTTTTAGTGTTACCATTATTATATTTATAAACATAAAGGTAGATAAAATATTAATTATTTAAGCCACATTATTGTTTTATATCTACTTTATACAATTAAAATTAATCAAGAATTACATTTACAAATGTAAAATATTAATTTGAAGTCCTGTTATTTTGATCTACACAGTAAGAAATCAGGACAGGAGTCTAATAATTCTTTAGCTTTCTTAGATGTATTAGTTAAACGTAACCCAGATAACACCTTGAGTCATACTGTGTATCGAAAGAAGACCCATACAGATAGGTACTTGAATGGTGAATCTCACCACCACCCTTCACAGTTAGCTACCGTGGGAAAATCTTTGTTTCAGAGAGCACAAGGGATCTGTGACGAGCAACACCTGGCCGGAGAACTGCAACATGTCAAGCAAGTTCTGCGAGACAACAAGCTGCAAGTGCCGCGCCTACGTCACAGGGACCGAGTGAAACCAGCCACAGTCGAGCGCGTCCCTGCAGTCCTACCTTACATGAGAGGAGTCACTGACAAGATTGGCTACATCCTAAAGCGAGCTTCAATTAAAACTTATTTCAAGCCGCCAAAGAAAATTAGTCAATTCTTACCACCTGTCAAGTGCCACATCCCTCTACAAGATGCAGGAGTTTACAAACTTGATTGTGATTGTGGACTCTCTTACATTGGACAAACAAAGCGATCCATAAGAACTCGGGTCAAAGAACACATAGCTGATGTGAAGCACCGCCGTAATACAACATCTGCTGTCTGCAAACATAGTCAGGATCGCCCAAGCCATTATATTCGCTTCGATAGACCCCAAATCCTCGCGAAAGAAAAACGATATCGCCCTAGAATGATTCGGGAAGCCATAGAAATTAAAAAACATCCAAATTTCAATAGGGAAGATGGCTGGGTACTACCATCGTCGTGGGATCCTGTTATTAAGATTATAAAATCTAATAATAAAATTAAACATAACAGACAGTTAGATGTAGTAAGTTCTTACTGTGTAGATCAAAATAACAGGACTTCAAATTAATATTTTACATTTGTAAATGTAATTCTTGATTAATTTTAATTGTATAAAGTAGATATAAAACAATA